>JASJET010000083.1:822500-1544882 GCA_034092305.1 Diaprepes abbreviatus
TAAGTAAATGGCTTATTTTAAATAAAACAAATATAATAATTAAAAGGTTTTTTATTAATAATATTAATCATTGTTACAATATATCTTTCTTAAAGACCCAAGAGTTATGAGTTTTATCTAATCCTAACCATTTTACAAATACTTTGTTTCCTTTCTTTCTTAACACTTTTCCAACCAGATATACATTAGGATATTTGATTCCTTGAAGTTCTTCTTCATAGAAACCTCCTTGAATATTTATCCCGTTTCCATCTTGAATCAAATACGTTCTTGGATTTGTGAGCTGGACTCTTTTTATTTGAAAAATTTCGTTTGACCAGTTTGGTGTATAACCTTTAGAAAATTGTTAATGAATTTGGCTTATACGAACTCTATCACCAACACGAAATTTTGGAGATCTAGGATCCACTACCTTCATATGTGTAAAAGCTGATTTCAAAATTTCCATTTCATTATTCTTGTTAACTTCATTTGGCTTTTTTCCGGTTGTTGAATGCTTAGTATTATTGTATTATTTAACAATTTCATCAAGAAAGTTGATCCATTTATAATTACCTAAGAAACTAAACTTTTTCCACATCTTGTTTTTTAAAGTTCTATTTACTCTCTCTACAATACTAGCTTTCATATTAGAAAATGTACTGTAGTGATTAATTTTGAACTGATCCATGAGTTTCTGAAAGTCTTTATAAAAAAATTCTTTACCCTGATCAGTATTTAGGTTTTTTGAGGGGTGTTTTCAGTATTAATAAAAATTTTTTCATTGCAGCTGTTACATCTTTACCTGTTTTTGACATCACAGGTTCTGCCCATACAAACTTAGAAAACACATTTGTTACCATTAAAATATACCATAAATCCCTATTAAATTTTGCATATGGTTGCATCTCTATCAAATCAGCTTGAAATAGATCATTAAGCCCTTTTACAATTGTTCGTCTTCTTCTATACCTTTTTCTTGCCGGTTTATCTAATTCATTTACAACGTCTTGCTTAATTTTACTCATTAGTAATTTATACCTTACTCTTGAAAATCAATTCTATAAATAACTTTACCTCCTTCTAAACCGTTTATAAAAGCCCTTTATAGGTGACGGTGTAAAATATAAGAAAATCATCTCAATTTTTTTTAGTAAGTTCTTTAATTTTATTTTCCATTGCTTCAAATGATTTTTTATTTTCATTTCTAATTTATTTTATTGATGAATTTATTTGGGTGATGTTGTTATAAGATCAGAAATTTTTACATTAAATTTATTTTCAATTGTTTCAAATGATTTTTTATTTTCATTTCTAATTTCTTTTATTGACGAATTTATTTGGGTGATGTTGTTAGTAAGATCAGACATTTTCACATTAAATTTAGTTTCCAAAAGAACATTTGATAACGTATAATCTTTTTTGAATCTACCTAATGTTGAATTCATTTCTTCTCTTGCATAATTCATTGTATCATTAAATTCTTTTCTAGAAACTTCAGTAGCTCTTTGAACTAAATGATTTAATGATTTTATTTCTTTTACTAATTTATCTTCTAGATTTTTTATATCTTTTCCCAATTGAAATTCTGCATTTGTTATATCTAATGTCATTTTTATAATTTTTTTTTCTATATTTTTTATCTCTGACTCTGTCTTTTCAGCGTTGTGTAGTATATCTGCATAAGATGTTTCAAGTTCTTTTATGAGTAAAGAAGTCTCCTCGATTTTTGAACTATTATTTTTAGTTTTAATTAATACATCCTTTTTAGAAACTTCCATTATAGCTTGCACTACATCTAGTAAGGGTTCTAATTCTTTTTGTAATTTCTCATCCATTACCTTTGTAAAATTTCCTTCGTCGAAAGAAGTTTCAGATTTGTATATCCTCGATTTTTTCATTATTATTTGTAATTTGATCTTTGAATTTTGTTTCAATTTTTCATTTTCGTTTTTAAAATTCTCCTCAAATTTGTCTTCTGAATATTGTAAATTTGATTTATATACATTGATTTTAATTTCAAATTCTTCAATTTGTTCTTTAAATTCATTAACTTTGTCGATATTTTTTTTGTGAATTAGAAAATGAGTGTTCACTGATTTTTCAAGATTTTGTGTATTTTTATCCATTACGTCATTTATTTTCTTAAAATTTCCTACTTCTTCTGCTACTCTATTATTAAGCATATTAGTAAAATTTTGAAACTTTGATGTAATATCCTTGGAAATACTGTTCTTGGCGTTGTCAATTGCTGAAGTATCCTTAATTATTGATATAATTGATGTAATTTCATTTTTTATTTCATTTTCAAAATCATCAACTTTATCACATTTTAACTTCACTATGTCAAAGTCATTTGCATATTTAGAAACTTTCTGAGAAAATTTTTCTACTACCTCATCATTTCCATTAACAGTATTTTTCAAATTACTTATCTTGTCATTATATTCAGGAATAAATTTATCCTCAAATAACTTAATCTTTTTTCCAATATTTTGTATATTGTTATCATATTCATTTATTCTCTTAGTTAAATTATTAACATCATTTTTCAACCCGGGATCTAAATTTTGAATTAATTTGTTTTCAATATATTTTACATCGCTTTTAAAATTTTTTATTATTTTCTCTTCAACATTTGACAATATTTTATTTTCTAATGAGGATATGTTAAGAGCAGATTTTTTTGAAATATGACGACCAAATTTATCGATGGTCATTTTAGAATTGCTTAAAAGTATCTATTATGTTCTTTTATATAATAATATTCGCTTCTCTTAGTTCTTCAATAATGGAAATAATTTCATTGTTATGACCAGTGTGTCCCGCAAGCATGGATGCTACCAATAGTCGAAGTCTCTCAACAAGTTCGTTTACATTATCCCAATATATGTAATCTGTATTAGGTTTATTAACTTTTAAAGTTATACCAAATCGGTTTTTTTTTGAAGACATTCGACTTTCTCTATATGGAGCTTTGCGTCTTTCAAAAAATCCCTGGATTGCTTGTTGTGATTCGGGATTTAGAGTATTAGTTTTTGTAATTCCTTTGCTTTGCAAATAAGGTCCTATTATAGAAATATATTTATGTGATCCATTTCCCTGCACCTGCTCATTTGGATCATTATTTCTACGGTATGCATTGGTTCTTTTTAAAATATCCATATAATTTTCCAAATCTTGTTTTTTATACCCTATTGGTTCTTTTTTAAATAATAACTCATATAAACCTGGTGTACTTGTATAGGTTATTCCTTCAATTTTGATGTTTTTATCAATAATTTCGACAGGTTTTTGTGTTAAACCCAAAAAGAATTTCTCGGTTTCCAAATCATGAACTATTCCATATTGGTGATCAAACTCATGTTCAACATCTTTTACACCGCCATCAATATATTGGCGAGGTAATTCATCAAATCCTGATAAATATTCTTTATATAAATCTGTATCAACAAATGTTCGAACTGTTTGCCGTGTTTGTTCTAGTATATCTGAAAGATTTCCTATTGTGGAGTGTGAATCTGAAGAAGGGGTCGTTTCTGCAATAATATTTGTTTGTTGTATAGATGGCATTTGACTTGCTGAAGCTAGACTCGCATCCCAGTCAATAATCGATGGTATTTCTGTTGGAAGGAGTGGAGTTTTTCCTGTCTTTATTTTTTCTGGTGTTGATGTTCCATATTGTAATTTTCTCTTTGGTGTTAGTGTTTGAAACGATCTTTTTTGTGGTGTTTCATAAAATTTTTTAATTGGTGTGTGTAGCTCTTCTTTTATTTCAACAGGTTCAATTTTACCAATCGTTGAAATTAATTTTTGTAAGGGTTGAGTTATCGGTTTATATGTTTCCTCCAATTTAGTTTGCGTCTCAAATTCCGCATTTTTTTAAACTCTGATATGTTTGTTTAACAGTTTTTCTTGATTTAACTAACTCTCTTGCTAAACGTTCGTTCATGATTGGTATAATTTACGATCAAACGTTTATTGTTATAAGTAAATATATGAATCAAAACCTTTTCGATATCGACCAGATTTCACATTAGAGTCTTTGTCTATTACCAAAAATCCAAATTTATCTTTCCAATATAATAAACATAACTCAATAAATTGGTTGAATGACATATCAACATTAACATGATCATCATAAGTATGTTTTAAGTTTGTTCGATCTTGTTGAAATGTAACAATCAAATTCTCATTGTCACGAATTAATTGTTTCGGAATAGAAGAATATGTTTGACGCAAATAAAAACAATCAGTATTTTTATGTCTTCCAAAACAAAAATAGTCTTTTACAACATTCTGATTACAACATACTATATCATCAAATATTATTATAGAGTTTGGTTTTACTTCTTGTGGTGAAACAATACTTTCTTCATTTTCAGATTCATAGTATCCAACTTCTTTCAAAGGTTTAAAAAGTATTCTCAAATATTCGTACTTAGGTAAGGATCAGGATTTAGAATGCACATACAAATTTTCAAATCGTAAACCATTTGGATCTTCAATCAAACTAATAATAACGTTGGTTTTGCCGCAGCCTGATGGGCCAATAATTAACTCACTTTTACTATTTCCATCAAACAAATTTCCATGTTTTCTAAAACCATTCACTGAATTTTCATAATCTTTAATTGTTGAAGAATTGTTTCTCAATTCTCATTTTATCTAAATAATAAACTATTAATATTCGGTATTGTAGTGTAACTGGTTAGTTATCACTAGGATTCCAACTATATATAATGTTGCCGTCATATAACAAACGAATCATTTACAAAACAAATAGCAAAAGGAAAGGAAGTGGTCTAGTTAACACATTAATACGTAAACTACCCTTTGAATTACATATTCCTGGTTATAGTTTTTGTGGATCTGGAACAAAATTGGAAAAAAGATTGTCAAGAGGTGATAAAGGTATAAATTTATTGGATGAAGCTTGTAAAGAACACGATATCGCTTACTCACAATCAAATGATATAAAAAGAAGATATTTAGCTGACCAAGTATTAGCTGACAAAGCTTTATCAAGGTTCAAAGCTAAAGATTCGAGTTTTGGGGAAAAAACAGCTACACTAGGAATTGCTGGTGCTATGAAAATTAAAAGAAATTAGGTATGGGGCTTCAAACTAGAAGAAAGTTCAAGCGAAAAACTCGTAAAGGACGAGGAGTATCCTTATCTCATGTAATTTCAAGAGCTAGAAAAGGAATTAAGGGGAAACGGTTTAGAGATCTAAATGAAAGTATCCAAGCTGCTTTAAAGGCTATTAAAAAAACAGGTAAGGTGTTACCTCCAAAGAAAAGAGTAATTCCAATCCCAAAAACTGGTGGATTTCTTCCATTTATACCTTTATTTGCTGGTTTGTCTGCTCTTGGTGCTCTTGACGGAAGGGCTGCAGGTATTGCTAAAGCGGTAAATGATGCCAAAGCAAAATTAGAGGAATCTAAACGACTCAGTCAAATGATAGAGTCTATAGCGATAGGAAAAAAAGGAAGCGGACTTTATTTAAAACCCTATAAAACTGGATGTGGATTATACTTGACACCTTATTCAAAAAACTGTTAAAACATATACCTCAAAGAGCACTTACAAATTACGATTTACTTAAATACGTTAAATATTTACAAATTTCCAACTTTCGGGGTATTTTTATGAGGGATAAATTACCAAAAAAGATAAAGATAAATGAAAGTGCTATTGTCAATCTAGATAATGATAGTGGTGATGGTACTCACTGGATAGCGTATATAAAAAAAAGAAAAAATATAATTTATTTCGATAGTTATGGTAATTTGAAAACCCCCAACTGAATTAATTAAGTATTTTTACAGCGATAAAAATAATAACATTGTTAGTTATAATTATAACAATTACCAAACTTTTAACAAAACAAATTGTGGTCAACTGTGTCTAAAATTTCTTTATAACCATATGTAATACCTAATTTTAGTTTATTCTTAAATAAATTTTTAAAGTAAAATGTCATATAGTTTCGTTCTCACTGGCAATTCTGCCATTTTAACATCAGAATTACATCCT
This sequence comes from Diaprepes abbreviatus, assembly GCA_034092305.1. Classification (NCBI taxonomy): domain Eukaryota; kingdom Metazoa; phylum Arthropoda; class Insecta; order Coleoptera; family Curculionidae; genus Diaprepes; species Diaprepes abbreviatus. The sequence goes on from JASJET010000083.1 coordinate 828,517, forward strand.
CCAATATATCATATGAAGATGTTGAATATATTATTGGTCTTGTAAATTTTGAAACTTTTAATGCAATTCCCAATGTTGAATTTGGAAACAATGTATTAATTCAGAATGAAAATTTGGAAATTGCCATACCACCAGGTAGTTATGAATTAGAAGACATAACAAATTTTTTAAAGAAACACTTAGATGAGGATCAAATTAGTTTTAGTCTTTATGCAAATAACAATACTTTACGTAAACACCTAAAATGTTCAGCTTCCATCACTTTTCGTGAAGGAACAATCAGTAAATTATTAGGATTTAGAAATGGACGATTGGAACCTAATGTCGAGCATGTATCAGATTTTCCAGCAGAAATAATTAAAGTAAATTCAATAAATATTGACTGCAGTATTGCAGAGGGGTCATATTTAAATGGGAAACCTGTTCATATAATACACCAATTTTTCCCTAGTGTGGCTCCAGGGTTCAAAATAATTGAATCACCCCAAAACGTTATATACTTCCCAGTAACTGTTAAAATAATTGATAAAATAACCATGAAAGTAATATATCAGGAGGGAGATCTTGTTAATTTTAGAGAAGAAACTATAACGATAAGACTACATCTTAAAAAATAGATGAAAGATGGTAATATTATATAACAATAAATCTACAATCTTTACTAGAAAATTTAATAATAAAAACATTAATAAGACGCGGAAAAAATCAACTTTCTTTAGTAGGGAATCAAACTTTCAAAGGTTAACTCCTTCTAATAGACAATTTCTTCTAAGTTTGGGTTTTAAACTTAAATAAAATGGATTATTTAAAAGTAAAAGAAAATGTCTTGGTTGACGAATCAATATTAAGCTGGGAAATACTCTCTTTTGATCCTTTTAATCCCACAAAACTCGGCCCAAATGATGAAATCAGAATTGCTTTACCACAAACTGGAAAATATCTTTTACCTTGTAAAAGTGAAATTTATGTGGAATTACAAGTAACTAAAGAAGACGATACTCCTTTAGCTAATACTATTTTAGTTAATAATGCTCCAGCACCTTTATTTAAAGAATTACGTTATATTTTGAATGGTGTTACTATTGACTCTGTCCGGGATATTGGTATAACTTCAACTTTTAAGCGATATATTTCATTTAATCAAAATGAAAGTGCTAAGTTGGAAAATGCTGGTTGGTATCCGAAAACAAAATCTAAAGAAAAAATTATGACTGATGATAAAGGTAATGTTTCATTATGTATACCATTAAAAATGTATTCAGGATTTTTTGAAGATTATAGCAAGATTATTCTAAATTCACAACAAGAACTTATTCTTATAAGAAGTAATGATGATACCAATGCATTAATATCCAGTAATGTAGATGAAAAACCAAAAATTAAAATTACAAAGTTGTGTTGGAGAGTTCCTCATCTTACTGTAGCTATTCCGCAGGAACTAGCACTTACTAAAATTATTGTCAAAAATAGTGATATACTAATAACTTTTCGAAGTTGGGAATTAGTTGAATATCCAGAATTACTGGAAACTTCGAGGCATAACTGGCCCGTAAAAACGTCTTCAAAAGTTGAGACGCCACGTCATGTTCTGATTGCTTTTCAGAAAAATAGACGTGGTAATCTAAAAATGGATGTGAGTAAGTTTGATGATTGTGATTTAAGAAATATGAATGTCTTTTTAAATTCGGAAAGATATCCTTACAATAATCTTCAACTTGATTTTGAAAATAACAAATTTGCTACCCTGTATGAAATGTTTACCGAATTTCGTTAAGTGTATTATAATTTTCCAATGGAACCAATTTTTAATCCAAAAGAGTTTAAAGAAAATGCTCCTATAGTTTACATTAATTGTTCTCATCAAAGAAATTTATTACAAACTGGTCCTGTAACAATGAGAATTGAATTTGAAACAAAAGAAAAAATACCAGCTAAAACAGCAGCATATTGTGTTATAATTCATGATAAAGTTTTTAGTTACAACTCATTAACGAAAATTGTGAAACAACTGTAATGTTAATTCCTTAAGATACATTGTTTTACATTGACAAAATATTCACTTAGATCCCACCTATACAAATCATTAAGCTTAAGAGCGCATGTGTCAGTTATGTTATTTAATAAATTACCCAAACCAAAATTCTTCATTTATAAAATGTCGTACGAGAATTTACTTCGAATAATAGATTTTCAAGTTAAGATGCAAAAATTAAAAAAACAAATAAGTGATTATCAATTGAAAGTTGAAATGATCAAGAAATTCAAATATTTGAAAATATGAACTTTATTATAGATATTCAAGGCTTTAAAATGGAGAACAATAAGTTTATTGTAAAGGAATTAGCAGCTTATGATGGACATAAGACAAGCCATTTTATTTTTAAAGCTAAAGGTGAGGAAAAGCGTAATTTTGTGAAGAAGTATTCTATGAAGACAGTGATCGAGTTAAATGAACAACCTGCTTTAAAGGAAATGGATCCTTGCTGTTTCTATCATCAAAAAACACCATGTATATGTGCATTATCCAATGTTTATTATCTTTATAGCCAATTTTTTATGTAATAAAAGACCTGATTATACAATATGTGTTTTATTTTCTAACATTATTATTTAATCCCAGTTCTTTAAGTTTACGTATTAATATATCTATATTTTTATGTTTTAAATATTCACTACAACACATGGCTGCCAGTGTACATAATTCAGCATGTTCCATATAATCTAAATACAAAATAATATTCTAGGCCTCCTCCTCTTGTCCTTCATACGCATAAAACTCAGAACAGGCCACTGACATCACAAACTCTTCATACATTTCTCTTACTAATTCATCCATAATAAATTCTATATCGAAACCTCTTCCTTTTTCTCTTTTGCTTCCCCTTCTTCTTCTTCCTCTTCCTGTTCTTCCCCTTCTTCCTCTTCTTGTTCTTCCTCTTCCTCTATCTCTTTTAATATAGCAGGATCTTTTATATTTTTCTTCAATTCCTTTAAATAGGAACTAAATTATAATTCTTTTAGTTCTTGAATAAACTCTGACAAATTCAATGTTGTACAATATTTAAAACACGCTTCTACAACTTTTTGGTATTCGGAAGTATAATCACAATATAATTACGTCCAATGAGGTCGTCTTAGCATTGATTCAGTGAAGTAGGAATTTCTAATTACAGAACACTCTTTACCTATTTTGATAATTGCGTTTTTCAAATCACTATTCATAGTTATCACTTATTTTTTAATTTTATTACACTTTTTTATTGGTAGTGGTGGGCTATCTAGATGACTACGAGATTGGTTATAATGTATATGATATGGTAAATTTAGCTGCAATTCCTTATCACTTCGATACCGTTCTGGTAACATATTCCAGATTTGCTGTAAACTAAGCGAATCAATGCATCTTCTCAAATAACAAAAAGGAAAGAATGCTAGATCCTTCTCATCAAAATCACACCAACTTTTTAAATTGTTTTGATATAAACAAATAATTTCTCTTACGTATTCAATAATTTCTACATCTGACATTACACACTTTGCATGAATGAAGGCATGCTCAGAGATCCCTGCTTAAAAACCCGATTTTCCACCCAGAAAATGTGTAAGGTAGGAGGTAGTGAAATCAGAAAAGAATTGCATGACCGAGTATGCCGAGGTGGTTCATTGGAAAGTAGGTGAGTCATTCAGAAAGTAGGCCAGAGAAAAAAGGTCAAGTAATAATCAAAAAATAATTGCGTAACCAAGTATATCGATGCAGTTAAAGAGAAAGTAAGCTTGGTCATTTAGAAAGTAGGTCACGAAAAGTAGGTTAGAGGGTCGGGTGAGGTGGCAGCCCCTATTTACTCCTACTGACATGATACGTTCTAAAAAGGAAACAAAATGATCATCGACTCTATACATTCTCAATATAGTTTTATGTCATTCATGTGACACCGAGTCGAAGGCCTTCTTATAATCCACGTAGGCAGCAAAGAGGTTTCTTCGATTGGTACAGGCCCGGTAACATATGACAGAGTCAACAATCAATTGCTCCTTCCATCCCATTGCTCTCCTGGTGCATTCTCTCTGTTGAGTTGCGATGATGTTATTTTGTTCACGATGTGCATATATGCGTTGGGTCAAGCAAGAGGTGATTACCTTATATAGTGTGGGAAGGCAGGTGATCGGTCTATACTTAGCTGAGTCATGTGTGTTATGTTGGTCCTTTGGTAAGAGATACGTAATGCTTTCTGTCAGAAACAATGGCATCTTCGCTGGAGTTAGAAAAACATCATTAATAAGTTTAGCCAGTTGATGATGTATACACCAAAACTTCTTGAGCCAATAGTTTTGGATCCTGTCGAGACCTGGAGATTCCCAGTTATGGAATTCCTTGATTATTCCTGAAATTTCTTCGGTGGTAAATGGCTCAAACTGCATCTGGCTCTAGTCTTGGCAGATTTGGTGTTCTTGATTGATCCAGCCGGCTGCGATGTTGGAATTAGCGGGTGTGGAAAGTTGGCTTTCCCAGAACTCTTCTACCTGCTCTCTGTTGGGATATCTATTATCTGCCATGTTAGCTGGAGAGTCTAGCTTACGGTAGAAAGCTTTTTCGGATCGTTGAAACAACGCATTGTCTCGTTTCCGGTTATTACTGGTCTTGTATCTCCCTAGCCGTCCTGCAACAGCAGAGAGCTTCTGTTTCAGCGTGTCGAGGCATTGTTGAGCCGTACCATTCGCTGGATCGTATTGCGAATGGTACCGGGCTCGATTCATTATTTCCTCAACTCGTCTTTTAAGTTTACTCGTTTCGTGCCCCTAATATACTCCGTCGCTGTCCTATATCTTTCCGAAGATCTTCGATTTTGTTATTTAGACGTCTTTCCCATTGTGGAGTTTTGGGTTTCGTTCTTGCTGATCGGAGCTCTGTTGTAATTTTAATTTCTAAAGCTCTAGCTATCGCAATCACAGCACAATAGATTGTTGTATGTAAGGACTCCAGGGTATAAGCTGGTAAAATCCGATTATTCATGATGTCCAATATGATACCCAGTTTTTTAGATGAATTAATTTTTGGCAGTGCCGGTCTGTATAACGGATTGGTTCCAGTATATTCCAATATCGCAGCACTCATTTCTGTTGATAGTTTCTGATAAAGGAGTTCAGCGTTGTCCTGTTGGGTATTGTCATTCAGCTATTCTTGCTGTTCTTGGACCTAGGGTTCCGGCTCTGGCTCAGGTTCAGCAATCGGATCTTTATTGTCAGTGTCCCTGATCTCATATTCAACTTCCGCTTTGATGGTATTAAGCCGTGTCACAGGAATTCCGCTGTTTTGGAGAATAACTCTATATTGGTCAGCTATTCTCTGTTGTGATACTTGTATGTGTGGATACTCCCTGCAGAATTCGGCGTGGAATTGTTGTCTGTAGCCGATCATCTCTCGTCCTAGATGAGTTATCCTGTAAAAGATGCGCATTATTGACTCGTTCATGAGCGTAGCCATTTCATGCGCTGTCTTGGTCGTCCTGCTTGAGTGAGCTCTGGTTGAGGTTCCCGCGCAGCATCTCGGCGGGTGGAGCTCTTGGAGTTGTTTGACCCTCATGCTGATGTAGTTGTTGTTGGTCTTCAGCGATGTCCGCTCTAGTGTCGTTGTTCGGTTGCTCTTCAATCTCGAGGTCTGGCTGTGGTACAGGTTCTGCGATTTGGTCATTGATGTCGTCGATGCTTCTTATCTCTCCTTCGATTTCCGTTTTGATGATGTTAAGTCGCGCTTCTGGGATTAGTCTGTTTCGGAGACTAGCTCTGTATTGGTCTGCTATTCTCTGTTGTGACACTTGTAGGTGTAGATATTTCCTACAAAATTCGGCATGAAACTGTTGTTTATAGCCGACCGTTTCTCGTCCTAGTTCAGTCACCCTATAAAAAATGCGCATTATTGTTTCATTCATGGATGTTGTCCATTTTATGTGCTGTCTTGGAAGTCCCGCCTGAGTGAGCGCTGGCTGAGGTTCCTGCGCAGCACCTTCGGAGGGTGGAGCTCTCGCTGTTGTTTGACTCTTATGTTGTTGTGGTTGGGCAGTAGCTTCTTGTGCGACAGGGGTCCGCCTCCTCAACACCCTGCCACTTAAAGTTGGAGATGTCGAAATATTGCCCCCCCCCTTCAGAATCCATGGGGCAGACCGCTTCTGCGGTGTAGGATCCTGGAATATTAGTCCTACCCACCTGGAGAATTTATGTTTTATAGTCGACATATTCATATTAAAAATCTGAAATTTCTCCCCATTTAATCGCCCCCTATGACTGGTTGAGGGAAACCCTGGATGCTGACAGAATGTGGTCCTAAGGGATTGAGTATGAATTGTGGGTAGGTGAATCAGGACAGAGGGATCTTTAAAAGGTAGAGAAAGGATATGGTTAAAGGAGAGCTGGCGTTGCTGGCTGTACTGCTTACGCATTACAGTAGCGACAAATATACTGCTGGCTGCAGTACACTGCCATTATTATTTTGTTGTCTGTTGTAATTATAATTGTTATTAATTTGTCTATTATTTGTAAAATTGTTAGAATTAGATAAATTATACCTTGTTTTATTAGGATCAAGATTTATAAGCCAAACGGCTTCGCGCTCCTTCCAGGGAATATTGACTCATACCAGGTACACAAATATACCAAAAGTATGAAGCTCTGTGGGAACCCTTTCCATGTTATCGAGTCCTAGGTGACGTGGTCTGCTGTATTTCCCACGAACTTTCGACGGTTCGCGCGGTTGCTAGAAGAGTTGTTTCTGCATCGGTTTATACAGATGTTCACTAAGGCCCAGTCCCTTGATGTTCTGCAGGAGGTTCTTTGGTATCACTCCAGTCGTTGAAAGTATTATGGGATTCGTCTTGACGCTGTTCATTGCCCATTGTCTTCGGATTTGCACCTCCAGATCCCTGTATTTGGCGATCTTATCATTGTATTTTGGTCTTAGGTTGTTATTAGGTATAGCAATGTCAATCAGTGTAGTTCGCCTGGAAATTTTATCTGTTAGTATAATGTTTGGCCTGTTATGAGCAACTGTTTAATCTGTTAGGACCGTTCGATCCCAGTATAATTTGAACTCGTTGTTTTCAAGAATAGGCTCTGGATTATATTTGTAGTAAGGCACTTTTCCTACCTGTAATAGGTTTAACTTTTCTGCTAACTCTTGGTGGAGTATCTTAGCGGCTGAGTCATGTCTTTCCTTATACTCGGTTGCGGCAAACGCTTGGCATCCTCCAGTTATGTGCTGGATTGTCTCTGATGTTCGACAGCCATATCTACATTGGTCATTTTCTATTGAGGGATCTCTAGTAATGAACTTTCGATAGTTCTTTGTCGGAATAACCTGGTCTTGGATAGCTAACAAGAAGCCCTCCGTTTCCGGAAACATCTGTCCTGAAATCAACCAGTAGTTCGACGCTGAGTTGTCGACATTGTCCTGATTGACCTCATTTGGATGCCGTCCATGAAATGGCTTCCATAGCCAGGTTTGTAACTTATCTTGGTCTGTTTGGTGGTTAGAAGTAATATCTTGTTCCCTCAACTGTAGCGGTGTTGAATCGTCTGCCTCGCATATTGCTCGATGTAGTGTGGAAGAGTCCGCTAATCTGTGGAAATATGAACGTAAGTTTATTATTTGTTGGTCGAGCTGCTTACCAATATCCACCAATCCTCTTCCTCCTTGGTGTCTTGGAAGCATTGTACGTTCCATAGCACTCCGAGGGTGATGTTGTTATGCTTTTGTTAGGAGTGTCCTTATTTTTCTCTGCAAGTTTTGGATGTGCGTCCTGCTCCATTTTACAATTCCAAAAGAGTAGCTCAGCGCAGAGCAAGCATACGTGTTGAGCGCCTTAAACAAATTTCTACTATTTAAATTACGTAATACCCGCCTTACCCTCCTGATAAATTCGGTTGTCAATTCAGCCTTCATAATGCTATGGTCAATTCTTTTAGCCTAGATATTTGTATGGTTGGTCTGCCTCCATCGTATCTATAGTTTCACCATTCTGCATTTCAAAAGCCCCTGGTTGCATCTTCCCTTTAATGATGTTCAAAATACGGCACTTGTCAAGTCCAAATTGCATTCCGATATCCCCGGAGAACTCTTCTACAATTTTAAGCATTTGCTCCAGCTGGCTTCTGGTAGCAGCCATCAGTTTAAGATCATCCATGTATAGAAGATGATTTACCCTTACTACCTCCTCGTTGTTATTTCTAATACTAAAGCCGTATCTGGTGGAGTTCAAACGGCGTGATAGTGGGGTTATTATTCTTATTATTCTGTCTTTGAACATTATTTTGATAAAAATTGTTAACATAAAAATTTCGATTCCTAGAAAAATTATTACTAGCAAAATTTTGTCTATACCTTGATCTTTGTGAAAAATTATTGTTATTTCTAAAATTTTGATTGTTAGATAAATTTTTATTATTAACACGACTACCTGTGTTTGTGTTGTTATGAACATTCCCCCTTTGTACTCTGGTCAAAAACGTAATAAACTGAGCCAATGTTTTAATATTTTGAATTGTAATGGTTTGAACTACATTATCATGGAAATGTCTTGCAATATTTAATACTATCTCGTCCTTTCTCATTGGAGTAGTGGATATATGAGAGAAGGAAAGAGGAGGAGGAGGAGTAAGAAGAGTAAATCATCAACACTTTTCATCCTCCTCCTCCTCTTTTCTTCTCTCATTATACTTTTCAAATCTCTCATTATACTTATTAAAAAACCTTGTATCATCAACACTTTTCATCCTCCTCCTCTTTTGTTCTCTCATTATACTTTTCAAAAAGCCTCGTATACATCACCTTGAGTTTAATCTTAAAGTTAACAACATGGCCAACCTTTCATCGAATCCGATCATAGTAGGACATCTAACCTTATGTTTGACCTTGAGGTGGATAACCTTATTTGACCATGAAGTCGATATAAAGTCCTACCACCAATGAATTTTCACTTCAGTAAATTTATAAAATAGATACGTGGAGCAACAAAAGATGATAAATTAAATACCAACAAATAATAAGTAAATAATAAGTAAATAATTTTATATTTAATAGTAAATATTACAAAGTAAATATTAAAAAAATTCATTCAAAAATTTATGGATAATAATATTGAAGAAGAAGATCCAGATCTAGATGAATTAATTGGAGTATTGGATTACAATACATATCTTAACGAAAAAAAATTTCAGAAGAACTTCAGAAATTGTTTGAACTACGATATAAATAATTTCGAACAAATTGAAGCTGACTCTGGTGACTCCGATATTGAAGAAGATAATGAAGAAGACAGTGCTAGTGCTAAATTTTGTTTAGTGAAACATAAGTACACTGATCCCAAAGAAGTTGTGTTCTGTATTACTCAGAGTTATATCGTAGTGTTTGTAGTGACGGAAAATCAAGAAAAAACTCTTTGTTACGCATGCCATCAAATTATACAATATTATTAAAGGGCAGGGGCTCATAGACATGTAAATACTCATAATAAGAGAAAATTAAAACGCATAAGTGATGATTTACATTGCGATATATGTTCAAGGCAGTTGTATCAAATTATTACCCCCAAAGTTTGTTTAATTTGCAATGGTAGTGTTAAAAATATTGATTTAGATTGAGACGCAAATGTTCCAGTGGTGCCAATATAATGCCTGGTAAAAAACCAATATATAAAAACGGTAGGAAGTCGCGAAGGGTAAAAAAAAAGTTGTTAACGAAATAATTGAAAACAAAACCGAAGAATGTCCTATATGTATTGAAGATATATTATCTAATAAAATGACCAGAACCTTGTAATCACAGATTTTGCATCCCTTGTTTAGGAATGTGGATGTTAATTAATAAAACATGTCCAATCTGTCGCAATGAACTATGCGTAATTAAATGTGAAAATGAAGAAACTGTAGTCCTAGAATATTTAGATTAGAATGTATTATTTAATATTTGTGTTGCAAACCACTTCATAAATGTGAAAATCAAGAAATTATAATCCTAGAATATTTATTTTAAAATGTATTATTATTTAATTTTTATTATTTTAAAATTATTATTGTTTGTATTTAATTTATCCATTTATTCTTATCTTATTGGAATAAAGAATTGAACAATTTCGAAAAAAAAATGTTTTATTTATAAGAATAACGAACAAACATAACAACTCAATACAAAAGTTTTGATTAGTCATAATAGATTGAAAAATATTTTAAATTAACCACCCTGTTCAAAAATTCTTAATCCTTTCTTATTTTAGAGAGTTTTAAATCTAAAATTAATAAGTTTATAAATATGAAGGAAAAAATATTATAGGAAATTTAGGTACAGTTTTCTTCATACTCCTTTATAATTAGATCAATTAAATAAAATTTACATTACCTTAAATCGTCTCCGTTACTATTCACTATCACTTAAACACTTTAACTTAACCTAAAAATAGTTTCACTTAACACTGTCCCTAAACTTGGTCTATTGTTTGTATCTGTCAACTGAAAAAAAAAATCAATTAGTATTTTGATATTAGGAAGACTAATAATAAATTTAATATAAGCTTAATATAAGCTACTTACTTTGTAGTGGAATCGACTTCGTCACACTGGACTGGTTCCTCCGGATTTATTTGAGGTTCCACTTGAGGATCCTCATTTTCCTCTGGATTTGTTGATGAGGTTATAGATGGTACTTGTACCGGAGGATGAACGTTGACTCTTCTTCTTATTACAATTCTATTCCCATTCATAACCTCAATTTCGAAATTTCTATTCCTGAACATATTAAAAATAATAAAAATTAAAATTTATGCGGACAGCAAAGGTGATGAGCCAAAAATGAAAAAGTTACCTCGCAAAACAGTCATTTTATGAAAGTAGGTCAAGGTAAAATTTCGATTTTTAAATCGCGGAGAGGGCCCCTCAAACCGCCCCCTATACTCCTCCCAGACTTATAGGGGACGTAGCTCCCTAAGCAGCTCAGCAGAGGGACTCAGCTGGGGGCTCAGCGGGGGGAAGGGGATTTGCGGGGGAAGAGGTTTTTGTGGGGGGGGAAGGGGGAGGGGAAGGGGGCTCCGCGGGGTGTGACGCGCAGAATTGAGGTCATTGACCTTTATCGAGGTCACTATACTTACGAGGACAAACCGTGGTCTGCTTTCATATAAAACGATCGAGGATCAGTTTATAGCACGCTTTAAATTTAAAGTCTCCAATTTTAGTTTGTTTTAGTGTGTTTTAGTGTATTTTAGTTTGTTGCTGTCAAGTGTACTCAAATTTTAAAGGTATGTCTTTTCCTTTTGCCTCAACTTCCACTGAACAGTTAGGAGTGGTGAACAAAATTAATATAATTTCAGATATAATAATTCAGCCTGCTTTTTTGAAAAATGAAAATGAAAGTGACAACCAAAATTTAAGTCAGAGAACCCAAAATTTTAACGCGATGATTAATACGATGCAAGAAAAAAATTTAGGAAAATAATTACTCCAAAGTTGTTCAGAAACGAACATAAAATTTTTAGAAAATTTGGAATATTTGCCTGAACTAGAGAATATTTTGGAGACAGATTTTGACTTTCAAAATTCAATTTTATCACAAAATTTAGATTTTAATAATATTTTAACGCCGGAAACCCCAAATTTTTTAACTCAAGATTTAGATGTAACAACGGACACTCCCATTACAAATACTCCCGACATATTAACTCAGGATTTAGATAATATCGACAATTTTAAAAAGCTAATGGGGATTCCCAAAATTAATAAAAATTTAACAAATTATCAGAGTAACAGTGACAGTGACAGTGACAATGATTCGAGTTCAAATAAATCACAAAATTTTTTTGGAATATTGAAAAATAGAAATTTTGAAAGTGAAAACAATTCTGGAGGAATACCGGGTAATTCTTCATTTTCTCCTCTATCTCTGTTCAAAATTTCAACTAATCAAAAAAAAAATAAAATTTCGGAATCGACTAGTAGTGGAAATATGCGGGTTGGTGTTTTGGGGGAGGAGGATGGTTCACGGAATAGTTACAAAATTTCAGATTGTAGTGAAGATTTGGGAGCATCGTTTACTAGTGGTGGTGGTTCCCAAGAAATTCTTCCAATAATAAGTGAACCATCTAAATAAAATTAAAATTTTAGTCAAAATTCAATTCCGTGCGGCCAAAATACATACTGTGAATTTAGTTTTCCAAATTCTCCAATAATTTTTGAAAACTCGCCACCAGATTTCGATGAAATTTTAAATTCTGTTTCCACACAAACAGAGACAGTTCAAAATTCTGTTTTAACACAAACGGAAGTGTCAATCCCCTTCGAAAACGATTATCCGAAACTAAGCTTTCATTCAAAGTCAAATTTCAAAATTAAAAATAAACATTTGTCTTATCAAAGGTCATTAGGATTTGTTTTGGATTCTATTTTAAATTGCGATCCTAATAAAACAGCTGAGGAGAAAAGGAAGATGTGGGAAAGGGCGATAGAACTTTATGAAGCTACTCTTAGCTTTTTCCATCCCATTCCTTAACTCCCCTCCTACTTCTTTTCCACCATTTAAATTCATACCTGACCGTGTTACCTTCAGTGTGTTAAAATCGACTTGGGCTTCACAATAAGAGATTCGTTTTAGAAAAATGGATTTTAAATGTGAAGAGTGCTTCAAAATTTTTACTCGAAAAGACAATTTGAATCGCCACAAGAAGATAATTCATTCTAACAATGGCCCCCAGTTAGAACAGAAGAAGAAAAGCTGTAAGTTTAATTTTAAATAGAAATTTTGTTTCAATTTAATAATTAGTTATTAATTTGATGAATTACAGGCAAATTTAATAAAGAAGTTATTAAATTTTAGGTGAAAGAAGATATTGTCAATTGTGCAAAATATTTATAAAAAAGTAATTATGGTTCTATCATTTGAGAACAAATAAACACAAAACCAATTCAATGGTGGTTAGGGATGAAAATGTGTCTGTAATAAAATCGGCATTTAAGGAAAGAATCAATTCATATAAAATATCATCGACTCAATACCAAATCAACATTATGATTTTTTCTCCGAAATAGAACAAAAAATAATTGAGGTAATCAGTTATGAAATCCAAAGACACACCTGCATCAAACTCAACATGGAGTTATTTGGTCTTTACTTAAATCCTTCCAATGAAAGTCATGAAGTTAAGTCTTTCAATACCCCATTTCGGATTTTATGTAATAGTTCAGAATTAACGCAAGAACTAGAAGATATTATTAAAATTATTGACCGGAAAGCTGCTGAACTGGCAGAAAAAGATTCGGGTAAATTATTTTTTATTAAATATTTAGTAACTGAACTTAAACCAAAAATAAATTTGTTGTTAATTATTCTTCTTTAATTTCAGGATGGATTTTAATAAAAATATTACACGTTGAGCTTAACATCAACAAGTACAACCCCTTAAAAGCTTCATCATATATACCACTACCGTCAGAGATCAAGTTGAAAAATGCTGTAGTCAACGTTCAAAACAATGATGAATGTTGTTTCGCCTGGTCTGTGGTTGCAGCTCTTCATTCACCTAACGGACCAATTGAAAAGGTGGAGTCATATCCACATTTCACCACTATTTTAAACTTTAAAGGTATCAATTTTCCTTTAACTTTAAAAGACATAAGTAAATTTGAACATTTAAACAATATTTCGGTTAATGTTTATGATTAGAAAAAATCAAGAATAATTTTAAAACTCAATTCGAAATAATAGGACCTTTACATTATACATAAAATAAGCGAGAACGTCACTTTAATTTATTATTAATTGGAGATGATAATGGAAATTTCCATTATTGTTATATTTCGGATTTATCTAGATTAATTTCTAAACAATTATCTAAACATCATGGGAAAAAATTTCTATGCGACGGTTGTTTACAATATTTTACTACTGAAGAATTATTAGTCAGGCATAACACATATGATTGTGATTTTGTAAGAATAAATCTACCTTCAACTGAAACCAAAATAGATAGATTTGGAAATATTATTCCCGAAAATATTTTAAAATTTCAGAATATACAAAAACAAATTGAAGTTCCATTTGTTATATATGCAGATTTTGAATGCATTCTTAAGCCTTTAAATAATGAAATTAATGATGTAGATCCAAGTTCTCCATATACTGAAAAAAAATGTCAACATATTCCATATTCGTTTGCTTATTATATAAAGTGTCCATTTGATGATTCAATTTCCAAATTTCAAAATTATATGTGTCCCAATTGTGCACAAATTTTTATAACTTACTTAGAAAGAGACGTTCTTAATATTTACAATAAATATATGAAAAAGTTAATACCAATGAAAAAATTAAATGTGTTGGAACAATTACATTTTGAATATACGAAAGATTGTCATATATGTGATAAACCTATAATTTCGGATAAGGTTGCTGATCATTGTCATTTAACAGGTTCCTTTAGAGGTCCGTCACACTCTATATGCAACTTAAATTATAAATTATCTAATTCCATTCCAGTAGTTTTACACAATTTGCGTAATTATGATTCTCACCTGTTTATAAAAAATTTATGTCCAAATCATGAACAATTATTTGTCATAGCCCAGAATAAAGAGAAATACATTTCATTTCAAAAATCTATTGAAGTAGATCAATATTTAGATAAAAAAAACTGGTTTCGCCAAGTCAAAATTTCTATATCTTAAGTTTATTGATTCATTTCAGTTCCCACCATATTCTTTGTCAAATTTAGCTTCCATCCTTAATGATGAACAATGCAAAAAAGTGTTCAAATATTTTAATGAAAAAGAAAAATTTAAGTATATCCGTCAAAAAGGCGTTTTCCCTTATAAATATATTGATAATATCGCCAAATTAAATGAAACGGAGTTACCAGATAAAAAAAATTTTTATAATGACCTCACGGATGAACACATTACTGATGAAGAATATGAGAGGGCTAAAAATGTTTGGAATTTATTTGAATGTAAAACAATCGGTGAATATTCCGATTTATATCTTAAATCTGATGTATTACTTTTGGCAGATGTTTTTCAAAATTTTAGAAAAACGTGTATGGAAACTTACAAACTTGATCCTGCACATATTATACTTTTCCAGGTTTAAGTTTTGACGCTTGTTTAAGATATACTGGAGTCGAATTGGAGTTAATAACAGACCCAGATATGTTACATTTTTTTAAACGTAGTGTAAGAGGAGGAATCAGTACCTGTGTATGTAGGAAATCTATAGCAAACAATTTATTTCTTTCAAATTATGATCCATTACAACCATCTAAATATATTATGTATTTTGATGCAACTAATCTTTACGGATATGCGATGTCTCAATATCTGCCCGAAAAAGATTTTGTTTGGTTGTCAAATCAACAAATTCAAAATTTAGATATAATGAATATATTTGAGACTAATGACAAGGGTTATGTGCTAGAGGTTGATTTAGAATATCCTGAAAATTTACACAATTCACATAATGAATTTCCATTCTGTCCAGAAAATTATAAGCCTCAAAATTCTAAAACTTTTAAATTAATTCCAAATTTAAAAAATAAAGAAAAATATGTAATGCACTATACTTTATTAAAACAATGTATTCAATATGGAATTAAACTAACTAAAATTCATAGGGTTGTAGAGTTTACACAATCTCAATGGTTAAAAAAATTTATTGATCTAAATACAAATTTAAGAAATCAATCTAAAAATCAATTTCAGAAAAATTCTTATAAATTGGCAAATAATAGCATCTACGGTAAAACAATGGAAAATGTGGATAAAAGGACAGATATACGATTGGTTACACAATGGGCAAAAAATCATAGAAAAGATGGGGCAGAAAATTTAATTGCTAAACCATCCTTTAAAGATGTAACAATATTTTCAGAGAATTTAGTAGCTGTGCAAATGCGTAAAGTGTTAGTGCAATATGATAAACCTGTCTATGTAGGCTTTAGTATTTTAGATATATCAAAAACGGTGATGTATGACTTTTTTTATGGGTTTTTAAAACCTTTATATAAGAATAATATTAAACTTCTGTACACATATACAGATTCCTTTATTTTGGAAATTGAGACAAGTAATGCTTATGAAGACATTAGGGTTAATATTGATAAATTCGATACTTCAAATTATGATGTTAATAATATTTATGAAATACCAATAACTAAATCTGTTGTTGGAAAGTTTAAGGATGAATATAATGGTGAACCAATAGAAAGCTTTTATGGCACAGGGGCCAAAGCTTATTGTGTTAAGTCAGAAAATGGGTTGCTTAAAAAAGTAGCATTAAAAACAATTAGAATTAACACATTATAAAGATGTTATAGAACAAAATTCAAAAGCTTTCTGTACAATGTATTTGTTTAGATCTCGACTTCACAATATTTATACAGAATTAGTTAACAAATTATCTCTCACTTCTAATGAAGATAAAAGATTTAAAATTCCCAATAGTTATGATACATTAGCATGGGGTCACCAAGATATTCCATTTTTTCAGTGGTTAATAGACCATGAAAATGAATTATAAAAAATTATTTTAAGATTAAAAGTTTTATTCTTCAAGGCTAAATTTGAAGTATTTAAGAACATGGTAAATTTTAAAATTATATCAGTATAAAATATACCACCGTCTAGAATAAATATGTGTTTAGAATCTTTTGAAAAAGAAATTGATAACAAATTATATAGAACATATGAAAAAAGACTTTCCTCATTTAAATTCTGGAATGGAAAATTAAATCCTTAAGTGTTAGCCCAATCAGGGTTTTATTATTTAGCTATTCATGATGTTTGTAAATGTTTTTACTGTGGTGCAGAAATATTTGCTTGGAAAATTGATGATTGTCCAATTGAGGAATATTATCGTCACTGGAAGAACTGTGACTTAATCGAGTGTTTGTGGTTAGGTGAAAAAAATAAAAAATGTGAACCTGTTGTCCTTAAAGTGAAAGAAAATATGTCAACATCTTTCATTTTTTTATTAGTTTTAATAACTATGTTTGTATCTCTAATTTGTAAACAAATTATTTAATGTCCTTAAATTGAAAGAAAATATGTCAAAATCTTTCATTTTTTAATAGTTTTAATAACCATGTTTGTATCTCTAATTTGTAAACAAATTATTTAATATTTTAAAAAAAAAATGTCTATATATTGTAGAAAATTAATTAAAACTGTTCAGTCTTATTTCAATCTCTTATTGTTTTGTTAATAGACAATTAAAATTGAAAAGTGTTTTAATGGCATCCCTTATCAACTACATTGTTTTGCATTCAATTTTAAATAATACTTTATATGTATTTTATCCTCCAAGGGTTTTACATGGAATGGTGTGTTTTGAAAACGAAACCTCTACTATTAAACCTGAAATATGTAATTATATGAAAGCTATGAATATTAATAATTATTCAACTGCTTTCGCATATAATATGAATAATAGTCAATCTAATAGTAATTTTTTCAAAATTTACTTTCATTATTCAAATAATACAATTTTTGACACTAACTGGATTGAAAAAAATAAAAAACCATTTACTATTTCTAGCTGTGCTCATGTTAAAAATGATGAGGAAGGTAAAAACTGTTTAATTCTATTTATCTTCAATATAATTTTATCAATAGGTAGTTTTTCACTTTTGTCGTTCTTGACAATTTTGTTTTATCAAGATAGGTCATAAAAATTTAATAAACTTGCTTGACCTTGAAATTTATAGAGGAGTGGGGTGGATAAGATATATTCAGACCCAGTATTTTAGTTTTCAGTTAGCATCAAGACATCATGTTTAGTAGTAGCAATTTTAATGGATATAAATCCAGTTCTAATGAAACCAATGATAAAATTAGTCAGTGTAGTGAAAAATTATTAAATTCAAAAATCTACTATCTTAACAATTCCTTATCAAAATTTGTTTGTGTTGGAATTGGTATAAATGATTTTACACCAAAAGTTCTAATTGGAGGTCGAAATGGATTTCACATTTACTTGAATGAAGAAGAATGGAAAGAACTTCAAAAAAATCAAGGAGTGTTGGTGAATTATTTTTATTCTTCTCAAGCATATGCATACCCACTAAAAATTGAAAAAATCACAGTGATTTTTGAAAAAATAAATCATTCTCCTGTTATCAGAATTCAAAAGGATGAACATTATGTGATTCTGGGAAAAGAATCAATAGATAAATTAGTTGAAATGGACGAACTTGTTGACTACAGAATTCATATAATTAAAAAGCAAGAATTTTCCAAATATTTTAATTTGTTTCATCACTATAATTATCAGTCAGGAGATGTGTTGTTTCATATTTATAATGTTTTGGATCCATGTCAGAATTTAAACAGTGAGAATGTCGGAACTGTTTTAGAAATGTTATCTCTACATAAACAGGAATTAGAAAACAAGTTAAGAAAATCCGGTGCATTACAATAGAAATATGAAGAAATCAGTGACAATCAGTGAGAACAATAAAAAAGTTTATATATTAGTGACATGGGACTTTGCATTTAGACAAGCTCGAAAAAGTGAATATCAGAAATTTTATCTTGACAGACTAAGATTTGAAAAACGAGTTGAACAATGTGAAAGTATTCTTAAAAGTATTTTTGATGTAGATCATAGAAAAAAAATATATATTGAAAGATTTAATGTAAAAACATAAATTTATATTGTTAATCTTAGTTGTAAAGATCTTAAAAATTATATTGTTAGTATTTGTTGTAAAAAAGGATTATCGTAAATAAAAAATATGTTATATAAATAGGTCTTTTATTTAAAAATTTGATATACAATATTACTTAAAATTAATTACAATACATCTTTTTTAAGAATCCATGATTTATGTGATTTATCGAATCCTAACCATTTAACAAAAACTTGGTTCCCTTTCTTCCTTAAAATTTTTTCAACCAAAAACACATCTGGATGTTTAACTTTTTGTAACTATTCTTGGTAGAAACCTCCTTCAATATATTCATTTTTACTATCTTTTAATAAATAGGTGGGTGGATTTGTTAACTGAACCTTTCTAATTTGAAAAATTTCAGTTGGCCAATTTGGAGTATATCCTTTTTCAAAAGCTTCTCTTTGTTTGGAAATTCTAACAAAATCATTTTCTTTAAATTTAGTGCGCTTTAAATCAAATGTTTTTTTAAAAGTAAAAGAATTTTGCAGTATAGTTTTCTCATTTTTTTTATTAACCTCAACAGGTCTATATCCGGTAGTTCTATGAATACTATTATTATATTTTTCAATAATAGTGGGTAAAATAGAGTACCATTGGTAATTCCCTCTATTACTAAAATATTTCCACATTATATTTTTTAAAGTTCGATTTACGCGTTCTACAATACTCGTTTTGAGATTAGAGTAAGTATTATAATGATTAATTTTGTAATAATTCATAAGATCTTTAAAATCTTTATTGAAAAATTCTTTTCCCAAATCTGTCTGCAAATTTTGCGGTTTACATGTTTTTTCTAAAAATTTTTTCATAGCTTCAGTTACATCTTTTCCTTTTTTACTTTTAAGTGGTTGAGTCCAAACATACTTTGAGAATGCATTTATCACCACCAAAATATATCTATAACCTTTATTAAATTTGGAATAGGGTTGCATCTCTACCAAATCAGCTTGCCATAAGTCATTTAGGCTTTTAACAATAGTTCGTCTTCTTCTATATCTTCTTCTTGCTGGTTTATGTAATTCATCTACAACTGTTTCTTTAATATTTTTACTCATAGTACTAGAATAAAAATTCTTAATACCTTCTTTAAATAACTTATTTTATTTGTTCGTTATCTTTTTTATTCCAAAGTTTTAAAAGATGCATTATTCGAATCTTTGACTTTTTTGATTTCATCTTCGATTTTATATTCTAAATTTTTAAAAGATTCATTATTCGAATCTTTGACTTTTTTGATTTCATCTTCAATGTTGCTAATTCTTACATTAATTTTAGTTTCAAAAAGAACAAGTGATTTTATACTTTCGTTTCTCATTTCTCTTACTGTTGCGTTTAATTCTTCTCTAGCATATGCCATTGTGTCATTAAACTCTTTTCTAGAAACTTCGGCTGCTCTTTGAACTAATTCGTTTAATGATTTTATTTCTTTTACCAATTTATTGTCTAGATTTGTTATATCTTTTCCTAATTGAAATTCTACATTTGTTAAATTTAATTTTATTTCTACCAATTTTTTTTCTATTTTCTTTATATCTAAAATCGCTTTTTCAATTTCAATTCTTACATCGTTCAAAGATTTTTCATAATCATTTAACTTTGTTGAAATTTCTTCAATTTTTGAACTGTGTTGTGCAAGTCATTTTTTTAAATCATGGATAGAGGTGTTAATCATAGCTTGTATTAGTTCTGCTAAAGATTCTAATTCTTTTTCTAATCTTTTATTCAACATCTTTTGAAAATATTCATCGTCAACAGTGGTTTTTAATTCTGTTTTTAGATTGTTTAATTGTGAGATTATCTCCATGATTTGTTCAATATTTTTTAAAATTTAATTTTTAAATTTATTTTCAATTTTTTCATCTACATTTTGTAAATCTGTGTTTAATTTTTTTTCCAAATTTTTCAAGTTTAATAGAATTATTTCAGCATTATTTTCAATTAAATTAATTTTCTGATTTATTTCATTAATATTATCGCTATCTTTTTTATGGACTATAAAGTGTGTATTCATAGCTCTCTCTATTTGTTGTGTGTTTTTATTCATACCATCATGAATGTTTTGAAAATTACTTATTTCTTCAGAAACTCTATTATTAAGTTTGTTCGTAAATTCTTGGAACTTTGATACCATATCTTTTATAATAATTTGTTTAACATTTTCTATTGCGGAAGTATCATTTATTTTTGATTTAACCAATGTTATTTCATTTTTTATGTTATTTTCAAAACTCTTTACTTCATCATATTTCTGTTTTATTGTTTTAAAATCATCTTCACACTTCGATGTTTTTTGAGAAAAACTTTTTAATAGTTCATCATTGTCTTTGACAATATTTTTTATATGTAATATCCTGTTATCATAGTTTGACACAACATTTTCTTCAAATAACTTAATTTTTTTTGAAATAGGTTCCACATTTTCATCATTTTCACTAACTTCTTTTTTAAATTTACAATATCATTTTTTAACACAGGTTCAAATCTTTGAACAATTTTATTTTCAATATATTTATCATCACTTTTAAAATTTTTTAATATTTTATTTTCAACATTGGTTAGTATTTTATTTTCTATTGTAGGTATATCTACTGTATACTTTGTAGAAATATGACGTCCAAATTTATCAATGGTCATTTTAACAATGTTATGTAACAATATTTACTACATTCTTTTATACAATTATATTGGCTTCTTTCAATTCTTCTATAATAGAAATAATTTCGTTGTTATGTCCTGTATTCCCAGCCATCATAGATGCTACCAACAGTCGAAGTCTATCAACAAGTTCATTTACGTTATCCCAATATACGTAATCGGTATAAGGTTTATTAACTTTTAAAGTTATACCGGATCCTGTTCTTTTCGAAGATATTCGAGTTTCTCTGTATGGAGCTTTTCGTCTGTCAAAAAATCCTTGAACTATATTATGCGTTTCGGGATTTATGGTTTTAGTTTTTGTAATTCCTTTATTTTGTAAATAAGGCCCTATTATAGAAATATATTTTTGTGATCCATTTCCCTGTACCTGCTCATTTGGATCATAATTTCTACGGTATGCATTGGTTCTCTTCAAAATATCCATATAATTTTCCAAATCTTGTTTTTTATAACCTACTGGTTCCTTTTTAAATAATAATTCATATAAACCTGGTGTACCTGTATAAGTTATTCCTTCAACTTTTATGTTTTTACCGATAATTTCTATAGGTCTTTGTGTTAAACCCAAAAAGAATTTCTCAGTTTTAAAATCATGTACTATTCCATAGAGGTGATCAAACTTATGTTCCACATCTTTTACCCCTCCGTCAATATATTGACGAGGTAATTCATGAAATCCTGATAAATATTCTTGATATAAAGGTGTACTGACAAATGTTTGAATTGTTTGGCGTGTTTGTTCTAATATATCCGAAAGATTTCCTACCGTAGATTGTGAAATTGAAGAAGGGGTGGTTTCTGCTATGACACTTGTTTGTTGTAAAGATGGCATCTGACTATGTGAAGCTATACTGGTTTCCCATTCAATAATTGTTGGTATTTCTGTAGGAAGAATTGGAGTTTTCCCTGTCTTTCTTTTTTCTGGTGTTGATGTTCCATACTGTAGTTTTTTTCTTGGTGTTAGTGTTGGAAACAATCTTTTTTCTGGTGTTTCATAATTTTTTTTAATGGGTGTTTGTAGCTCTTCCTTTACCTCAGCCGATTCAATTTTACCAATTGTTGAAATTAATTGTTGTAGGGGTTGAGTTATTGGTTTATAGGTTTCCTCCAATTTGGATTGTGCTTCAAATTCAGCATTTTTTAAACTTTGATATTTTTGTTTAACAGCTTTCCTTGACTTAACAAGCTCTCTTGCTAAGCGTTCATTCATGATTAGTTAAATTTTTCACAAAATTTTTATTTATATAAGAAAATATATGAATCAAATCCTTTTCGATATCGACCGGATTTTAAATTCGAATCCTTGTCTATTACCAAAAATCCAAATTTATCTTTCCAACACATCAAACATAACTCATTAAATAGATTAAATGACATATCAACATTAACATGATCATCTTAAATATGTTTTAAGTTCGTTTTGTCTTGTTGAAATATAACAATCAAATTCGCATTGTCACGAATTAATTGCTTTGAAATCGAAGAGTACGTTTGACACAAATAAAAACAATCAGTATTTTTATGTCTTCCGAAACAAAAATAATCTTTTACAACATTCTGATTGCAACACACTATATCATCAAATATTATTATGGAATTTGGTCTTATTTCTTGTGGAGAAACAATATTTTCTTCATTTTCGGATTCATAATATCCAATTTCTCTCAATGGTTTAAAAAGTAATCCCAAATATTCATATTTTGGTTGATATAGAGACTTTGAATAAATATATAAATTTTCAAACCGTAAACCATTGGGATCTTCAATTAAACTTATAATGATATTAGTTTTACCACACCCTGATGGACCAATAATTAACCCCCTTTTACTAGAGCCTTCAAACAATTTTCCATGTTTTCTAAAATTATTTCTTGAAGTCTCATGGTCTTTAATAATAATTGAATAAGGTTGTTTGACAATTTTCATATATAAGAGGATGTATAAAGGGTAAGTTCTAATTTAAAACTAGTCAGTTTTTTCCAAGATTTCAATTATATAATGCCAATCTCATATAAGCAACAATCCATTTATAAAAGAAGAGTCAGAAAAAGAGGTTGTGGTTTAATTAATACTCTAATAAATAAGTTACCTTTTGAATTACATCTACCTGGGTATAATTTTTGTGGACCAGGAACCAAACTAGAAAAGAGACTAGCTAGAGGCGATAAAGGCATAAACTTATTGGATGAAGCTTGTAAAGAGCATGATATTGCCTATGCACAATCAAATGATATAAAAAGCCGACACGCTGTTGATAAATTATTAGGTGACAAAGCTGCCGAAAGGTTCAGAGCAAAAGACGCCACTTTTGGAGAAAAAACTGCTGCATTTGGAATAAGAGGTGCAATGAAAATTAAAAGAAAATTTGGTATGGGATTAAAAAAAGAAGGAAAAACAGAAGTCGAAAAACTCGTCTAGGACGAGGAATAACTTTATCTCAAGCTATTTCAAAAGCAAGACAAGCACTAAACGGAAAACAATTTAAAAGTTTGACTGATATTATTCAAACCGCACTTAGATCTATCGGAGATAGTAGAATATTATCACCAAAAAATAGAATCATACCAATTCCAAAAACTGGTGGATTTCTACCTCTTATTCCTTTATTTGCTGGTTTGTCCACTTTAGGTGCTCTTGGAGGAGGAGCAGCAGGTATTGCGAAAGCTGTCAACGATGCAAAAGCTGCTAAAGAAGAATTAGAAGAGTCCAAAAGACATAATAAAATGATGGAATCTATAGCAGTAGGAAAACAAGGAAGTGGTCTTTATTTAAAATCATATAAAACTGGATGTGGATTATATCTGAAACCTTATTCAAAAAACTGTTAAAACAAATACCTCGAAAACCACTTACAAATTATGATTTAAGTAAATATATTAATCTACTTAAAATTCCCAACTTTCGAGGTATATTCATGACAGATAAATTACCAAAAAAAAATCAATAAAAATGAAAGTGGTATTGTTAATCTCGATAAGAATAGTGGTGATGGAACTCATTGGACTGCATACATAAAAAAAGGAAAAAATATTTTATATTTTGGTAGCTATGGCAATTTGCGACCATCTACCGAATTAACAAAATATTTTTTCAGCGATAAAAAGAAAAATATTGTGAAATATAACTACGACCATTATCAATCAATTAACAAAACAAATTGTGGTGAGCTCTGTCTTAAATTTCTTTATAATAATGGTTGAAAAACAATATTAATTCATTTTGTTAAAATTTTTAAAGAGATATGTCGTACAGTTTTGTCATTAGTGGTAATTCCCCCACGCTTTCTGTTAATATTCATCCTCCAATATATTTACATGAAAATTTTGAATATTCCATTGGACTTGTAAATTTTGAAACTTTTAATGTTATTCCAAATATTGGTGAGACTAATAATCTTTTCATTTATGACTCAAATAAAGAAATAAGAATACCACCAGGTAGTTATGAAATAGATGATGTAAATTATTTTATTCAAAAATTTTTGGACAATCGTACTTTTCTTCATATTTATGCCAATAATAATACTTTACGAACACATATTAAAACAGATATTCCTATCTCGTTTCGTGATGGAACTATAGGAAAAATATTAGGTTTTAAAAATAAGGAATTAGAAGGTCTTAAGGAGCACATTTCAGATTTTCCAGCGGAAATTATTAAAGTAAACGCCATAAACATCGATTGTAATATTGCCAAAGGATCATATTTAAATGGAAAACCTGTTCATATAATACATCAATTTTTTCCTAGTGTAGCTCCTGGTTTTAAAATAATAGAATCACCACAAAATGTCCTTTACTTTCCTGTTACTGTAAAGGTAATAGACAATATAAACATTAAAATAGTAGATCAAGATGGTGATCTCATCAATTTCAGAGGAGAAACGGTAACAGTAAGACTACATCTTAAAAAAATAGATGAATAATGGTTATTTTATATAATAAAAGAGTCTCAAATTATAATTTTTCAAAAAAATTTTACTCTGAAAACATTAATAAGAAAGATACTAAACGACATTTAACTAGTAATAAATTAAACTCTCAAAGGTTAACAGCTTCTAATAAAAAATTTCTGATAAGTTTAGGTTTCAAACTAAAATAAAATGGAATATTTAAATGTAAAAGAAAATATTCTTGTAGATGAATCAATATTAAGCTGGGAAATACTATCATTTGAACCTTTCAATCCTACAAAACTTGGATTAAATGATGAAATTAGAATTGCTCTACAACAAACAGGAAAACATCCTTTACCTTGCAAAAGTGAATTATATTAAGAATTTCAAGTTACCAAAGAAGATGATACTCCATTGGCTAATACGGTATTAATCAACAATGCTCCAGCATTCTTGTTTAAAGAATTACGTTATATTTTAAATGGTGTTACGATTCAGTTCGAGATGTAGGAATTACTTCAACTCTTAAAGGATACATATCATTTAATCAAAACGAAAGTGCTAAATTGGAAAATGGTGGATGGTATCCAAAAACGAAACCTAAAGAAAAAATTATGACTGATGAAAAAGGAAACGTTTCCCTATGCGTCCCATTAAAAATGTACTCGGGATTTTTTGAAGATTATAACAAAATAATTTTAAATTCACAACAAGAACTAATACTAATAAGAAGCAATGATGACACTAATGCTTTAGTAACCACAAGTGATGATGAAAAACCGAAAATTAAAATAACCAAACTTTGTTGGCAAGTTCCACATCTTACTGTGGCCATTCCCCAAGAATTGGCACTAACGAAAATTATGATATGATATTCTTCTTACTTTCCGAAGTTGGGAATTAATTGAATATCCAGAGTTATTAGAAAATACAAGACATAATTGGCCTGTCAAAACCTCCACAAAAATTGAAACACCAAGACATGTACTAATTGCTTTTCAAAAGGATAGACGTGGTAATTTAAAATCAGATATGAGTAAATTTAATCATTGTGACCTAAGGAATATAAATGTGTTTTTAAATTCAGAAAGATATCCTTACCAGGATCTTCAGCTTGATTTTAAAAATAATAAGTTTGCTACCCTGTATGAAATGTTTTCTGAATTTCGTCAAGTATATTATAACTTTCCAATAGAACCAATATTTAATCCCAAATAATATAAAGATAATGCACCTATTGCTTACATTAATTGCTCTCATCAGAGAGATTTATTACAATCCGGCCCAGTAACCATGAGAAGTGAATTTGAGACAAAAGAAAAAATATCGGGAAAAACAGCTGCGTATTGTGTTATAATACATGATAAAGTATTTAGCTATAATCCATTAACAAAAATTGTTAAACAACTTTAACTTCTCCCACCACATCAAATATCATTATTAAAATGAAAATATATCGAATAAGATCAGTTGTTTCTATACCATAGTTTGTTGCACATCAAATGGAATGTACAAAATACAAAAAGAAAAAATAGAACTATTTTTAAAAAAAATTAAACATCTAAAAAATCTTATTGAAGACTATTCGAAAAAAACAATTTGTAATAAAAAAATTTAGTACTTTAAAAATTTGCTAAATAAAAATGAGAATAGTTATGGATGTTCAAGGATTTAAGGATGAACACAACAAGTTTATTCCTAAAGAACTTGCAATGTTTGATGGACATAAAATGAGTCATTATATTTTTAAACCACCGTATCCACTACAAATGCTTCCACCAGAAACATACAAGCAAGCAGAATGGTTAATGAAATTTCATCACTGCATCAATTGGAATACAGGATATATTCCTCTTCATAATTTTTCCTCTATAGTAAAAAACTTAACAGAAAAAGGAGAATTCATTTATATTAAAGGAGAAGAGAAAGCTAATTTTACTAGAAAATATTGTACTAAGCCAATAATTGAATTGGACGAACAACCTATTTTAATTAAATCATCTCCTAAATGTTTTTATCATTCTCAATCACCTTCAATGTGTGCTCTTTCTAATGTATTCTTTATGTATAAAAATTTTTTTATGAATGAATAAATTAACAATGAATGTAATAATATTTTTTTTATTTATCCACATCCCCACATTACTAACAGAAAATTATATTTTCCTATCTTTACATAATCAAATATTTAAACATAACAGCCGTTACACAATAATAAAACAACTATAAAAATTTAAATATTTTATTTCACACTAACTTTAATTAACCAATAAATCAATACATAAATTTATTTCTTTATTGAGTCCAATTTTTTTAAGTTCATCAAAGAATTTTAACACATTTTTAGTCTTCAAAAATTCACTACACAATTCTGCTGCTTTTTTACAACAATTTGCATGATCAACATATTTTATATATAACAATAAATCTTGACCCTCGCTTTCTTCTTCAACTAAACAAGATAAATATCTGGAACATGCTTCGTTCATAATGAACCCTTCATAAAGGTCCCTCACAAAATTTTCAATTTTAGGCATCATCTTCACCACGCAATTTGATTAGTTCTTGTAATACAACAGGATCTCTAATATATTGGTTTAAATGACGAACTTCATCATGAAACCAACTGAACTTCACTAATTCACGTATAAACTGTACAATATCTTTGTTTTGAAAATAACGTTCGCACAATTTCACAGCCTCTATATGGTTTTTGGATATATCCAAATAATATTGAAACCAAGATGGACCACTATCAACTGCATAATGTTCGAACTCAAAAGCAGAACTTTTACATTTTTTATAAAATTTTTGAATTAATAAATTTAATTCACTTTCGTTAGAAGCAGAAGACATATTTCATTTTAGTATGTTTTAAGCTGGTAAAGTGTTGCTTTTATAATCAAAATTTAAAGAAGGGATACAAGGTCATGTTAACATGTATACGAAGTAACTCGAATGTATACGAATTAACTCGAATATATACGAGATAATTCGAATGAGAAAACAAAAGAGGAGGAAGATGAAAAGTGTTGATGATACGAGGTTTTTTAATAAGTATAATGAGAGATTTGAAAAGTATAATGAGAGAAGAAAAGAGGAGGAAGATGAAAAGTGTTGATGATTTACTCTTACTCCTCCTCCTCTTTCCTTCTCTCATATATCCACTACTCATTGGAAGTTCTAAATATTTGCTCACTAATACTTATAACTACTTAACTTCTACTACACATCTTATCAAAGTCTGCCAACTGTCTTTTGTATAGCTCACCCGCACTTTTTCTAACCGATAATTGTTTTTGTATGTCCAGTAATTGTTTTTCTAGTTCACCTATCGCCCGGTCATTCTCACTAAGTTTATTCATCAAGTCTTTTAATTTTTAACATATCCGATAGTTTTGTCCTTTGCGAGCTGCTAAAGCCTTCAGCCCACTCCGGTTGAGATGTCGCAGAACATCTTAAAATATCAGTTTCGTGCAAGGATGAAGACGATGAAACATTAGATGTTTCATCGCGTTCATAACACTGCTTAAACCGCCTCTTGAATGGCTTGCGGCATTCCAATATCGGAGACAGTGGCGCATCAGTCTTCACTGGTGAAGGCTTCACCTCTGACACTTCCACTACACTGGCCAGTGTTGGTGGAGTTGGTCCATTGTCGCCTTCATTTCCACGGACAATGGTTCTGTCGGTCGCGGTATTCGTGACGGTGTTGCCAAGAAATCGGGTAGCAGTGCGAGCGTCTTGGGTTTCTTAAACGTAATTTTTTTCTAGACTGCCCCATACCTTTAATTGCCTAATTAAATATCGTTTTATCGGGATTTCCGATTTCGGCATCGTCAAGAGCTTCTGCAATTTTGAAGCTTTTAGAGTAGGTGTCCGATTTGTACGCAACACTTTTCGCACTACCACATCACCTATAACTTTTATTTTGGGCTCCTTCTCCTCACTCCAATTTTTGAGAAATTCGGGTGCCGACTGTACCAACTCTTCGTCCCAGCCATCGTTCAGGGCTTTGTCTTCGACATCCTCTTGCTGTCGGGGCCAATCCTTGAAGACCCCTGGAGTTAACACTTCCAGACCACTCATGTCTTCCCACATCTAGGATCCGCAACTCACATTAAGTCCATCCAAAAGTGAACTGACACTAGGTGCTCTTGAAGACATCTTCGTCTTTTTTTCTTGCTTTACTTCGACTTACACTTACTACTGTACTGGTTGCTGTTCTAACGAACTGTGAAGAGTTCTAGCCAGCAAGTCTGCTTTTATGCCTATTTCCCCCACTACACCACCTTTATTCCTTTTGTTTGATGTAACAAGTATAGTATTTAAACTTGTCGAATGCAAGGCCAACGTAACCGACAATGCCAGGGTCGTTTTCGAGTTTGTAATTTTCAAGGATTTTTTGTCCCTGTCAAGGTTATTTAAAAAAACAACATAAAGCATAATATTTAAACTTGTCAAGGCCACAACCAAGGCCGACGTAATCAGCAATACCAGGGTTGTTTCAAAGGTTGTAATGTTCGAGGATTTTTTGTTCCTGACAAGGAGTTTTTAAAAGGTAACATATAAATATAGTACCTCCTTTGAAAAATTACAACATATTCAAACATCATGTTGCCAACTGATTAGCAACCTTGTGAAGCAGCCAAAACATACAGACATATACCAAGGTCTTTTCGTTTAACTTTTCATCTCTGTAAAAGACAAGGTGTTTCCTGATGGAATGATTTCACACACGATTTTAGCTACATTGACCTTCTTAGGGCCAAATTTGTACAATGTGGTTTTTTTGGACTAGTTCATTACCAGAGCAGGAACATTAATGAACGCGCCATCCAGAGGAGGAATTGGGTCATAGAAGAAGTTTACTTATACAGAAGGGATTAGCTTATGCATTTTATCTTTTTTTTTATTTTTTTTTGTTATATTTTCATTTTTTTTAATAATAAAATAATAGTAAAGTGAATCTGTGTGTGAATTTATTAAACATCACCTAAAATACGTTTTGCAATCCATGTTTTTCTGCATAGTCGGTTTATTAATAAAAGAGAAGCATATAATAGGATGAAATGTAATGGTTTCAAATCAGTCTCACCTAATAATGTCAGAAGTAAACACTATTGATAGGTTCGGCCGTAAAAGAAGATTTAAGGATTTTAACTTTATGCGAGGTCCTTCAGGAATAGAATTTAAATTTATTTCTAATGGAGATTACGACATGGGAAGCAAAAGATTGTGTTGCTAAGCAAAACCTCTTGAAGGAGACGACGCGGCCACACGAAATTATGTTGATAAAAACCTTGCTCAGTGTGTGCAAGATACGCAGAAAGCTGTACATAACTGAACAATTTTTATTAAAGATATATTCCGGAACCAACTTGAGGGTTACGTACGCAAAAAATTAATTGAAACTGGTCCAAGAACTTAGAAGATACATTGATGATACTGTTATTGCAATATATGAACTTAGGCAAGACGAACTGCGTGATGAACTTAATTCTAGAATGTTAAAAATTGAAAAGACTATGGAGGATCTTATCAACAAAACTGTTTCACATTAAACATTTACTCGTAGACCTGTGTGTTTAATTTACTGTTAAACAAATTTTTCAACAATAACTTTTACCGTTTGTTATTTGTCGACACTTCATTAAATTTATAATTTTAAAATAAAGGTTCAATAAAAAGCAATCAAGTAATGAATACATGTTTTTTATTTAAAAAAAAATTACAATACCACTGTTACATATTAATGTTTAATGTTCAATGGAACTAATAAAAACAATACAAATAATGAAATATGGATTTTCCAGATTACGTGTTGTCCTGACTTAGAAATGATTCCAACACAGTGACTAAATTTTCTTCCGGGTCTGCTTTGTAAAAATCTATGTCTGCATGTCCCTAAGGTAGAATTTTGGTTGAATTGGGATATACATAACGTTTATCATCGCTATGTAATAATGCTACTTTATTTATTATGTTGGTATAAATGTTATGTAATTCAATTCTAAATGTCTTCATCTTTCTTAATATCAAACCACCCCGTTCAACAATTCTTTGGTAGTCTTGCTGATGAAGGTCTCTCTCGATAACAGATTTTTTGATACCTTTGGCTTTTTTAAATTCATTATTAGTGGACTTTACATAATAATCCTTCGCGTCGCTACCATAAAAATTTATTATCGGGTTACCTGGAAACTCATCTTTCATCCTACTAACTACAGAATTACTTTTAATTATGTTGAAATTATTTATTTCGGGGTAATTTGACGTATTAAATTTTTCGGGGTTTCTGATACAGATTGATAAAAGTTTTTCGTGTACACTTTTAATATAAGCGAGTCAGTATCGGTGTAAAGTAACGAAGTATCATCGCCAAACTTGGTTTTAATAAAATTATGATAAAAATCGTATATTACATTCTTTGATATATCTAATATGGAAAAAATATTTTAACTTTATTCATATGTATAGCAACAAAGTTTTCGGTAAATATCGAGCTACTATTGAAATTGGGGCGGGATATTAGTGCTCTAGCTCCATTTCTGCCTACATTGCGGTACTAATTTTATATCCCTTCGATTTTCCACATTTTCCATGGTTTTGCCAAAAATCGCGTTATTTTTTAATATGAAAGTGTCTTTCGCAAATTTTGTGGTAGCCTTGTTACGTAAATTGGTATTAAAATCAATATACGTTTTTAGCCATTTTGATTAATCAAACTGTAATACTCGATAATTTTCCATTACCACTAAGCCGTTGGCGATGGCTTGTTTTAAAGTTCTATAGTATACAATGTATTTTCTTTTTTTTTTACACCAAAACAAGCGCCCTACTCCTTTTGCTCGTCTATAGCTTTCATCGCTTTCATCGCAAATTAGTTGATATTTGAAAAATTGTCGTCGTTTAAACCGCTGCATAAATCTTCCAAAGACGTTGACAGAAGTTTAAAACTGTCAATGAATCGCAATTTTAAATATTTCCTCTAACTTCTCCACATTTATTATCAAAATAATCGTGAACATAAATGCTTTTGGTAAAGTATATATACTCTCCTTTACTTTGAGCCAAAACACCAATGCTATCCCCATATTTACATAACTCTTTTATAAATAAATGGCTGTCGTAGCCGCTTAAGTTCTGAAATATGATAGGGATAAAAGGGGATAATTTATAATTTAAATTACAAACGAAATATGCAGCACCAAATTTTTTTGCACCAGGTATGTGACAATGATCTCGTACTTTAATCTCACCGTCTTTAAAAGGGCTTTCACATATACCACATATTTTAGCATCATTAAACTCCCTTTTTTATTCAGGCGTTAACGGTTTCATAGGCTTACTGTATTTTTAATATGTGTTATATAGAGCCCTTAAATCACACTCGATACGATCCACAAAGACACGAGCTGCATTATTCTCCCGAAATAGCTCAAATTTCGAAAGTGAGTCGTCAAAAGAGCATTTAATTAAATAAGCAAAAGAATATGGTTCATATTTAAAAATTTTTACAGTGTAAGAATTTTGTGGGTTTGGAATGCGCATTTGCTTTTCTATACCCTCGAATTTTAAAATATTTTCCAGCACACTCTTTTCAAATTTATCGATTTTTAAATCCACTGAGGGTGTTTGCATGAAAATGTGGTTACAATCGTAGTTTTGATGTAAAGTTAGAGCTGACGGTGTACTAAAATAAATGAGCTCATCCTATAACAAGAAAAATGATATATAAAAATCAGTTTAATACATCGGGTTTTGATTTTTTTCCATACCTGAATCTTTCTCCTGAAACTATGTCGACTGCGTTTTTATTAATTAGGCGAATGAATTGTAAACGGCATCCAAATCACTTTCTACACTAATTATTTGATTAGCAGTATTGAAGGATTTCTCACTGAATATTTCTAATGATGGAAGCATGTACTCGCCAACAGCTGTCATGTTAACTTTTAAAGCATGATGGACACGCAATACATTATTAAAAAGTTCCACCACCTTCGATTTAATGTCTGCAAAATACGTTACATAATCGGAATGCTCCACATCACTGCTAACCCGATAGGTTGCAATTCTCCTTTTGAATGCCCATTCAACGAGTTGCACACGATAACATACCAATAAACATAAATTATTTTTATGTTGTTGTGTTCGTTTATGCGCTGACATATGGCTTATTGGAACATCTACATTACATGTAGCGCAATTAATTACCGGAATCACCGATATACACTCTTCAATTCGGAGCCATTTTCCTCCAGGCACTTCATTAAATCTCGCCGCACACGATGACGCCTCATATTATAACTATTGGTAAACTTAGAACCGCAATTTTCACAAATATATGCCATGATTTGTCAAATATTAATACATGTACTACCTATGCAAGTCAGAGACAACTGATGAATGAAACGGCCCCATTCCATATATAAAACCATTCAAGGTCACCCCAAAACACGTAACATAACTTCAAGGTCGCACACCCAAGATGGCCTCCAACAAAGTCAAGGCCACCTTGAACGCGGTCAAGGCCGAGGCCGCATGCACACCCTTGAACCCAACACTTTCCAAGGTCAAGGACAAGGACAAAGCACGCGCGCGCTTTCACTGTCAATAGCAAGAACATGTGGGAGTGGCCAAAGATGGAGTGGGGCGGGGTTAAAGTTGAGGAGTGGGGGATAAAAAAGGATCGAGTAATGCTCATTACTGTTGAGTTGTAGATGCTATTAGAAGCATGGATGCACGTTCCATTAGATTTAAAGATATTTAAGTAAGTAAGTGCTAATTCATTGTATTAATGTAATAATAAATAATCTTAGTGATAATTGTGTCTAATTATATAAAAACCTCCGGGTGCTAAGCTTAGTTAACGCGATCCAAATGTTATGAAAAATATAACATTTTTTTTTATTGTTTATTCTCAGCGATCTAAAGATCGTACAGTGATCTGCGGGTGTGCAAACGAAAGCTCGAGATTATATTAGCAATAACAAAATAGAACCAAATTAAATGTTGATTTTAAATTATTGAGTCAGATAAACAAATTTGTGGTTGTTTTTTCGTTATAAACAAATAGAATAACTCTTCGACAATTGTTGATATCGAAATGTCGATAAGTGGACGTGATGGGTGATATTTTGGTATATCTTTTGAAAAAAAAATTCTGTACGACCACTATAAGCTGAAATGGATATTTTTCTTCAAAAAATCGCAGCTGCGTTGTTTGTTGTTAAGAGATTACTTAAGTAGGAACTTACAGGGAGATGGTTAAATTATTGTATGCAGCAGTTTTCAACTCAATTAATTCAAAATTGTTGATGTTGCAATAGTTTCAAGTTGTACCTACTCTAAGAGTCAGAAAGTGAGCAGTGGAGAGGAGCGTTCTTTCAGCCTGTAGCACCCGGAAAAAAACGTTACTCGGACGCTTCATATGCGTTTCGCCGGAAAAATTTCGATTACCTCGGCGAATATTGGTCAGAGAATCTTTATTGTTTTTTTCAATTTGTGGTTTCTCGACAAGATATGAACAATGGATGATATGTTTTTGTAGTCAATTCATTATTAAACATAGCAATAAACAAATTATTGAATGTGCTTTTCAAATTGACTCATTTTGTAGGTATTTCAAATCCGCACAACTTTTGTTTGAAACTTTTTAACCGAAAAACAATAGCTTTTGCTAGAACTGGAAAAAACTGTTTTTTTACATCTTTATAGTTAAATAAAAAATTTTCCCCAAAAAAAGAAAATGAGACATAAGATACTACTTACTATTATCATTTTAAAGATTTCTACGTAATCAGAAGTCTACAAGCAATAAATTTCAAAATCACCTCATACGAGGCAACCTCCACCGGCCTAAATATACATATTTGTTTAGAGGATCCTGATATTTCACTTCCACTTATTTTGAATATGCGCATGGGATCCAAGTATTTTTACTTTGAGCGCGGAACCATTTTCTTTTTTATATTATACATAAATTTAGGTAATATGTTATGTTGTTAATCCAAAAAAGTTATTTGTTAATACAGAAAATTATTATTATTATTATAAATTTTTTCTTTTACTCCATGCCCTATTTGATCCTAATTTGAGGTTAGATTATTAAAATATTTAAACCATGTTCCTGCATTTTAAGTAACAGAGTAAGAGTGGCAGTTACCTAAAAAGAAAAGAACCTGTACAATTGTTATATTTGTAATATATTAAAAAAACAAATATCACATATTACAAAAATAACAGTAATAGTTCTTATTCGACGTAGTTTACGGTATGTTTATTATATATATATATTATTTTAATAATCAAACTAATACTAATTGTATGTCTTTTTTACACAAAGTCTCGATAAATGAGTTTATTCACATCCCGGTTGGCTATAAAAATATTCAAATAATAATAATATGTCAAATTTTTACTACAGTAGTTTTACAAAAATTAGAATTTTTCATATAAAATATTATATTATCAAATTCTTCAATAGACGATGTACATGCAAATCAGATGTTTATATTGTTTATTAATAATAATACAAATAACTAAACAATAACATTTTTTGTAAATAATTGTATATGAAGGAAATCCTAATTTTGAAATTTTTTTTTATAAATAATATTTTATTTGAATATCTTTTTGACGATCATTCCATGATCAATCTTGTTTACAGGCACAGTGTGTAAAAAAAGCGTATTTTAATATTAATTGTGCCAACATTTTTGGTTATTAACATAAAAAAGATTGTTATTGAGCCAAGTATTTTTGTCATTGATTCAAAATAAAAAAGTGTTTCGTTCAAAGTTTACAACCCATTGTTTTAAGATAGTATTTTTCAGAATTAATATCCTATTCGTGATTCATTTAAAATCATACATCATTTAATTTAACCAACAAAAGACTGTAGATTGAACGTTCAGATATCTTTCAAACAATTCTTGCATATATTTGTTTAAGAAATTATATTACTTATAAAAACATTCGTGGTGTTACATCAACCAATATTTAGGCACTCTTTAACTCTCTTTGTGCGGTTTAAGTAACGTATCTGAAAGTTCATGCAAGCAATAGAACTTAACATTTTACCACCTTTGGTTACATTAAACTTAACACCTTTTTTGCTTCATTTGAAATTATCTTTATGGTTAAAACCGTTTTTTCTACAGTTCATTCAAATAACATAATTTAACATTTTGGTTTTATTCAAAGCACAAAAAATAATGATTGGATTTAGACTTGTGTTGGTAAATGCAACCATTTCCTTTTTTCAGTGTAGCAAATTTAATAAACGAGATTATGAAATAAAGCTATATCAAAAACAGATAAAGGAAAATGAACCAATTTAAGTATTCTCCACGTTAAAGACTTTTGAAAAATTTAGAAAGACATGAAAACAGTAGAGTATTAGTTTTGAGATTTGATAACTGGCTAGGAAATAAGAATTCAGGGAACGAGATATCTTGTGAATGTGGTAAAACCCTATGTCGACAAAACAAGAAACCTTCTTAAATTAAAATTTATAGAACATCAAAAATTAGATTTCATTAATCCATACTTAGATGAATCTTATGCAATATGCGAATATTTTCGCTGGAGATTTCTGAATACAGAATATTGACAATTTTTATAAGCTAACTAAAAGATCATCAGAATATTTAGTTGATCATATGAATACCAGAAATTTTTAAGTCCACTATTTCGAACCTGGTCAAGATCTGGATCTTTTCACTTGTCAAATCCTTTGGCAATAATAAAGATTTACTCAATAGTGAACAGTTCAAATTGAATCTGACTGTACCTTTGACAGATTTTGTCAGTTGATCTTTACCTGTCCTTCATAAGGATAATTGCAATCACTGAGACTTCCTGCTTTAGTACGTTCTTGTTCAGGGAATTTCGCCACGAATAATATTAAATTCAATACAGAACTTTTTCTATTCATGTTTGCGCCTTCCGTATCCTGATATTTTTGAGATATCCCGACAGTTATGCTATGTCTCTCCGAAGATTTTCGATCTTTCTACTCATTGTTTTCCAATATTATCTTACCATAAGTTATGTGTTTGGAAGCACATTGCCTTGTAAATGGCTTAACTTTTATAGTTTTACCTGCTGCAGTTGGGAATCAGTAGACCAGCATATGTAACTGTGCTAGCTATCATATGTACCTCCAAAAAATACATTGATAAAATTATGTTATTCATAATCGATAATCCAATTTCGAGTGCTTAGTTGAAATTACTCTTGACAATCTTGGCAGCTGAGTTGTTACGTGCTCGATTTCTTTGATGATAGGCACCTTTATTATTCGTTTCTTATTAAGAGGTCTCTGATGACACATTTTAAATGATTTATTGTTAGAATAACTGGATCTTAAATAGCCAGTAGGAATTATTTGACGTTTAAAAACATCTATACTTAGATGCTAGTTCGTCGACTTTATTCTAGAGCTTCATGTCAGTTCCAGGTTTAAATCCCATTTGCTTTCTTTGGTACTGAGAGATATGTCATGGTTCCACAACCATAGTGCTGTTGTCATCTTGCACATCACCAGGTATAATGCAGAAAAATATTTTAATCCGTGTAAAAGCGAAAGTTTATAATTTGGTTTAAGTGCATACCAAGATCAAGCAATCCTCTTCCCTTGTGGGATCTTGGTAGCAATGCCCATATATTACGGAGATGATATTCATGTACCTTAATCAAGACTGTTTTGACTTTTCTCTGAAAACGTTCTATACCCATTTTGCACCATTTTTAATCAAAAAAGTTCCGGCGAGCATGGCATACGTGTGTGAAGTACCTTAAATAAATTTTTACTCTTTAGATTATTTCTCAGTATCTGTCTTGCTCTTGTTATAGATTCATTTAATAATAAGGTGTTCACAGTTCATTGTTCAATTATTTGTGGATATTTTATACCATAATATTAATTTATATTCCTCTTTGCCATAGTGTGACCATTTTTTATTTAGAATGCTCAAAAAATGGAGCAAAAATTCCTGTACAATTTTGTTTAATCGTTTTAGTTTATTTTTCGAGGCAGTCATCAAGTTAAGATCATCCATATATAGGAGTCTTACCACCTCTTCATGCTTAGTCCTAATTCTAAAACCGTATCAAGAAGAATTTAAATCGCGTGGTTCTCGGTTTATTGCTAGGTAGAATTATAATGAGCTTAGCAAATTGCCTTGAAATATTCGCATCTGTATTAGGATATCATCTGCCTGGAACTTGTTGGCATAAGCTACATTAAAGAAGTTGGCATAAGCTGCAATTCAAAGGAAATAATATGGACATTGATTCTGTATGTTATCAAAGTTGGAAGCGTTTTTGTAGTTCATGTAGGCAGAGAATAAGTTTTTTGGTTGGTACAAGCCTAGTTACAGATGACAAAATCAGTAATTTCTTTTTGCAGCCCATTTTCTTGTCTTTAACATTTCCTTTTTATTGAACTGCAAGGATTGTTTTGCTCACAGTGTGTATAAATTGGTTGAGTGAGGCAAGACAGATCACATTATAATAAGTAAGAAAACAGGGATCAATACTTAGCTAGATTTTGTTTAATTGTTAATTATAACGAATATTGAAAGATTTTATTTGCTGATATCTTGCTCTGTAAACGAAACGATTAAACATTCTGACAAAAAGTAAATTTGTCAACTAGATATAAATAATATATTTTTAGTTATTTTTATTATTTAATAAACCTTAAAATATATGTTTACTCTTCTGTTTCTAATCAGTTAGGAAATAACCTTTAGTCATTTGTCAGCATAATTTTACTCAAAAAACAAAGTCTAGCAAACATTTTCTGCCATTCGCTATATGACTATTTACACCTAGCTTTATTGCGTTATTTTAAGAATAACTTTTCCATTATTTTAAAATAAAAATAATTTTTTACATCACTTATATATTTAACTCTGCTGATCCTTAGACCTGCATCACTTCTTCATTTAAGTTAATCATCGTTCTTTTTGTTCCCCCTTAAGTAAAATTTCGTTTTACTAGATCTAAAATTTGGCCTCTGTTTTTCTTAGGTATACTAACATAACTGTTGCAAAAAATTCCTAAAATAAATTCATTATTTTGTTCTTTACATATATCATCCTATATTGCTTGGATATATTAGCCCATGTTTCATGAGCAGTTTTACGCGAACTATATACAAAAGCCTTACTTAAAGTCAAGTTCAAAGGTTAGCGTAAGAGTGTTTTACGAATGATATTTGAGTTTCAAAACTTGGTGAGTACAACTTAAGCTTTCAGCTGTTGCACACAGTGCTAACTTGCTGTTGACTCAACTCTACTTAACATCTCCTTTATGTCTTACAAGGGTAATACACTTCTTAGTCTATCTGAAGAGTTCTACAAGAACGAAGTGTTTTAGCTTTTATTTACTACAATAAACTGCATATCTAACAATCTGTTAAAAGAGCAACTCCTATACACATTTTATATAATCTGTGGAAACTTAATTTTTTGTTAAAATTTGTAATAATTATTATTTCTTTTTTGATTCATTTAAATCTTTAAGAGTTCGAAACCTTATTTTCATTATTATTTATGAGCCTCTAAGTCTGGTAAAGATTTTTTCATGAAAAGATAGGCTTTAGTAATACTAAATTTTACAGATTTTCACTCTCTGGATAAAAATTTAGGAAAATTACTATATAGCTGTTTCTTTTTCATAAAGCAGACAATGCTTCAACTAAATCGAAATCAGCATTTTCCTATTGCTTGTGGGTTTTATGATTGTTAAATTTTACTTGAAAATTGTTGAGGTCTTTTATATTGGTAATAAAATGAGGAACATTTTATAAACTGATCTAGGTTTCCGAACATCCCTGATCTGTCATGTCCAGCAGTTATTTGATAAATCATCATTTGACCGATTAATTTGTGCCACTGAAATTCATCTTTGACAAAGTAAGCGAGAAAACTAAAAAGATTATTTTTGATTGCATGTCTTCTTAGCATTGTATCAAGAACAAAATGTCAATTATTCTAAAGAGAAAGTGAAGTCTAAGTCAAACTTGCTGTTCTTTAACGCAGCTATATATTGAGACAGGGTATCAAAAACAATGTTTAGAACTTCCTTGCAGCAATAGAGGTACCGAAAAAATACGACTTTATATTTTCGGTATTCAAAACGATGATCAGAAATTTCTTTTAGTTGATATGAAATACTAACAATTTATATTTTATTTTATGGCCAGTTAATCCAAAAAACTGAATGCTATCTTGTTTCTATTGTATTTTAATTTATGTTGTTACAATATGATGGCAGTAAAATAAAATAATAAATTTTAATACTTCCTTGAAATTCTGAATTTTCTAATAATTTTCCCATATAAAATTATAGAATCTACATACAATATTGAATAAAACTAAAAAACAATGCATCATA
Organism: Diaprepes abbreviatus; assembly: GCA_034092305.1. Taxonomy (NCBI): domain Eukaryota; kingdom Metazoa; phylum Arthropoda; class Insecta; order Coleoptera; family Curculionidae; genus Diaprepes; species Diaprepes abbreviatus. The sequence goes on from JASJET010000083.1 coordinate 869,176, forward strand.
TATGCATATTATATACCGTTTTCCTGCGTTCAAAATTATCATTGATATATCAAAAATTTTTTAAATAACCTGCATAATATTAAATATTTTGTAGTTATTTTAATAATTCCGCGTTCTCCTCAAATATTCATGAAAACAACGTATTTGCAAGAATAATATTTTCGGAAAAAACGCTACACCAATTTTCTTTTCATCCAAACTATAATCGGATATAGTTGACTAAAAGTATTTTTGTAAATTATTAATTATTTAAATTTACTTTCTTCTATAAAATATTGTGACCTTGAGCCGGGATAAGAAAACTAATTTATTAAATTGCCAATAAAGATGCAGTAAGAATGCTTACTTCACCTCTAAAATATGCTCGGTGGATCAAATGACCATCAGTCCAACGTTAGATATTTACCTTTCCAAAATTGGTCAATCCTCCATGTTCCGGTTTTTTTCCAGGCATGTCAACATGGGAACAGTCTGCCCTGCAATAAAACAAATCAAAGTTATCAAATAATATGTTTCAATCATCAAATTTTACAAATCATCCAAGAGAAAAAGAATGGTTTGATTGAATTGATCATTTGCCAAACATACACAAAATGACAACACTCCTGATTGATTCAAAAATTGACATATTACTTATACCTTTCCTTATTTCATTTTTTGAAAAGCTGGAACAATTTATTAATAATATTTGACGAAAAAAGTATATATTAGTTTGAATATAGTTTAGAAAATTAGATAAACATATTTTGATTTCAGAATTTTTATGGAAATACAAGGTGTCCAGAAATTCCACACATATACTTTGAAGAGAGGTTCTACATATGACAATATGAAAAAACTTCATGTGAACATCGGAAGGAAACTATGGCCGTTTAAAGGTGGCCCTCGAATTATGGCCGTTTAAAGGTGGCCCTCGAATACGGGCTTTTATTTAATATCTTTGGAACTGCTCGAAGCATCGATGAGTTTTCTAGTATTCAAACCAATATCAATAAATGATATTTTTATGCTAGTCTAGTAAATATATAAACAAGCGTATGGAAGAACTAAAGTTATCAAATTAGAAATCACATAGTACTAAGTATATATTAAATGGAAAATTGTAAATGATCAATAGCAAATAGTAAATGATAAATGATAAATGATAAATGATAAATGACAAATGACAAATGCTAAATGACGAATGACGAATGACGAATGACGAATGACGAATGACGAATGACGAATGACGAATGACGAATGACGAATGACGAATGACAAATGACAAATGACAAATGACAAATGACAAATGACAAATGACAAATGACAAATGACAAATGACAAATGGTAAATGGTAAATGGTAAATGGTAAATGGTAAATGGTAAATGGTAAATGGTAAATGGTAAATGGTAAATGGTAAATGGTAAATGGTAAATGGTAAATGGTAAATGGTAAATGGTAAATGGTAAATGGTAAATGGTAAATGGTAAATGGTAAATGGTAAATGGTAAATGGTAAATGGTAAATGGTAAATGGTAAATGGTAAATGGTAAATGGTAAATGGTAAATGGTAAATGGTAAATGGTAAATGGTAAATGGTAAATGGTAAATGGTAAATGGTAAATGGTAAATGGTAAATGGTAAATGGTAAATGGTAAATGGTAAATGGTAAATGGTAAATGGCAAATGGAAAAGGCAAATGGCAAACGGCAAACGGCAAATGGCAAATGGCAAAAAGCAAATAGGAAATGGCACATGGCAAATGGAAAATGGCAAATGGTAAATGGTAAATGCGAAATGGTAAAGGGTAAAAGGTAAACGGTAAACGGTAAACGGTAAACGGTAAACGGTAAACGGTAAACGGTAAAAGGCAAACGGCAAACGGCAAACGGCAAACGGCTAACGACAAACGACAAAAGACAAACGACAAACGACAAACGACAAACGACAAACGACAAACGACAAACGACAAACGACAAACGACAAACGACAAACGATAAACGACAAACAGTAAACGGCAAAGACCAATGACTCATGGCAAATGACCAATTGCAAATAGTAAATGACAAATGGCAAGTGGTAAATGGTAAATATTTTAAATAAAGTTTTACGGAGTTTGGACTATGATATAAATAATTTTGAAAACATTGAAGTAGACTCTGTTAACTCGAAACTGGAAGAAGACATAGAAGATAATTGTAGTTCTAGTGCAGATTTCTCTAAAAGGAAAATTAAAATTTTAAATCGAAGAGCAATAATATTTTGTGTAACTCAGTGTTACATCGCAAATTTTATAGTATCAAACAACAAGGAAAAGAAACGGTGTCACACTTGCTATCAAATTTTACAATATTTTAATAGAAGTAGTTCTCACAAACATGCAAATACTTATAATAAAAGAAAGTTGAAATATTTAAGTGACGATATACACTCTGATTTTTGTCCCAGAGGTATGTAACAAGTAATTAATCCTTAAGTTTGTTTATATTGTAATAATAAGGATCCCAGTTGTTCTGATTTAAAACATTAATAGGTTTTATAAAAAAAAACTAGGGCAAATAAGGAAAACACTGTATCGAAAGAATAACAAGGTAAAGTTCAGAGAGAAGAATGTCCCATTTGTCTAGAACAGCGTTTCTCAGGCGGTGGTTCACGAACTCCCAGGAATTGATGAGCTTAATAAAGGAAGTTTGCGAAAAAATATTGTAATGGCGAAATTTTAAATTAAACACCGCAACAGGCAACAATCTGCAATGCGACGAGTCGCTAGGATGCTGACGAATCGAATATATTCTCAAAAGAGCAGACAACCTCTACTTCGATGAACCAAGACTTTTCTTGAATGCGTATGAAAGAACGAGAATAACGTCTACCGAGAAAAAAAACGCCGCAGTCGCATATAAGGAAGAATAGAGCCGAAATGAATCATACGATGAGTTAAAGAACCCTAAGTAATTTCAAAAAGATAAAGAAGTTAGTAGTTAATACATAGTGTGTGCAGAAATATTAGTCATGTAAACTATTTTAGTGATTTCTTCTTGTGTAAATAAATTACACAAATAGCCAAGCTATACAAATTGCATGTGCGCACTTCGAGCGTGAAAGTAAATAATGATATTTCCGTAAATGTATGATAGTTTGTTGGTTAAAAACGGGTAGTTTTGTCAAGTCTGATAAAAATCTAAAAGAGAAATCAACTGCATCTTCTACTTCAGTCCCTGATTTGGATACAACTCATGGTGGCAGTTGTAGTAAGCTACCATCTCACCAGATTGAAAGCAAAGAAAAAATAGGTGAAAGGAAAGCAATGAAAGTACGATAGTGACTTTTTACAAATAGGGGTTTATTTTACCAGAGGGGGATTCATAACCTAAATCACTTTGTGTAATCTGTAATAAAATTCTGACCGACAGCAGTATAAAACCATCTCTTCCTCGTGGACACAAGAATAAACTTGTTGAGTTCTTTAAAAGAAAATTGGCAAGTAGTGAAAAGTTTAATGTTTCTTCTTTTCTAACCGATTTAAACGGAGATAATAAAATGGATCCCAAGGCATCATTATGAGTTAGTTACAGAATTGAAAGATTTGAACAAGCACATATAATAGCAGAAAACTTGATGGAAACGTGTGTTAAAGACATAACGAAAAAAATTGAACTTATTCCCTCATCAAACAACTGTTGTGAAAACACATAATTTTCCCAATTTTCTTAGGGTTTTCTTAATATTATTGTTTAAAAAGTCTAATATAGCCTAAAAATCATTTTCAGCCACGTCTATGGTTACTCGGGTAAACAGTGAATCCCGAAACTATAAATACCGTCGCATGTCGTATTATTCAACATCTTACCGCCATCTTCCGTTCAGGTTTAACTTCAAATACAAGATCTGAACATAAATAAGTACGACGACGGGTGTCTGGGAAGGTACCAACTAGAATCCCACTGACGATTCCTATAGTTGGTACCTGGACAAAACATCCGCATTTTTAGAGACCCGATTCAAACACGGCAGGTCTTTTCTAGGTTTTCCCTGTCAAAATTACCCGATGACGACAAGAATAACCCGGAAGAGAGACAGATATAGACAACCAATATGAAAGACGAAGGAAGAAAACTGAACGTGCTTGTAATATAGAGGTATACAGGGACAAGTCAATAAGTATTAAAACAAGACTTTCTCCTATATTACAACATGGCATCCCTCATGGAGACGATTGCAGCGGGTCATAGAGTCTCGATATTCGTGTAATGGGGAGACGGTACTACCGAATCGGCCTTGATAAGTACTTTCAGTATCACTGTGTGATGGGGGGATGAAAGTGTGGATCGGCCTCGATAAGACTCACGGCTTCAACTGTGTGATGGGGGAAAGGGGATACTGATCGGACTCGATACGCAGACACGTAAATGACAGGGGTGACGCATTACCCAGAAGGCCCTGATAGGAATAATGGGAGCAACTTAAATGATAGGGGTGAAGCACTTCCTGACGGCCCTGATAGGATATCCGAAAAGTAACTTAAATGCAAGGGGTGAAGGGTGCCCGACTGCCCTGATGAAGTCTAAGATATATGATCCCTGCCCAGCATGGAAATGCATTAAACTAATGCTGAGCCCACGACAGATGTGACAAAGACGACGTTGAATATTACGTAATTCGGGGTGTTAGTCCCCGCAGTTCCTGGGCATCCAACGTTCGGCGTTCGTTCGAGATCAAAGATTATGAAATCTCAAAGAACGACGAAGTTGTCGGGCATAAAGGAGGGGGGTGTCGTATTATTCAACATCTTACCACCATCTTCCGGTCAGATTTAACTTCAAATACAAGATCTGAACATAAATAAGTACGACGACGGGTATCTGGGAAGGTACCAACTAGAATCCCACTGACGATTCCAATAGTTGGTACCTGGACAAAACACCTGCATTTTTAGAGACCCGATTCAAACACGGCAGGTCTTTTCTAGGTTTTCCCTGTCAAAATTACCCAATGACGACAAGAATAACCCGGAAGAGAGACAGATATAGACAACCAATATAAGAGATGAAGAAAGAAAACCGAACGTGCTTGTAATATAAGGGTATACAGGGATAAGTCAATAAGTATTAAAACAAGACTTTCTCCTATATTAGAACACGGAACGCGACGCTCGCTCTCATTTACTAAGCCTAACAACGAGGGAAAAGAAGCAGTATCCGTGGGCTTAAAGACGGGCAAATCTTCTGAACGTATGGTCAATTACATGCATACGCTGATTGACTCACGTGTCGCGAGATCGCTGCCGATGACTGAATAACTAGCACGTGCTTGTAATATAAGGGTATACAGGGATAAGTCAATAAGTATTAAAACAAGACTTTCTCCTATATTAGAACACGGAACGCGACGCTCGCTCTCATTTACTAAGCCTAACAACGAGGGAAAAGAAGCAGTATCCGTGGGCTTAAAGACGGGCAAATCTTCTGAACGTATGGTCAATTACATGCATACGCTGATTGACTCACGTGTCGCGAGATCGCTGCCGATGACTGAATAACTAGCACGTGCACCCTGCTAGTGAAAGGTCACGGGGATCTTCAATTGGCGGGCCTCGATTTATCGATTCCCGACAAGAAGAAATTAAAAAAAAATACGAAACCTTCGCCGGGGCTAGGGAAGTTTTTCCTTGCGTGAAATTATCAGGCAAATTAATGGATCTCTGCAGAGACCGTAGGTAAGGGCGCGGCGACCAAACAACCAATAGCATTTTTTCTAAACATTATTAATACTGAGACTTTAATCCGAACTTTTATTTGTGACTTTTGTGAACCTTTTAAATAATAATCAAACTTACATTTTTAAGTTTGTCTTAAAATCGGACTTAAAACTCTTTACAAGTGTCTGATTCTCGGGTAAATTAGACGGGAAATTTAAACAATGAATAACCACATTAAAACTTTTTAAAAATATTTGGTGCCAGCAAAAACTAATAAAACATAACTTTTAAATAAAGACTAAATCTTGAAAAATCTTAGTGCACCTGTATTTAAACGCTCGGGCTATCCCGTCGTGGCAAAGTACCGGCAGCCGATGACATATAAGCTTCTTTTGTTTCCAATATCGTGGAAAAACCAGAATGATGACGTTATAAATATAGAACAGATAGCTTTTGCTACTAAAAAAACATTTTGGATTTTTTAACTTTTAAATAAATTTTTGTTAATGAGTTCTGAAAAAATTAACTCATTTCTCGTTTTGTAAAGGGAAATTATTTTTCCTTAATGATTAATAATTTTTTAATAAAAGAGGTTAATTGACTTTCGGAAAGTAAATTAATTTTTTATTTATTTTATAAAAAATCTGGAATAAATTAATAATTGAGATTTTAAGTAAAACCTTATTAGAATTTTATTTTTATTTTTGTTTTATTAATTAAATTAATTTTTTGTTTAAATTATCAGAATTAAACTTTTATTTTCGTTATAATTACACTTTGTGCAAAAGCACAAAAGCTTAATATAAACAAACAAATTAAAATTCAATTAGCCTTTTTATTCAGAGTGGTTCAAAACTCTTATAATATTTTAAATAGAATTAAATATTAACCCTTCACAATTTCGTCAGGAAACTTTGATAACTTTGTAAATAGAACATTTGTACATAATATTCATACCTTCTGTGAAAGATTAGTGGGACGCCACAAATCTTTAGTTTTGATCATTATTTTGTGTAAGAGCTCAACTATTAAATATTGCAATATACGGGGTAACATTAAAAAGTAAAACTTAAAATATTTTCTATCGCCAAAACGTTTTGAAAAACAACTTATAATAAAAATGGCCTAATTTAGTACTAATTATCTTCAAGTCTTAGTAAGACTTGACTAATAAACTTTCAGACTGTAATAACTATTCCACCGTTATTAAGTACAATAACAAGATGAGACTGACTCATAAATTAATTAAAGAAGTCCCCCGTGTTAAAAACATCTTGCCTTGAAATTTTCTCAGAATATTATGAAACAAATTAAATAGATAAATTAAAAAAACTTCTTTCTAATTAAACATGTCCAATCATTCTTTCAATCAGTCCGTGTCCAGTGTGGCGAATGGCCATCCAGGTCATTCGGGAGGTTATGAAGGGTCCTCTGAGGCCGGGAGACCGAACGCCGAAAATAAGGGCACATCGGACAAAATCAACATGATAGGACAAGACACAAATATTAAAAACTTAGAACAATCAAAATTATCTTTTTCTTTCTGATCAGTGAAACATTTATTTATTTAATTCAACTGCGCTAGATCATAGGAACCTTAGTAGTAGCATTAGTTCTCCATTCTCCACTACCAAAACTGTTGCTGTTGGCGGCAAGAGTAGTAGTTCGTAGCACGCCCCTGTAACTAAGAGTTTATCATCCAATGCGTTTTTTCAAAATTTTCCAAATTCAAGAATCGCGGAAAATCGAGTAATATTCACTGATAATCTCAGAATTAATGACCGTTACAATGCTAATTCTTTCCCGATAAATTCATAAAATAGACCCTCTAATATTTTACGAAGTAGTGGCGGAGGCGCGTTCTTACGAAATGGCATCCCTGGTGGGGAAGATTTCCCTGAGGAGTCCCTCAATATATCCGAAACGTCAGAAGATGAGGATACTTTCGACTCATCATCATCACATTGCTATGATAGCGTAGTGGAAAGTGTAACAGTTCCCAACTAACTTGACAGCACTACAGAATTATCCTAGGAAACTCCAAAGGTAAATTCCGGAGCTGAAATACGCCCGGCGAACCCGCAGCAAAGGCAAACCTGCTCTTGCTAAGTGGGAACACAAACTGATCAGGGAAAAATCCTCGAAAAACTTAAGACAAAAACACTCAGGAAAAAGGTTCTTAGAAATAAAACCAAACTAAAAGAGACTGAGATGCAACTAAACCTAAAAAATGCGAAAATAATGACTATTCTGGCACAGCAGTTAGAGCGTCAAACGCCTACTGCTAAAACTCCAATTAGAGCTCATTTCGGTAGAGAGAATTTCGAGGATCCATACCTCTTTCTCCACGAAATAGAGAACTGGGTCAAAGATAATAAATTAGCACCGACTGAGACTTTATATTACGCCAGAGAGCGCCTAACGGGCAAAGCGTGATTATGGTATGCACCATACAAGCCATATGTTCGAAATTATTATGACTTTGCACACAAACTTATAGACCGATTTTCCAACATACAAAATATTGCAGAACTAAAAGCAGAATTATACGTAGTAAAACAAAATTTTACGAGAGCGTAGAAATATTTATTCTTCATAAGTATGCGTTATATTGACGAGTAGAACCTACAGGAAAGATAGAAAATTTCCTAGGAACACTCGTAACACAGTTAGTACCGGCCATACGTTCCAGGCTTAGAGCTTGTGAGCTGGACAACCTGGATAAACTTATATCATTGGCTAAACTAATAGAGCGAGATTTAAAAGAAGAAGAAAAAATTCATATCCCTCGGTGTACAAAAAAGCAAAACGTTGAGGTAACAAAAAACATAAAAAAGAAAATACGCGGAAGGAAAGTTCACAGGAATTGTCAAACATTCTCCAAGTAACAGCCCTAAGCAGAACCTTTCAACCTATATTGAAAGCAGAATGCGACGGGATTGCGTATGACGCGTTGATTGACACAGGAGCTGACTGTAATCTCATCTCTTGGAAACTAGTATCAGGCAAACCTAGGCCTACGATGCTAAGAAAAATCCGGTTAGCATGTAGTAACGCAGAAGCTCAGATATTAGGAGCCTGCGATAAGTCGCTACGGATTGTCGAAAGGGACTATTTAGTATCACTCCTGGTTGTGGATAAATTGGATGGACAACTTTTATTAGGGATACCATTTTTAAACAAGGAAAAGGCGATAATCGACTTTTCGAGAAAGTGTATCTACTTAGGAAATCATAACATATAAACTGTTTACTGGCAACGAAACCCGATTAAAGAATCGAGACAAATTGAAGTACCCATGTTAACTCTTGAATGTCCTAACGAATTTAAAAAATTAATGAACGAATTCGAAGATTTATTTGTCAAAGGGCTAACGCAGCCTACGACAAGAACCACTAGACATAAAATTACATTAAAGCAACAAAAAGTCGTTAATAAACGTTATTACCAGCTAAGTAGGACCAAGAAAAGAATACTCTATGAGCAACTAGAAGAGATGCTATCACTGGGAGTGATAGAACCATCTACTTCAGAGTTCTCAAGTCCTCCTGTAATTGTGGAAAGGGAGGGGAAAGATCCGAGCTTTTCTGTAGACTTTCGCGAATTAAATTTAATAACAGCTGATTATTCTACAAACCTACTTAGAATCACAGACGCTTTAAAAGATATCTCTACGGCCAAATACTTTACAGTCTTGGATTTACAAAAAGGGTACTGGTAAATTCCAATGGAAGCTCAGTCAAAGAAATATACCGATTTTAGCACACATGACGGAGCTTCCTACCAGTTCTGCGTAATGCCTTTTGGGTTGAAAAACGCCCCCAGTACCTTCCAGAAGCTCATGAATTCAGAAGTCTTAGTTGGCAGAATCAGTACTAGTATATTTAGACGACATTATTATATATAATCATACAGAAGAGGAACACCTGCAGCATGTATGGCAGGTGTTCAAAAGATTGCGTATCCATAATCTTAAAGTATCCGGGAAGAAAAGTCGAATATGTCAGCGTGAACTGGAATATTTGGGTCATATGATCAGACAAGATCGAGTGAAACCATTAGACAAACACCGGATATAAATAAATAACTTTCCTACACCCAAACATCGTAGAGATATCCAATCTGTTTTGGGGTTAGCAAATTGGTTGCGGGAATAAGTCCCGAACATGTCAAAAATAACGGCGCCAATTTGCGAATACTCCACAAAAATAAACCATTCAAATGGACTCAAGTGGAACAAGACGAATTTGATGCGTTAAAAGGCAAACAACAACTGCAAACCACTACATCGGCCAGACTATCGGTACCCTTTTATTTTATAGATGGACGCTAGCCTAGAAGGAATGGCAGCTGTTTCATATCAGGAGATCGATAAAAAAAACACATCATTTCTTACACTAGCGCCAAATTCGATCGTACTGTGAAACGTTATCATGTTAACGAGCAAGAGTGTTTAGCCATAGTTTGGGGAATTGAACATTTTAATGGGCATCTTCAAGATGCTTCATTCTTGCTAAGAACCGAGAGTAAAGCCCGTACATGGCTGCATAAATTCAAAGATGCACGGGCAAAATTAACTAGGTGGACCATACAGTTGCAAGAATATGATTTCAAAATTGAACACGTTTCTGGAAAAAATAATGAGCTCTGCGATTATTTAAGCAGAAACTTAAATTATAGTATAATATACAATGCTACACCTGATGATGAACGAATACTACTCCCTGACATTTTGCCAAAAGTAAATATGATCAATAGATCAGAATTATTCGAGGAAACCGCAGAGACTCAATCACGCACCAGATATTTAAGACGTCTAAAAAGAAGTCTAGAAATTCTCAGGGAACATAACCCGACGATGCCTGGTGAAAGGAAGATCTGTCGCGAATTCATCATGCACGGAGATTTAGTTTATAGATAACACAAATCTGGCGACAAAATCGTGGTACCAAAAAGACTCGTGGACAAAGTAATACATAACTATCATGATGTAGATGAAGCGACGCATCCAGGAGTTGACGAAACTTATCGTAGTACAGCTACTATATTCTTGTGGGGCAGACAAAAAGAAACGATAAATAAATATATTAAAAATTGCATAACTTGTGCTGTTTGCAAAACACAACAAAAACAGGCGAAGGCACCGTTACGTGCTCACAGCTCGAAGTTGCCCTTCCAGATGATATCAATGGACATCCTAGGACCCTATGAACCACCGGCTGCTAGAACTGGTACTCGATACATTGTCATAGCAGAAGACGTTTTCTCGAAATGGGTGGAGGCAAACGCTTACGTACAAGTAAATTCCAACATCTTCCAGGAATTTATTAACAACGAAATTATATGTCGTTATGACATCCCGAAAACTATAATAACCGATCAGTCTCTAATCTTTACCTCGAATGGGATTAAAAATTTCTGCAGGGAGAATGACATCGAACAAATGTTTTCTACTATTTACCACCAGCAAGCTAATCCGGTAGAACGGAAGGTACAAGAACTGAAGAAGGTCTTAAAAGTATTGCTCATGAAACGTAGAGCCAGCGCATGGGAGGAACTTCTCCCGAAAGCTTTAAAAGTACTCCGCGGCATGGTATGCCGCGCTACCTGGAGAGGTCCCAGCGTCAATCATATTAGGTTACGAACTAAACGCGCCGAAGGAGTGGAAGCGCAACTGGCCTAAGCAATGGTATGCGCTTAGTAAAGAAGGAAGAACACGGAAATTAAGAGAAACCGCTGAGAAACAAAAAAGATACCAACGCTGGGAATATCACGATGAGTCAGAACCTCGAGTAGAATTCCAGGTAGGCGATTTAGTGAATGCGAAAGCCAAATCCAGAAAAGGTCACGCCTTCGCTCCGTATTGGACAGGACCGCATAAGATCATAAAAGTGAACGGAGATACGACTTACGAGGTCGAATTTGAAAGTGGAATGCATACTATTCATCTTGATGATCTGCGACCTGCCCCATCAGGGAACGTACGAAATCAAGACGTAGATGACGACCTAACGTCGGAATCAAATATTTCGGAATTTGAGGTCGTCGATAATCAGCCGGCAGAAGTACCAGATTCTAAGAAGTCTGGTCTGGAAGAAAAATTCTCCGAGCGGCAGGAAATCGCAGTAGATATTCACCAAGAACCGACGAGGTTACCGCCAGCGACGGAACCTAGGTCAAAACTAAATGAAAATGTGATAGAACTGCCAGAAAATACAAATTTTCCAGAAGAGTTAAGTGAATCTTTAAACGAAGTAGAAGAAGTAATAATAAATGTCGAAAAGGTATCCCCGAGTAGAGAGTTTATATAACTCCAGTTTCAAAGAGTTCAATTTATTGTCGACATGTACGAAAAGAGCAACTGTGGGCGTGAGACTCGTCTAAAAGGGAGGGTGTTATGAAAACGCATAATTTTCACAATTTTCTTAGGGTTTTCATCAATTTTTTTTAATATTATTGTTTAAAAAGGTCTAATATAGCCTAAAAAACATTTTCAGCCACGTCTGTGGTCACTCGGGTAAACAGCGAATCCCGAAACTATAAATACCGTCGGAACGCGACACTCGCTCTGATTTACTAAGCCTAACGAGTGAGAAGAACCAGTATCCGTGGGCTTCGAGACTGGCAAATCTTCTGAACGTATGGTTAATTACATGCATACGCTGATTGATTTATGTGTCGCGAGATCGCTGCCGATAACTGAATAACTAGCACGTGCACCCTGCTAGTAAAAGGTCATGGGGATCTACAATTGGCGGGCCTCGATTTATTGATTCCCGACCAGAAAAAATTTAAAAAATACGAAACCTTCGCCGGAGCTAGGGAAGTTTTTCCTTGCGTGAAATTATCAGGCAAATTAACGGATCCCTGCAGAGACTATAGGTAAGGGCGCGGCGACTTAAAGCTCGACCTGCAAAGTAGCAATTTTTCCGAAAGACCTGATAATTTCGTCTGATAGATAAAAACGCGGTACGGCTAACCTGAGTATCTGATAATAGTTCAGTGCTCAGGGAGAAACCACCAATAGCATTTTTTCTAAACATTATTAATACTGAGACTTTAATCCGAACTTTTATTTGTGACTTTTGTGAACCTTTTAAATAATAATCAAACTTACAATTTTAACTTTGTATTGAAATCGGACTTAAAACTCTTTACAAGTGTCTAATTCTCGGGTAAATTAGATGGGAAATTTAAACAATAAATAACCACATTAAAACTTTTTAAAAATATTAAGTGCCAGCAAAAACTAATAAAACATAACTTTTAAATAAAGACTAAATCTTGAAAAATCTTAGTGCACCTGTACTTAAACGCTCGAGCTATCCCGTCGTGGCAAAGTACCGGCAGCCGATGACACATAAGCTTCCCTTGTTTCCAGTATCGTGGAAAAATCAGAATGATGACGTTATAAATATAGAACAGATAGCATTTGCTACTAAAAAATATTTTGGATTTTTTTACTTTTAAATAAATTTTTGTTAATGAGTTCTGAAATAAATTAACTCATTTCTTGTTTTGTAAAGGGAATTTATTTTTTCTTAATGATTAATAATTTTTTAATAAAAGAGGTTAATTGACTTTCGGAAAGTAAATTAATTTTTTATTTATTTTATAAAAAATTTGGAATAAATTAATAATTGAGATTTTTAGTAAAACCTTATTAGAATTTTAATTTTATTTTTGTTTTATTAATTAAATTAACTTTTTGTTTAAATTATCAGAATTAAACTTTTATTTTCGTTATAATTACACTTTGTGCAAAAGCACAAAAGCTTAATATAAACAAACAAATTTAAATTCAATTAGCCTTTTTATTCAGAGTTATTCACAATTTCGTCAGGAAATTTTAATAACTTTGTAAATAGAACATTTGTACATAACATTCATACCTTTTGTGAAAGATTAGTGGAACGCCACAAATCTTTAGTTTTAGTCATTATTTTGCGTAAGAGCTCAGCTATTAAATATAAAAAAGTTAGGGTTTAGTGACAGCTTGGAAAAACTGATTAGTTTCATTGCAGATCTGGTTGTGTTAAATGAAATTAGAGTGTAGGACTTAAGTTTAACGTAGTAGTAGTTAATATGGAAAGTTTAGTGAGAGAAATGTACGACGGATTTCTAATTTTTGCAACCTATTCGGAATTTTACGCATATGAAATGCAAGATTCGGTGGCCCAGGATTTTAGTGTATTTTCTAAGTATATGGACCATGTTGAAGTGTGTATTTTAACGAGTATAGTGTGTAAGAATTTTTTAATCAAAAAAAAACGAACAAATATTATTAAACAAATTAAGAAATTTAGGTTTAAACGATAATGTTACACGTATAGAAGAACGACAGAAAAATGTCAATCAATAAAGTACAGAAAATGTGGTGATTTGTTTCATTATATTTTGACCTTGAAGTTATTCTTATACCAATTTAAATGTGTGACGTCATTTGACCTTGAAGACTCTTCCCATTATTTTTACCGTTAAGCTGCCCTAACCATTGTTACAATTCGACCTTGAAAACTCGCTATAAAAGTTAGTGGGAAAAGAAGTGATTTAAAAGAGTGGCAGATATCAGTGGCATAAACATCAAATATTGTGTTCCTGTAGTGGTCTGAAAGTGCTTTTATATTCACGGTAAATTTTGGATTTATATACCATTTTTCCAATAATGAGTATTGCAAAAGAAACTAATGAAATGTTCAGCAAAGATTTCGAGGTTTTAGAGAGAAAAAAGGGTACCGAAATGATTATGGGGAAAGTGTATAAAATTGTAAAGATGATTTCAATGACTACACGATTTGGTAAAACTCTTCTAGTGTCTGACGCTATTGTAGATATTATGAGTAAAACTAAATGGAAATATACTTTAACTTATTTGGGGCAGGGCACTAGAGTTTTTGGAAACAATACTAGAACATTATTATGTTTTGGCTCATTGGAGTAAATTGTAAGTAAATTGTTTGAAAAAAATGATGTAATTAAATTTAGAATATAGTTGCACATGTCAGAATACTTACGCGTGTTCATTATTTCTATTAAAGATGTATGCTGATGCGACGACGACCGTCAACGAATGCGTAGATAGATACATATTTTGGTCGGGAAGAGAATTAAGAAATATGGCTCATGATATGTTAGATAACGCAAATGATTGGCCGTATGTTGAGGCAACCAAAGGTCAATATAAGAACGAGATCAGGGATGCAATCAATTTTATGGCTGGGGCACAGTTGTGCGACAAATTTTTATATGGTTCTATAGACATAGATACATTTTGTGCTGAAATGGTTGAAGAAGAATTAAAAGAATACCTCGTCAATATTCCACATTTACCTGGTGAGCTTGCTGCAACATATGAATTGGTTCCTGCAACAGCAACAGCCCAAAATGTTGACGATCGAAATAGTGTCGGTGTGGTGAGCCTACCTCCTTTTAACTTATACATGTGAAGCGAGACCCTAAAGTCTACATACCATCTCAGTTGCTTAGAGCTTCTCGGAACTGGATCGAGCGGCTCCTCAGGTATCTCAGAAAGCGTGATGAAGACATGTCTATCGCTACTCATGCCAACAGTTTACATAGCGCCGCTTTTGAAACACATCCCACTCTCATGAGTAACTTTTTCTAAGTAGAGAGAGCTGGGAGGAGGAGCGAAATAGATCCTGGTGATTTACAGATGGATAACCTGTACAGTGAAAATTTATGCTATTCTCTATTGTGGGCATGTAAATTAATTTATATGAATTAAAAATAATTAGATGAAATAATAAGAACCTCAGCTTTTACGACGGAGAGATTCAACTTGGAAAAAACTCTTTTATTTGGAAATTGCAAATAAATGACTCTAGAGATCAATATAAATAACACAAAATAATAATAGTGTTTAAATATATCTTCAGGTTCTTAAATAAGAGATAAATTTAGTTTTTTTCCTACAAATAAGGTCTTCGTTATTCCATATCGCATATGCAATTACGCTTACAAAATTGTCAGTATTTGTAAACACAGATCTACGGAATTATAATTTGTACCTCCTCACAGGAGGATAATAAACATAGGCTTAGAAAATAGAGCTGGGCTAATGGCACTGGAGTCTAGGGTCTTACTTTTGAGACTGGTCTCAGAGTGCAAAGATGTACTGAACAGTCTGACAAAGAATGGCTGGACAATCAGACTCGTGTGGATCCCAGGTCAGTCGGGTATACATGGGACGTCTGGCAAAGATAGGGTCCGTAATTGAACCATATAGACCTTAATCTATTCTACTTGTCCCAACTGCCGTTGGTGAAAGGAATTAAAATTGTTATCGAAAACTAAATTTATTGAATCATGGAGAGGAGCTCCTGGAATAAGGTGTATTAAGGAACATATAAGTAGACCTAACGCACGGCTTACTAGGAAGTTTCTCTCCCGAGGAAGGAAAGAGCTGCGAATTGTGGTAGGACTGGTAACAGGACATTATCACCTGAGGGGCCACCTTCACAAGATTGGTGTCGCAGATGTCTCGACGTGTAGATGGTGGTCTGAAGGGGGATGAAACTCTTAACCATGCCCTCAGAAAGTGCCCAGCATTCAACGACTAAGACAAAGACCTTTCGGAGATACAATGTTATTACCGGAGTCAGGTAAGTTCTAGTCATCAATGATCAAGTATCACCTTCTGTTTATTTATTCATTCATTCATATAATTATGGCGATTTTGAACTTTCGGTGCAGGACCATTAGACTGAAACTTTTTTTCTTATTCACACTATCTACATATTGAAAATAGTCATTAGTTGATCTTACTAGTTGTGAATAAAATTAAAATTTTTAAAAAAATATAAAAGTCATGCTAGGTTATTTTTTATTAGAATTGAGTCTAAAATTATATTTACAATACAATAATCTTACCAAGGAGTATTACACGTTGACGTGAGTGTTAAATATCGAACACCAACATGATATAATGTTCTTAAAACGGCTAAACTTCCTGCTAATGAATGCCCACCTTCTACTCCTATCAACGAACACATGTGATGTTGTTTATGTGCCATTTTAATATCTGAAACAACAAATGCATTATAAAACTTTAACATGATTTATTCTTGTAAATTAATTTATATGAATTAAAAATAATTAGATAAAATAATAAGAATCTCAGCTCTTACGACGGAGAGGTTCAACTTGGAAAAAACTCTTTTATTTGGAAATTGCGAATAAATGACCCTTGAGATCAATATAAATAGCACAAAATAATAGTAGTGTATAAATGTATCTTCAGGTTCTTAAATAAGAGATAAATTTAGTTTTTATTAATTAAAGCTTAGAAAAATTGTCAGTATTTGTAAATACAGATTTACGGGATTATAATTTGTACCTTCTTGTATCCGTAACAACATTTGTAAATTCCTGTAAGTTTCATTTCAAGTTCCGAATTAAGATATTTTTTAGTGAATCTTCTTTTCATGCAACTTTTAATTAGTAGTAATGTTGAACATTTTCAATCGTGAGTAATTTAACATTTTTTTAATAATAAGTCAACTTATCTTGTCAAATATTATTTACTTTCAAGTTTGTGTTTGAATTATATTTAAAAAAATCGACAAAATAAAACAATTGTGTTTTAAATGAAAGAGATTTTGGTTAAAATGAGTATATTGATGGTAAGTTAAACGTCATAAATGCTCTAAAGACCTACTTCATTTACTGGATTTTATATTGAACTAATGAAATTAATTTGGAGCTCTACAGTTAAGTTGGTGCATTTTTAAACTAAGTATTTTTCAACCATCTATAAGGCTTATGATTTATTATATGTGCAACGCCTCTCTGATTTTCTTCAGGATTCACTCACAACTCTTGGTTCTGTAAGAGCAGTACCGGTAATTTAGTGGAGAGCCTGACTATTTTAGTGTGTATGGCATCACTCTAATATTAAGGTGGTTGCCTATATCCTATATAAATGCAAAGGAAGTTGAAGATAATGTTTTCTCAGGATTTTATCAAACGCCTTGATTTCTAATTAACATAAAATAATGTCAAGTGATCGATTGATTTATTTCAAGTTTCTAAGCATTATTAGTAGAACGAAAGAGAAAGCAAATAGCAGTATATGCTATTTCTCTCGCTCCGAAAATTATTACGTTCTAGTAACAGAAAAATAGCGTTGTTAAACACATTGAAATATCTTCAACTGCCACTGCGGTCATAGTAGGATGTAATGGGCCCTACGAGAACGAAACAAGGAGAATCGCGTATCACCATACTTATTTATTTATGCATTCATTCTCATAACGTCCACGAAATTAATGGAATGACCAATTAAAGTATTTATTAAGTAAAAGTTCGTACAAAGTTGAATTGTGTACGACACCTAAATTATTAATAACGATAGATTTTTTCCAAAATTATTTTTCGGTGCTTAACAAAATAATTATCGGATACTGAAAATGTATATAAATACTTTTTAAATATTTTTGTCCTAAATGACTTTGCTTTTGGGATACCAAATATTAAGAGGGGCGTTTACACACGCAAAATTTCACTTTCACGTAAGCGTATATCGTTAAAAATGTATTTAATTTTTTAATTCTAGATGACACTCGGTGTATAATTTTAATATATTATTTTATTATTTCCTTCACATAAAACCTTTATTATCGACTAGTTTGGTTATTTCTGCTAGTTAAGCAGTTACGATAGATGGCAATCCGTCTGGCAAATAATATAATTTTAAGCTTTCATGATACAGTATACCAATAAAAAAAAATATGTAGGAAAAAACTTTATTATGATATAATTATTTTCTACATTATATAAAAGAAAATTAAAACCTTATAACCATCTAACATATAAAAATATTTGTTTAATTTCAAAAACTAACATTATAAATACCGAAATCGACATAAAAGTCAATAAAATAAAGTGTGTAATTCCCTGTGGAATATTTCATCACTTTTCTCATGTGAGTACGGTAAATTGCGAGGTGAATAAATTTCATTTATAGGGCCTATCCCTGCACCCCATTGCTCGTATGTAGCTACCAGCGCCAACTCTTTTCGGAAGTTTTAATAGTATTTTCTTATGATTTGTTGTTATAATGGATTTGACATGCAATGCAAGTTGTGCGATTTTTGTGTATGTTCGAGTTTTTTTATATTACTATGTCGAGATTAACAGCAAAGACCAGAATAGCTTTCTTTCAGTTTTAAGCGAACTTGGGCAAAAAAATTGAAGATCCGTAAGTACATATTTTTTATCTGAATCTAGGAGGCGTAACAAAAATAGGATTTTAAATGCTGCAACATTTGCAAACTGTCAATAGTTTTGTCTTGCAATTTATTGCCATATTACCTAAGTATGTATATCCAATGTTTATTTCAATTTTATCTTTCGTAATATTGACAGATATTTAGCAGCCTTTTGCCAATTTATAATTATTGAAAGAAAGACAATTTTGCAGCACTTTTTTAACTATAATTTTTACAATAAAATCTGTGATTGTTTTTCGGTTGTTAAAAATATTTGCCCCTTAGGTTTTGTGGTCATTCGTTTTTAAGCAGTAACGTAATCTGATATTTCTTGTCTAACAATTTGATATTACTCATTCTATGACAAAGCATCATTGATGTATACAAGTATATCAATTCTTCCCGTAAATTATCATAAAATTGATCTTTACTTGGATCGATATTTGAAAAATGTTTCCGCGTGTCAATAAAATCATCATCGATTAAACCGCTGCCTAAATTTTTCAAGGACGTTGGCAGAAATTTAAAAGTCTCACATTTATCATCAAAATAATCGTGACCATAAATGCTTTTAGTAAAGGATATATATTTTTTTACTTTGAGCCATTTTATCCCCATATTTACATAACTCTTTTATAAATAAATGGCTGTCGTAGCTGCTTAAGGTATGAAATATGATAGTGATAAAAGAGGGTAATTTATAATTTAAATTACAAACGGAATGTACAGCACCAAATCTTTTTGCACCAGTTATGTGACAATGATCTCGTACTTTAATCTCACTGACTTCAAAAGACCCTTCACATATACCACATATTTTAGAATCATTAAACTCCCTTAATTCTTTAGGTGTTAAGGGATTCATAGGCATAATGTCTTTTAAATATGTGTTATATAGAGCCCCTAAATCACACTCGATACGATCCACAAAGACTTGAGCTGCATTTAATTAAATAAGCATTTAATTAAATAAGCAAAAAAAAACATTTAATTAAATATCAAAAAAATATGGTTCATGTTTAAAACTTTTTACAGTGTAAGAATTTTGTGGGTTTGGTTGTACCGTTTCAACAGGTTTTAAAACAGATTCGATATCTGCATAAACCAGGAATAGAACGCCCATTTGCTATTCTATACCCTCCAATTTTAAAATAATTTCCGGCACACTCTTTCAAAATTTATAAATTTTTAAATCCACTGAGTGTGTTTGTGTGAAAATGTGGTTACAATCGTAGTTTTGATGTACAGTTAAAGCTGACGGTGTACTAAAATTAATGAGACAACCATCATAAAAATATATTTTATGTTGTTGACAAATAATTTGACTTGAAACCAAGCGTGATAAATCCTTAATTCAATAATAATGACTTTTTGAACAAGTCGTATCACAAAAATGTTGACCGCCATCTTTACTATTACAGTCTTTTATAATTAACAATAAATTTACATGTCTATCCAACTTTCTTGACGCATACCTCAGTAGACCAAAAACTTTATCTATTACTTTATTATTTTCATATTTAGATTCGAGACCGTATACGTTAATCGATATGTTGTTCATGTGCTCAAATTTTTTAATGTCACGTAATTTTACTGGAAAATCTATACCTGTTAATGTTAACACTCCAGAAAAATGGGGATAAGATGCCAGCAGTGAAGGCGCTGCTGCTGGCGGAACCAGTGCTGATGTTACAGCCCACGCAAAGCAAAATTTGTCCTGGTCACTTTGACGACAGCTCCTCTCTTTTCAATAGAACCGGGCAACTTGATGAATGATGAGCCACTCATAGGCGTATACTTGTTGATGCTAACTTCCAAGTATAAAACTCGTACAAGAGCCCATCCTATAACAAGAAAAAAAAAAATAAAAATCTGTTTAATATATCGGGTTTTGAGTTTTACATACCTGAATATTTCTCCCAAAACTCTGTCGCCTGCGTTTTTATTAATTCGGTGAAAGAATGGTAAAGAGCATCCAAATCACCTTCTACAGTAATTATTTGATTAGCAGTGTTGAAGGACTTCTCACTGAATATTTCTTGTGATGGAAGCATGTACTCACCAACAGCTGTCATGTTAACTTTTAAAACTTGATGCACACGTAATAAATTATTAACAAGTTCCACCACCTTCGACTTAATATCTGCAAAAACATTACATAATCGGAATGCTCCATATCACTGCTAACCCGATAAGTTGCAATTCTCTTTTTGAAAGCACATTCAACGAGTTGCACACCATGACATACAGGCAAACATGAATTATTTTTATGTTGTTGTGTTCGTTGATGTACTAACATTTAATTTACTGAAACATCCACATTACATGTAGCACAATTAATTACTGAAATCTCCGATGTACGCTCTTCAATTCGGAGCCGTTTTCCTCCTGGTACTTCAATAAATCTCGCAGCACACGATTTTCTTTTACGACGCCCCACATTAAAACTATTAGTAAACTTAGAACCATAATTTTCACAAACATATGCCATGATTTGACAAATAATAATAGTACATGTACCAAGGTGACATCCGGCAAATTCGCACGGTCAAGGTGAAGGTCACACACAACCTAGAACACAGCATTTTCAAGGTCAATGTCATATCGACGCGAGGTCGAATATCATGGCCAGTGGGCAAGGCCAGGGTCGAGGACATGGTCGAGGTCAAGGTCGAGGTCAAGGAGTGGGGTTGAGCGAGTCAGGTAATGCACACTATTGTTGACCTAATAGAAACACGTTTACAGAAAGAGAAACTTACGGCGTTGTAGTAAATGTGGAATCTATAACAAAAACAATCAAGCAAACAAAAAACGGAACAATAATAATTGAAAGACACGATGAGCATCGACAGGAACAATTAAAAAATAGCAATACAAGACAAAGAAAATATAAAGTTGAAAAATCTCAAAAAATTAACTCAATGTTGAACATTCGTTTTAGATGTAGTAGTTTTTAGTTGTGGACATGTTTCAAATTGTTGCAATGAAAAAGAAATTTGCCTTAAATGTGGTATAGAACATGTGAGTAAAAATTGCAATCTCAAGGATATAAGCCCAAATTATAATTAATTAAAACCAAATTCTACATATCACTCTGCTCGAGATATGAGCTGGTTTTCTATAGACAATGAACGGATGCCTGCAGTTATCAAAACGAAAATAAAAGAAAAGAAAATATGAAGAAAGAGAAAAATAAAACATTAATTAACTTAGAGGTAATCTACCAAAATATACAATCCTCTAGCAACTTAGTAAACAAAATTAATACTCTGCTTAACAGAATACTGGAGGACACAAGGCAATTCACTCTGCCTGGGTATAGTCAATTTCAAAATTCGGGCTGATTTTTGTGGTGTCATTAAAGAAATAAAATCAATAAGTTATCATAGAAAAATATAATTAAATGTGGCGATGTCAAACGCGATTTTAAAGGAGGTAAAATTATAATTATTTCTGTTTATATACCATCCTCTGGTAGCCTAGATTTATTGTTTAAAACTATGGATAAATTATTATTAGGCGTTTTTGAGGAAAATGAAAGTATTATATTAACTGATAATATAAACAAAACAAATTTACTTTAACTTTTATCATCTTTTAATATAGAGGCCACAATTTTCCAAAATACAAGAATAACTTCAGACACGGCCAGCTGTAATAATAACCTTTTTTTAAACTGTGGATATTTAGAAAATTCTGTTTTAAATACTTCTATCTCTCACCAGACTGCTCAGACAATGCAAATCAATATTGAAAGCCGTTATACAAATAAAAGTATTTTCTAGACGCCAATACAAATAAATTCTGAAATCAAAAAAAAATTGGGCACAGGTTTATAGCGTTGAATATCAAAATGCAGACAAACAATGGAACATTTTCATAAAAAAATTTTTTAAATATCAATTATCAATGTTTTTAATTAAAATATACATTTGAACAAATTAAAAAGTGTACAGATACAAATCATCCCAGAATAAGCGAGTGCAAAAATAGATCAGGTGTTTCGTCAACTCTGTCTAGATAAAATGCCAGTTTCAATAAGTGTATAGCAAAGTAAAAACAACATATTTTGGTATTTTGAAGGCATTTCGATAAAAACACTACTGCAGAAAAATAAGGTATTCAGATAATAAATCAAAATGCATGTTATCTATAAGAAAGAAGAAGCAGGTTAATATAAAAGTATGGCGACATTGGAAAGGAAGGGGATCCAGATGATATTGCTTATGGTTACAATAACTTTTTTCTATCTGTAGTAGAAAACTTCCAGCATTCGACATTATTATCTCATAGACCTAGCCAAACGGCTTTCGTACTCCCTTAAGAGAAACACTCAATCATCTCAGATATATTCAGATATCATAAAGAATGACGCTCTGTGGGGACCTAGATGATGTTTTTGTCCTCTACATTTCCCACAGACTACTGGACAGTTCTAGCGGTACCAAGTAGTATTGCTTTTTATATAGCCTTATACAGGTGTTCGCTAAGACTCATTTTCTTGACATTAGGCAGAGGACTCTTCGATACTATGCCGGTTATTAATATAATTATGGACATCATTCGGACGCTATTCATCCTCATTGTTTACATATTGGTACCTCCAGGTATCTGTATTTCACGAACATCTAATTATGTCCATTTCTTAGATTGTTGCTAGTAGTGATAGCGACCCCAATTGGTGTTGCTGGATTCGATGTTACATCTACTAAAATGAGGTATAGTCTGTTATGCGCAACTGTATGTTCCGTAAGCACAATTTGATCCCAGTACAGCTGAAACTCGTTACTCCCCAGTATGGGCTCCGAGCTGTATTCAGAGTATGGCACTTTCTCTACCAGCAATAGTTTGAAATTTTTGCCAAACCCTGATAATGATCTTGACGGCTGAATATTGCCTGTTCTTGTATTCTGATGCGGCAGATGCTTGTTATTCTCCGGATTTGTGCTGCATTATCTCTGATATTCGACATCCATATCGGCATTGATCGTTCTGTATAGAGGTGATTGTTCATAATCGCAATCGCAATCGCAAGCGTAACCGTAACCATAACCGTAACCGTAACCGTAACCGTAACCGTAACCGTAACCGTAACCGTAACCGTAATCGTAACCGTAACCCTAACCGTAACCGTAACCGTAACCGTAACCGTAACCGTAACCGTAACCGTAACCGTAACCGTAACCGTAATCGTAATCGTAATCGTATTCGTAATCGTAATCGTAATCGTAACAGCAGCCAGTTGTCTGCTGACCATTAACCATATCCTTTTCGTACGTTTTCAACATTCCTCTGCCCTGGCCCACCTACTCTCAATTCCTACATAATTCCTTAGGAACCACTTTCTTTCAGCTTTCGGACTGGGCCCGGCAACGAATAGATTCAGGCTTTCCCTCAACCAATCGTAGGAGGCGATTAAATGGGGAGACATATCAAATTTTAAATAATCAAATGTCGATTGTAAAACATAATGTACCTCAGGTGGGTAGGAATGTTGATCCAGAATCCTACACCCTAGAAGCGGTCTATTCCACGGATTCTGGGGAGAGCAACATTTCAACATCGTAACTTTTAAGTGGCAGTGTGTTGAGGAGGCAGACCCCTATCGCACAAGAAGCTACAGCCCAACAACAACATGAGAACCAAACAACAATGACCGCTCCACCCTGCTGCGCAGAAACCTCAGCCAGCGCTCACTCAAGCGGGACTTTCAAAAAAGCGCATGAAATGGACAATACCAATGAAGAAGATAATAATGCGCATATTTTATAGACTGACTCAACTAGAACGGGAAACGATCGGCTATAGACAATAGCTACATGCCGAATTTTGTTGGGGATATCCAAACGTACAGGTGTCACAACAGAGAATAGCTGGCCAATACAGAGTTATTCTCTGAAATAAACTAATCTCGGAAGTGTCACTTAGCATTATCAAAGCGGAAATTGAACGACAGATAAGAAGCACCGACGATAAAAATGACCAAATCGAAGAACCTGCAAGGACATCGCTGAAGATCAGCAGCAATAACAACAACAACTACATCAACACGATGGTCAAACAATTTAATGAGCTCCACTCGCCGAAGACGCTGTGTGAGAACCCAACCAACTCTTCCTCAAGAGGGACGACCAAAATAGGGCATAAAATGGACTGTGTTCATGAACAAGACAATAATGCGCATTTTTATTGGATGACTCAACCAGGACAAGAGATGATTGGCTACACACAACAAATACGTGCCGAATTTTACAAGAAGAACCCACACATGCCAGTGTTCCAGCAGAGAATAGTTGATCAATACAGAAATATTCTCCGAAACAGCCTAATTCCTGAAACTCGGCCTAATACCATCAAAGAGGAAATTGAACATGAGATCAGAGGCACTGGCAATAACAAAGATTCGATTGCTGAACCAGAGCCACAACCGGCACCTGAGTGTAAGGGAACAAAAGTTTATTGTGATTTTTACTAATTTTAACATTTATTAACTCTAAATTAAATTTTACTAAATGGAAGAATTTACTTGAGTCCCCCTCTGTATAAAGATTTGGACCGTTAAAATTGTTTATCTTATGTCTGGCCAAAAATAGTCACACATCCGGGAAATATAAATCCATCAACAAACTTAAGCCTAGTTTTATTACTTTTGGGGTAGTTTATTTTTCTGAAGAAACAACATAAACTTGATGAATTTATGTGACCCAAAAACTTAACTATGCCACCCTCTCGAAGTTTTTGATATAGATCTGCCAAAGTAAATAATAATCGTAAAAACCATATCGTTAAGGGTCTCAGGTCAAGTTGTAAAGTGATAGCCACATGTGGCGACCGTGAGAGAGCATTCTTTTACTTGAACTGAGCAAATTTTCCCATCATAAGAAAACAAAAGAATATTTAAATAAAATCACTAAAATGCAATATTAGTATTTGTTATTATGTACAAAGTTCGCGACTGTTACCCATTTTTCCCCAATTGACGAAAATAAGAATAAGAAAAAGAGAAAATGGTTAAAACCTTGGGGTTTTTTCTATGGGTTCTGTCACGCAACCTTTAGAGTAGCTGTAGAATAGATATTAATAACATTTATATAAAGTAATTATAAGTTTGAGCTCTGGTCAGTCCTAATATTAAATTAAATTAAATTCGACGCATGGATGACTCATGCCATCTATGAACCAGGGTACCGAAACACACCGACGCTCGGGAACGGAAACTACCTTTTCGCGCGCGGGGATGCATCGCGTAAGGGCGTTCTATTGGTGGGAAAGCACGCATGCCGGAACCAACGCATCTAAGAGGGAGAAGGGCGGTTCTAAGGGATGGAAGTTGAGTTGGATCTTGAGAAATTAATTAAGGGAGTTACGATTTTGAATTCGTCTAAGTCAGTTTGACGTGCGTTTTAGTCTTTTACCAGTGTAAGTAGGTTCTTTTCTGCTGTCTTTTCTGCTATTTTTGTCTTATATTTTTTTTATTCTTCCAGACAGCATTTCAAATAGTAAGGGGAAATTTACTTTATTTTCTACCGGGGAAGGGAGTCCACCATCCCTTAAACTTTTAATTAAACAAATAAATTTGGGTTTATTTCATTAAGGGGAATATCAGAACGGCCTAAAGAGCTTGTAGGTTTAAACTTTTAAATTATAATCCAGATTTACTCTTAAGTTTCTCATTGTACATAGTTCGTTTATTCTATTTATTTTTGTTCAATAGACTAAGTTGTTTTGAGAAACTTGTTTTATTCAATTTAATTAAAACCTTCACGCGAATTAACTGGCGAGCGCGCTGCTGCGAGATCTACAAGACCAGAGATGTCTACTGACCAACTAATGAGCAGCCTTTCCTGAGTCCTGAAGATCTGAGTCATGGTTGTGGTAAGCTTTAATAACCGTAGTGTTTGGTACTAAAACAGCAAGAGAGAAGTTGAACGACCAGACTTCCAGAGTGTCTTTATTACTATGAAATTTTAATTGTAGGTTATTAAAATAGTTACTAATTAATATGGGACAAAAATGATTATAGATAAGATAATTAACGCTACCTCAATATGTCATCGGCAAGAGTCTATAATCAAATTCTGTCACATGAGGTCCAAGAACAACAGGAACAGCTGAATGACAATACCTAACCGGACAACATTGAATCCTTTTATCAGAAACTGTCAACAGAATTGAGGCTGGAGTATGATGGAAGCAATTTGTTAAGCACTGCCAAACATTAATTCTTCCAAAAAACTGGGCGTCATGTTAGACATCATGAACAATCGGATTTTATCAGCTTATGTTTCAAATGCCTACACTCTGGAGTCCTTGCATAAGTCCATCTACTCTGCCGCGACTGCAATAGCTAGTGCTTTAGAAATTAAAGTTAAAACAGAGCGCCAGTTAGCAAGAACAGAACCCAATACACCACCATGGGAAAGATGTCTAAATAAGAAAATTGATAATCTTCGAAAAGTAACAGGACGGCTGACGGAGAACATCAGGGGCACAAGAACAAGTAAACTGCAAATATAAGTTGAAGAAACCATGAATCATGTCCGATTCGCAACAAGACTCAGCTACTGCTCAGTAATGCCTTGATACACTGAAAAAGAAGCTCTCTGTTATTGCAGGACGGCTAGAGAGATACAAGACCAGCAATAACCGAAAAAGTGACAATTCGCTGTTTCAACGATCAGGAAAGACTTTCTACCGTATGCTAAACTCTCCACCTAAGATGGCAGAGAATATATATCCTAAAGAGAGCAGGTAGAAGAGTTCTGTGGAAACCAAATTTCCATATCCGCCAATTGTAACATCGCAGCCTGCTGGATCAATGAAAAACAAATCTGCCAAGACTACAGCCAGATGCAGTGTGAGCCATTTATCACCGAGGAAATTTCAGGAATAACCAAGAAATCCCATAACTGAAAAGCTCCAGGTCGCGATGGGATCCAGAACTACTGGCTCAAAAAGTTCTGGTGTATGCAGCATCTACTGGCTAATCTTATTAATGATGTTTTTCTTAACCTAACAAAAATGCTATCGTTCTTGAACGAAGGTATTACGTATCTCTTGCCAAAGGATCAACACACCACACATGATCCAGCTAAGTACAGGCCAATCACCTGCCATCCCATCCTGTATAAGGTAATGCATCTATGCACATTGTGAGCAAAATAACATCATTGCAACTCAACAGACAAGATGCACGAGGGAAGCCATGGAATGCAAGAAACAAGTGATTGTTGACTCTGTCACATGTAACCAAACCTGTACCAACCGAGGAAATCTTTTTGCTGCCTACGTGGATTATGAGAAGGCCTTTAACTCTTTGCCACTTGAGTGGCCACAGCTATATTGAGAATGTATAGGGTCAATAATTATTTTGTTTCCTTTTTAGAACGCATTATGCCTACCTGGAGAACTAGGATCCATTTGCAAGTGCCATCCAGCGACACCGACGAAACTAATAAAATTCGGATACGAAGGCCGATTCAGTTAGCCTATTGTGGTTCTACCTTGCAATGAACCCATTGCCACCGTTTGAACTCCACCAGATACGGCTTTAGTATTAGAAATAACACCGAAACAGTAGTATGAATGAATCATCTTCTATACATGGATGATCTTAAACTGATGGGTGCTACCAGAAACCAGCTGAAATAATTACTTAAAATTGTAGACGAGTTCTCCGGGGATATCGAAATGCAATTTGGACTTGACAAGTGCCGTATATTGAACATCGTTAAAAGTAAGATACAACTAGGAGCATTTGAAATGCAGAATGGTGAAAATATAGCTGCAATGGAAGCAGGGCAAACATACAAATACCTAGGTATGAAACAGACTAAAAGAATTTTCCACCGCACTATGAAAACCGAATTTGTCAAGATGATAAGGCGGGTATTACGAAATCGTAGAAATTTGTTTAAGGTGCTCAACACGTACGCTTGCTCTGCACTTGCCTAATCTTTTGGAGTTGTAAAATGGAGCAGAACTGACATCCAAAACCTGCAAAGAAAAATAAGAACACTCCTAAAAAAAGCACAAAACATCACCCTCGGAGTGCTATTGAACGTGCAATGCTTCCAAGGCATCAAGGAGGAAGAGTATTGGTGGATATGGGTAAGCAGTTCGATCAACGAATAATAAATTTAAGTTCATATTTCCACAGGTTAACGGACTTTTCCATACTACATCGAGCAATATGCGAGGCAGACGATCCAACGCCGCTACAGCTGAAAGAACAGAATATTGCTTCTCACTATCAAACTGACCAAGAGAAGTTACACACAGAAGCCACTTCATGAACGGCATTACAATGAGGTCAATCAGGACAATGTCGACAAATCAGCGTCTAACTACTGGTAGATTTCGAAATAGATGTTTCCGGAAACAGAGGGCTTCTCGGAAGTTTATCATCAGAGATCCTTCAATAGAAAATGACCATTACATCATAAGAAATATAAACAAAAAATTACATCAAAAATTCCAGCAGTAGCTCCTCCTACTGCGCATAATCGCGTTGGAGCGCTCACATTGGTTCGTCGATTCGTTTATATATCTAACCCGGCACGTTTACGAAAATCAAAAGGATTCTAAACACGGCCGAGGTAACATGAAAGGTAAGATTACGAGTTTATGCTTTCAACAGATATGCAAACGGATTAGATATTATATCGCCTACGGCAAAAATCATTGTTACTGAAAATAAAAATAACATCATAAACAGTGTCTAAATATCATATAGATAACATCCATATCATGCCCAGCCATGAAATAAACAAAAAATTTTCCTTGACCAAACATCAACGTAGCTGGTTCACACAGCGAGACGCCATATGCACGTAGTATTGGAAATCCGAGCGATGATGCATACGCCAGCATGATCTATCGACTGCCGGGACGGGAAGCACCGTTAGACGGCCAAAGACAGAATGATCAACACAGGCGCAGAGACAAGTAGTTTTAATAAACGGTCCTGGCCTGTGATTGGTCCAAATAAGAAAGTTTAATTTTTCGTGCAGAAAGCACGTGGTCAAGTGAAAAAATCGCAGTTTTTTGCTAATAAAAAGTTTACTTATGGACGGATTTGCATGAAATTTTCCCCAGAATATATGGAAAACTTAATTACATCAGGAAAAATTACAACATTAAACATTACCATCAGAGGAAGGCAAAAAATACGATGTTGTTAATACAACAATATGAATAGAACTGACGAGGAAAACACGAGACCAAATAGTTTTATTAAAACGACAAAATTATGATTGGTCGAAAGTATTTTACATTGCTGTTATGGCATACGGCACCTCGTTGTTCAGAACGGTTTTTTGCGTTTCCCGCCAAAAAGTCCTATAAAGATAGCACGATGTCGTAAATGTATGTTTTCCGGTTATATTTACGAAAAAAATAAGTACCAGTCGCAAGTTTACGCCACTTTACATAATCTATATCATTTTCATTATGGTACTTATCGCGAAATTCGAAAATTCACAGTTTCAAAATTTGCACGAAAAGATCGTTTTTCACCATTGGTCGAAATCGAATTTTACCTGATTTTGGGGCTTGAACTTTCGAAAAACTATATAATTCGTCAAAAATTTGATATTCAGCAGCAGAATTCATTTGCTTCAAGAAGTTGCTACAAGTTGAGAAGAAAGACGCAGAAAATGTCGGATCTCGGGATTTTTAGGAAAGAAATTCATTTTTTTAAAGAAATTCACAAACAGACGGCAAATTCCAGAACTTTCATCGCTTTTAGGACGGCTGAACAACCAAGAAGAGGTTACAACATAGATAATCTTTTTAGAGGGCTGCGTTGCTGAAAGTGATAGTGTTCTTTAAAATAATTTAAAATTTTTAATTACCCATACTTTTTCTGTGCCCATTTAAAATTTGGAGCAAATTTTCACTTACCCATACATTTTTTCTGAATTTTTGTAAATTTACGATACGCTCGACAGATTTGCTTTAAATTACGGAAAAAATAATCACACTGCGTTAAAACTTCGGCATAGGTAATATTTGCGGATTTTAACGAAAATAATAATAAACTACGGCTTGCGATAATACAAAGAGATATTGTCATGTTAGTAATTTATCAATAAATTAATAATTTATTTATTCAAAAGGTTAGGTTGTTTTGCGGTTAAATAAATAAATTGGCCATTCTAAAATATACTTAACCCTGCCCCGTACTAATTATACTTTCAATAATAATTAGTAAAAACCCTGCATTCTTTTAAAATTAAAAAATTTTTCTTTGAATTTTTTTTAAGTCGTCTTGAGCATCCACGCTCTCTTCCTAGACGCACAACCACATAGCCCCTTTTAAATTTTGACAATAAAAAGTTATACATCTTTTTTTTAAATTTAAGAGCGATGGCTCAGAACCCCAAGGTGCCCCAATTAAACAGTAAGAAAGGTGAGGCGACTTGGCTTTTCACTGAGTCGGGCCGTTATGGTGGGTCCTTTCCGGCACCGCCTGCATGGTGCCCTTCCTTTCAATCATCGGAACATTTTGTGATTCCAAATCAACCTCAATTTCATCCTCAAATCAATTATGAAAATCCCTTGATTACTGGTTCTGAGATAGACTAATTTTTTCAAAATTATGCGGTCGTATCTGGATTAAGACAGACAGATAATAATAGGAGTAGGGAAAATTTGATTGATTTTGCGGATGCGGAGAAGTTTGTGTATCCCACAGGCATATCAACACGATCTTTGGATCAAGCAATTCATTGTCGTGGTACCAGGGACAATCCAAATGTATATTTTGTACCTTCTCGGAATAATTTATTCCCCGATTTAAAGACGTCAACATCTATGATCCAGGATGAAGATGATAAGAAAAACATTTTGATCCCGAAGCGTGAAGATAGAAGGCGGTTCATAATACGACAGCGAAAACGGCGGAGAAGTGAGTTTATTGTTCCTGAAAGAAAAAAATCAAGAAAAAAGAAGTACAAGAAGACATAGTAAAAAAGTCAAAAAGTGGATCCTGAGCTTGTCGTACAATGTTGTTTTCACGGCTCTGTACAAGTAAGCGCACCTTACGAAAGAAATTTGCATTATAAAAAGAAATTCGACCAAATAAAAGAAATTCGTCTTACATTAGAAGAAATTCGTTAACTTCGAAAAGAAGACATCGTTGCTGCTGCCTTGTGGAGGCTGTTCATTCAAGAAGCTGTACAACACCGACGATCTTGTAGACAGCTGCGTAGCTGCAGGAGTGTGTTAGTGTAGTGTAAAAATAAAAAATCTAAAATCACCTCCTAAGTTTCCTAGACGAACTAGTAGCTGTCATTGCACTTCGATAACGAAAGCCTCGGAGACCTGAAGACCATAAAGCGAAAAGCAAATCCGGTGTTAAATACGGTACAAGGGAATCTCTCTGTTTAAAATAGAGTATTTTCAGGTAACGTTAGGTTTCATTCAATAGAGCCCCTTGTACTAGAGTTCGAAAGTTGAGTGCTATTCATGAACACTGACTGTTTTTCTATGAATCTTTCCAGTTCCAGAAAACATTTATTTTGTCATCAATCAAATCCAATGTGACTAAATTTTCTTTGAATTTTTTCTACATCATCAAATAAATTTTTATTTGTCATTTTCCCATTTTAATTTTTTCCCAAAAAACTGAAGAGCACATCAGCTCACCTCCAAGAAGCCTTCATTGCCATAAAATATTTTAATTTCAAAATATTTTCATCAGAGAAAAAGTAATTTCAACTTTTTTCAGGCGCCCGTTTTGTTAAATAAATTTCTAAAATTTTATTTTATCAAAACTCATAGAAACATACATCGGCATTAAATATTTTATTTATATAAAGTATTCTTCCAGAAACCTACATCATCATTTAATATTTTATTTATATAAAATATTTTCCCAGAAACAATCATCGACATTAAATATTTTATTTTATGAAATATTTTTCTCAAAGAAAATTAATTCTTATTTTTGTTAAATCAGTTTTGCCCAAATAAATTTCTACAATTTTATTTTTGTCAAAACCTTAAAGCATTTCAGCTCACTTTCAAGAAGCATACCTTAAACTTTACGACATATTCCCAAGAGAAAGCTAAATCCAGTTTTTTCTTGAACCAGTTTTGCCAAATAATTATTAAATTTTATTTTGTCAAAACCTTGGAGTACTTTAGCTCACTTCCAAGACCCATCTTGAACATTGAAGGATTTTATTTTAAGATACTTCCATAAGAGTAAATATTTCCTGTTTTCTCTCATATCAGTGTTGTCAAATAAATTTATTTAAATAATATTTATTTCGTCAAAACCCCATAGCACTTTAGCGCGCTTCTCAGAAGTCATTATTTCTTCATAAAATATTTTAATTTTCATTTAAAATATTTTTTCCAATAAGAAAAATTTTTCTCGGTGCCAGACTTCTCATAAAATTTAGCCACTTTGAATTTTTTGACCAAGTTCTCTCACAATTGACCATTGAAGAAATTCTCATACCATTGACCATTGACCACATCATTATACCATTAGTTCTTGACCAAGTTTCTTAACATTGTCACTTGACCAAGTTATCATTCCATTCATACTTGACCAAGTTCTCATACCATTTGTTCTGTCCAAGTAATCATACCATTAGTTCTTAACCAAGTTCTCATTCCATTTACATTTGAACAAGTTCTCATTCCATTCACATTTGAACAAGTTCTCATTCCATTTGCATTTCATTTGCATTAGACCAAGTTCTCATTCCATTTATATTAGACCAAATTTTCCTTCGATAAATTTTTCGTATTTTATTTTTCAATCATTATGAATCCCATCCAAGCTTCTCAACCCCAATTCTATAAACAGAAAGGTGAGGCGGCCTGGGTTTCCTCCGGGTCGGGCGGTTATGGTAAGTCCTTTCCGGCACCGCCTGCGCGGTGCCCTGCCTTTCTTAACGACACAACCAATGAACCATTAATACCATTCATTCAAAATCAACCCATTCAACCCCAGTTCCAGCAACAATCTACTAGAAACCTTACTGACATGAACTTAGAGGATTAACTCGCTTACTACAAGACAGTATCCGAAGCCTAGAACAGCGGCGCGTCGGGTGACGATTGAGCGCTCATCCACGAGGAAAACTGTAACATATTCCTTCATCATATTACACGACCTACGGAAACAGAGTATCCATAGCTTTCTACAGGACAACATTATATATCACACAGCAAGTTCAGAGGTGAATGAATGAATGAATGAATGAATAAAAAAGGGGAGGTGATACCAGATCATCGATGCTTAGGCCTCCATTGGGCCCTTTACATCCCACCATATCTGCAGGTTATTCGAGGCCGATCGCCTTTGCGAATCCAAGTAGCCTCGTTAGTTCAACTTGCCTAAGTGCTTCCGGTAACAAAATTGTATCTCCGAAATATATCTGCATCGGTCCGTTGAGTGCTGGGCACTCTCTGAGAACATGTCCAACAGTTTCATCCTCCTCCAAACACCATCTGAATGTCAGGTCGTCTTCGACACCGATTCTATGAATATGGCCCCTGAGGTGACTATGTCCTGTCAACAATCCCACCACAATTCGCAGCTCCTTTCTTCCCAAGGAGTGAAGCTCCTTAGTATGCCGTGCACTAGGCCCAGTTATATGTTCCTTAGCACACCTCATTCCAAGAGCTCCCCTCCATGATTCAATAAATTTGCTTTCCAGCAACGATTTTAATTCCCTTTTGCCAATAGCAATTGGGACAGGTAATATTGGTTGGGGTCCATACGGTTCAGTCGCCGAACCCAACTGTGCCAGACGGTCTGCTTCCTCATTCCCGCGTATGCCCGAGTGTCCCGGGATCCATACGGGTCTAACTGTGCAGCCTTTCCTTGTCATACTATTTAGTACATTGTTGCAATCAGACACCAGTCGCGAAGTCACGACACTAAATTTCAAATATCGCAGCCTTACTGTCTGAGCATATATTTATTACTCTATTCCTGCCGATGTCCCTCTCACAAAGATGGGCACACTGTAAAATAGCATAAATTTCCGCTGTAAAAATTGTCGCACATTATCCGAGAGGGTAGTACCCTCTGATTCCCGTGCTCCTGCCGAACACTCCGGCTCCACCTTTTCCATCCATTTTTCGGATGATTTTGTTCTCCCTCCCAATCCTCTTTACTTGGCAGAAATATCTCCAGGGAGAGATTGGGTTTTAAAATCGGCGTCATGTAATCTGTCCACATGGGGAGTGGTGGACACCTCCACCACTTTCCCATATACCTGAGTAGCCGCCCGTTCCAATTTCAAGATGTCCCAGGCAACTGAGACGATAAACAGTATTCAGGGCCTCGTTTTCTATGTATAAGTGAAGAGGAGGCAGGTTCGCCAAGACTTCCAGAGCCCTGGTGGGAGCAGTCCTCATCGCACTCAATATTCCCACACAAGCCATTCTCTGAGCTCAGTCGTGAGTCCAGAATTACTCCCAGATACTTAACTGTCCCCTTAAGTTGAAGAGTCATCCCACCAATGTAATTGTAGAAAGTCTCCCCATTTTCCTCTTTTTTGTAAAGAGTACATTAGCCTTGACTGGATTTATTCCAAGCCCTTCCTGCGGCACCATCGTTTCGTGATCCGGAGGACCCGCATCATTGGCCCCTCCAGCTCCCAGACATGACGACCAGGGCACAAAATGACTAGGTCGTCAGCATAGCCTGTGTATACAAACCGGCATCATTCAGTTCACTCAACAGGCTGTCCACCACAAGGCTCCACAGCAAAAATGACAGAACTCCTCCCTGTGGAGAGCTCCTACTTGACAGTACTTTAGCAGTTACATTGTTAAGCTCAGCATATATTATTATCTTAGTTAACACTGCTCTGATCAATGCGACTATTGTCGGTTCAGAGCCTCGTCGTTGTAGAGCATTGCATATCGAATCGTGAGACGTGTTGTCGAATGCCTTCTCGATATCGATAAAGGTGCCTAAGGCAGATCGGCCACCCAATAGCGCGCTCTTCGACTCTTGTGACGAGACAATGTAGCGTCGCATCTGTGGACTTTTCTGCTTGATAGGCAAATTGCAAAGGATGTAAGAGATATTGCACCATTATTCCATCCTGAATGTGTCGATCCATCAACCTTTCCAGTGCCTTTAATAAGAAACTAGTCAGGCTGAAAGGGCGGAAAGACTTAAGATTTGTGTAGTCTGTTCTTCCTACCTTGGGAATAAAGACTACTTTTGTTTCCCTCCACGCCATCGGTATGTATCTCAAGCTCAAACATGAGCAGAATAGTTTTACTACGTGGCTTATTATAATATCGGAGGAATTTTGTAGTAAAGCTGGAAATACACCATCCTTACCAGGTGACTTGAAAGGGGCAAAAGTCTCCATCGATCATTTCACCCTTTCATAAATCACTATTGTTTTAACTAACTTGTAGTCGTGATGTGCTAACGTAAGTCTCCGTTCTTTAGATTTGCCCTCATATCGATTTGAGCCTGGAAAGTGCACTCTTAGTAGCTCCCCCAGGGTCCCCTCTTCTGTCATAGTTTTACCTCCTTCAGGAAAAGCCAGTGCTCCAATCCGGGCACCAGGATCTCTAGTTAGTATTTTGCAGAGGCGGGATGCTGAGGGTATGCTTTTTATGTTCTCGCAATATTTCTTCGACACGTTCCTCTGTGAATCCCTTATTAGCTTCCTGTATTCTCTCTGGGCAGTTTTATATTCTTCCGAGCATATTTCAGTTCGGTATTTTAGCGCTTTTTTAAAAAGCGTTGGAACATTTTTCCGGAGGTTCTTGAGAGTTCCACCAGGATAATTTGGAGTTTGACAGCTAGCCTCAAATAAACCCCGAAGTGCATCACTGATTTGTTCGGTAGCGATTTCCAAATCAGCTTCATCACGGTATCTCGATAAAAAACCCTGTGACTCTGCCTACCATTTCCTCCCGAAAGAGGTCCCAGTTTGTAGTTATAGAGTTTCGGTATTCTGCTACTGCTGCGTTTTGTTCAACGTCAATTTCAAATAGGATATGTCAGTGATCTGACAGCGAGATCTTCAAACCAATTTCCCACTTCTTCAAGAAGTTCTGCATATTTGAAGAACAAATAGTTAGATCTAAGGCAGACTCTCCTTTTCTTGTAATAAAAGTAGGCGTGTTCCTTCTGTTAATAAATTCCAGGTTATTGATACTGAGAAAGTCCAGTAAATCTGCTCCCCTGGGATCGATATCCCTGCACCCCCATAAAATGTAATGCGCATTGGAATCGCAGCCCAAAAGAAGTGGTAAGTGTTCCTCCTCACAATATTTAACTACGTCCACCACCTCACGTGTGGGACTTTCTCGTTCCACGGGAAAGTATGCTAATGCCACAACATAACTCTCACCAGATTTAGGAGAGATTTTCACCACTACCAGATCTCTACCATTGAGTCTTAGTAGAGGGAAGTACTCCAGCTGTTGTTGTATTATAAAACAGGTCCTAGGGTTCTCACAGGAGGTGCAATACGCTAGTACTCTCCCCTCACAACCCAGGCCCCTAATCTTGCTATGATTCAACCATGGCTCCAGTATAAGAGCAAGCTGAATTCGCAATTCATTGATTTTTTTACATAGGACAGCAGATGGTGCTTTCCCATGTTGTAGATTGGCCTGTATGATTTTTATAGGCATATATATATAAAAGGTTATGTGCTATTTTTAGAAATATCATCACTAATTCAGCCCTAACTTAGAGTTTTGAAAGAAAAAGAACCCAAGTCAAGAAAAAGCAATGTGGACTTACCTGAGGAAGTTGTTTGATCCTCTTCTAATTGAAGGGACAGCGTTTACTCGCTGTCTCCTTACGCAGGCTAGGGACTGGTAGGGGCCTCCTCTTCGGCTGTTCCATCCTCGTCCTTCTTCTCAGAAGATCCTGATCTTCCAGTTCCTTCCTTGTCGCTTCTCAATGGTTTCCTTTTAAAGGTAATTGCTCTCGTGGCACCATAAAATGGCTTGCATTTTAGTCCCTCCAGGACCTTCCCTGAACCCTCATCGATCCCGAGAACGAGCCGAAGTCCCTTAGGTTCCTCTTTTCGCTCTCAGATCCTCCATTTGAAGCAAGAGAGTCCAGGATTGGCCCTTTCCAAACGCCTCAAGGCCTCTTGATTAGTCGGGTTCTTGGCGCCAGGAATCCAAAGAATGGCCCTGCGCAACTTAAAGGTGGCCATATCGGTGACCACCAGCTCATCGCCCCAGGGCCTAATCCTCGCCAGTTCCTCGGCGAGCCAGTCTCTAGACATTTCATCAGCAGCAGTGACCAATAATTGACACTCCTAGACCAACCGATACCATGGTCCTGTACCAAATCTGACATAAAATCCCTGGTGTAGGAATGATCTCACCAAATAATACTAATAAAACTACACAAGCCAGTTGGGACATAATCCGACATGGCATCCCTAATTCGGAAAAAAGCATAAATGAAAACATATATCAACAAAATATGAATAATATTTCACTAGTCATGTCGTACATAATCCGACAAAATGTAATCTTAAACGTAATCGTAATCATAAAGGTAATCGTAAACGTAATCGTAAACGTAATCGTAAACGTAATCGTAAACGTAATCGTAAACGTAATCGTAAACGTAATCGTAAACGTAATCGTAAACGTAATCGTAAACGTAATCGTAAACGTAATCGTAAACGTAATCGTAAACGTAATCGTAAACGTAATCGTAAACGTAATCGTAAACGTAATCGTAAACGTAATCGTAAACGTAATCGTAAACGTATTCGTAAACGTAATCGTAAACGTAATCGTAAACGTAATCGTAAACGTAATCGTAAACGTAATCGTAAACGTAATCGTAAACGTAATCGTAAACGTAATCGTAAACGTAATCGTAAACGTAATCGTAAACGTAATCGTAAACGTAATCGTAAACGTAATCGTAAACGTAATCGTAAACGTAATCGTAAACGTAATCGTAAACGTAATCGTAAACGTAATCGTAAACGTAATCGTAAACGTAATCGTAAACGTAATCGTAAACGTAATCGTAAACGTAATCGTAAACGTAATCGTAAACGTAATCGTAAACGTAATCGTAAACGTAATCGTAAACGTAATCGTAAACGTAATCGTAAACGTAATCGTAAACGTAATCGTAAACGTAATCGTAAACGTAATCGTAAACGTAATCGTAAACGTAATCGTAAACGTAATCGTAAACGTAATCGTAAACGTAATCGTAAACGTAATCGTAAACGTAATCGTAAACGTAATCGTAAACGCAATCGCAGTTGTAGTAGTAATCATATCGTAATGTTAATCGTAAATAGTTTATATACGAGAGCAGAAATGAGGAGGATTATGAAGAGCATTCAGTATATATTTTTCATACTCCTCCTCACTTCTCCTCTGATGTCCCATTTATCTGTTTATACGTTACCTTGTATTTAATCTTGAAGCAATTAATAGTCCAGCTAACCTTGAATACCATCAGTTTAGTAAATGTATTAATATGTATGTCGTCCAACAAAGGTTGTTAAATTAAATACAAAATAATAATAATTAAAGAATAAATATTAAATAATAAATATTAAAAAAGTAAAATAGCCATTGCCAAATTTATGGAATTTAATATTGAAGAAGATATTCCAGAACCAGAATAAATAATTCAAATGTTAGACTGTAACACCATTCTCGACAAAAACAACTTTGGAAACTGTCTAAACTATGACTTAAATAATTTTGAAGAAATTAAAGCGGATTCTTGTGATGATATTGAAGAAGATATAGAAGAAGATAGTGCTATTGCCAATTTTTGTTTAGTGAAATTTAAATTTATTAATCTGCAAAAATTTATGTTTTGTATTACACAAAGTTATGTAACAGTGTTCTGTTAAGGGGGCATTTTTCAAGGTCACTTGCGGCGGATTTTCCTGACATTTAGACCAAAATTTCGACATTTTTGAACAGCTTAAATTCAAAAAAGCAAACGATTCTGACCTAAAACTTTCAGAAAATGTTTACGAAAGGCATAACGAAGGATAGACTTATATAATATCCACAGAAAAAAAGCTAAAAAATAGCATTTTTTATTACTTTAATACACACAAGTTTCTATTCTTCAAAAAATAAAATGATTTTTAAAATCATTTAAAAACAAGAAACACTCTTCCATGTAAAAAATCACAACCAACAAACATTTATTTTTAAAGTATTAGCGTTTATAAAAAAAAAACGAGTAAAATGTAACAAATCAAAATTCCCGGGTTGGCCTATCTTCTAATCAAAAACTGTAATTATTGTGATCTGAAATAGCTGACATTGATGTTCTCTTTCTAATTACACTCGACAGAAAAAGATACTCGACTATCAATTGATATTCGGCGTAGAACGATACTGTTAGGATATCGGCAATTGATTTAGTTCGGCCTTGTTGGCGCAGTACTCACTGCCGAATTATAAATGGAAATATTTCAAATGGGAATGATTTCTCTAGATTAGGATTCTACAGAAATAAATTAAAACCAAATGTCATGAAAAGAATCTTACATCTTTGTTGCGTTTGTGGTAATGCATAAGTATGTCACTGTCTTGAATAGATAAGGAAAATAAATGTAAAAAAAATATGCCACAGGGCCTTTGTAAGCCAATCGGTAATATATGAATGGCTATAAGAGGTTTTTAATTTCTTATTTATTGTTAATTTCTTTACAAATAAACCATTATATGAAATTTAACAAATTTGTAGAAATCTTCCATTTCAGGGGATTTATTCATAAAATATTGTTAAAGGTTTTTTTTGTTATTAATCTTGTAGCCGTAAGTTTGAACATATTGTGTATTTGATATTATTTTCACATTATTTGTGTGTTAAAACTTTCTAACATCTACGAGTTATTTAAAAACGATAATAAGGTCATTAAAAAAGGAGAAAATGCATTGGAGTCCAATCGCATAAGAAAATGTAGTTTAATTGTTATTGACAAGAAATATCTTGATAGTAAGAAGGAAAAATTATAGAGCGTTGAGATAAATCATAAATTATTGCTCAGCGTTATTAATTTTTAATTATATATATATATATATATATATATATATATATATATATATATATATATATATATATATATATATATATATATATATATATATGAAATAAAATGCGAAACAGTGAATGCAAACTTCGCTCCATTATATCCTTTCTGTGTTAGAGGTTGCATAGTTAGAATAAATTGTAATAAAGCACAATTCATCCTATTCCACCACCATCGAGATGGTGGCCCACCTGTACCATCACACCGCGAAGAAAGTCAAAGCTTACCCTCCCCGCCACAGTGATATGGCAGAGATACATGTTTCGTCTCTCACTAGACTCATCAGGGTATCCACATGCACATGGCTGTGCAAAGGACAGATCGGAAGGAAGCATGCAACACTGAACGCGGCTTCGCCGACCTCTCGTCGGATGGCTTATATATGTTTATACGGCTTTTACGGATTCCTCCATGTGAGATGAATTAGCAGTGGTTATATCCACATTATGCTGTTGTAGTGCTGAAATCACATTCAGCAAACGTACAACTATATGCAACTCCGTATGTAAGTGAAATAAAATGCGAAACAGTGAATGCAAACTTCGCTCCATTATATCCTTTCTGTGTTATAGGTTGCACAGTTAGAATAAATTATAATAAAACACAATTCATCCTATTCCACCACCATCGAGATGGTGGCCCACCTGTACCACCATACCGAGAAGAAAGTCAAAGCTTACCCTCCCCGCCACAGTGATATGGCAGAGATACATGTTTCGTCTCTCACTAGACTCATCAGGGTAACGACATGCACCTGGCTGTGCAAAGGACAGATCGGAAGGAAGCATGCAACACTGAACGCGGCTTCGCCGACCTCTCGTCGGATGGCTTATATATGTTTATACGGCTTTTACGGATTCCTCCGTGTGAGATGCATTAGAAGTGGTTATATCCACATTATGCTGTTGTAGTGCTGAAATCACATTCGGCAAACGTACAACTATATGCAACTCCGTATGTAAGTGAAATAAAATGCGAAACAGTGAATGCAAACTTCGCTCCATTATATCCTTTCTGTGTTAGAGGTTGCACAGTTAGAATAAATTATAATAAAACACAATTCATCCTATTCCACCACCATCGAGATGGTGGCCCACCTGTACCACCACACCGAGAAGAAAGTCAAAGCTTACCCTCCCCGCCACAGTGATATGGCAGAGATACATGTTTCGTCTCTCACTAGACTCATCAGGGTAACGACATGCACCTGGCTGTGCAAAGGACAGATCGGAAGGAAGCATGCAACACTGAACGCGGCTTCGCCGACCTCTCGTCGGATGGCTTATATATGTTTATACGGCTTTTACGGATTCCTCCGTGTGAGATGCATTAGAAGTGGTTATATCCACATTATGCTGTTGTAGTGCTGAAATCACATTCAGCAAACGTACAACTATATGCAACTCCGTATGTAAGTGAAATAAAATGCGAAACAGTGAATGCACACTTCGCTCCATTATATCCTTTCTGTGTTAGAGGTTGCACAGTTAGAATAAATTGTAATAAAACACAATTCATCCTATTCCACCACCATCGAGATGGTGGCCCACCTGTACCACCACACCGAGAAGAAAGTCAAAGCTTACCCTCCCCGCCACAGTGATACGGCAGAGATACATGTTTCGTCTCTCACTAGACTCATCAGAGTACCGACATGCACCTGGTTGTGCAAAGAACAGATCGGAAGGAAGCATGCAACACTGAACGCGGCGTAAAAGCCGTATAAACATATATAAGCCATCCGACGAGAGGTCGGCGAAGCCGCGTTCAGTGTTGCATGCTTCCTTCCGATCTGTCCTTTGCACAGTCAGGTGCATGTCGGTACCCTGATGAGTCTAGTAAGAGACGAAACATGTATCTCTGCCGTATCACTGTGGCGGGGAGGGTAAGCTTTGACTTTCTTCTCGGTGTGGTGGTACAGGTGGGCCACCATCTCGATGGTGGTGGAATAGGATGAATTGTGTTTTATTACAATTTATTCTAACTGTGCAACCTCTAACACAGAAAGGATATAATGGAGCGAAGTTTGCATTCACTGTTTCGCATTTTATTTCACTTACATACGGAGTTGCATATAGTTGTACGTTTGCTGAATGTGATTTCAGCACTACAACAGCATAATGTGGATATAACCACTGCTAATGCATCTCACACGGAGGAATCCGTAAAAGCCGTATAAATATATACAGTGCCTTCATTTCAAAACGAACCATCCTTAATAACTTTCTTAAATAGAAAAATTTAAAAAAAAGAAAAAACACGTCAATTTAGATATATAGGGGGAAGTTTAATTTTACATTTGTTAAAAGTCTGTCGATCACCTCCTCAACTCCAGCTAACCTCACTTTGATATGTCAAATGGGAACCCCCACCTTGTGACACATCATTGTAAGCAGCATAAAATTGTCTATCCAACCGTATAAAAAAAATTAAATCGGTTGACGTACAAGCGAATAGTGTGCAAAAATGTCTTGTAATAATGCATAATATATCGGCCTCGAACTTTGGTATGTCAAATGATTACCCTATAGTGTGATACATCATTTTAAAGGACGTACGATCTGCTATCCAACGATGTCAAAAAAAATTAAGTTAATAGACGTTATAGGCAATTAGGATGCAAAAATGTGTGTTAAATATAAGCAGTTTATTCAGTTTTATTGAGTTGAAGAAAATTATTTTATTAAATGTTCAAAATGTGCGCCGTTATTAGCGAGACAATAAAAAAGTCTATT
The DNA here is from genome assembly GCA_034092305.1 of Diaprepes abbreviatus. Classification (NCBI taxonomy): domain Eukaryota; kingdom Metazoa; phylum Arthropoda; class Insecta; order Coleoptera; family Curculionidae; genus Diaprepes; species Diaprepes abbreviatus. The sequence goes on from JASJET010000083.1 coordinate 912,876, forward strand.
TTGAAATTTCCCACGAACATTGGCAAGGGTTTCTCTGCTAATTCCTCTACATTCCCGAACAATTCGATCTTTTAAATCGTCAATATTTTCAGGTGGGGTTTTATAAACCTTGCTTTTTAAATACCCCCAAAGAAAAAAGTCTAGAGGAGTTAGGTCTGGAGACCGTGCTGGCCATTCAATTGCACCACGTCTGCCAATCCACGTCCCTGGAAAATGTTCATCAAGCCACTCTCGAATTGCCAAAGCGTAGTGCGGGGGAGCTCCATTTTGCTGGAATGCAAATTATTTTCATTTAGTACCATAACAGCATTTTCATCCACTTGATTTTCTAAAGATTGCACAATGGCAGGGTATATTGTGTTTTCTAAAAGGTTTAAATAAATTTGCCCAGTTAAATTATCTTCCAAAAAAAATGGCCCGATGATTTCATTGCCATAAATTCCTGCCCACACGTTAATTTTTTCGGGATATTGAGTATGCCCTTCTCGGAAAAGGTGCGGATTTTCATTATCCCAGTATCTGCAGTTATGTCTGTTAACCAGTCCATTTAGAAAAAAAGTTGATTCATCACTAAAGCAGATATTCTTAGGTAAATGGGGGTCCTCGTCAATTCGTTGGCACATTAATTCGCAAAATTGAATTCTCCTATCAAAATCGTCTTCTCCGAGTTCTTGAAGAATTTGAATTTTGTAGGGAAAAAACTTATTTTGTTTTAAAACTTTATGCACAGAGCCAGCAGAAATGTTGGTTAAATCTGCGACCTTTGAGATGGATAAAGTTGGATCTATTGCAAACTGTCCTAGTACCTCGATTTGGAATGCTTCATCTACAACCCTTTTCTCAATAGATTTTTTATTACAAACGGATCCCGTTTCTTCAAACTTTCGTACCAATTCGAGTACATATTTATGGCCCACGTTTTTGTCTTGATGCCTCTCGTTAAATGCTCTGGCGGTTCTACGAGCGCACCGATCTTCAGCTCCATAGAGAAAAATTATTTCTATTCTTTCGGCTAGCGTATACACCATTTATATTCACGTTTCAACTAGGCGTCACAATGACAATTTTAACAATAATAAACAACTGGTGTTTAAAGATCTTAAAAATTTTATTTATTGCAGTGATTTTTTGTACCTATCAGGTACCGCAAAAAATATCATTGAAATAAATACACTAGATTGATTAGACTGCAATGAATTTTGCGATGAATTTTAAAACAGGCTTAGTTTTTTTCTCGCAAATATTTTACCCGTTTATTATTTTAAAAAAATATTTATTTTAAATTTAAAATAATATTTTACTCTATGAAGTAGCCATTTGACATAATAAAGTTTAATGTGATAAGGTGTCTATTATTACCACACATCTTTTCTTACTATTCGCTTGTACATCAACAGATTTTGTTTTTTTTTATTGGCTAAATAGGAGATAGTATGCCCTTTAAAATGATGTATCACACTATAGGGTAATCATTTGACATACTAAAGTTCGAGGCCGATATATTATGCATTATTACAAGACATTTTTGCACACTGTTCGCTTGTACGTCAACCGATTTAATTTTTTTTATACGGTTGGATAGACAATTTTATGCTGCTTACAATGATGTGTCACAAGGTGGGGGTTCCCATTTGACATATCAAAGTGAGGTTAGCTGGAGGTGAGGAGGTGATTGACAGACTTTTAACAAATGCAAAATTAAACTTCCCCCTATATATCTAAATTGACGTGTTTTTTCTTTTTTTTAAATTTTTCTATTTAACAAAGTTATTAAGGATGGTTCGTTTTGAAATGAAGGCACTGTATATATTGTATATATATATATATATATATATATATATATATATATATATATATGTATATATATATATATATATATATATATATATATATATATGTATATATATATATATATATATATATATATATATATATATATATATATATATATATAAAATAAAATATTGGCGAAGCGGACGTGAAAATTTGTCAATCTACATGATTCTCGTGTTAAAAAGTGCGGAGCACTCCAAAATATGGAAAAACTCCGGGTCCGACAGATGGCGACCCCTATCCTTTGGGCAGCGCGTTTCGTGTACTCGATTTTACATATTTCTGTTTTAATTCACCGTCGCGCCACCATATGACGGTTCTTTTACAAACTTTGTTAATCTGTGTGGTTCTTGTATTATCAACTGGACCATCGAGATGTCACCTTTGTCGTCTTATTTGCTGTGTTTTGATTATAAATTCTGCTTTATACGATGCAAAGGCGAGATGATGGTTTGTACCGACTGCGGTGGCCTGACGAGTCCCATATTAGGACGAAACAGCGCTGTCGCCATCTGTCGGACCCGGAGTTTTTCCATATTTTGGAGTGCTCCTCACTTTTTAACCGACTTCTAAAAGAAGGTGGTTCTCAATTCGTCGACTATGTATTTTTTTTTTATGTATGTACAACGATTACTCCGGAACGGTGGCACCGATTTGAATGAAATTTTTTACGTTATGTAAAGGAAGTTGCTGCGGTGGTCCCATATTTTTTAAGATGAAATTGGTGCAATAAAATCCAAGATGGCGCTTACAATATGGCGGCCAAAAAAAATAATTTTGTCCGATTTTCTCCAAAATTGGTATGAAGGAATTTTCGGGGTCGTACCCAACGAACCTAAAATTATTTTTAAAAAATTCAAAATGGCGGATCCAATATGGCGGACAAAAAAATTTAATTTTGTCCGATTTTCTCCAAAATTGGTATGGGAAAGTTTTCGAGGTTGCACATAACGAATCCGATATTATTTTTAAAAAATTCAATATGGCGGATCCAAAATGGCGGAAGAAAAAGTCAATTTTATCTGATTTTCACCAAAATTGGTACGGGCAAGTTTTCGGGGTTGCATATGACGAATCTAAAGTAATTTTTAAAAAATTCAATATGGCGGATCCAATATGGCCGACGAAAAAATCAATTTTGTCCGATTTTTTCCAAAATTGGTACGGGGGAGTTTTCGGGGTCGCATATGATAAAATAATTTTTAAAAAATTCAATATGGCGGTTCCAATATGGCCGACAAAAAAAAATCAATTTTGTCCGATTTTCTCCAAAATTGGTACAGGGGAGTTTTTGGGGTCGCATATGACGAATCTAAAATAATTTTTAAAAAAATTCAATTTCGCAGATCCAATATGGCCGACAGAAAATCGTTTTTGTCTGATTTTCTCCAAAACTGGTACGGGGGAGTTTTCGGGGTCGCATATGATGAATCTAAAATAATTTAAAAAAAAATCAATATGGCGGATCCAATATGGCGGACGAAAAATCAATTTTGGCCGATTTTCTCCAAAATTGGTATAGGGAAGTTTTTGGAGCCTCACATAAAGAATCTGATATTATTTTTTTAAAATTCAATATGGCGGATCCAATATGGCGGATCCAATATGGCGGACAAAAAATATCAATTTCGTCTGATTTTCGCCGAAATTGGTACGGGAGAGCTAAAATTATTTTTAAAAAATTCAATATGGCGGACAAAAAATTAATTTATTTTCTTTAAATATCGATATTGGAAGGTTTTGGGGCCTACATTACCAATCTAAAATTAATTTGAAATTTAAGATAGGGGATTTACTATGACAGACTAAATATTCGTTTGACACAATTTCATTAGTATTTGGAGAACTCTAAGAATCAAAGAATTTTTAGTGGTTCATTTTAGTGTGATTTATAATTATGGATGAAATGGGTACTTTTTTGCCACCTTGGAGTCATTGCGAGGTACACTAATCTCGATTAGTACTTAGTTAAAATAATTTATGAATATCATAATAAATTCAAAACTAAAAATCGAAAAATAAAATTTTTATAAAAAAAAATTGAACCGACTTCTAAAAGTGTGCTAAAAAGTGAAAAATAACTATAAATTTTTATATGAAATTGAAATTTTTGAAGTCGGCGCCAAATTATTTCTAAATGAAATAAATAACTACTAATATATACAAATTATGGTAAGAAAGTAATTACAAATAAAGTATTTTTAATCTATGTTTGCGAATCACGTTTTGTTAAGTATTAGTTTGGCGGCGACTTCAAAAATTTCAATTTCATATAAAAATTTATAGTTATTTTTCACTTTTTAGCACACTTTTAGAAGTCGGTTCAATTTTTTTTTATAAAAATTTTTTAACACGAGAATCATGTAGATTGACAAATTTTCACGTCCGCTTCGCCAATATTTTATTCTATTTTATTTTAAATTACACGGACAAAAACTTATCTACTTATTTATATATATATATATATATATATATATATATATATATATATATATATATATATATATATATATATATATATATATATATATCTGCTTGCCCAAGGGGGATAAAATGTCACCATATTGGTACTTTGGCACTATTTGGATATTACAACAGATCTGTTACAAAAGCCAGTAAAAATGACCGAAAAAATGTATTGAGGTTAAAATAGGGCAGGAAAAACTAAATAAAATAAAAATAAAATTAAGCTTAATACTGTAGGATTTATTTGGTTGCGTCAAACAGATACTACAACAGGGGTTATATTTAAATTTACCCATTATTGACGACAATCTTGGTCTGATGGTTTTGTCAACTCATGTGACAAATATATTTGCCGTTAATTATGATATCATTATTAAAATTACAAAAGTTACCACTAAACAAATCTGTAATGAAAATTAGTACCTAAGAAAAAAGTTTCACTTAACTGTGACCATTTTATCAGCTTGTTTAGGGAATCGATATCCTATGACCTGTTTAAAAATCTTATTGGTATATAAGTAAGTATTTATTTAGAAATTATGAAACATAAGTTCTTTTTGTTGTTTTCTATACTATTGATATTTAATACTTTTTATTAATTCAGTTTAATTATATTTTAGGTTTCTACAATCCTGGTGGTATGAAATTCATTCAGTGGAAAAGAACCTATAATAAAAATGCCATAGATTTTGGTAAAAAATAATTAAATTTTGATGTCAGACAAACTGATATTTGGTTCTCCAATTCATGAATTTTGAGAGTGAATCCAGATGGATTAGATACAGATTATGCAATTGTCAAGGTGAAAAGTTCATATTCATTTAGAAATAACTGCATCCCAGAAAAATTTAAAAACAATGAGAAATATCTTGTACAATGATAATGGGAAATAATTGCAAATACAAATCATAATTATTATCAGCAGATACAGGAAAATCTTCATTGAACAGTTTCATTTGTATCTGAATATTAAGAGATGTAACGGCACAGATAAGAATATGATCCTTCATGGAAAGAAAGTTTAGTGTATTAGAGAATTTTTATATTCATCAAATTACCAAAACGTTTAGGAAATTTAATAAATTACTAAAAAAGTTTCAAACAAATGCATATATTTAAAAAAAGATATTATTGTTAACATTTAAGTTTTATAAAAATACCATTGAAACGTTTTCATTTTGGATGTATCAAAATTTCTTGTTTTTTTTTAATTGTAAAAAATAAATTAGTTTTTACCTGCAAAAATTAAACAAAAAGTCTTAATTTTAAGAAATAAAACACAAGGTATGAAAATATTTTCATTTTATTAATAATTAAATAACATTATATTATATGATTTACTAAATATAAAAAACAGCAAAAAAATATTTATAATTTGGAAACATTTATTTATTTAATAATAATACTCCCCACCTTCTTTTATTAGAAGATACTGGATATTTGTTACAACACATGATTGAGATTTGAAAATTCTACTAATAGCTCTTTCAACATGTATTTTTACCCTTTTGATGATTTGTGTTTCAAACAGTTTAAATTCTGTAAAAAATAATGTGATATTTAAGGACGTCTGCAGGAAGTAGTTCCTTGATCAGGAATCATTTTTCAGTTAGTTTAAAATCACTAAAAAACTATTTGTTTCAAAATTTAAGAATGTTGTATTACTTCTTTATCTGACTGATTCTGGATATGCCTTGCTCACAAAACTAATGAAATCATTTGGAGCTACACCTTCGAAATAACAATAAAAGAACTTAATCAAGTGCTATATTGTTATTGAAGTATTTCGACAACTATAGCAGATGACCCAAATCCTCATGAGGTAAATTTAATTTTACTTGTTATCAAAATCTGATTAATATTTGATACCAATTTAACTTGTTAAAAACATGGCACTTGGTATTCCAGTGTACATAAGTACATGTGAATCAATATTTTTTATGTACTCATAACTGAATCACATGGAGAAATTTTTGCTTTATGGTTTCTTCTAATCCCTGCTTTAAAAAGTAATTAACAGTTCTTGCACTTCTGGATGTTGATGGCATATTTTCTACATTGGAACTTGCTCTTTTATTTATTGAAGCGCCCAAAGCTTCAAAACCAATTGCTGTTTAAGGCCCAATTGTTACTAATTTTTTCCAACAATTGGGCCTTAAATAGCAATTGTTTTTGAAGCTTTGGGCGCTTCAATAAGTAAAAGAGCAAGTTCCATTGGTTTTTGCATGTTTTTTTTTGTACAGATGTATCATATTGTACTTACCTATTATTTTGAAAAAAACATTCGAGTCCCCACATGTGATGCAATGCTTAGGTCGTTTTATTTAAAGCCTTTTTGCAATTTTAAAAATATTTATGATTTTCTGGCTTTGTGTTTCTATATCCAATCTTGAACACATCACACCAAATTTTTTCTTTATTCCTGGAAATCTTATAACATAACTTTTAGGTTTTACGAGTACAAAATTTAATAATATCTGTCGATTTCGAAATCCAATAAAAACTTTTAAAATTCTAAACATTATTCACGAAATATTTCCTTATTTTTTATTCTGCAACATTTTAGATTTAGTGCTAGAAAATGACCAAAAAGTTATTAAATTTAGGTAATGTAGTATAAGATGTAATGTTTGACAACATCGCCTTCATCAATGGAAATTTCTTAAGTTTAGGATTTACTATTTTTACGCTAAGAAATTTATTTCTTCTATTCTGCATAGGGGTGACATCTAGTATAAAACATCGGAATTAGTTGTGAATGACAGATAAATGGGCAAAAATGGCGAACTTAATGCCCCCTTAAAGAAAATAATAAAAAAACAATTTGTCACTCATGTTATCAAATAATACAATTTTATAAAAGGGAAGGTTCTTACAAACACGTTGTTACCCATAGCAAAAGAAAATTAAAATACTTAGGGACGATTTGTATTGTTACATATATTCTAAACAATTATATCAAATAAATACTCCGAAGGTTTGCTTAATTTGTAATTCCAAAGTATAAAATATTAATTGATATTGAGAAACAAACATTCCAGTAGTATCAATATTAAAAATAATGATGCCTATTCGTTTGGGAGTCCGACCACATATAAGAAGAATTATTAACATACTTTGCTAGCTTCTTGTATGGTATTATTATGAGCAGACCGACAAATTTTTCCTCTGCAAAAATTCTCGGAAAAGGTTTATTCGCGGTTTCCCGACATAAGAAAATTTATAATTATACTTTTTTCCAGTTTTAGGCGTTAGATTATTAAACAAAAAGTGTGAAAAAAATTACCCGAAAAACGTTGTGGTTTATAAAGGGTTGTCCACCACTCTCAATATGACACTCTGATGAATTTTGGAGATATATTGATAACAAACAAATTTTTTCAGACAGCATGGTATTTATTTACAACATTTTTTTTTGTGATTTTTTGGTGTTAGAAAAGACAGTAGAATATGATTAACGAGCTGTCCGATAAAGTTACCTCTTCTTCATTAAAGTGAAAAACCGATGTTGCGAATTTAACATACATGCGACATTGCGCGCGTATATATATATATATATATATATATATATATATATATATATATATATATATATATATATATATATATATATATATATATATATATATTTATTTTCTTGATTCTTGAACCATAGATTATATAATTTTTCTTTATTTTGTCTTTTCTTGGGTTTAGGTTTTATATTGAACAAAAACACAAAACAATTGACGTTTCGCCCTTTATTCAAGGCATTTTCAAAACTTTTTCCTCCTAAAAATATTTTTATATAAATTAAAATTTACAACATCTACAACTTTAAAAAAACAAACAAAAATATTCTAAAACAGTATTTAAATTTTTAAAATTCTTAAAAATATTTAATTTTACCGGTACATACCTTGACATTTTGTTATTCCATTACTAAATAAATTTTAATTTTTACAACATCTATTGAGGATACATGGAATGCGAATGTGTGGACAAGTTTATTTGGTATGTTTGTATACAAAGATATAACATCTAGCGAAATGAGTCTGTAATTTTCAGGTAGGTTTTTATTGTGTCAATAAATTTTTCAAAGGCGAATGAATCTGGTTGCCTCTGTAATAGATAAGTTTAAAATACTATATTTAGCTTTCATGATGATATTATTAAATTTATTTTCAAGGTACGTACCTGTAAAACAAATATGTGAAACATTCAAGTTTAAAAACGTAGGGAATAGATCTAAATATTTACATCTTAATAAAAAAATTCTTCTATTTTTTTACGTACGTACCTTGAAAATAAATTTAATAATATCATCATGAAAGCTAAATATAGTATTTTAAACTTATCTACTACAGAGGCAATTAAAGCAAGTAATTCTTTAAATACATCCATTAGAGAAATCATTAAAAAACTGAGAGATAATTAACAAATAATATATTAGATAGATTCTTATCGTTAGAAAATAAAAAGTTTGAGGAATTGAATAGAAAAATTATAAAAAGATACCAAAAAAAAATTAAACCAGTTATTCAAAAAGCGTGAGATCTGTAAAGAAACAAGCAACGACAGGTCCAAATGGATCGAAATATATCTGATACCCCGATACCGTCCGAAGTTAATGAAGTTTTATCATATGGTCCAAATTTCTCATTAGATGTTACAAAAGAAAAAGATATCCCAATAACTGAATATATAGCCTCAATTGAATCTGTTATTAGCAATGAGTCAGATGACAAGAAGGACACAATTAGAGCTGAAGTAACTCATTAGTTAAAACATTTTTTAACTAATCATAAAATCAAAATAAGACACCAAAAAATAAAAAGTAACAGCCTCCAAAAAAATTTAAAAAAGAAATTAAATCGAACAAAAAAATTTATCAAAGACAATCCTCAAATCATTGTCCTAAGGCCTGATAAAAGCAATAAAACAGTGGTCATGAACAAGGCAGATTACGAGACAAAATGAACAACTTACTAAAGGACGAAAATACATATAAAAATATTAAGAGTGATCCAACGAACTTATATCAAAAGAAAAATAATACCTTCATAAAAAAATTGCTGTAAAAGAACTAACTGAAAAAGATGCAAAAAGGCTAACCATTCACAATGCTATCCCACCAAAAATATACGGCCTACCAAAATTACATAAACAAAATATACCACTAAGACCTATTGTTTCTTGTATACAATCGCCATTCTATAGTTTATCAAAATTCTTATCAGATTGTATTTCAAATATTACAGGCAAAAACGATTTTTTTTTATTAAAGATTCATTCGCCTTTAAAAAATTTACTGACACAATAAACCTACCTGAAAATTACAGACTCATTTCGCTAGATGTTATATCTTTGTATACAAACATACCAAATCAACTTGTCCACACTATTTTAGCAGAAAAATGGGAAATTTTAAAAAAACATACATCGCTATCAAAAAATAATTTTATGGATGCTGTTGACCTCGTTCTAAATACAAATTACTTTCAGTACGAAAATACCTTTTACAACCAACTCGATGGATGTGCTATGGGATCACCAATTTCATCTACCATTGCTCAATTAGTAATGGAATATTTAGAGGAAAAAGTTTTAGAAAAATTAAATTTTAATATAATATTTTTCAAACGTTTTGTCGATGATTGCATAGCAGCCGTACCACAAAATAAAATAAATGAAATTCTCTAAGAGTTTAACAGCTTCAACGAAAAAGGACAGTTCACGTCCGAAACAGAAAATAATAATCAAATAAATTTTCTAGATATGACACTTATACGCAAAAAAAAATAAAATTTTAACTGAATGGTACACCAAACCAACTTTGTCAGGTAGATATCTAAACTATTTCTCTAATCAATCAAAAACGCAAAAAAATAGCGTTATAATCGGTCTATCTGATCGTACTATCTCCCTAACATCTCCAGAATTCCGACCAAAAATACTACAAAAAGTAAAAAAGACACTAATAAATAATAATTTCAACGAAAAGATTATCACCAAAATAATTGATAAACGAACATATAAGTTTTATAATAACGTAAAAACAAAAAACATAGAACATAAACAACAAAAATATGTAGCATTACCTTACACTAGCGAGCTGTCAGAAAAAATAAAATACATTTTAAAAAAGCACGATATTATCGTATGCCACAAGTCACATAATAAATTAAATACATTGTTCACAAATTTAAAAAATAAAACTCCTCTCATGAATAAATCAAATGTAATATATTCGATCCCTTGCACAAATTGTTCCAAAAAATATATAGGCATGACAAGCCAATTAGTGAAGAACAGATTAAATGGCCATAAATATACGGAAAACGCCTCAACAGCGTTAAACAAACACACACAGGACGAAAAACATACTTTTGATTATAACAGTACCAAAATAATAAACAAAGATATGAATTACCAAAAATTACAGGTAAAGGAAATGATTGAAATTAAAAAAGACAAAAACACTGTTAACGACAGAACAGCTATGGGAAATTTGAGCCACATTTACACAAGCCTAATTAAAACAGAAATATTAAGTATTCGATCCCGTTGAATAAAAATCAAAAATTGAATATCCTCTTAAACATAAAACTAAATGTATACCTTATTTGTCTTTTTTTAGTGCATTGTAAAATATAAAAAATATAAAAAAACCAAAACACATTCGCATTTCATGTATTCTCAGTAGATGTTGTAAAAATTAAAATTTATTTAGTAATAGAATAACAAAATGTCAAGGTATGTACCGGTAAAATTAAATATTTTTAAGAATTTTAAAAATTTAAATACTGTTTTAGAATATTTTTGTTTGTTTTTTTAAAGTTGTAGATGTTGTAAATGTTAATTTATATAAAAATATTTTTAGTAGGAAAAAGTTTTGAATAAATGGCGAAACGTCAATTGTTTTGTGTTTTTGTTGAATATGGAACCTAAACCCAAGAAAAGACAAAAGAAAGAAAAATGGTATTTATATATAAATATATATATATATATATATATATATATATATATATATATATATATATCAGAGAAGTACACCTTAAAAGTTCAAAATCAAATGCGTTCGGAGAAAGTTATTAACACAGAAAAATTATTGTAAATATATGACAAATGTAGATAGTTTATATTATTTTTATATTCTTATTTTGTACTTAGTAAAGCGATAAAATTCAAATTCAAATTGACGAATTAAAGTTTATTAATATTCCATGCTTACTAACTTCTTTGAAGGTAACTAAATATGTACATTGAACATTTAATTTCAATTTCAATTTTTTTTAGGACACTAATTGTAATTGATAAATTATTATAAATACATCAACAATTGAGAAAGAAACAAAATGATCAGATACTAAATAGTGTTAAAAGATGAAAAATCATTTATTGGGTCGTAACTGAGAATAGTCTAAATTGTTGGCACAGGTATTCGTTCCAGCTTTTTCACAGTGTACACACGCACACACGCACCTATATATTGTTACGGACGGCCGATCTTTGAACACACACTGTATTACTGAACAGACTCTATTATTTCAAAATCTCTTTATTGTCACAACTTTGACAACTTGTCAAAATAATTCACGTTGCGTCGACGAGCTCTCAAACTATACTGTACACGAGAGGCGATCTGGACCCTTTATATACCCTTTTGGTCGATACCGGAAAATTCCTAATTTTCTAGAAGAATTTCCATACTACATGGTGTAATAAAAATAATAAAAACGAATAGTCCGGCAATTTCTGGATCTTCTATCATAGGCGTTCCACTTTAAAAATAAGGAAATGGAATTTTCTAAAAAGTTCCAGACTTTCTTTCAGAGACGTCTACTAAGGAAATTAACAAAGGTAAAATGAACTAAAGAAATTATAAACTCGTAGAAAATAAACCTAAAACCCTACGAACTACAAACAAACTAATATTATGAAATATAAAACACTAAAAAGTTCATTACATTGCCCCCTCCAAACCTTGATTGTCCCAATCAACTTTTTTGATCTCGATAATGGGCCAATCTGTCAAGATGCACCACTTTTATCTTCGCATGAGGGCTTTTCTGAATTCGGTACACCAGATCATTTAGTTGGGTCACTACGTTGTACGAACCTTCCCATGACTTTTGAAGCTTTGGTGAACGCCCTATGATTCTTTTCAAATTGTACAACCGAACTTTTTCACCATCCATGAATCCACCAGTATTGGCTTTGAGTTCATAGCGGGTCTGCATTCTGTCACTTTCTATTTGCAATTTTTGACGGACTTCCTCGTGTAAAACCTGAAGCTGCTTACTGAGTTCTTTGGTGTAGTCTCTCCGAGTTGCTTCAGAATCGGGTGGACGTCCAGTAAGCAAATCGACTGGAAGACGTAATTCTTTTCCAAAAATTATGCTAGCAGGTGTTTTTCTAGTGGTTTCGTGAATAGCTGAACGATAGGCTAGTAAAAATGGTTTATCCCATTCATTTTGTTGTTCATTTACTTGTATTCTGAAGTAATTCTCTAGCGTTCTGTTAAATTTCTTAACCATTCCATCTCACTGTGGATATAGGCGTCTTGTTCTAGTCTTGTAGATTTTCAGAAGCTTGCAAAGGTTAGTAAAAACGTCAGATTCAAAGTTTCTGCCTGGACCAGAGTATATCTCTCCTGGCACCCCATATCTGCAAATCCACTATTCCAACAATATTTCAGCAACTGTGGCGGCTTCTTTATTCGGTATTGCATAGACTTCTGGCCATTTACTGAAGTAATCCATAGCTACCAAAATATAAAGATTCCCGGATTTACTAATAGGAAATGGTCCTACTCTATTGCGATTCTTTCAAAAGGTACTACTACATTGTACTGCTTCATTTTACCATGGCTACGCGTCCATGGTCCTCTACTGGCAGCACAGTCGGTACAAGTTCTGTACCAATCTTTTACATCTGCGCGGCTCCCCAGCCAATAGAACCTCTCCCGAACTTTTTCAAGAGTTTTCATTACCCCTAAGTGTCCATCATCTATAATAATAATAATAATAAACCTGTCTAGCCGACAGTGTTCTGTAGCCAGCAGTATAATTGTCGCTACTGTAATGCGTAGACAGTACAGCCAGCAACGCCAGCTATCCACTGACTTTTAACCATATTCTTTCTTTACCTTTTAAATAGCCCTTTGCCCTGACCCACTTACCCTCAACTAACCATTGGCTATAGACAACAGCTTCATGCCGAATTTTGTGGGGAATATCCACATCCACAAGTGACACAACAGAGAATAGCAGACCAATATAGAGCTATTTTCCGAAATAAACTAATCTCAGAAGCGCGACTCAACATCATCAAAACGGAAATAGAACGAGAGATAAGAGGCACCGACGATAACAATGAACAAACCGTAGAACCTGCGCCATAGCCAATCCCAGAGACTCAAGAAAAACCAAACAACGGCATCAGAGTTGACATCTCTGTAGACCGGCAACAACAATAACAACAACAGCAACATCAACACGAGAGTCAGCTAACTAAAAGAGCTCCACCCGCCGAAGATGCTGTGCGGGAACCCCAACCAAATCTTACTCAAGCGGGACGACAAAGACAGCGCATGAAATGGACTGTGTCCATGAACGAGACAATAATGCGTATTTTTTATAGAGTGACTCAACTAGGACGAGAGATGATCGGCTACAGACAACTACATGCCGAATTTTGTAGGGAATACCCACACATGCAAGTGTCCCAGCAGAGAATAGCTGACCAATATAGAGTTATTCTCCGAAACAGCCTAATCCTGAAGCTCGGCTTAATAGCATCAAACCGGAAATTGAACGTGAGATCCGAGGCACTAACAATAACAACAATCCGATTGCTGCTCCTGGGCCACAACCGGAACCTGAGGTCCAAGAACAACAGGAACAGCTGAATGATGATACCCAACAGGACAACACAGAACTCTTTTATCAGAAACTGTCAACGGAAATGAGTGCTGCGGTGGTGGAGTATGATGGAAGCAATCCATTAAGAAGACCGGAACTGCCAAAAATTAATTCATCCAAAAAACTGGGTGCCATGTTAGACATCATGAACAATCGGATTTTACCAGCTTATGTTTCAGATGCCTACATCATCTACTGTGCCGCGACTGCTGTAGCCAGAGCTTTAGAAATTAAATTTGGAACAAAGCGCCGATAAGCAAGAACAGCACCCAACACACCACCATGGGAAAAACGTCTAAATAAGAAAATTGAAAATCTTCGAATAGATATAGAACAGCTGACGGAGTACATCAGGGGCACAAGCACAAGTAGACTGCAAAGGCAAGTTGAAAAAATCATGGATCGTGTCCGATATCATTCGCAACAAGATCGAGTGAATGTTACTGCTCAGCAATGCCTTGATACGCTGAAACAGAAGCTCTCTGTTATTGCAAGACCGTTAAAGAGGTACAAGACCAGCAAAACGACAATGCTCTCTTCCAACGATCAGAAAAAACTTTCTACCATAAGCTAAACTCTCCACCTAATATGGCAAATAATAGATACCAAATAGACAGCAGGTAGAAGAGTTCTGGGGAAACCAACTTTCCACATCAGCCAATTGTAACATCACAGCTGGCTGAATCAATGAAGAACACCAAATTTGCCAAGACTACAGCCAGATGCAGTTTGAGCCATTGACCACAGCGGAAATTTCAAGAATAATCAAGGAATCCCATAACTGGAAAGCTCCAGGTCTCGACAGGATCCAGAACTACTGGCTCAAAAAGTTCTGGTGTATGCACCGTCGGCTAGCTGATCTTATTAATGATGTTTTTCTCAACCCAGCAAAAATGTCATTATTCTTGACCGAAGGTATTACGTACTTCCTACCAAAAGACCAACACAACACACATGACCCAGCTAAATATAGGCCAATCACCTGCCTACCCACACTGTATAAGGTGATCACCTCCTGCTTGACCCAACGCATCTATGCACATTGTGAGCAACATAACATCATTGCAACTCAACAGAAAGGATGCACGAGGGGAGCAATGAGATGCAAGGAACAAATGATTGTTGACGCTGCCATATGTAACCAAGCCTGTACCAACCAAAGAAATCTCTTTGCTGCCTACGCGGATTATAAGAAGACCTTCGACTCAGTGCCACATGAGTGGCTCAAAACTATATTGAGAATCGAAACTAACACCATTCCGATACGAAGCGGAATCTTTCAGGGCGATTCACCTAGCCCATTGTGGTTCTGCGTTGCAATGAACCCACTATCACGCCGCTTGAACTCAACCAGATACGGCTTTAGTATTAGAAATAACAACGAAGAGGTAGTAAAAGTGAATCATCTTCTATACATGGTTGATCTTAAACTGATGGCTGCTACCAGAAACCAGCTGAAACCAATGCTTAAAATTATAGAGGAGTTCTCCGGAGATATCGG
This sequence comes from Diaprepes abbreviatus, assembly GCA_034092305.1. Taxonomy (NCBI): domain Eukaryota; kingdom Metazoa; phylum Arthropoda; class Insecta; order Coleoptera; family Curculionidae; genus Diaprepes; species Diaprepes abbreviatus. The sequence continues at coordinate 928,581 of JASJET010000083.1, forward strand.
AATGCAATTTGGACATGACAAGTGCCGTATTTTGAACATCGTTACAGGGAATATACATCCAGGGGCTTTTGAAATACAGAACGGTGAAACTATAGCTGCAATGAAAGCAGATCAAACATACAAATATCTAGGTATGAAACAGGCTAAAAGAATTGATCATAGCACTATGTAGGCCGAATTGAAAACCGATTTTGTCAGGAGGGTAAAGCGGGTATTACGAACTAACTTAAATAGTAGAAATTTGTTTCAGGCGCTCAACTCGTATGCTTGCTCAGCGCTGAGCTACTCTTTTGGAATTGTAAAATGGTGCAGGACGAACATTAAAAACGTGCAAAGAAAAATAAGGACACTCCTAACAAAAGGACAAAAACATCACCTTCAGAGTGCTATTGAACGTACAATGCTTCCAAGACACCAAGAAGGAAGAGAATTGGTGGATATTGGCAAGCTGCTCGACCAAAAAATAATAAATTTACGTCCATATTTTCACACGTTAACGGACTCTTCCACACTACATCGAGCAATATGGGAGGCAGACGATTCAAAGCCGCTACAGTTGAGGGAACAAGATATTACTTCTCACCACCAACAGACCAAGAGAAGTTACAAACCTGGCTACAGAAGTCACTTCATGGACGGCATCCAAATGGGGTTAATCAGGACAATGTCGATAACTCAGCGTCGAACTACTGGTTAATTTCAGGACAGATGTTCCCGGAAAAGGAAGGCTTCTTGTTAGCTAACCAAGACCAGGTTATTCCGACGAAGAACTATCGGAGGTTCATTATTAGAGATCCCTCAATAGAGAATGACCAATGCAGATATGGTTAGTAGATGTACCTAGGGGCGTACGGGAATAAAAATTGCATTTTTTCTATAATAATAACATGGGGAAAATTTAAGGTTGAAATTGCAATTTTAGTGCCATTTTAGGGTATGGCATTTTAAAAATTAAATAGTTTTGTTAAAATACCTTTTTATATTTTACATGAGTAAAAAAAAACAACAGGTCATAGTTTTGTTGAAATATTTATTTTATATTATACATGAATTAAAAAAATACAGTAAAGATTTTTAAATAATCAAATAATATCAGTATTTTTATAGCCCTTTTTATTATTGTATGAGATAACAAGTTTTGTTGTATATATACATTTAAGTTTATTCTTCCATTATATTACAATATCCCCAGGGAAGTGTATCGCAGATGCCTTTTATAACTCGACGTTTATCACCATGAGGACTGGGACCTATTTTGGATTGTTCTGTGGTATATAATTCATATTTTCAGGATCAAATTAATTTTTGAGTTATGTGTTTTTCATTAAAGGTTTCCAAGCAATCTACATAATCATAAACGTTATAGTATTTTTAATAACCGATTTCTTTACTCCTTTAATTTTTTTAGTTATGTGGAGGTTCTTCAAAATATCATCGATTTCCGAACGTTCTTTCTCTTCTTTTTCAAATTCAGTCTTCTTCGCTGCAATTTCCTTTGCTGAATATAGCACCTTAGTAGAATACATTTTTGATCTTAATCCGATAAAATGCGTCATGATCCTGCCATTATTTTCATCCTTCATCATACCGAGAACCTTTTTGTTAACTTTCGGAATATTATATGTATTATTGCAGGGATAATCAGAAGTATCAAAATAATTTTGACAATCTATATTAATTTTATCATATAGATTATAATTTTTAATTTCATAAATTAAAGTATCTGTATTTGTGTAGAGGACTTTGCAATTGAAAAAATAACGATTCATATAATTATAGTGAAAATCGTATATTGTCGTCTTCGCTAAATCCAAAATACACATGTCCACATAGATTGGTTTGTTAAAAAGTACATTAGATTTGGCAAGTTCAACAATAACTAAATTTTCATTTATTATAGTTGATGATTTAAATTCCGGTCTCGAAATTAAAGCTTCTGCATTGGATCGTCCATCCCAGCTAGAAATTAATTTCACTATTGAGTGATTTCTCAATTTTTCTATTGTTTTGCCAAACACAGCATTATTCATCAACTTAAAGAGGTTTTTCTCGAAATCATTCTTGGCAACTTGGCGGAGTTTAATATTTAAATCTGTATACGATTTTAACCACGGAAATTGTATGAAGGATAAAATTCTGTGTATTTTGCTTCCTTTAACTCCTAACTCCAAAACCTGCTTTAAATTTCGGTAATGTATTATATAATTTCCCTTGTATAGAGTCGCTAGCAATTTCACAGTCTTAAATTTTTCTGTCCTGGGCAAGGAGGTAAATTTGCGAATTTATCATGAAGCTCGAGAGGAATTTCGAGATTTACTTCTAATATATGTCCTCGTTCAGCTTCATCGGATATATCTAAAATGTTTTAATCTTCATCCAGCCATTTAAATTCACCGTAAGGTAAATATTGAGATATTGCCCAGTCATATTGATTATTTACGTCGAAATATGCGAGATAGATGTCTTCTTTTGTTTCATCATACGTTGTCATGTATTTATTGTTAGCTTCCGGATATCTTTTAGAGCATTGACTGAGTCCTCCACGTATTCCTTGCTCGATAAATCTTATCATTTCATAATTAGTCAGCAACTCAAGTTTTGCTTGATTTTCTCTATACATTTTATACATTAAACATTGCCATACATATCCGGGTAAGATGAAGGAGTGCGCAGGGTCGATACCGTAAGTTTTATGTGAAGTTTTCCTAAATTCTTTGAAAACATCTGCTAACAATAATACGTCCATTTTTAAATATAAATTAGAGTAATCTTGCATGGATCGACACTTAAAAGTATACCAAATGTTTTGCGCATGAGCGTATTCTTTGTCTGATACATATTTATCTTCTAGACTATTATAGAATTCATGTTTTGAAGAAAGCTCTGATGTTTTGAATTTTTGCCAACTGTTCATGTAATCATAGGGAAATATATTTTTTCTTGTAAGTAATCCCAATTGATATTCGGTTTCTTTCTTTACAATTGAATAGTCTGAGAGATTTGTCACCAATTGATCTAATTTTGAAGTTAGAAAACGAAACGAGTCTAGGAATCTAAACTGAATTGTACTATCTTCTATGTGTTTAGTAAATGATATGTATTTTTCTTTGTTTACTGGTAATATATCTATTTTTCTTTCTATCTCCTTCAGTGCCTTTATTATCACATGACCATCATAACAACTTAAATTATGGAATACTATTGGAACAACTCTGGGATCTTGGTAGTTTAAGTTGCACCATTCATGTGCGGTACCTCGATATTTACCAGTCAGATGGCAATGATCGCGAACCTTTTTAACATAAAGAGGAAAAGATTCTTCACAACTATGACACTGAGAAGCCTCCCAAAAACTGATCCATTCTTCTGTTGTTAAAGATTCCATAGGCAGGGGACACTGAAAAACTGTTTCGACATCTTCAGCAAATTCTTTAAGTTATTTTACAAACCACTCCATGCAGTCCTTGCTGGTATATGTTTTATAGAATGAAAGAGAATCATCATAGGAACATTTTACATGGTAACCAACACTATATGGAACATGCTGTTGTGTTCTCTGTGTATTTATTGTGCGATCGACCTCAATTGGAATGAGTAGACACTCTGCATCTGCCTATATAATGAATAGTATATTCTTTTTCTGATTAAAATTTTTAAATTCAACGATATTAATTCCATTTTTCGGAACCTGGGGAACTACTGCATTTTTTATCTTTATGCAGTCCAGAATATGTTTATTTAATTTCTCTTTAGAATAATAATAGTGCAGACACCTATCGCAAAAATATTTTTGATTATGCTTTTTACTTAGCTGTAGAGCTAATAATCGTGACAAATTTTTGATCCAGATATAATGAAATTTAATAGGAATTAAATCATCTAGAGTATCATCATCAATATAGCTATCCCGAATAAGCAACAAGTTTACGTGCTTATCTTGCTTCTTCTGTGATAGAAAATGGTGTAAAGTTTGAAATTTTTTCTGATACTTCTGTATCCGGTATACATTTACTGACAAGTTGTTTTGTGTTTCAAAGCGCGGAATTTGTCTCAATGTTATAGGAAATTGAATTCACTTTAAATTGAGAACGCTATTAGGTTCTGGGTAAGAGGAAGGCCGGTGTTTATAGAGGTCGGGTATAATGTAGAAACAACTGCCTAAGCGAAACACATTACATCAGAATTTCGCACATTAATACAAGCTTCCTTTCATGCTATTTCCTTCGGAAGTTCCATATAGCTTCCAACACGTAGAGGATTAAATTTGCCAATATGTATCGTCAGATTAAGAACACGGCTCAACGCATAGCCTGAATCTCTTTCCTGGAACTCATCTAAATTTGCAAGCAATGGTTCTGTTATATTTTCTAAAAATCAACTTTCCATATCGCCCTTATTGTTGCGAAACAGAGCGGAAAGTACTGCATTAATTTTAAGCGCTTCGTTATTCTTTAAGGCATTTCCAATTCTGCTCTTAAAAAGTATTGAACAGTCTCCCAGAAATGGTTTCACATCAGTATGTCGTATATTTGTTATCATATCCTGTTCTGATTCTAAATTGAAAAGCTGATTCGATATCATCTCATTTCACTCTGCAGCATACAGTTTCAGGTCGGCGTATTCCGATTACTCTGCCTAATTTCCTATCCTTTAAGATGCGTTGAAAACTTTTAATCTGTCCTATACAAGATGAAATATGTGCTTTCTCAGAATTTGACTTAGCACGTTTAAAGCGTTTATATAAATTTCGTAGGACACTGGTACATTCTTTTAAAATTTTACCGCAGTCCTTAGATGTCAGGTTAGAATTGTTAACCTTTGACTCGATAGATTTAACAATATCGTTGCATAAAGACATTTTCTAAGAATTTAATTTTAATATAATATTTTCACAAAGCACGTCCGCACTGTATGAAAGTTTGTACAATAATGAGCTCCTAGTCTCGGTAGCACCTTTATATATGTTTCTGAACAAAAATTGCGTAAATTTAGAAGGTTGTCAGTTATCACCAAGCTTCACCTGAAATAAAAAATGAAAATTATTTCCTACATAGATCGCATGCAATAAAATTTATTTACAATTCCTTATCTGTTACTCGAAGTGGTAACAATGTGCCTATTTGTTTTTGGGGAAGACCCTACTAATCTGCCTAATTAATGTCTCCCATTGCAGATGATTTAAATAATTATCAAGCGTATGTCATTTCTAATAAGCTCCAGAAAAAATAAAAAGTTAACCTAAAGACGCAAAAAATAGCTTCTTAACTAAATTTGCTTACTTGGAGATAGGTCTTACAACTTCATACCGCTATCTCACTGTCCTCAATGGGGATATCTAAAGGGCCGAAAATATTCTTTTATAAAATTTTTAACCACATAATCGCCAAATGAAAGAGAAAACTGATGCCTTACCAAGTTTCTTATAATATTGTGGTAATAATATGTTAAAAACCAATTGAAAACAATGTAACAAATAATTAAACTTGTTTACCTAATTGCACCCCTTAGCCAAGTAAATGTAATTACGATTACTATAAAAACAAATTTATTGAATAGCCGTTACCCCCCGAAGTATCCACGGGTTGACGTTCCGGTGGGGCTTGCGAGTTTCAATGACACAGAGAGCTAAGCCAGCGGCAGTTCAGACTGCCGGCAGGTACAACCAAGCAGGATAGGTCTCTCTGGTTAGGAACCAGACTAAGAGGGATACAACTGCACAGTGGTGCCTACACTAACACATCACTTTACACCAGGCCGTCTGCAGGTGGGCGGTATCGATCCGTTGACTGTAGACGGGCGCACCTTTACACAAACACTTAACACAGGCTTAATTCTAACGTGTGGCGACCGTGCCGAGAGGATATATGGCAACTGGGCCTATCAGTTGTTCCAGACGGTGCCTTTGGGAAACCGGGCGAAATCCCAAAGTAATACAGCCTTGCGTCGGTAAAGGGAGCTCTGCCGGCGTGGACCACCCTTTCTTCCATACTCGTGGGAATATGTATGAGGAAAAAGAAGAAGAAGAAATATTATTAAAGGAGGACTCAGCAATGAGTGACTCCAACAAACAATCAGAGGTGGATCTCATTGTAGAAGACTCCTCTGATAACACTCTAGTGGCTGAATCCAGTAGGATGGGCGAAAGTCCCACCGAAAAATCAGACACTGGGAAAACAGACCCTGGAGGGAAAACGCAAGTTGACCCACAGGGAAAGAAGCTTTCCGAAGCCCAAAAAAGGAAGATCCGGAAGGCACAGAAAATGGCAGCGGGGACTTGGACTAAGGAAAAACCAAAGTCGGGGACCGAAGCCAAAAAAGAGGGGAGTGCAACCAGCAAACGGCTGCACTCGGACTCGAGTACCTCCCCTGGAGATAAACGACCTGCGAAGAGAACCAGAAGTCAAGTAGGACAGGCTGGAGCCTCTTACAGCAGGGCATTAAGTGATCTCAGGATGGCGATTGTGAATAGTCGTCACCCTGACTTCACAATTGACCAGATCCAAGCTGACCTAATTCTAAATAGGCTTCTAGAGATCATGGATGAGATGCCCTCTGGCAGTGGGAATCCACCACAGTTTGAGGGATATAAGTACACGGGAGGCATTTTATGGATCACGTGTGCCAATGTAAATACAAAAACCTGGTTGCAACAATCTGTTGCAAAACTAGGGAATTTATGGGAAGGAGTAGACCTGACAGTAGTCGAGGCCAAGGACCTTCTCAAAAGACCTAAAGTCCTCGTCTGGCTACCAGGGACAGACGAGCTAGAAAAAGCCAGAACACGCCTGGGAACACAGAACCCAGGGCTGAAGGTGGGTGACTGGACGAATTTAAGCCGCAAAATGGACGAGAAAGGTCAAACACTGGCCTTCTCGGTTGATGCGGCATCCTTCAAATGCCTTGAACAGACCCAGTTCAGGGCATTCTATAAATTCGGGAAGGTGACCTTCCGTAGTCTGGGAACCGGGAAGAAAAGTGAGGGTGATACAGGTAAACCTCCAACACAGTAGGGCGGCTTCGGCCGCTCTGTGCAGGGAGATGAAGGACTGTGACATAGCCCTCATTCAAGAACCCTGGATACACCAGGGGAAAGTAAAAGGGATTACGGGAATCGGATGTGAGCTTATATATTGCAGAACAGCCGATAAACCAAGGACCTGTATATTGTATAAAAAACACCTAAAAATGCTTGCACTAACGAAACATATTCCTAGGGATCTTGTTGCCGCAAAAATAGCAACAAGGGGAGCTGGACCAACAAACATCACTATCGGCTCAGCCTACTTCCCCTATGATGACCTGGAAGAACCACCACCAAGAGCAGTGGGAGACCTGGTGAGAGACTGCAGAGGAAATGGATCGCAGCTAATCATTGGGTGTGATGCCAATGCCCATCACGATGCTTGGGGCAGCACAAACATCAACCAAAGAGGTAAGTCAGTTTTTGAATTCATAATGGTAAATAACTTAGACATAATGAATAAAGGCAATGAACCCACCTTCGTCACCAGACAAAGGCAGGAGGTCATTGCTATAACGTTAAGCACAACATATCTTGGCAACTTTATAAAAAACTGGCATGTGTCTAGGGAGGCAAGCTGTTCTGACCATAGGTGCATCAGGTTTGAAATAACGGGTATAGAACGGGAACAACTAAACTACCGGAATCCGCGAAGGACAAACTGGGGAAACTACTGCCTAGACCTAGAACAGAGACTAGCGGAAATCAAAAGTTCGGTAGGCAACATAATAGAAGTAGAACTGATGGCAGAACAACTAACAGAAGCCACAGTCTCAGCCTTTGAAGCTAACTGTCCTCAGATCACTCAACATTCTACTCGCAATGTGCCGTGGTGGAATGCGAAATTAGGGGCGAAAAGAGGACAAGTTAGGAAACTATGGAACAAGGTGAAAATAACAGGAAACTGGGACGAATATAGACTGGTCCTGAATATAACAGGAACTTGCGTAAGGCTAAGAGAGAATCTTGGAGAAAGCACTGTGAGGAGATCGAAACCACCCCAGAATGTGCCAGACACCGAAAGATACTCTCAAAGGATACGCAACCATCAATAAACTCTCTAAAAACAAATACAGGGGAGCACACCTATACTGGGAAAGAAACAATGACCGAGTTATTTCGGGCTCACTTCCCAGGGTCAACAATAATTGAGAAATTACCGGAGACTTGGAGGACTGGAGCAGAGATAAATACTGCTATGAGAGCCACCAAGGACAATTGGCAAACGGCAAAAAAGGTGATTACCTATGAAAAGATAAAATGGGCCATAAACTCATTTGAACCATATAAATCGCCGGGACCTGACTGGATTTATCCAGCAATGTTACAACAGGGTCCAAACCTGTTGATCAACAGACTTTGCTGCATATTAAGAGCCACTCTAGCTCTACGATATGTACCAAAGGTTTGGAGGTTAATCAGGGTAGTGTTCATTCAAAAACCTGGGAAACCCAACTATTCTACAGCAAAGGCATTTAGACCAATCAGTCTAATGTCATTTATCCTTAAGACTCTCGAGAAGCTGTTGGACAGACATGTCAGAGATGATTTAATGGTAAACAGTCCATTTCATTGGAGCCAGCATGCATACAGAATCGGGAGATCCACAGAGACAGCGCTCCACGACTTGGTCAGCAAGGTGGAAAACACTCTGGAAAATGGAGAAGTGCTTCTAGGAGCATTTCTAGACATAGAGGGGGCGTTCGACAACACGTCTTTTCAATCAATCATCACTGCAATAAGGAACATCAATCTGGAAGAGACCTATTGCAGGTGGATTGAAAATATGTTAAAAGACAGAGTGATCTATACAGAACTGCTCGGAGAGTCGCTGATGGCACGGGTGACTGGGGGGTGTCCGCAGGGGGGGGTTCTCTCCCCACTGCTTTGGAACCTAGTAATGGATGGGCTTCTGCGAACCCTGAGTGGGGAGGGTCACTCTGTGCTGGGATATGCAGATGACTTGGTAATCTTAACCCAAGGCAAATTTAATACAACAGTAAGAGAGAGAATGCAGAGGGCTCTTAAAGTTGTAGAAAGATGGGTAAAGCAGGAGGGACTCAATATAAGTCCCCAAAAGACTGTCCTAATCCCCTTTACAAAACAGAGAAGGATAGAGGATCTCGGTCCCATCATCCTCCAAGGAAACACAATACCACTTGCCAGAGAAGTAAAATATCTGGGGGTGATTTTAGACTCCAGGCTGACCTGGAACAGACAAGTGGAAAACATAACCAGAAAATCGGAAACATCTCTTATGACTGTTGGAAGATTATGTGGGAAAACATGGGGTCTCTCACCGAAAATGTTACATTGGTTATACACCAGTGTTGTGAGACCAGCCATCACTTACACAACCTTGGTCTGGTGGCCCAAGGTAATGCAGAGAGCAACTATGACAAAGCTGAGTGGAATACAAAGGGTCGCCTGTTTATGTATTACTGGGGCCATGAAATCAACGCCCACTTCGGCAATGGAGTGTATTCTGGATCTGCCTCCGCTACACATAGTGATTCAGGCAGAGGCAAGAATGGGACTCCACCGACTAAATCACTCAACAGTAAAATCGCAAATGACGATGTCAGGACATAAAAACATATGTAAAAAAAATCAGGAGCCCTGAGTTGGAAATGGACACGGACCATATGAACTCGAGCTACCGTTATAATATACCGTTTGAAGTCACAATAGAGGATCGAATGGCAAGTAAAAGAGAAAGACCAGAAACATTCTCGGGTGCAAGTATCTGGTATACTGACGGTTCAAAAACTAGTGAGGGTACTGGAGCTGGGATATACGGGTTACAACCCAGGAAGGAACTAACCCTTCCCCTTGGGAAATACCCAACAGTGTTCCAGGCAGAAATATACGCAATCTTACGGTGCGCAGATGAGATAAATAGGAGAGCTTACAAAGGGAAGCAAATCCTCATTTATTCTGACAGCCAGGCAGCCCTAAGGGCCCTCAAGGGCCAAAAGGTATCATCGAGGCTGGTTTGGGAATGTCAGAGCGAGCTGGAAACTCTGACAAAAGACAACAGAGTTATGTTAAAGTGGGTACCAGGACACGAAGGCATACATGGAAATGAAAAAGCTGACGAACTAGCTAGAGCAGGGTCAGCATCTCAATACATTGGTCCAGAACTGGCCTTTGGGGTGCCCCGGTGTGCAGCACGAGAAGCAGTCAAAGAATGGATCAAAAGAGAACATAAAAACCACTGGATGGCCAGACAGGGTTTAAACCACAGCAAGCTATTTATTGGGAATCCGGACCCGAAACTGGCAAAGAAATTACTACAAATGAGTAGAAACCAATTAAGGACTATTACAGGACATATGGCCGTCAAAGTACATCTGAATAGAATGAATCTATATAACGGAAACCTCGGCTGCAGACTGTGTGGACAAGCCGAGGAAACGGTGAAGCATATCATATGTGACTGTGAGTCACTGGTGAGATTTAGACAACAAACTTTGGGGTCAGTAAAATTGGAACCGGGAGAAATACTCACTCACTCCTTAGCAGGACTGTACAGATTGAACCAGGGGGCTAGGTTGACAGAGTGGCTATAATGTCTAGGGTGAGCACAATAGGCCTACTCTGGTCGCAGTGCATCCGGCTTTAGGACGGACCCGGGAATATATAAAAAAAAATAGCCGTCAGGTGTACAAAATATAAATAATAAGCTATATAAAAGAACAATAGGTTATTCTAAAGACGCGCAAAACAGCTTCTCAGCTAAAAGCAGCCTACTTTGTAGATAGGTCTTACAACTTCGCTTCACTGTCTTACTGTCCTCAATGAGGATGTCTAACGAGCCCAAAATATTTTTTTATAAAATCTTTAACAACATAATCGCCAAATGAAAGGAGAAACTGATATCGCACCAAGTTTCCAATAACATTGTGGAGATAATGTGTTAAAAAAAAAACAGTTGAAAACAACGTAACAAATAGTTAAACATGTTTGCCTAGTTACACCCCTACCAAAATAACAGGTAATCAAAATTATTATAAAAATAAATTTATTCAGTAACTATCGTGTGTAAAAAATATAAATAATAAGCTATATAAAAGATCAATAGGTTATTCTGAAGACGCGCAAAACAGCTTCTCAGCTAAAAGCAGCCTACTTTGGAGATAGGTCTTACAACTTCGCTACACTGTCTTACTGTCCTCAGTGAGGATGTCCAAAGGGCCTAAAATATTCTTTTATAAAATTTTTAACAACATAATCACCAAATGAAAGGGGAAACTGATATCGCACCAAATTTCCTATAACATTGTAATAATAATGTGGTTAAAAAACAATTGAAAACAACGTAACAAATAATTGAACTTTTTTGTCTAGTTGCACCCCCATAGCCAAGTAACATTTAATTAAGATTACTATAAAAACAAATTTATTTAATAGCAATCGGGTCTACAAAATAATAATAATAAGTTATATAAAGAACAATATGTTATTCTATAAACGTCCAAAATTCAACCAAAAGCAGCACATTTTAGAGATAGGTCTTACAACTTCACTCCATTGTCTTACTGTCTTCAGTTAGGATGTTTGTAGGGCCCAACAGTTTCCTGCAACATTATGGTAACAATGTGTTAAAAAACAATCGAAAACAACGTAACAAATAATTAAACTAGTCTATTTAGTTTAAAGCCCCCCTGCCAAGTAACACATAATTAAGATTACTATAAAAACACACTTATTTAATAAACAGGTTAATAAAGAACTAGTTAAATATTGCAGAAGTTTATTTTTTTTATCAAAAACAGTAAATTAAAACATATATTACAATAATATATGGAATAAATAAATATTTGTAGTTAATGCTCATCGAGGCGTATTTTTTCATGTCTATAAGAGATAAAATCATAATTATTAAAAAATAGCTGTCAGTGTACAAAATATAAATAATAAGCTCTATAAAAGAACAATATGGTATTCTATAGATGTGCAAAACAGCTTTTCAGATAAAAGTAACCCACTTTGGAGATAGGCCTTACAACTTTGCTCCGCCGTCTTACTGTCCTCAATGAGGATGTCTAAAGGGGTCTAAGTAATAATGGCTAAATGGACAGGGAAAGCGATGTCGGACCAAGCTTTAATGCTGTATGAGATGTTTAATAAAATGTTTATTACAGTGGATAGTTTAAAATTTAAACAAAAAAAAGCTATATTAATTATACTTAAAACAAAATTTTTTCGCATAAAGAAGATCCTTTAATAGCCATTAGATGTCTTTAGCCGGTTTATGTATGTATGCTCTTCATTGCCCATTTTTTTAACCTGCGGCCAATATCTATCCAATCAGCAGTAATATTTACAAATTGCAAATTATCATAGACATCTTCATATTTTTAATAATAAAATAAAAATACCAATAAATTAGTTGATTTGTATAAATAAAGTACTGGTGATTTTAAAAATTATTTTCATTGTCACTCGAATATTGTTCAATAACACTGAACTAGAACGATTCAACGATCATACTTTTTATGTACATATCAATTTCTTTTGTTCCCTGAAATATTTTAACAATGCAAGTTTGGAGGAGCAGATCTATCAAAGTCTACGATTTAACCCTCCACCACTTAAAGTTTGGTGAAATCTGCAACAGTTTTAGGTCACGTGACATACATCAGCTAACTATGGTAAAATAATTTCAAAGTCTATCAATATAACACCCCATTTAAAAAAATAGTTTGTATAGAAAAATAAATGCTTTTTCGTCATTTACCTAAGAATATTGGAAAATACTACAATCTTTCAAACTAATACTCCGCAATTAAAACACGGGTCATCATTTAGCATCACGCAAAAGTTTATTGTACCAAGTTTACTATTAATTTATTAAACAAATTCTAAGATTTTCTCAAATATAAATCGCTATTATTTTTAGCTTTATTAAAAATAACTACTTTTCAAAAATATTACTCAGTCAAGGTCTACTGATCAGTAATTAGATTCAATTCTTTGAAGTAAAACTGCCAGAACAATACATAACTACATATTTAGGGTCACGCCGAAGATGATTCACTGCACCCTTCAGACAATCAACCTATTATATCATAACTTCTTCCCAACCTCCCAAACGTTACCACGCTTTTCATTAAAAAATAAATTAAAAGATCTCCATGCATTCTTTCTCTTCGATATTTGTACCTCTCTATAGCCACCGCTTTCAACCCTTTACCCCTTAAAAGCTACCATCCCTCGTTAGGTGAACACTCCTCAGTACAATGCGCAGTACAACATTTAGGTCACATGTCCTAGTAAAGAAAATATCAGTATATGCATTGATTCTTTCATATACATTATCATTTTAATATACAATATATTTTCCCGTGTCTTCACATACGCATTACGAAATAGCCTCAGGGCATCGAATGTAAGAGGATATGGCAACTTTTGCGGTGGAGGGTTGAAAGTGGTGTGATCTAAAAGAAGATCTTCAAACTCGACAAGGGAGATGGGGGAGATTTTTTCATTTATTTTTTTATAAAATGCACCGTTTTTAAGATATTATCAAAAATAAATTTTTCCTTTATAAAAAATTAAAAAATTGAAATATCTCCATAACGGTACATTTTATCAAAAAAATAAACGAAAATATCTCCCTTACACGCCCTTGTCGAGTTTGGTGGTCTCTTTTTAGAAAATGCTAGTTTCACCCCTTTACCCCCCAAGGGTATCAACCACTTATTATAATAATTCAATAAGTACCATACATAAGGTTTACTAATTTAGAACAATTTTTATGAACAAAATAAAAATCTCACAGTCTCCGACACAGCGAATTTTTCTTTTAAAAGAGAATCCCTTTTAACACCACTAATTGTTAGTCAGAAAAATTGAAATTATCAGACTACCCCTGATAAGCACTCCAGAAACTACACGCACTAACGAAGAAAATTCTTCCACAACCCTCTTTTTTATATACCACAACAATGATGAAATGGGTGAGCCGAATAACAACGAATACACCGGACTAGAAAAGAGGAAATACGAAATAGCCTCAGGGCACCTAATTCGAGAGGGTATGATAATCTTTGCGGTGGAGGGTTGAAAGTGGTGCGATCTAAAAGAAGATCTCCAAACTCGCCAAGTAGGAGTGGGGGAAATTTTTTCATTTATTTTTTTGATAAAATGCACCGTTTTTAAGATATTACCAAAAATAAATTTTTCCTTTATTAAAAAAATTCAAAAATTGAAAAATCTCCACAACGGCACATTTTATTGAAAAAATAAACGAAAATGTCTCCCCTAAGAAGTCCTCGCCGAGCTTGGTGGTGTCTACCCCTCAAGGGTATCACCCCCTTATTATAATAATTCAAAAAATACCATACATAAAGTGTACTAAATTTTAACAGTTTTTATGAAAATAATAAAAAACATCTCAGACACCAAGAATTTTTCTTTAAAGGAGAACCCCCTCCAACGCCATTCATTTTTATTAAGGACAAATAAACTTACCAAGCTATCCCCGATGATCACTCGAAGAAACTACGCGCACTACTGAAGAAAATTCTTCTGCAGCCCTCCTTTTATATACTCGGCAACGATGACGAAATGGGAGGGGGGAAAGAAAAACGAATACACCCGACTTTCTTATTTTTTGAGTTGTTGAGTTTGAAGATCTTCTTTTAGATCACACCACTTTTAACCCTCCACCGTAGAAGTTATCATACCCTCTTGCATTCGATGCCCTGAGGCTATTTCGTAATGCGTATATGAAGACACGGAAAAATATATTGTCTATTAAAATGATAATGCATATGAAAGAATCAGTGCGTATACTGATATTTTCTTTACTAGGACATGTGATCTAAATGTTGTACTGCGCATTGTACTGAGGAGTGTTCATCTAACGAAGGATGGTAGCTTTTAAGGGGTAAAGGGTTGAAAGCGGTGGCTATAGAGAGGTACAAATTTCGAAGAGGAAGAATGCATGGGATCTTTTAATTTATTTTTTAATGAAAAGCGTGGTAACGTTTGGAAGGTGGGGAAAAATTATAATTTAATAGGTTGATTGTCTGGAGAGTGCAATGAATCATTTTTGGCGCGACCCCAAATATGTAGATATCTATTGTTCTGGCAGTTTTACTTGAAAGAATTAAATCTAGTTACTGATCAGTAGACCTTGACTGACTGATATTTTTGAAAAGTAGTTATTTTTAATAAAGCTAAAAATAATAACGATTTATATTTGAGAAAATCTTAGAGTTTGTTTAATAAATTAATAGTAAACTTGGTACAATACACTTTTGCGTGATCCTAAATGATGACCCGTGTTTTAATTGCGGAGTATTAGTTTGAAAGATTGTAGTATTTTCCAATATTCTTAGGTAAATGACGAAAAAGCATTTATTTTTCTATACAAACTATTTTTTTAAATGGGGTGTTATATTGATAGACTTTGAAATTATTTTACCATAGTTAGCTGATGTATGTCACGTGACCTAAAACTGTTGCAGATTTCACCAAACTTTAAGTGGTGGAGGGTTAAATCGTAGACTTTGATAGATCTGCTCCTCCAAACTTGCATTGTTAAAATATTTCAGGGAACAAAAGAAATTGATATGTACATAAAAAGTATGATCGTTGAATCGTTCTAGTTCAGTGTTATTGAACAATATTCGAGTGACAATGAAAATAATTTTTAAAATCACCAGTACTTTATTTATACAAATCAACTAATTTATTGGTATTTTTATTTTATTATTAAAAATATGAAGATGTCTATGATAATTTGCAATTTGTAAATATTACTGCTGATTGGATAGATATTGGCCGCAGGTTAAAAAAATGGGCAATGAAGAGCATACATACATAAATCGGCTAAAGACATCTAATGGCTATTAAAGGATCTTCTTTATGCGAAAAAATTTTGTTTTAAGTATAATTAATATAACTTTTTTTTGTTTAAATTTTAAACTATCCACTATAATAAACATTTTATTAAACATCTCATACAGCATTAAAGCTTGGTCCGACATCGGTTTCCCTGTCCATTTAACCATTATTACTTAGACCCCTTTAGACATCCTCATTGAGGACAGTAAGACGGCGGAGCAAAGTTGTAAGGCCTATCTCCAAAGTGGGTTACTTTTATCTGAAAAGCTGTTTTGCACATCTTTAGAATACCATATTGTTCTTTTATAGAGCTTATTATTTATATTTTGTACACTGACAGCTATTTTTTAATAATTATGATTTTATCTCTTATAGACATGAAAAAATACGCCTCGATGAGCTTTAACTACAAATATTTATTTATTCCATATATTATTCTAATATTTGTTTTAATTTACTGTTTTTGATAAAAAAATAAACTTCTGCAATATTTAACTAATTCTTTATTAACCTGTTTATTAAATAAGTGTGTTTTTATAGTAATCTTAATTATGTGTTACTTGGCAGGGGGGCTATAAACTAAATAGACTAGTTTAATTATTTGTTACGTTGTTTTCGATTGTTTTTTAACACATTGTTACCATAATGTTGCAGGAAACTGTTGGGCCCTACAAACATCCTAATTGAAGACAATAAGACAATGCAGTGAAGTTGTAAGACCTATCTCTAAAATGTGCTGCTTTTGGTTGAATTTTGGACGTTTTTAGAATAACATATTGTTCTTTATATAACCCATTAATATTATTTTGTAGACCCGATTGCTATTAAATAAATTTGTTTTTATAGTAATCTTAATTATATGTTACTTGGCAGGGGGCTTTAAACTAAATAGACTATTTTAATTATTTGTTACGTTGATTTCGATTGTTATTTAACACATTGTTACCATAATGTTGCAGGAAACTGTTGGGCCCTACAAAAATCCTAATTGAGGACAGTAAGGCAACGGAGTGCAGTTGTAAGACCTATCTCAAAAATGTGCTGCTTTTAGTTAAATTTTGGACGTTTTTAGTATAACATATTGTTCTTTATATAGCTTATTACTATTATTTTGTGCGATATCAGTTTCTCCTTTCATTTGGCGATTATGTTGTAAATATTTTATAAAAGAATATTTTGGGCTCTTTAGACATCCTCATTGAGGACAGTAAGACAGTGGAGCGAAGTTGTAAGACCTATCTTCTAAGTAGGCTGCTTTTAGTTGAGAAGCTGTTTTGCGCGTCTTTAGAATAACCTATAGTTCTTTTATATAGCTATTATTTATATTTTGTACACACGATAACTATTAAATAAATTTACTTTTATAGTAATCCTAATTACATGTTACTTAAGTAGGGGGTGCAACTAGGCAAACAAGTTTAATTATTTGATAAGTTATTTTCAATTGTTTTTTAACACGTTACTGCCACAATGTTACAGGAAACTTGGTATGACACCAGTTTCCCCATTTGTTTGACGACTAATTGTTAAAGATTCAATAAAAGAATATTTTGGGCTCTTTAGACATCCTCACTGAGGACAGTAAGACAGCGGAGCGAAGTTGTAAAACCTATCTCTAAAGTAGGCTGCTTTTAGCTGAGAAGCTGTTTTGCGTGTCTTTAGAATAAACTATTGTTCTTTCATATAGCTTATTATTTATATATTGTACACACGAGAGCTACCGAATAAATTTGTTTTTATAGTAATTTTGTTTACATGTTACTTGGGTAGGGTGTAACTAGGCAAACACGTTTAACTATTTATTACGTTGTTGTCAACTATTTTTTTTAAAACATTATTACCACAATGTTACAGGAAACTTGGTACGACATCAGTTTCTCCTTTCATTTGGCGAGTATATTGTGAAAGATTCTATAAAAGAATATTTTGGGCTTTTTAGACATCCTCATTGAGGACAGTAAGATAGCGGAGCGAAGCTGTAAGACCTATCTACAAAGTAGGCTGCTTTTAGCTAAGAAGCTGTTTTGCGCGTCTTTAGAATAATCTATTGTTCTTTTATATAGCTTATTATTTACATTTTGTACACACGGTAGCCATTAACTAAATTTGTTTTTATACTAATCTTAATTATTTGTTACTTAGGTAGGGGCTGCAACTAGGCAAATACGTTTAATTATTTATTACGTTGTTTTCAATTGTTTTATAACACATTATTACCACAATGTTACAGGAAACTTGGTGCGATATCGGTTTCCCATTTCACTTGGCAATTATGTCGTTAAAGATTTTATAAAGAAATATTTTGGGCTCTTTAGATATCCTCATCGAGGACAGTAAGATAGCGGAGCGAAGTTGTAAGACCTATCTCCAAAGTATGCTGCTGACGGCTATTAAATAAATTTGTTTTTATAGTAATCGTAATTACATTTACTTGGCTAAGGGGTGCAACTAGGTAAACAAGTTTAATTATTTGTTACATTGTTTTCAATTGGTTTTTAACATATTATTATCACAATATTACGGCATCAGTTTCCTCCTTCATTTGGCGATTATGTTGTTAAAAATTTTATAAAAGAAAATTTTCGGCTCTTTAGATATCCCCGTTGAGGAGGACAGTAAGATAGCGATATGAAGTTGTAAGACCTATCTCCAAAGTAGGCAACTTTTGTTAAGAAGCTATTTTTTGCGTCTTTAGGTTAACTTTTTATTTTTTATGGAGCTTATTAGAAATGACATACGCTTGATAATTATTTAAATCATCTGCAATGGGAGACATTAACTAGGCAGATTAGTGGGGTCTTCCCCAAAAACAAATGGGCACATTGTTACCACTTCGAGTAACAGATCAGGAATTATAAATAAATTTTATTGCATGCCATCTATGTAGGAAATAATTTTCATTTTCTATTTCAGGTGAAGCTTGATGATAAGTGATAACTTTCTAAATTTACGCAATTTTTGTTTAGAAAGATATATAAAGGTGCTACCGAGACTAGGAGCTCATTATTGTACAAACTTTCATACAGTGCGGACGTGCTTTGTGAAAATATTATATTAAAATTAAATTCCTAGAAAATGCCTTTATGCAACGATATTGTCAAATCTATCGAGGCCAAAGTTAACAATTCTAACCTGACATCTAAGGACTGCGGTAAAATTTTAAAAGAATGTACCAGTGTCCTACGAAATTTATATAAACGCTTTAAACGTGCTAAGTCAAATTCTGAGAAAGCACATATTTCATCTTGTATATTACAGATTAAAAGTTTTCAACGCATCTTAAAGGATAGGAAAGTAGGCAGAGGAAGCGGAATTCGCCGACCTGAAACTGCATACTGCAGAGTGAAATGAGATGATATCGAATCAGCTTTTCAATCTAGAACAGGAGTGATAACAATTATACGACATACTGATGTGAAACCATTTCTGGGAGACTGTTCAATACTTTTTAAGAGCAGAATTGCAAATGCCTTAAAGAATAATGAAACGCTTAAAATTAATACAGTACTTTCCGCTCTGTTTCGCAACAATAAGAGCGATAAAATGATAGAGGAAGTCAAATATTTGAATACTCGCAATGTTCCGATATATCGCAGGGCCGATTTGGAAAGTTGATTTTTAAAAAATATGACAGAACCATTGCTTGCAGATTTAGATGAGTTCCAGGAAAGGGATTCAGGCTATGCGTTGAGCCGTGTTCTTAATTTGACGATACATATTAGCAAATTTAATCCTCTACGTGTTGGAAGCTATATGGAACTTCCGAAGGAAATAGCATGAAAGGAAGCTTGTATTAATGTGCGAAATTCTGATGTAATGTGTTTCGCTTAGGCAGTTGTTTCTACATTATACCCGACCTCTATAAACACCGGCCTTCCTCTTACCCAGAACCTAATAGCGTTCTCAATTTAAAAGGAATTCAATTTCCTGTAACATTGAGACAAATTCCGCGCTTTGAAACACAAAACAACTTTTCAATAAATGTATACCGGATACAGAAGAATCAGAAAAAATTTCAAGTTTTACACCATTTTCTATCACAGAAGAAGCAAGATAAGCACGTAAACTTGTTGTTTATTCAGGATAGCTATATTGATGATGATACTTTAGATGATTTAATTCCTATTAAGTTTCATTATATCTGGATCAAAAATTTGTCACGATTATTAGCTCTACAGCTAAGTAAAAAGCATAATCAAAAATATTTTTGCGATAGGTGTCTGCACTATCATTATTCTAAAGAGAAATTAGATAAACATATTCTGGACTGCCTAAAGATAAAAAATGCAGTAGTTCCTCAGGTTCCGAAAAATGGAATTAATTTCGTTGAATTTAAAAATTTTAATCAGAAAGAGAATATACCATTCATTATATACGCGGATGCAGAGTGTCTACTCATTCCAATTGAAGTCGATCGCTCAATAAATACACAGAGAACACAACAGCATATTCCATATAGTGTTGGTCATTATGTAAAATGTTCCTGTGATGATTCTCTTTCATTCTATAAAACATATACCGACAAGGACTGCATGTAGTGGTTTGTAAAATAACTTATGGAATTGGCTGAAGATGTCGAAACAGTTTTTCAGTATCTCCTGCCTATGGAATTTTTAACAGCAGAAGAATGGATCAGTTTTTGGGAGGCTTCTTAGTGTCATGTTTGTTAAGAATATCTTCCTCTTTATGTTAAAAAGGTTCACGATCATTGTCATCTGACTAGTAAATATCAAGGTGCCGCACATGAATGGTGCAACTTAAACTACCAAGATTCCAGAGTTGTTCCATTAGTGTTCCATAATTTAAGTTGTTATGAAGGTCATATGATAATAAAGGCACTGAATGAGATAGAAGGAAAAATAGATATATTACCAGTAAACAAAAAAAAATGCATATCATTTACAAAACACATAGAAGATAGTACAATTCAGTTTAGATTCCTAGACTCGTTTCGTTTTCTAACTTCAAAATTAGATCAATTGGTGACAAATCTCTCAGATTATTTATTTATTTATTTATACCCATTTCACAGTTCAAAAAATCAATTAACAAATGGGTAGAACAGAAAAAAAAAACTTAAATGTTTACAATGACAAAGCAAGCATACACAAATTACTAGAAACAAAACTACAAAATATTACATACTTAATTTTTTTTTATTTGTGCCATTCTGCAGCTAAATATGTCAAATTTATTTTGATTCTGGTTGTAGTTTCTACACATCCTATATAAAGGAGAGTTGTTACACACATTTGTCCGAGGTGTAGGACAATAGAATGTGGCAGATTGGCGAGCTGAAGTCCTAGGTACAAGGAAACTTATTTTTTCCAGTATATCACTACATTCCACTCTGTTATGCAAAACTTTATAGAGGAACTTGAGGTCTGTGACGATACGTCTATGTTCTAGAGAACAAAAAGAATGCCGCTGAAGTAAGATTTCATGCGGAAACCCTGTTTCAGGATAATGCCCATCAATCCGAAAGCTTAGGTATTTCAAGAAAAGCCACTGAACTCTCTCAAGGTCATTAATATGGTTTTGATAATAAGGAGACCATATTATGGAAGCATATTCCAATTTAGATCTTACAAAAGCGTAATAAAGTAAAATGAGCGTACTTTGATTCGAAAATGTTTTTGAGTTTCTAATAATGAAGCCTAATGATTTAAAACACACCTGTATAAGATCATTTATATGAGTAACAAATGAAAGTCTGCTGTCAAATGTCACACCCAGATCTCTAAAGCATTCCACTCGTGGAACAGATGCTCCATCAATTTTATAATCATACACCAGCACATTTTTCTTTAATGTGAAAGTCATGACTTTGCATTTACCAACGTTTAGAGGCAGTCTGTTTTCGCTACACCAATCGGTGACGGTATTTATTGCTATTTGTAGTCTTTGACAATCAGCATCGTTTTTTACAGAAGTAAAAATTTTAGCATCATCCGCATACAGTAGCATTGTACAGTCACCCACAATTCCATTAATAAATATATTAAACAATAAAGGACCGAGTATTGACCCTTGAGGAACTCCCGAAGTCACACACAGGGGTTCCGAGGACTGACCACAGCACTCTACTATTTGCTGCCTATCGCAGAGATATGATTTAAAAAATAGAATTAATTTTTGCGAAAGTCCAAAACAATGCAGTTTATCAAGCAGAATGCTGTGATCAAGCCTATCAAATGCCTTTGAAAAGTCTGTGTATATTGTGTCTACTTGACCGCCCTTGTCCAAAACATCAGCCACAAACTGAGTAAAGCAGAAAAGATTGGACGCTGTGGACCTACCCTTTATAAAGCCATGTTGGGAACCACTAAATAGGTGTTTTAGCTTGAAAAATAGATGTTCATGCAGAAACATTTCAAAACATTTAGAAAAATTATTTATTATACAGACTGGTCTGTAGTTTTTTATATTTTGTTTGTCTCCTTTTTTAAACACTGGAGAAACTCTGGAAATTTTCCATTTATCAGGAAACTGTGAATTATTTAGACAGAGATTAAAGATAATGGAAAGAGGTTTTTCTAATACGCATGCACAGTCACGCAGGAAAAAGGATGGAATTTTATCCGGACCTACTGTTCCCTTTGGTTTCATTTCTTTTAAGCAAGATAGTACTTCATTTTCACTAATCTTACAAATTTGAATAGTTTGAGTGACAGAACTATGAATATATTTATTAAAAGCATTGTTCGATGCAATATATGAAGATTTAAAAAAGTCAGCAAATGCATTTGCAATATCTGCATGGTTTCTATAAGTATTTTCCCCACAAATCATATTTTCAGGTAATTCTTTATTATTTCTTTTACTATTTATAAATTGCCAGAAGTTTGATGGATTAAAAGCAATGCGGTTTTCCACACTTTCACAATATTTTTTATATGCATCATTTATGTCATACTTAATCTGTCTTCTCTGCTGTTGAAATTTTAACAGATCTTCATTTTTTTGTGAACGTTTGTATTTTTTCCAAGATTTAAATTTTTTCTTAATATTATTTATTATTTTAGATGTAAACCAAGGTGGATAATTTCTTCTGCGTTTTTTAGTTTTAGGTACGAATTTATTTAAGGCAGTGTATATTTGAGTATAAAACAAATTACAAGCCTCATTAGCATCATTAATCTGATACAAAAAATCCCACCTAATATCACACATATACTCATACAGGCGCATAAAATCTGCCTTTTTAAAATTATAGTATACATTATTAATTCTTTGTTTAGTAAATTTTTTTTCATGAGCCACTGTGCATGAGAGCAATAAAGCAGGATGGTGCAGCACTTCAGGTAAGATTAGGTCTTTCGCCCTTTCAATTCTACATGAAAATGAATCATTATTGCTCAAAATTAAATCTAGTAAACAATTATTGTCATTGTATATGAAATTGTGCTGTTTAAGGTTTAAAAATTGCATAAAGCCTACCAAAGACAAAGTTTTGTTCGATATATTGTATTCGTCAGATGACATGTTTATGTAATCAGGTAGATTGAAATCTCCTAAAAGTAAAAATCTTGCGTCATATAGGTATTCATACGTGCTAATTTCATCAAATAAAGTATTGTAATCACTAAAAGATGTGTTGGGTGGTATATAAGTCACCAACAAATAAAAAACATTATTATTTAAAGATATTTTCGCAGCAATAATATCAATATTTTCCGGTATATTATTAATATTTTCAATAGAAACATTAAATATGTTCCTAGTTGCCAGCAACACACCGCCCCCCCTAGATACGCCCAATTGAGCAAAATTTCTATCTGTACGAAATACAGAATATCGTGAGTCAATAAGTTCAGTATTTAAAAAACTCGTATTCAGCCAGGTTTCTGTAATTACAATAATGTCGAAATTTGTTGATAAAACTGAATTAAAAAGATCGCTTGTTTTGCTTCTCAGGCCTCCAACATTTTGATAATAAATAGAAATTTTAAATTTATTTTGTTGACATGAGGAATGTGCACTATCAGAATGTATCGAGTCCGATTTTATCCCATCAGAAAAACCATTCAAAATCGAGTCGTGACATATATAGTGCGTTCCACCGAATGGACTCAGTAATTGCTATTTAGATGGGCCAAAAAGTTCAAATTTCGCTTTTTGTAAAGTTTGGTTAAATGCAAAACAATTATTGTAGTCCCAAACAGCATGATCAAAAGGTATGTCCAGCTTTTGTTTTTCCCTAATGTTAAGACAATTAACACATTTATATTGATTTTTAGCGACTTTGCATTCTTTAACTTGGTGTTCTCCAGAACACAGAGGGCAAGATATTGTTTTCTTGCAGAATTTCAAGGTATGATAAAAGTTATTGCATTTAAAACAGCGTGGAATTGAAATTGCCTCATAAACCAAGCAGTTATCTAGACCTATGACCAACTTACCAATTTCCATTATTTTCTTAAAAGTAATTTTGTCTAACTGCAGATCGGCTTGATAAATATCATTATTTTTCTTTGTGGGCCATATTCTTACTAGTTTACACTCAGAAACAGAACTAAAAATGTCAACATTTTGAGAAAGAATAAACTCCATGAAAATTTTTTCATCGTATTTTTGAGAAAGTCCAACAATCCTTACTGCTGGTTGAGCGCCTCGCAGTTCCCTGACTTCGTAGTCGCTGGATAATTTATCTGAAGCTAATTCTCGAAACTTATTGGCGTTATCAGAAGAGGTACTCAGAATAAGTCCACCATTCGACATCGCTTTAACGTTCTTAAATGAAATGCTTTCTGCTACAGGATCGATATTCTGAAGAATGTCTTGTTTGGTGCGGGAGTTTTCCTGTTGGTTCTTCGGCAGTATTATAATTTTTTTAGAGTTATCATGTCTGTTTAATACATCAGCATATGTTGAATTGGATGCGCCGAGACTTTTCAAATCTGGAGTTTTGCTGTTTATCATCTGAACTGCGCTAATAACCGCTTGATCTACAACCTCCTTCATTTTTTCAGAAAAAGAATCCATCAGTTCTTTACATTTATTATCCAGAATTGTTTGCAGCTTTGATTCTAGATCATCCGATTCAATGCCAAAACATGTGCGACATTTCCATGTTATTCCAGCTGTCGAATTAATAACACTGATTACACTAGGTGAAACAGACACACATTCCGCGTGGTATCTTTTTTTGCAGTACCCGCTGCATGTTAGCATCGGTTTATTTCTCACAGATGCATCACAAAAACCACATTTGGACATACTGACAAAAGCCTTTTTATTCACAAATTTAGCTCACGTAACAACCCGAACTCTGCGAAACACCCTCATATCGATTTCAATAATATTAGCAAACTTTAAACCACTCTTTCCTGCCCGTAAAAATCCTTAAATCTTGCTCGGCTTCCGTGTTCCGTTAAGTTTTCAATACTTTTGTACAATTGTAAAGAAAGAAACCGAAGATCAATTGGAATTACCTACAAGAAAAGATATATTTCCCTATGATTACATGAACAGTTGGGAAAAATTCAAAACATAAGAGTTTTCTTCAAAACATGAATTCTATAATAGTCTAGAAGATAAATATGTATCAGACAAAGAATATGCTCATGCGCAAAACATTTGGTATACTTTTAAGTGTCGATCCATGCAAGATTATTCTAATTTATATTTAAAAACGGACGTATTATTGTTAGCAGATGTTTTCAAAGAATTTAGGAAAACTTCACATAAAACTTACGGCATCGATCCTGCGCACTCCTTCATCTTACCCGGATATGCATGGCAATGCTTGATGTATAAAATGTATAGAGAAAATCAAGCAAAACTTGAGTTGCTGACTAATTATGAAATGATAAGATTTATCGAGCGAGGAATACGTGGAGGACTCAGTCAATGCTCTAAAAGATATCCGGAAGCTAACAATAAATACATGCCAACGTATGATGAAACAAAAGAAGACATCTATCTCGCATATTTCGACGTAAATAATCAATATGACTGGGCAATATCTCAATATTTACCTTACGGTGAATTTAAATGGCTGGATGAAGATTAAAATATTTTAGATATATCCGATGAAGCTGAACGAGGACATATATTAAAAGTAAATCTCGAAATTCCTCTCGAGCTTCATGATAAATTAGCAGATTTACCTCCTTGCCCAGGACAGAAAAATTTAAGACTGTGAAATTGCTAGCGACTCTATACAAGGGAAATTATATAATACATTACCGAAATTTAAAGCAGGTTTTGGAGTTAGGAGTTAAAGGAAGCAAAATACACAGAATTTTATCCTTCATACAATTTCCGTGGTTAAAATCGTATATAGATTTAAATATTAAACTCCGCCAAGTTGCCAAGAATGATTTCGAGAAAAACCTCTTTAAGTTGATGAATAATGCTGTGTTTGGCAAAACAATAGAAAAATTGAGAAATCACTCAATAGTGAAATTAATTTCTAGCTGGGATGGACGATCCAATGCAGAAGCTTTAATTTCGAGACCG
The DNA here is from genome assembly GCA_034092305.1 of Diaprepes abbreviatus. Lineage (NCBI taxonomy): Eukaryota > Metazoa > Arthropoda > Insecta > Coleoptera > Curculionidae > Diaprepes > Diaprepes abbreviatus. Next base: position 954,925 of record JASJET010000083.1, read on the forward strand.
GAATTTAAATCATCAACTATAATAAATGAAAATTTAGTTATTGATGAACTTGCCCAATCTAATGTATTTTTTAACACACTAATCTATGTGGGCATATGTATTTTGGATTTAGCAAAGACGACAATCTACGATTTTCATTATAATTATATGAATCGTTTTTTTCCAATTGCAAAGTCCTCTACACAGATATAAATTAAAAATGATAATCTATATGATAAACTTAATATAGATTGTCAAAAATATTTTGATACTTCTGATTATTCCTGCAATAATATATATAATATTCCGAAAGTTAACAAAAAGGTTCTCAGGATGATGAAGGATGAAAATAATGGCAGGATCATGACGCATTTTATCGGATTAAGATCAAAAATGTATTCTACTAAGGTGCTATATTCAGCAGAGGAAATTGCAGCGAAGAAGACTGAATTTGAAAAAGAAGAGAAAGAACGTTCGGAAATCGATGATATTTTGAAGAACCTCCACATAACTAAAAAAATTAAAGGAGTAAAGAAATCGGTTATTAAAAATACTATAACGTTTAATGATTATGTAGATTGCTTGGAAACCTTTAATGAAAATCACATAACTCAAAAATTAATTCGATCCTGAAAATATGAATTATATACCACAGAACAATCCAAAATAGGTCTCAGTCCTCATGATGATAAAAGTCGCGTTATAAAAGGCATCTGCAATACACTTCCCTGGGAACATTGTAATACAATGGAAGAATAAACTTAAATGTATATATATATATATATATATATATATATATATATATATATATATATATATATATATATATATATATAGATAGATATACAAAAAAGAACTATAAAAACACTGAAATTATTTGATTATTTAAAAATCTTTACTGTATTTTTTTTTAATCATGTATAATATAAAATAAATATTTCAACAAAACTATAACCTGCTATATTTTTTTTACTCACGTAAAATATAAAAAGGTATTTTAACAAAACTATTTAATTTTTAAAATGCCACGCCCTAAAATGGCACTAAAATTGCAATTTAAACCTTAAATTTTCCCCATGTTATTCTTATGGGAAAAATGCAATTTTTATTCCCGTACGATCCTAGGTACATCTACTATGGTTGTCGAACATCTGAGACAATCCAACACATTACTGGAGGGTGCCAAGCGTTTTCCGCAACCGAATATAAGAAAGTACTTAGCCGCTAAGATACTCCACCAAGAGTTAGCAAAAAAGTTAAACCTATTACAGGTAGGAAAAGTGCTTTACTACAAATACAATCCGGAGCCCATTCTTGAGAACAACCAGTTCAAGTTATATTGGGACTGAACGGTTCTGACGGATCAGAAAGTTGCTTATAATAGACCAGACATTGTACTAGTAGATTAAATTTCTAGACGAACTACACTAATCGATATTGCTGTACCTAACAACAACAACCTAGGGCCAAAGTACAACGAGAAGATCGCTAAATAGAGAGATCTGGAGGTGCAAATCCGAAGACAATAGGCAATGAATAGCGTCCAGACGATTCCCATAATACTCTCAACAACTGGAGTGATACCAAAGAACCTCCTGCGGAACATCAAGGGACTAAGCCTTAGTGAAAATCTGTATAAACCGATGCAGAAAGCAACCGCGCAAACCGTCCAAAAGTTCGTTGGAAATACAGCAGACCACATCACCTAGGACCCGATAACATAGAAAGGGTTCCCACAGAGCTTCATACTTTTGGTATCTTTGTGTACCTGGTATTAGTCAATATTTCCTGGAGGGAGTGCGAAGCCGTTTAGTTTGTAAATCATAATAATAATAATAATAATAATAACCATATCCTTTCTTTACCTTTTATACATCCCCCTGTCCTGACCCACTTACCCTCAATCCCGATATAATTTCTTAGGAACCACTTTCATTCAGCTTTCCGACTGAACCCGGCAACGATTAGATCCAGGGTTTCCCTCAAACAATCGTAGGAGGCGATTAAATGGGGAGAACTTTTAAATCTTAACTAATGAAATGTCGACTTCAAAACATAATGTATCCCAGGTGGGTAGGACCCATGGTCCAGAATCTCACACCACAGAAGCGGTCTGCTCCACGGTTTCTGGGGGGAGCAACATTTCGACATCGCAAATTTTAAGTGGCAGTGTGTTGAAGAGGCGAACCCCTGTCACACAAGAAGCTACAGCCCAACAACAACATGAGAGCCAAACTACAACGAGAGCTCACCCTCCGAAGGTGCTGCGCAAGAACCTCAGCCAGCGCTCACTCTGGCGGGACTTCCGAGACAGCGCATGAAATGGACAACATCCATGAATGAAACAGTAATGCACATTTTTTATAGAGTGACTGAACTAGGACAAGAAACGATCGACTATAGACAACAGCTTCATACCGAATTTTGTAGGGAATATCCAGACCTACAAGTGTCACAACAGAGAATAGCAGACCAATACAGAGCTATTCTTCGAAATAAACTAACCTCAGAAGCGCCACTCAACATTATCAAAGCGGAAATAGAACGAAAGATAAGGAGCACCGACGGTAACAGTGAACAAACCGCAGAACCTGCGCCACAACCAGACATAGAGACTCAAAAACAACCAAACAACGGCATGAGAGCGGACATCGCTGAGGACCGGCAGCAATAACAACTACATCAGCACGAGGGTCAGATAACTCCAAGAGCTCTACCCGCCGAAGACACTGTGCAAGAACCCCAACCAACTCTTAGTCAAGCGGGACGGCCAAGACAGCGCATGAAATGGACGTGTCTATGAACGAGACAATAATACCCATTTTTTTATAAGGTGACTCAACTAGAACGAGAGATGATCGGCTACAGACAACAACTACATGGCGAATTCTGCAGGGAGTACCCACATATGTAAGTGTTCCAGCAGAGAATAGCTGACCAATATAGAGTTCTTGTCCGAAACAGCCTAATTCTTGAAGCTCGGCTTAATAGCTTCAAAGCGGAAATTGAACGTGAGATCAGAGGAACTGACAATAATAGCAATCCACTTGCTGAACCTGAGCCACAGCCGGAACCTGAGGTCCAAGAACAACAGGAACAACTAAATGACGATGCTCAACAGGACAACACTGAGCTCTTTTATCAGAAACTGTCAACGGAACTGAGTGCTGCTGTGATGCAGCATGATAGAAGCAATCCGTTAAGAAGACCGGAACTGCCAAAAATTAATTCATCCAAAAAACTGGGTACCATGTTAGACATCATGAACAATCGGATATTACCAGCTTATGTTTCAGATGCCTACACTCTGGAATCCTTGCATATGACCATCTACTGCGCCGAGACTGCTATGGCAAGAGCTCTAGAAATTAAAGTTACTACAGAGCGCCGATCAGCAAGAACAGAACCCAACACACCACCATGGGAAGAACGTCTAAATAAGAAAACTGAAAATCTTCGAATAGATATAGGACAGCTGACGGAGTACATCAGGGGCACAAGAACAAGTAGACTGCAAAGGAGAATCCGATATCATTCGCAACAAGATCCAGCGAATGCTACTGCTCAGCAATGCTTTCGCTGAAACAGAAGCTCTCAGTAATGAACATAACCCGATCCTCTCCATCCCCCCACTCCTCGACCTTGACCTCGACCTTGCCCCACCCCTCTTTGGCCCCGCCCACATGTCCTTGTCATTGACCTTGAAAGTGCACGTGTGCTTTGCCCTTGGCCTTGACCTTGTGTTCAAGGTTGCGTGCGTGAGCTTGGCCTTGACCTTGGCCGAGACGACCTTGACTTTGTTGGAGGCCATCTTGGGTGTGTGACCTTGAAGTAGTTATTTGTGCATTGTAATAGTGTGGGATTCCAACAAGTAAGTAGGTGGATTTGGAACGTTAACTTTTACAACTTTAAACAATTCGGTTGACCAAGAGGGCGTATATCCTTTCTCGAATAAACTTTTGTACTTGCTAATACGCACAATGTCACCCATGGAAAACTTAAATATTTTAGGTACAATTTTTAAATAATCGTGTGCTTTAATTTGTGTTTTTTCTTGCACATCTGCAGGCTTCATTCCAATGGTGCGATGTTTCGAATGGTTATAGGTTTTTGTTACTGCCGATAATATATGTATCCATTTGTAAGATCCTCTTGTCGAGAATTGTTTATATAAATTATTTTTTAAAGTCCTTATGACTCGCCCAACAATTGCAGCTTTCTTTGTGCTGTAAGTGGAATAATGATTTATATTATATTTTTTCATCAGGGCTTGAAAGTTTGTATTATAGAACTCCTTTCCTTGATCACTTTGCAGATTTGTTGGTGTATATGATGCCTCTTCAATGATGCTTTTCATCGCATTAGTAACTTCTATACCAGTCTTGTATTTTATGGCTTTGGTATAGACAAATTTAGAGTAACAATTTATACAGACCAAAATATAACGATAACCATCGTTTTCATCAGCATACTGTTGCATTTCAGCCAAATCAATTTGTCACAAATCTCTGTATGCTTTTACTATCGTGCGCCGTCTTACAAAATTTTTTCTAGCCGTTCTATGTAGTTCATTAACAATTTTGATTTTTTCTAGACAGGGCTCCATATTATTAGTAATATTAAAGGTTTCAGATCGAAGAAAGAACTGAATAATATCATTAAATATTGAGCTTAATATATTATATCTTCTTCTCGTAATTCCTCTATGATTGACATAATTTCATTTTCGTGTCCAGTGTGACCGGCCATTTTGGAACTCCACAACAAACGTAAACGATCCACCAACTCTTTAGCTTTGTTCCAATAGACATATTGAAATTTTTTCGAAGATAATTTCTTTTTTGCGGGTAATTGTAGTTTTTCAGAGAGATTTTTTCTTGTAATAGTACCACCTAATTTTGTGTCCATTATCAGAGGTTTAATAATTCGTAAATATTTGTTCCATCTGGTCTCCCGTAAACCATCACTTTTTTTAAAATTGTTGTAGACAGCACTCGTTGATTCCAAAATTTCCTTGTACGTTGAAAGTACATTATCACTTAATTGTTGTTCCTTGCCTACACTTGGGGGTGTTTTAACAAATAACAAATCATAAAGTGCCGGTGATCCACCATATTCTGCAATATTTTTCCCTTTTCTGTATAAGACAATATTCCCATTCCGAAAACGCACCTCTAAATTACCAATAAAATTTTTGTTATAATCTGTTTTTGAACCAAAACGTACACCATATACAGTATCGTATAGAGATGGTTTCGAACGTAATCCTTTCAGGTGTGCGTTTAAAGTATCGGAAGTTGTGGTGTCAGCGGATGCGAGAGATGTATTAGTTGATGTCGAGGGTGTATCAAACACCGATTGGCTAATATCTTCTTTTGAAATGCGATGCTGCTACTGCTGCTGAATAGGTGTGGAGGTTTGAAAGGAATGTGTAGGTTGGGGAAAACCTGATATTTGAGTCGACTGCACTGATGTACTGGGACTATGTGACTTTGTAGCTGGATAATGTTGTTGCTGTTGTTGTTGTTGTTGTTGTTGTTGTTGCTGCTGCTGCTGCTGCTGACGTTGCTTAACCACATCAGATATAGTTGTCAACGGCTTAGAAATGGGTTCGTAAAACTTTTCCAATTCCACAACATTAAATTCTTTAGCCACTTTAATTTGTTTAAATTTTTTTCTGACGGCATTGGTAGCTTCCACTAGTTTACGTTTTAAGTCGATCGCGTTATTCATGATGTTAACAAAGGACGTTTCAACAATCAAATGAGTGTTCTCTTATTATTACAGTAATATATAGTTATCAAATCCTTTGCGGTATCTTCCCGATTTCACATCACTGTCTTTATCAATTACTAAAAATCCATACTTATTATCCCAACATATTGAGCACATTTCTTAAAATTGAATAAAAGTTAGATCCGGTGAAACGTGGTCGGAAAATATGTGTTTCATATTCAACTCATCTTGTTTAAACTTAATAATAAAATTGGCATTGTCTCGCACAAGCTGTTTAGGCACTCGCGAATATGTTTGCGCTAGGTAAAAGGAGTCGATATTTTTTATGTCGTCCCATGCTAAAGTACGATCTTATAACATCCTGTTTTTCACATATAACATCATCAAAGATAAATATAGAGTTTGGTTTTGCATCGGACGGTTCCACAATATTACTGGAATCACTAAAGGCATAGTAGCCTAAACCTTTGATGGGTGCTAAAATTTTCCTTAAATACTCATATTTCGGTTCATACAGAGATTTCGAGTAAATATTGACATTTTCGAAACGTAGCCCAAGGGGGTGTGTAAGCAGCGAAATCATGACATTAGTTTTTCCACAATTGGATGGACCGATTAACAGGCCGCGAATAGAGGAAGGAAGTAGAGGACCGTGTCTCTTCTTTATCTTCTTTTCAAATCCAAGTCCAACTTTTCATTGAGATTGTCAATAGGAAGTTTTTGTTTAAGATCGATAACGCGCATCTTAGGAAAATTTGATATTTTATAGGCAAATTTTCACAAAAATTGCCAATCAGATGCCGAACGTCAAACGAAGTGGACGGTCTCACGTTTCCAATAAAACTGGACACGGTATTGTGAATTCGTTAATAAATAAATTACCATTCGAGGTACACATTCCCGGTTATCAATATTGCGGACCCGGAACAAAAGTAATAAAACGTGTAACAAGAGGTAATCCAGGCATTAATCCTTTGGATGCCGCATGCAAAAAACACGATTTAGCCTATTTACATAATAAAGACAACATAAGTGCGAGACTTCGAGCGGATTACGAGCTCGAACAAAGTGCTTGGAATAGAGTAAAATCGAAAGATTCCGTTTAGGTGAAAAAACAGCAGCTTGGTTAGTTATAAACATTATAAAAGGAAAACAACGTTTTGGTATGGGTGTACCATCATCATTATCAACAAAAAAAAATCTAGTAAAGGCACACGTCATACAAAAAGGAAAGGTGTTAATAAAAATCGACATGTTCGGAAAGTCAGTTTCGGAACAGCTATTCGACAAGCAGTTCGAAAGGAATTATTAAAAGCCGGAAGTAAAAATGTGTTGGAAAAAAATGTCATGAATGCATCTAAAATAGCTCTGTCGGCAGCATGTAGATCGGTAAAAGCGGCAGGTGGCAAAAGGAAGGTTCGTACACCGAGAATAATACCGATTCCTAAAACTGGTGGAATATTACCATTAATACCAATTTTTGCCAGGTTATCAGCTTTAGGTTCATTAGCCGGTGGGGCAGCGGGAATTGTGCGCGCCATAAAAGCTGTAGAAAAAAGCAGCGAAGATAAAACCGGTGCTGGCCTGTATTTAAAATCGAAAGGAAATGGTTTGTTTCTAAAGCCATATCGTAAAGGTATGGGATTATTTTTAAATCGTAGATCAAAAAACTAATTGAATCCCTACCTCGAAGACCACTATCTAACATCGATATAGAAAAATATGCCAAAAAGAAAAGAATAGGACACTTTCGAGGCGTTTATATGAGGAATTCATTACCTAGACAAGGTCCTCGACGTTACGAAGCAGCAATAGTGAATTTGGATAGTACGCGTGGTGTAGGGACTCATTGGGTAGCTTATAGAAAAAATAATTCTAAAGTAACATATTATGACAGCTTCGGCGATTTACCCCCACCGATTGAATTGGTACGATATCCACAAACGGGATCGGAACCATCAAAAATTATTTACTATACATACGATCGTCAACAGGATTTTGGAACAGTCTGGTGTGGACATTTGTGCTTAAAGTTTCTTGTCGAATCACCAGCGTAAAAGATGTCATCATCATCGTCACCATTAACACCGCAAATGGATCATAATAACTATACTAAAATGTTGCAATCACTGAAAGCATTTCATCTAGCCGGTGGATTAAGGAAAATGACCGTGAAACAGTTAGAAAACACGCCCAAGGAAGTAATGATTGCATTAGCCCCAAATGAAATTCCATTCGTTTGGGATAAGTTGCCCGAGCACCTCAAAAGCGATATCGACATATTAAAATATCAGTGCGGTTGCAAACATTATTTCAGCAGCAATTTAAACGAGGTTACGGCTGATGAGGATCTTACGGCTAGAAAATTATTTTGTTGTTATTGCAAAATCAGCGATGTGCGCATAAAAGCAGAAAATAGCATAATAACATCACTATCTAATGCAGTGAGAAAAGGGGTGAAGACGAATCTTTTTAAATGTTGCCGCTAAGAACAAAACCGAGATGTGTGATGTTTTAATGGTTAGTCATGTCTTATACGTTCACACTAACAGGACACTCGAGAGTCTTAAGCGCCGATTTTTATCCACCAGTCGAATTAAATAGAGAAAACAAATATGGTCTGGCATTGCTGTGATTTTACACATACAATTCAATTTTTAATGTGGACGAAGGCAACAATAAGTTTTCCTACATGAAGGAGGGTTACACCACCGAACCGATACAATTGCAGATTCCACCTGCAGCCTATGAAATAGATGAGATAGGTAAAGCTATGTCGGAGGATTTTAGAATTTCAACTGAAGAAAAGAACGATGAAATTTTTTACTTGGTCGCTAATAATAATACGCTGAAATGTGAACTGAAATCCCAATATACTATAGATTTCCGGGGAGAGGCGAGTATCGGTAAAATGTTAGGATTTAATCATACAGTGTTAAAAAGAGACAAAAAGCACGAATCAACCGAGATGGTGGAAATAATGAAAGTACGCATCATACACGTAGATTGTAATATAATTTCCGGAGCATATATGAATTCTGTGGAAGGTCATACTTGGTTCGAATTCGATATCGACGTGGAGCCCGGTTACAAAATCAGTAAAGAACCACAAAATAATATTTATATGCCGTTAATGCCGGCAGGACGTCAGTTTATCGACAACATCACTCTTCGCATCTTGGACGATAGCGGTGATCTAATCAATTTTCAAGGCGAGAAAATAATCGTGAAATTGGAACTGAAGAAACTTTCATAGAAATGGGTTTTTGCTTCAATCGTCAATTGTGTATGCTGTCGACTAAGATGGGGAAACCGCCGAAACATAATAAAAGTAAAAGAAGAGTTAACGTCAATGTTAGTCGTCGTCCAGACATTAGATCACAAACATCTCAACAGTTATCTGCCGAAGACTATAAATTTTTAAAATCAATCGGTCTTAAAGTGCGAAAATGATTTCCACCACCAGCGATAAAATAGAGGTTTTCTCCGAACCCATCTTGGACAATTCCATTATTAGTCTAGAAGAGCATACGTATAAACCATACGGATCTCCATCATTCAACAATTCGGATGAAGTCCGTATCCCCATTAATTTTCAAGATATTATACTGGATATCGCCGAAAGTTACATATATATTGAAGGAAAATTTAAACCCATAGACGCAACGAAAAGATGTTTTTTTATCAAATAATGCCCTCGCATTTTTGTTCGTTGAAATTCGCTACGAGATGGGAGGTGAGCAGGTCGCCGTGGTTCGTAAACCTGGAGTTACGACGACATTGAAAACCATGGTTTCATTCGGAAGTTTGCAACAAAGATCTCTCATGACGTCCGGATGTGGTCTCGACGAAACAAACCAAGATATTGTAGATACGGCAAGTAACGTATTCTCCGGGAAATTACCCTTAAAATGTCTTATGGGATTCGCCGAAGATTATGCAAAAGGTGTATTCAACGTAAAATAAGAGCTTATTATGATTATAGCTCGCATTTTTACCAATTGCTACGTCGGCGAAATAGAGGCAGAAATTCGTATCGACAAAATCGAATGGAAAATTCGTCACATCATTCCAGACGACAAGCAAAAATTGAAAATAGTGTCTCGCATTAATAAAGGTGGAAACAATGCCAGGATTCAAATGGCATATCGTAAATGGGATCTGTACGAATTACCAACTTTAAGGCAAACATCTTCCGACGTGTGGGCCTTGAGAACGAGTACAAGTCTGGAAAGACCGCGCTATATAATCGTCGGGTTTCAAGACAGCAATAATTGCGACAAGAAAGATAAAAACGCAACCCAGTTTACCCACGCCGACGTATGCGACATTAGACTGTATCTGAATTCAACCGTTTATCCCTACGAAAGATGGAATTTAGATTTCGCCAAGGAACTGTACGCAGCAGCCTATTACAATTACGAAAACTTCCAAAGCAGCTACTACGGGCGCGAAATAAACGATCCGAAGATAACGTTCGCGGAATATATGAAAAACCCCGTTTTTATTATCAATTGCAGTCATCAACCAGAGGCGATTAACTCATTGAGAGTGGAAATGAAATTGGAGTTCCAAACGAGAAAGAATAAATTCCCCAAAGACACTAAAGTGTACGCATTCACGATTCATTTTTTAGTTATAATGTATTAAACAGTTCGGTGACCAATAAATCTATATTTTTATGTATCGATTATATGTAACACAAAATAATTTTAAAATATGATACTTGAATCAATAAATTTGCAATATTTATTTGAAACCCAACAAAAAAAAGCGGACAGAAAAGCCCGCTTCCTAAGAAAGGAGTATGGTAGATAATGGGGGTTTATTTAGTGAAAAAAAAAACTTAGATAACGCAAGAAAAAATTTTTGAAAAATGGTGAATGCACGCCAAAGTTGAAGTTTTAGAGCAAAATAATATTAGGAAATTAGAAAGAGAATTTTTTTCTACATATGGCAGTATTTTTCAAAATTCGGAAAAATGAAATTTGAAGAAAAGGGTTATAGTAAGTTAGTAATTTAAATTTTTTAAAGCGCTGTAGCTCGGGAACCGTTCAAGATAGAAAAAAAATAAAAGCACTTTAATTACCTAGAATTTTGAGGAGAATACAATAGTGAAAAAATTTGAAAAATCTTTAAAATGAAAAAAATTTAGTAGAAAAAATTGAAATTCTCGAGTTAGGAGGCTGGAGCGCTAAACGGGAATATGTAGAAGTTGTAGGGGAGGTTCTTAGGGCTTTTTTTTGCGTGTCCTGCTCTCGCGCTAACGCGCTGCGCACTTTGGCGGTTCATAGTCGAATACGCTGAGGACAGCACCGCAACCACCGCTGTTGATGATGACGGGCCGTGCGACTCCACAACACAATAATGAGTCGCATGTTTTTGCAACAAAACGGTCCTTTTCAGGACCACAAAATACTTTAATCGTAGTTTTAGTTGGTTATAATACTTTGTAACCAATATTTTATGTTCTTTTTTTTCATAAAAACATACAATATTGAGATGCAAAGTATTAGAAGTTCTGGCGACAGAACCTTAACTTCTTAAACCGAACCATGTTTTAGCATACTTGTAAATATTATCAAAAAATATTTACAACTATTGCTATTGCGTAGTTTTAGTGGATTATTCACACTTTTTTATTACCTAATATTATGTGGGAAAGGTTCTATATGAAATAACATACAAAAAATATATTTTCAAGTCATTTTTATTCTCTTTATAAAATATAAAAATCTGATCAAAGACTTTTTTTTTATTAACTACAAAATATATACAGGGTGTCCAAGATAAGGATCCTAAGCATGGGGATCTCGGAAACAGTTGGAGATACGAGGTCGGTTAAATTAGAGAAAAGTTGCGCAATTTAGTACTAAATTAAACGCAGTTAAAAAAATTTAAAAATTTCAAACACTTCCGGAGATTTCCGGAAAAAAACGAAATTTGGCAAAATCGTTTTTAATTTTTGCAGGCTTTATTTAAAGAGATATCAGAAAATAAAAGGTAGATTCTCATTGCCACTTTTTATTTTTTATAATATGGTCTAAACAAAATTTAAATCCGACGTTTCGTTTCTGAGATACCATCATGAACTTTCATTTTTTATATGGAACAAAAAAAAGTATCCCATGTATTTGATAGCATTTTTTATTACAAATTCAACGATGTATCACCCTTGCATATCGAATACGTAGTTCAAGTACTTTCCATAAGAGCTCCATGAGAGCGAGAGAGAAAGGTATATCAGTTTTATAAAAGCCAATGAACTACACACTTGATATGCAAGTGTGATACACCGTTGAATTTGTAATAAAAAATGCTATCAAATACATGGGATACTTTTTTTTGTTCCATATAAAAAATGAAAGTTCATGATGGTATCTCAGAAACGAAACGTCGGATTTAAATTTTGTTTAGACCAAATTATAAAAAATAAAAAGTGACAAGAAGAATCTACCTTTTATTTTTTGATATCTCTTTAAATAAAGCCTACAAAAATTAAAAACGATTTTGCCAAAATTCGGTTTTTTCCGGAAATCTCCGGAAGTATTTTGAATTTTTAAAATTTTTAAATTGCGTTTAATTTAGCACTAAATTGCGCAACTTTTCTCTAATTTAACCGACCTCGTATCTCCAACTGTTTCCGAGATCCCCATGGTTAGGATCCTTATCTTGGACACCCTGTTTATTTACAAACTTAATACTATAAATTAAAAGCTAATACCTACAACTACTTAACACCTACTACATAATTTATAAAAGTCCTCTAATTGTTTTTATATCGCACACATTCCACCTTTTTTAACTCTAATTGTCTTTCCAGTTCTAAAATGTCACTCTCACACGCACTCACTTTTTTCACAAAGTTTTTTTTTCATTCGATAAATGTCCGATAGTTTGCTCTTCTGTGAGTTGGTGAAGTCTTCAACCCACTCCGGTTGAGATGTCTCGGAACATATTAAAGAAGAAGAAGCGGTTTCGTTTGGTGAAGACGACGACGACGACAACGACGAAGCAGCGGAAATTTCATCGCCTTCAAAACACCGCTTAAACCGCTTCTTCAAGGGTTTCCGGCATCCCAATATCGGCGACAGTGGCGCTGGGGAAGACTTTAACTCCGACACTACTTCCTGCTCTACGCTGGCCGGTGTTGGTGGCGTTGGTGGTGTTGGTCCATCGGGACATTCGATCACTTCCACTTCTACGGACAATGGCTCTTGCGGCGATGTTTTCAGGAAGTCGGGTAATGGAACAGGGGTAGAGGGACGCTTAAAGTTAAACTTCTTATTTCCTTGCCCCACACCTTTAATCGCCGAATAAAAGGTTTGTTTTATCGGCGATTTCCGACTTCCGCATAGTCAAAAGCTTCTTTAACTTGGAAGCTTTCGGAGAAGATTCCCTGTTAGGCCGCGATGCTTTTCGCACAACCACATCACTAATTAAGTTGATCTTCGGCTCCTTCTTCTCCGTCCAACATTCAAGGAATTGCGCAGCCGACTGCACCAACTCTTCGTCTCGACCATCATTCAGAGCTTTGTCTTCGGCATCCTCTTGCTCCCTGCCGTTCCAATTTTCGAATACCCCCGGACTCAACACTTCCAAGCCACTGATGTTTTCCAACATACATTGTTGGGATCCGCAGCTCACGTCAAGAGCATCCAAAAGAGACCTTACACATGATGACATCTTCGATACTACAACTCACACTATAACTTTAACTTACTACTGCACTGTTTGGTGTTCTGACGAACTGTGAGGAGCTCGAGCCAGCAAGTCTGCTTTTATGCCCATTTCCCCCACTATACCACCTTTATTCCTTTTGTTCGATGCATTTAAGTATAATATTTAAACTTGTCAGATGCAAGGCCAAGACCAAGGCCGACGTAACCGGCAATACCAGGGTCGTTTTCAAGGTTGTAATTTTCATGGATTTTTTTTGTCCCTATCAAGGTTATTTTAAAGAAGCATATAAATATAGTACTAAACTTTTCAGATGCAAGGCCAAGGCCAAGGTCAAAGTACCCGTCAATGCCAGGGTCGTTTTCGAGGTTGTAATTTTCAAGGAATTTTTTCTTTTTTGGTCCTGTCAAGGTTATTTTAAAAAGTAATACATAAATAGAGTGCAGCGATTGAAAAGTACAACATATTCAAATATCATGTTGCCAACTGATGAACAACCTAGTGAAGCAGCCAAAACATACAGTCATATACCAAAAGCTTTTTATTTAACTTGTCATCATTGTAAAAGACTAGGTGGCGGAATGATCTTACGTACAACTTCAACTACATTGACCTTTTCAGGGTTAAATTTGTACAATGCGGCTTTTGTGGACTAGTTTACTACCAGTTCAAGGACATTAATGAACGTGCCATCCAGAGAAGAAATAGAAGAAGCTTACCTGTACAGAAGAAACTAACATGTATTTTATTTCTTTTTTTTTTAATTTTTTTGTTTGTTATAGTGTTTTATTTTTTTAATAATAAAAAGTAAAGTCAATCTTTTGTTATATTTTAATTTTTTTTTCCAATAAAACAATAGTAAAATGAATCTGTATGTGTATTTATTAAATATCACCTAAAATACGTTTTGCAATCCATATTTTTCTGCAGAGTCCGTTTAATAATGAAATAGAACCATATATTAGGGTGAAATCTAATGGTTTCAAATCAGTCTCACATAACAATGTCAGAAGTAAACACTATTGATAAGTTCGGTCGCAAAAGAAAATTTAAGGATTTTAACTTTATGCGAGGTCCTTCAGGAATAGGTTTTAAACTTACACCTAATGGAGATTACGACATGGGAAGCAAAAGATTGTGCTATTTAGCAGAACCTCTTGAAGGAGACGATGCGATCACACGAAATTATGTTGATAATAACCTTGCTCAGTGTGTGCAAGATACGCAGAAAGCTTTACATGACTCAACAATTGTTATTAAAGATATATTCAGAAACCAACTTGAAAGTTACGTACGCAAGAAATTAATTGAAACCGGTCAAGAACTTAGAGGATACATTGATGATACTGTTATTGCAATGACGAACTGCGTGATGAACTTAACTCTAGAATGTTGAAAATTGAAAAGACTATGGAGGATAATGTCAACAAAACTGTTTTACATTAAACATTTGCTCGTAGACCTGTGCGTTTAATTTACTGTTAGACAAATTTTTCAACAATAACTTTTACCATTTGTTATTTTTCAACACTTCATTATATTTATAATTTTAAAATAAAGGTTCAATAAAAAGCAATCAAGTAATGAATACATGTTTTTTATTAAAAAAAAAATACAATACTACCATTACATATTAATGTTGTATGTTCAATAGAAATAATAAAAACAATATAAATAATGAAATATGGATTTTCCAGATTACGTGCTGTCCTGACTTAAAAATGATTCCAACACGGTGACTAAATTTGCTAAGTTTTCTTCCGGGTCTGTTTTGTAAAAATCTATGTCTGCATGCCCCCAAGGTAGAGTTTTGGTTGAATTGGGAATTACATAACGTTTATCATCGCTATGTGACAATGCTACTTTATTTATTATGTTGGTAGAAATGTTTATGTAATTCACTTCTAAATATATTCATCTTTCTTAATATCAAACCACCCCGTTCAACAATTCTTTGGTAGTCTTCCTGATGAAGGTCTTTCTCGATAACACATTTTTTGATACCTTTGGCTTTTTTTAATTCATTATTAATGGACTTTACATAATAAGCCTTCGCGCCGGTATCATAAAAACTTATTATCGGATAACCAGAAAACTCATCTTTCATTCTACCAACTACAGAATTACTTTTAATTATGTTGAAATTATTAATTTTGGGGTAATTTGATGTATCAAATATTTTGGGGTTTTCTGATATAGTTTGATAAAAGTTTTCCGTATACATTTTAATATAAGCGAGTCAGTATCGGTGTAAAGTAACGAAGCATCATCGCCAAACTTGGATTTAATAAAATTATAATAAAAATCGTATATTACAGTCTTTGATATATCTAATATGGAAAATCCGATATAAATTGGTTTATTGTACAATATTTTAACTTTATTCATATGTATAGCAACAAAGTTCTCGGTAAATATCGAGCTATTATTGAAATTGGGGCGGGATATTAGTGCTCTAGCTCCATTTCTGCCTACACTGTTATCCCAATGTGTTACTAATTTTATATCCTTTCGATTTTCCACATTTTCCATAGTTTTACCAAAAATCGCGTTATTTTTTAATTTAAAAGTGTCCTTGGCAAATTTTGTGGTAGCCTTGTTACGTAAATTAGTATTAAAATCAATATACGATTTTAGCCATTTTGATTGCTTAAACTGTAATACTCGATGGGTTTGCATTACCACTAAGTCGTTGGCGATGGCTTGTTTTAAAGTTCTATAATGTACAATGTATTTTTTTTTCTTGTACAGTAGGAATTAATTTCGGCAACTTAGCGTTTTCTGTTGGCGGTATGATATTTTCTACTAGAAATGGAAGATCAGAATGTGCATCATGCAACTCAGTCGGATAATGCACATCCACTTCCAAAACGTAGCCATGTAAACTATCATCACCAACAGCCATAATATTTAAATCCACAATTTCGCGCTCGCTTAACCATCGAAAACCACCATATGGTAATGCTTGTGACACACTATGACCATATAGATTTATAGCATCAAGGTATGTTATAAATGAAGAAGGTTTTGTTGGGTCATAGTCTGGTAAAAGAATATTATTAGCGATGTGCTTCCTTTCTGTACACTGGCTTATTCCGCCGCATACACCTTTCTTAAAAAAATGTATCATGTCTATATCAGTTAAGAGCTCTAACTCTACCTTAGTCATACGCAGCATACAATCAAATGGTAAACTTGGAAGTGTATAGTAATGTGTTGGATCAAGTTTATCGAATTTTAAACAATTATTCCGAAATTGCTCAAAAACATCACACAATAGCAACACATCTGATTTTAAACACACGTCCGAATAATCCCCCAAAGTTTTACACCCAAACAAGCGCCATACTTCTTTTGCTCTTCTATAGCTTTCATCGCTAATATGTTCTTCCCGTAAATTATCATAAAATTGATTTTTACCTGGAAGACATGTATTTTCCATTTTTTCTATAGAGTCAATAAAGCTATAGGGAAAAACACCCTTTTGACGAATCAAATTAAATTGGTTGATATTTGAAAAATGTTTCCGCGTTTCAATAAAATCGTCGTCGTTAAACCGCTGCCTAAATTTTCCAGAGACGTTGACAGAAATTTAAAACTGTCAATGAATCGCAACTTTAAATATTTCCTTTTGACTTTTCCACATTTACTATCAAAATAATCGTGCACATAAATGCTTTTGGTAAATGATATGTACTTTTCCATATTTTCAGCCAAAACACCAATTTTATCCCCATATTTACATAACTCTTTTATAAATAAATGGCGGTCGTAGCAGCTTAAGTTATGAAATATGATAGGGATAAAAGAGGGTAATTTATAATTTAAATTACAAACGGAATGTGCAGCATCAAATCTTTTTGCACCAGTTATGTGACAGTGGTCTCGTACTTCAATCTCACCCTCTTCAAAAGGGCCTTCACATATACCACATATTTTAGCATCATTAAACTCCCCTTTTTCTTCAGGCGTTAACGGTTTCATAGGCTTAATGTCTTTTAAATATGTGTTATATAGAGCCCTTAAATCACACTCGATAAGATCCACAAAGACTTGAGCTGCATTATTCCCACGAAATAGTTCAAATTTCGAAAGTGAGTCGTCAAAACAGCATTTAATTAAATAAGCAAAAGAATATGGTTCATGTTTAAAACTTTTTACAGTGTAAGAATTTTGTGGGTTTGGTTGTACGGTTTCAACGGGTTTTAAAACAGATTCGAAATCTGCATAAACCACGAATGGAACACGCAATTGCTTTTCTATACCTTCGAATTTTAAAATATTTTCCGGCACACTCTTTCCAAATTTAT
This sequence comes from Diaprepes abbreviatus, assembly GCA_034092305.1. Lineage (NCBI taxonomy): Eukaryota > Metazoa > Arthropoda > Insecta > Coleoptera > Curculionidae > Diaprepes > Diaprepes abbreviatus. The sequence continues at coordinate 972,630 of JASJET010000083.1, forward strand.
CGATTTTTAAATCCACTGAGGGTGTTTGCGTGAAAATGTGGCTACAATCGTAGCTTTGATGTAAAGTTAAAGCTGACGGTGTACTAAAATAAATGAGGCAACCATCACAGAAATATATTTTATATTGTTGACAACTAATTTGACTTGAAACTAAACGTGATAAATCCCGAATCCAACAATAATGACTCTTTGAACAAGTCGTATCACAAAAATGTTCACCGCCATCTTTACTACTACAGTCTTTTGTAATTAACAATAAATTTACATGTCTATCCAACTTTTTTGATGTATACCTCAGTGGACCAATAACTTCATGTATTACTTTATTATTTTCATATTTAGATTCTAGACCGTATACGTTAATTGATATGTTGTTCATTTCCTCAAATTTTTTAATATCACGTAATTTTACTGGAAAATCCATACCTGTTAAATTTAGCACTCTAGAAAAATGGGGGTAGGGTGTCTTCTGTGAAGGCGCTGCTGTTGGAGGAAACAATGCTGATGTTACAGCCCACGCAAAGCAAAATTCGTCTTTGTTGATCACATTGACGACAGCGCCTTTCTTTTCAATAGAACACGGCAACTAGATGTATGATGAGCCACCCATAGGCATATACTTGTTGATACTAACTTTCAAGTATAAAATTCGCACAAGAGCCCATCCTATAACAAGAAAAATAATATATAAAAATCAGTTTAGTATATCGGGTTTTGATTTTTCCATACCTGAATCTTTCTCCTGGAGCTCTGTCGCCTGCGTTTTTATTAATTCGGTGAAAGAATGGTAAACGGCATCCAAATCACTTTCTACACTAATTATTTGATTAGCAGTGTTGAAGGATTTTTCACTGAATATTTCTTGTGATGGAAGCATGTACTCGCCAACAGCTGTCATGTTAAGTTTTAAAGCATGATGCACACGTAATAAATTATTAACAAGTTCCACCACCTTGGATTTAATGTCTGCAAAGAACATTACGTAATCGGAATGCTCCATATCACTGCTAACCCGATAGGTTGCAATTCTCCTTTTGAAGGCACATTCAACGAGTTGCACACCATGACATACCGGAAAACATGAATTATTTTTATGTTGTTGTATGACATATGATTTATTGGAACATCTACATTACATGTAGTGCAATTAATTACCGGAATCGTCGATGTATACTCTTCAATTCGGAGCCGTTTTCCTCCAGGCACTTCATTAAATCTCGCCGCACACGATTCTCTTTTATGACGTCTCATATTATAACTATTAATAAACTTAGAACCGCAATGTTCACAAACATATGCCATGATTTGTCAAATATTAACACATGTACTACCTATACAAGTCAGAGCCAACTGATGAATGAAACTGCCCCATACCTTATATAAAACCATTCAAGGTCACCCCAACCCACGTAACATAACTTCAAGTCCACACACCTAAGATGACCTCCAACAAAATCAAGGTCATCGCGACCAAGGTCAAGGTCAAGGTCGCGCATGCAACCTTGAACACAAGGTCAAGGTCAAGGACAAAGCACACGTGCACTTTCCGGGTCAATGACAAGGACATGTGGGTGGGGCCAAAGACGGGTGGGGCAAGGTCAAGGTCACGGTCGAGGAGTGGGGGGATGGAGAGGATCGGGTTATGTTCACTACTGCTCTCTGTTCTTGCAGGACGGCTGAAGAGGTAAAAGACCAGCAATAACGAAAAACGAGACAATGCGCTCTTCCAACGGTCAGAAAAGACTTTCTATCGTAAGCTAAACTCTCCACCTAATATAGCAGATAATAAATATCTCAATAGATAGCAGATGGACGAGTTCTGGGGAAACTTTCCACACCAGCCAATTGTAACATCGCAGCTGTTTTAGCCATTTACCACCGAGGAAATTTCAAGAATAATAAAGGAATTCCATAACTAGAAAGGTCTCGACGGGATCCAGAACTACTAGCGCAAAAAGTTCTGGTTTGTGCTTCATCAGCTGGCTAATTTTATTAATGATGTTTTTCTTAACCCAGCAAAAATGCCAGTTTTCTTGAACGAAGGTATTACGTACCTCTTACCAAAAAACCAACACAACACACATGACTCAGCTAAGTATAGGCCGATCACCTGCCTACCCACAATGTATAAGGTGATCACCTCCTACTTGACCCAACGCATCTATGCACATTATGAGCACAATAGCATCATTGCAACTCAACAGAAAGGATGCACGAGAGGAGCAATGGGATGCAAGGAACAATTGATTGTTGACTCTGTCATATGTAACCAAGTCTGTACCAACCGAAGAAACCTCTTTGCTGCCTGGATTATAAAAAAGCCTTCGACTCAGTGCCACATGAGTGGCTCAAAACTATATTGAGAATGTACAGGGTCGATAATAATTTTGTTTCCTTTTTAGAACGCATCATGTCAACCTGGAGAACTAGGATCCAATTGCCATCCAGCGACACCATCGAAACTAACACCAATCCGAGACAAAGGGGAATATTTCAGAGCGATTCACTTGGCCCCTTGTGGTTCTGCGAACCCATTATCACGCCGTTTGAACTCCACCAGATACGGCTTTAGTATTAGAAATAACAACGAAGAGGTAGTAAAAGTGAACCATCTTCTATACATGGATGATGACTGCTACCAGAAACCAGCTGGAACAAATGCTTAAAATTGTAGAGGAGTTCTCCGGGTGGCAAGATACAACCAGGGGCTTTTGAAATACAAAACGGTGAAACTATAGCTGCAATGGAAGCAAACCAGACGTACAAATATCTAGGTATGAAACCATCGCACTGTGAAAGCCGAATTGACAACCGAATCAGTCAGGATGGTAAAACGGGTATTACGAACCAACTTAAACAGTAGAAATTTGTTTAAGGCGCTCAACATGTATGCTTGCTCTGCGTTGAGCTACTCTGTTGGAACTGTAAAATGGAGCAGGACGGACATCCAAAACCTGCAAAGAAAAATAAGGATACTCCTAACAAAAGGACAAAAACATCACCCTTGGAGTGCTATTGAAAGTATAATGCTTCCAAGACACCAAGGAGGAAGAGGATTAGTGGATATTGGTAAGCAGCTCGACCAACAAATAATAAACTAACGTTCATATTTCCACAGGTTAGCGGACTCTTCCATACTATATCGAGCAATATGAGAGGCAGACGATTCAACGCCGCTACAGTTGAGGAAACAAGATATTACTTCTCACCACCAAACAGATCAAGGGAAGTTACAAACCTGGCTACAGAAGCCACTTCATGGACGGCATCTAAATGAGGTTAATCAGGACAATGTCGACGACTCAAAGTCGTACTACTGGTTGATTTCAGGACAGATGTTTGCGGAAACGGAGGGCTTCTTGTTAGCTATCTAAGACCAGATTGTTCCGACGAAGAACTATCGGAAATTCATCATTAGAGATCCCTCAATGGAAAATGGCCAATGCAGATATAACTGTCGAACATCCAGCACATAACTGGAAGATACCAAGCGTATGTCGCAACCGAGTATAAAGAAAGACACGACTCAGCTAAGATACTTCACCAAGAGTTAGCAGAAAAGTTAAATCTATTACAGGTAGAAAAAGTGCCTTATTACAAATACAATCTGGAGCCTATCCTTGAGAACAACCAATTCAAGTTATATTGGGACCGAACGTTTCTGACGGATCAGACAGTTGCTCATAATAGACCAGATATTATACTAATAGATAAAATTTGTAGACGAACTACACTAATCGACATTGCTGTACTTAAAAACAACAACCTAAGGCCAAAATACAACGAAAAGATCGCCAATACAGAGATCTGGAGGTGAAAATTCGAAGAAAATGGGCAATGAACAGCGTCCAAATGATTCTCATAATACTGTCAACAACTGGAGTGATACCAAAGAACCCAGAACATCAAGGGACTGGGCCTTAGTGAGCATCTGTATAAGCCGATACAGACAGACAATTCTCCTTGCAACCGCGCGAACCGTCCGAAAGTTCGTGGGCAGACCACGTCACCTAAGACCCGATAACATGGAAAGGGTTCACACAGAACTTCATACTTTTGGTATCTTTATGTACTTGGTATGAGTCAATATTTCCTGGAGGGAGTGCGAAGCCGTTTGGCTTGTAAATCTGACATAATTATAATATCTTTATATTCCTTCTTTTGACAAAATTACAATTTGTATAGGAATCATCAACTTGTTAAGACCTAAAACTAATTAACCAGTTAACGCCAGAAGTACAAGCATGTTCAATTATTACTACTGGTTAAAAAAGCATCTATACAGTTTAAACATTTTTCTAGCAAGTATCCTTTTAATTTTATTTTAAAATTTTTAAGAGAAGTGACTTTTATTATTTCCTCTGATAACTTATTAAAAAGCTGCTAAGCCATTAGCAGATTTTATACCCCAAATTATATTTATTATAAGGAACATGTGACTTATTTTCCTGACGTGTGTTTACTTGATGTTTATCTTTCACAAGGGTGAAAGAAGACTTATTTAAGTAAACATAGATACACATTTCAAAAACAAACAAACACGGAAGAGTTGAAATTCCAAACTTCTAAAAAATATTTTTACATGGAAAACTACTACATACATTGGCAATACATCGAATGATCCTTTTCTGTGATAAAAATACCTTATGGGCGAAAGCTGACCAACCCCAAAAAGTGACCCCATACTGTAAGCGCGATTCAAACTGGGCCTAGTAAACAGCTAGAAGCTGTACTTCATCCAAAACAGTGCGTATATTCCTAAACATATAAATCACACTTTTCAGCTTACCCGAAACATGTTCACAGTGATTTTTAAAATTTAAATATTTGTCCATATAGATGCTCAAAAATTTCACCTTTTCACAATGTTCGATAGAGTTGCCCTGAATTAAAATATCTAGTTTCGTACATTTTTTCTGATAATTATGGAATTTAATAAATTTAGTTTTATTACCATTGAGAAATAAAAAGTTTTCATTAAACCATCTACTCGCATCCAGCATAATGTTATTACATTTTACTTCCAAATCAGGGTCTAATCTTTCAGAAATTTAAAGTGATGGATCATCTGCATATACAGACATAACGTCCGCAGGGATGCATCCAATTTCATTTATATATATATATATATATATATATATATATATATATATATATATATATATATATATAAATATATATATAAATATATATATATATATATATATATATATATATATATATATATATATATAATATAAACAGAACAAAGCCTAATATGGATCCCTGTGGGACTCCGACATTCACTCTCATATGTTCAGAACTAATGTTGTGCTCCATTGTCAGTACAAAAATTCTTACATACTGTTTCCTGTTTTCCAAAAATGTTTTTATCCAGTTCAATGAGGAGTTGCATATTTAGATAATTTAACCAATAAAAGTGCTTTGATCAACACAATCAAATGCCCTGCTGAGGTCACAAAAGATCCCAACAGGACACTCGCCCGCCCCGATAAACATTATGATAAAATGAAGTTATCGCAATAATGGTAGGTTTTCCATTCGTAAAGCCATGCTGATATAAGTTTAAAATATTATTACTTTGTAAAAAGTTTATCATTCTGTTTAATAAAGCATATTCGAAAATTTTTGATGTACTCATAGGTTCCGTAACTGGTCTATAATTAGATCTTTCCTTGATGTTATTGTTTTTGTAGATAGGTGTCACTTTACCCATTATCAATGTAGATGGAAAAATTCCTAAACAAAATGAAAGGTGAACCAAAAAAGTAATGGGCTCTATGATAAGCTCTAACACTTTTCTTATTAAAAAATTGGGTATATAATCAGCGCCCGCTGACTGCTTATTTTTAAGCTTAATTTTTAGTAAATCATGTAGCTCTATCTCTGAATATAAGCATAATGAAAAGCTGTATTCCGCAGGAGATTCTTCATTGAGATTTTCGCTCACTACATTGTGACTACGTGGTATTTTCTTCAAAATTTCATATGAAGCACTTTCAAAAAATTCATTAAAGCATTAGCTGTTAAATAAGAATCCGTTACGCAATCATTGCCAATATTAATTTGCAGATTTTTTTTATCCTTATATTTATTTGTTAATTGAGAAACTACATTCCACATAGTTCTGTTTATATGCTTACTATATTTCATTTTATTCTGATAAAAATTCTTTTTGTTTGATTAATTAATTTTCTATAATCATTATTTGCATTAAGGTAAGTTTGTTTTAATTCAGGATAATTATATTTTAAAGAATGTAAGTTTTTTAGCTTTGCGCTGGAGTCTCTGAATTCTTTATTAACCCATTCTTTTTTATTTCTATCGCTATAGTATTTATTTAAAGGAAAGTTTATGTTAAAATAATACATAAAAATATTTTAAAAAACATCAAAATCCTTATTCAAGTAGAACTGAACATACAACTCATTTCAACTTTCACCTGCAAGATCCCTCTCAAAACCTATAAAATTCTTATTCAAAAAAAAATCGTTTGTAACACGTATTCTTGCAGTTTACGTTACCAGATACGTTCATTTCGTAAAAAACTGTACCATGATCTGCAATATTATTCAAGAACACAGACAACACCATTGTCGTCAAAGTTAAGAAATAAGCTATCGAAAGTCTAGATACTGGTGTCCCTCACCCGAGTTGGCCAACCCATCCTAGACACTAAATTAAAACAAGACAATATTTCCGAAATATGTCTAAATTCTACGCTGTCGTTATAAGAATTAAAATTTAAATCGCCACAGAACGAAATATTTCTACCTGGTCTGTATAAGTACTTTAAAATATACCTCTCCCAAACTCTTTTTAAAAGACCACCGTGCATAATCAAGGAATCCCATAAGGACCAGTAACCTTAAACTTTTTGAGATTTTGCCGAGATTTCTTGAAAAGTGGGTCGATTTGACTTATTCTTTTTTATTTTAATAATAAGGATTAGGATCTAGATCTTCTTGTTGTTCTTTGGAGATGATTTTGGGATCCCAATCCAAAGAGCATTGTAGTCTTGTCTTTCGGCAATAGAAATCGTCAGGATTTTCTCGCTCTTCGTGCCTGTTACTGTGCTTGCATTGTTCTGGACATGGTCTTCTTGATAAAGCGTCTGCATTTTCGTGGTTCAAGCCTTTTCTATGTTCGATTTTAAAATCGTACTTTTGCAAGCGTTGTAACCATCGTACTATTTGACCTTCAGGAATTTTAAATTGTAAAAGTCATTTTAATGATGCGTGGTCTGTTCGCAGGAGAAATTTTTGTCCATATAGATATTTGTGAAAGTGTTCCGATGTCTTTATAATAGCCAGTAGTTCTTCACACAATAATTTCGCTCAGCTTCGCAGAGTACTTTGCTAAAATAATCAATCACTTTTTCTTGGCCAATTTGTATCTGGGACAAAATTCCACCTATAGAGGAGTTACTAGCGTCAGTATCCACATCAAACATCTAATCATGATCAGGATACGACAATATTGGAGGATTATAAAGTGCCTTCTTTAGTTCCTTAAAAGCGGTCTCGTAGTATGCGGACCATTCATAGTTGTTGCTATTTTTAGTCAGTCGATGTCAAGGTCTTGCAATATCAGCGAATTCTTTTATGAATCTTCTATAGTAAGTATGGAGACCCAAAAAACTTCTTAGTTTATGCTTGTTTTTCGGTACTGGCCAACCTTGAATGGCTTCCGTCTTTCTGGATCGGTTCGTACATCCGTTTCGGTGATTATATGCCCCAGGTATTTTACTTGCTTCTGAAGAACTAAACAGTTTTTGAAATACATTTTTCAGGTGACTGTCAAATGTTCTTTCCAGAATTACGATATCATCTAGGTAAACTAGGCATGTTTTCCACGTTAATCCATGTAATATTCGTTCCATCAAACTTTCAAAAGTGGCTGGGGCATTGCATAACCCAAATGGCATAACACTAAATTGCCCTAGCCCAATTTTAGTAGAAAAGGCGGACTTCTCTTTATCCTCTAGATAAAGTTGTACTTGCCAATAGCCACTTTATAAGTCCAATGTGGAAAAGCATTTTGACCCAGTTAATGTGTCTAGTGTATCATCAATACGATGTAAAGGAAAACTGTCTTTCTTTGTGACGTCATTAAGCCGTCTGAAGTCAACACATAATCTAGTTGAGCCATCATTCTTTTTAAGTAGTACATCTGGGGATGTCCAAGGACTTTGGGGAGGTCCTATAATGCCTTGATTCTTCATGTCTTTAAGCATTTTGTCCACTTCGTCACGTTTTCCTAATGGTATTCTTCTTGGAGTTTGTTTAATTTGAGTTGCTTCTCCAGTATTTATTCCATGCTCGACTACATTTGTCCTTCCCAAATCACTATCAAATAAAGAGAAAACATCCTGATTTCTTCGTAAAAAATCTTCCAGTCTGGCAACCTGAACTTGATTCAGTAAAGGTGTACGTACTAACTAGGTTTTCAAATACCTTTGGTAGACTGGCAGGTAATTTCTCAGGTTGTAACGGGATACCGGTAACTATCACGTCGACAGGTTGTCACCTTTTCTCAGCTAGTGAGGATAATTCTTCAAGTTGAGCATCTTGACAAATATAGTGCTTCTTTTATTCTGGATCAATGTTCTGGCAAGAAGAATTCTTTTTGCATGTTACGAGCAATCTTGAGTTGGTTCAACAAAACTATTCCTTCTTCGGAATCATCAACCTTTACTTTTACTATACATTCTGAACTTGGTGGTAACATCGCATCTTCAAGAAGTTCAACTTCCCGGATCGACATTTCACTATTTTTCGGAAAATTCATAACAATGTCTTTATTTCTAGTTCGTTGTACTCGTTGAGGAAGATCAAGGACAAGCTTTTGTTGTTCCATGATATCAAGACCTAGTATTATTTCATCCAAAATATCAGCAACAATAACTACATATTTGAAAGTGGTGCTTCCCAGGGATATTTCGGCTTCATTCATCCCTTTCACAGATATTATTCACCATTGTCGGTTTGCAGGACATAATGCTTTTCCGGAAGATAAATTTTACATTGAGCCATGATGTTCGGTTTTACAATGTTATGAGTAGAACCAGTATCTAATACCATTTCACATACCCGACCGCGTATATTTCTTGGTACTACCAAGCTGGAACCATTGTTTTGTAGCCGGGATACCTTAATTGTTATTGTGGGTGGGGCTTGGTAGCACCTAGCCAGCTTTCGTCCTTTTAAGCTAGCTACTGGGAGTTTTCCTGATTCTTATCACTGTCAGGAGCAGTACTACAAGTACAGCTGCTTTGTACATGCCCCTCTTGACCACACTTCCAATAATTAATTCTATTTCTGCTATGGAACGTTGAATTTTTGTTGTCACCTATTTTTTGTTTGTTTAAGAATTCTTGCATCTCCCTCATTAGCTTCATGAAGAATTCCTCGTTGGTCTTGCGATCATCCTGGAAAACATTGACCCTTCTTATAATCCTTCACTGGTTCTTTGAGGTCTGTTTGGCTGTTTCGAACTGCAGGGCATAAGCAGGAGCCTCAGAAATTTTCTTCAGTCGGGCCAGTCTTAGAGTTTGACTTGCTTCTGAGTCACATAAACTTTCGATAAAACTATTTACTGCTACTTCTTGCTTTATTTCTTCCGGATATGTTGAGTAAGTCAAATTTATTAGCTTCATTATATCTGCCTCATATTCTTGCAGACTTTCGTTGTATTTTTGTCTTCTTTCTTGGAATTGGGCCTTATAAAATTCTTGGAGGTGGGCTTCACCATAACACATCTCCAGAAATGTTACAATAAACTCGTAATCATCTGTTTTTCTTCGGGAATGTTACGTAGAACCTCCATAACGTCACCTCGTAGTGCTAGAATAAGAGCACGTGCCTTCTCCGGTGAACTTCAATTATTGCCGGTGGCGGCGGCTTCGAACTAATGGACAGAGGTAAGCCAAGGTATTTTGCCGTCGAAGGTAGGTGGCTTCATTACACTAGTTGTAGGAACATCACTTACCTTTATCATACCTGTACTGGCTACCTTCTCGATTTGCAAATGTAATTGTTGCATCTGTTTCTGAATTTCCGTCACCTCATATCGTTTAGATTTTTCATCATACCTTCTTGGCTTGTCTTTAATTCTTGTTTCTTATCATCTAGATTTTTTGTCATACCTTCTTGGCTTGTCTTTAATTCCCGTTTCATATCGTCTAAATTTTTTGTCATACCTTCTTGGCTTGTCTTTAGTTCTTGTTTGAAATCATCTTGATTTTTCGTCATATTATCTTTCATCTCATCTTGGCTTTTCTTCATGTCTTGTATCATTATCAGAGTCTGGTTTAAGCTAGTTTGAAGTTGACTAAAATGTGGTCGGACTTGCATTGTCTTTATTTTTATTTTTACGATGTTTCGATTAGGTTGTATCTCTAATCGTTATCAAGTATAAACTGAATGTTTTCTCTTAAGACTACGAGCTTATATAGGAACTGTGTCCATTGAAGCGCAACGTTTCGCTTCAATGTATACACCTCAATGATTTGATGTTACAAAGCAGTGGTTGCCAAAAATTAGGTATCTTAACACTCGGTTTTCTGAAGATTCCATTATTATTTCTAATGTATGCTGCTTCTATAAAAAATTTTTTTCATATTGGGTTCCATATATATTGCCGCAGCCTCAGATCATTTTATATGGTGTTGTTTATCTCAAGAGTATTCTGCAATACCTGATCTTGACGTTTCCCCTTTTTATATATGAGTTTTATATTCCTTAATTCTAACTTCTAGCGGTCGTTTGGTTTCTCCAATATACACTTCACCACACTCACATGGAACTTTGTAAACACATTCTTTCTTATCGGTAGTTTTAGGTTTTGTTTTTGTTCAATGAGCCCTAAAGGTATTTCCTGATTTAAAGGCTGTATTTATATTATAACTACTGGCAATTCGTCTTATTTTCTCCGACATTCCCTTAATGTACGGAATTGTGAAGAAGGAATGTGTTTCTTGCTGTCCAGTGTTCGTTGTTCAAAAATTATTTACATCATCAATTAGTTTTAAAGAATAACCATTTTGTTGTAAATCGGATTTAATATTTACTACCTCTTTCTCCAATGATTCGGCATTATTGCATATAGATATAGCGCGATTATAGAGGTTGCGTAAAATTCCTCGTTTTGTTACAACAGAATGATTAGAACTATGATTAAGATATTGTCCAGTATGTGCTGGCTTTCTGTATACTGAAGTTTTAATAGTTTCGTTTGAACGATTCACCATGACATCTAGGAAGGGCAATTGATCATTTACCTCTTTTTCTATGGTAAACTTAATTGTAGGTCGAATGGTATTCAGATGTTTCAGGAAATCATTAAGTTCTTGATCATTGCCCTTCCATACGATGAAAGTATCATCGACATATCTTAACCAGACTTTCGATTTTACTGTTGCCGTTTCTATGGAGAGAGTGAAGAACCCATTGGAAGCCCGTCATTCTGAGCGTAGAACTTGTCCTTTACTTGAAAGTAAGCACCACGTAGGCAACACTCCAAAAGGTCCATCACCCTGTCCAGTAGTAACGTGGTTCGATATGATAAAGTAGTATCATTTGAAAGTCTAGTTTTGATTATGTCTAGTGATTCCCCTAATGGTACATTAGTATACAGACTTTCCACATCAAAGCTTATTAGTCTGTCGTCTGGCTCTAGATTGATGCTACTAATAATGTTCACGAAATGTGTAGAATTTTTAACATATGTGTTTGTCTTACCTTCTAAAGGTTGTATGATTTTTAAGAAAAACTTCGCCAGTGCATTTGTTGCGGATCCTCTGGAGCTGGTTATTGACCTCAATGGTATGTTCGTTTTATGAATTTTTGGAAGTCCGTAAAAATGTGGTGGCTTACTGTGGTGTGGTGTGAGCGCCGATCGTAGATTATCAGGTATATTGTTTTGATATTTCCTGAGTGTTCTGTAGATTTTTGACTCTATGGATTTTGTGGGGTCACGGACTAATTGTCTATATTTTCCTTTTTTTAGGATATCTCCGACTTTTTGGTCGTACGTTACGATGTCCATTATCACTGTTATATTTCCCTTGTCCGCTGGTAAAATCTTTATAGATAGATCCTCACGAAGTTTTTTTAAGGCTGATGATTCTAGTTTGGAGAGATTTTGAACGGGATTTTTCTTGTCTTCCAAAGTTGATTTTATTTTCCACCTAAACTCGTCGGAATGGTTTTCGTCTACTTGTATAGATTCTACAGAGTTTATGATATCCAAAACGGGCATGCTTTTTGGTGTTACTACGAAATTAAGCCCCTTGCTTAGTAGTTGTTCTTCTGCTGTTGAAAGTATTTTTGAAGATAAGTTTATGATGGTTTTACTTGAAGTTTTTGAGGTAGAGTCGGTTGTTGATGTGATTTTAGTTTTTCTAGTTTATCAGTGTTTCCTCGCCATATTTTCTTTCAATTTGTTGCATATATTATCTGTTTTATTGAAAATTGGCTCATGATCATCTGACAAAGTTTCAGCTTTGATTTCTTCGTAGCGTTATGTAGCTTCATCCAGAAGAATGGCTTTTCGCCATATGTGATAATTTATTTGTATTCTTAGTAGTGCTTTACTAGCGTTGTCCAGAATACGGCGTGCTCTGTTACCTGGTATTGGTGATTTCAATCTGAAACCAATAGGAATAACGTTGCTGTCTCGTGCTTGTAGTAAAAATAAAGAGTGGGATTCCTCCTTGGCAAGTTTAATCCTAATTTTCTCGTAGGCTTTGGTTTTGTCGTTGATACCGGGTCCGTACCGGGTTTCCAACGTTTGTTTAAAGGTTGTAGACAATGTTGAAGAATGACTAAAATGTGGTCGGACTTGTATTGTCTTTATTTTTATTTTTACGACGTTTCGATTAGGTTGTATCTCTCATCGTTATCAAGTATAAACTGAACGTTTTGTCTTAAGACTACGAGCTTATATAGGAAATGTGTCCATTGAAGCGCAACGTTTCGCTTCACTGTACACACCTCAATAATTTGATGTTACAAAGTAGTGGTTGCCAAAGATTAGGTATCTCAATACTCGGTTTACTTAAGATTCCATTATTGTTTTTAAAATATGCTGCTTCTATAAATTTTCTTTTTTTCTTTTTTTCATATTTCATATAGTTTGAAGTTGTTCTTCCATTTTCGCTTTCTGTTTTATAGTTTCCACTGTATATATATATATATATATATATATATATATATATATATATATATATATGTATATATATACATGTACACTATAAATAAAATAATCACTTACATGACTGATGTACGCTATCGTGTACACCAAAAAAATAAATATTTTTTTTCGGACAAAGGTGTTTAAACCGACATTTTCGTCGGTCACTTCGATTACACATAGATAATAAGCTCACAAACTTAAATTTTATTTTATCCGATAAATATTAATAAATACCGTGCTGTCATGGGAGCGACAATTCAATGGAAAATAGGAAAATGTATTTTATCGGACAATATCATTGGTGGCTTTTGCATATTTTTATCAAACAATTCTGAGAAAATTAGCTAATTATCAATAAATCTCCAAAATTCATCAAATCGTCGTGTTGAGAGTGGTGGAGCCCTTTATAAACCATAATTTTTTTCATGCCTTTTATTCAATTATCTAATGCCTACAATTGGAAAAAAAATTATATTTATAAAATTTCTTACGACAGAAAACCGATGTATCACGGAAAAAATTGAAAAGCGAATAAACCGATTACAAGAGTTTTCGTAGAGAAAAAAGTTGTCAGTCTACTCATAATTAAGCCACACAAAAAGTTAGAAAACTATATTAATGATTCTTCTATATTAGAAAAAAAAATCAATAAAGAGAAGTTAGGAAATCACCTAGAGCAAAAAACCAAATTATTAAAAATAATACTGAAGACTGTCATATATGTGTAGAGGACACAAGTGTTGATTTAATGATTTCACCAGATTCTTGTAATCATAGATTTTGTACTTCTTGTTTAGTAATGTGGGTATAAATTAATAATACATGTCCAAGGTGTCGCGAAAAACTCCGTATAATTGAAAGTTAAAATGAAGGTATAACAGTCTTAGAATATGTAATTTAGAATCTATAATTAAATATTTATTATTTTATCCCAATATGTAACTTGGAATGTATTTTTCAATATTTATTATTTGATATTTATTATTTTAATATTATTATTATTTGTTTTTAGTTATTTTTTCAAATATTTTTGAATAAAAGAACATACAATTTGAAATGTTTTATTTATAAGTATCAGGAAAACAAACAATAATTAAAAATAAGCAAATGGGCCAAAAAAATAAAATATTTTAAATTAACAATCCTGTACAAAGGTTTGTAATTATTGCTTATTTATAAATATTAAAATAAGCAAATGCACTCAAAAGAAATTAAAATATTTTAATCCTGTACAAAGATTTAATAAAATTATTCCAAAAATAATTAGTCTACAAATATAAGAATAAACATGCGTTGGGAATTTTAGCTAGAAATATCTTCATTATCTTTTATCAAGATCAATTATAAAATTACAGTACCTTTAACTGTCTCAGCCAATAGTCACTACCACTTAATACTAAAATAGGCAAATTAGCATTAACACTGTATTTATATCTTTGTCTTTTCACCGGTTTAACTATTAACTGAAGAGAAGAAAATTAATTCATATTTTAGACATAAGGAATATTAATTGTAAAATTAACATAAACTATTACCTCATAAATAATCCTCTTCTTCAGATTTTATTGGATTATATGGACTTATAGTATCTTCTTCATTTTCATCAGGGTTACTTGAGGAGGTTATTAATAGATCCTGAAGGGGGGGGGGGTTAATAACTCTTCTGATTATAACTCTATGTCTATCGACAACCTGAACTTCTAAATTTCTTAACATTTTAATAACAATTTTTAAAAAATTTAACATAATTACAATTTATGTCTGACATCAAAGATTTGACGATGAAATTTATCGACATTTTACGATATATATAATAGTAGCTCATGGCCAAATTTCGAATTTTAAAACGAGCTTAGAGGAGGGTTCGCAAGGAGGGAGGCAGGAAGCTTTGCTCCCCCCGACCGACACTCTCCGCTGGCCGGGGTTTTTCGCCTCCCCTGCCCCCTGAGTAGAGGGGTCCACCTCTTAGAATCCCCAGTTATATGTTACCGAATTATATTTTTAGGTTTTCGTACGTGCAAAACCCTCTAGAGTTTTAATAATTAAAATACATTTTATATCTTATGAACTAAAACCCCAGTTATATGTTACCAAAATGTATTTTAAAGTTTTCATAAGCCATTCTTGAGTTTTAATAGTTGAGACACATTTTATATCTAATCTTTCAAATTAAATTTTAGTTGTGGAAACCTCTCGAGCTTTGAAGATTAGGACCCAAATTTTGTAAACTTGTACATTTTATGTATAATCTTCCAAATTAAATTTTCAGGTTTTGTATGCACGCAGAAACTTGATGGTTAAGACCCATATTTTGTTTAAGTTAATCCAGAAGTGGCAAAACCCAACCCAAACTTACCTGAACCAACCTAATAATGTGATTTTGAAAAATATCAAATTTTAGGGTCAATGACCTTTATTGAGGTAAATGACCTTTATTGAGGTCACTTTACTTTCAAGAACATACCATAGAAGTACTTCCACATAAAAGCCGGTCGAAAGATTAGTTCATATCTAACTTAATTCGAATTAAATACGTTTATTTGAGAATCTATTTTACGCATCTCAGTTCAATTGTGACGAGATTTTTATTTGTGTGTTTTGTGTGGTTTAAAGCTGACTTAAATTTTAAAGTTATGTATTCCCCTTTTATTTCAACTACGTCTGAATAATTAAGAGTGACTAAAATTAATATTATTTTTGATTTAATTAATCGGTCTTCTAAATTTGAGTTAGAGAACCCAAAATTTAAATAATGTATTTTAAATGACGGAAGAAAAAAATTTAGAAAACAAATTACTTCAAAATTGTACAGAACCTGATGTAAAATTTTTAAAAAGTTTTGAAGATTTACCTGAACTAGACATAATATCACAGACAGATTTTGACATTCAAAATTCAACTTTATCACAAAAACACCGGAAACACCAAAAATTTCAACTCCAAAAACGCCAGACCTAGACTTAACTATAGATACTTCAGACTTAACTACTGATATCCACATTTCAACACACAGTTTAGACAATATTGACAATTTTAAAAAACTAAAGAGGATCCCAAAAACTAATAAAAAATTTAACCAATTATGATATCAGTGACAGTGACTGTGACAGTGATTCGGGTTCAAATACGTCATAAATTTTTTTTTTATTTCAAAAAATCCAAATTTAGAATCAAAATTTTTTTAGAAAATACGAAATTAAATTGTCCTATTTTTAATCAAAACTTAATAGAACCTTCTGGAAGTAAAAACAATTTTGGAGTAATTCCAGATTATTCTGCAATTTCTCCTCTATCTCGCTTCAAAATTTTAAACGATCAAAAAAATTTTAAAATTTTGGAAACTGCTAGTACTGAACATATGGGAGAAGTTTTCAGGGGGGTGGGTTGTTCATAACAAAATAATAAAATTTCACATTGTAGAACAGATTTTTGAGCTTCTTTTGGTGGCGGTGGTGGTTCCCAAGACATTCAACCAATACTAAGTGAACAGCCCAAGAAAACTTTTATTTCACCAATAATTTTTGAAGATTGTTTACAAGAAAGTCAAAATTTATCTGATATCCTATGCGGCCAAAAAGATATATTGAACAAGTTAATAAAATTCTAAATTCTCAAAAAATTTTTGAAAATTTACCACCAGATTTTGATGAATTTTTAATTTCTGTTTCGGTACAAATGGAACAGACAAAAATTTTGATTCAATTTCAACGGATGAGACAATTCAAAATTCGGTTTCGACACAAACGGATGGAACAATTCAATCCAAAAATAAGTTTTAACTCCAAAAAATATTCAAAATTAAAAATAAACAATTGTCTAGAAATTTTAAATCGCGGTTTGGATAAAACTGGTTAGAAGAGAAGGCATATGTGGAAAAGGAAGTCAGAGATTTACAATCTCTTTACTTTTTTAATCCCATTCCTTAACTTTCTTCTATATTTTCATAAAATCTCCGAGCACGACTCATTTTCTCCTCCATTTAAATTCATACCTCAATATATTTTCTTCAGTTTTGTTGAAATCGACTAGGCTTTATAATACGAGATTGATTTTAGAACAAAATATATTTTAAATGTCAAGAATGCACCAATTTTTTACCAGAAAAGATAATATGAAGCGTCACATGAGAACCATTCCCTCTAATAATATCCCTCAGTTAGACTATCGGAAGAAGAACTATAAGTTTAATTTTGAAAAGATATTTTTCATTTCAGTTTTTCAAATGAGTTACTAACTTTCATTGGAGATGATTTTTTTTTTTATATTTAGGCGAAGGGAAATTTTGTCGGTCTTATGAAACATTTATTAGCAAGTCATTATAATCCTGCCATTTGCGAACAAACAAACACAAAACTGGTTCTTTCGTAATCACGAACGACAACGTTTCAGTTATAAAATCAGCTTTTAAAGAACAAATTATTTCACATAAAGTTCCAGCTGCTAAATATTACATGAACACAATTAATTATGAAGGTAAAAGAAATACGTGTATTAAACTTAACATGGAACTTCAAGGCCTTTATTTGAATCCTTTAAATGATACTTATGACGTGGAGTCTTTTAATACTCTATTTCGTATTTTATGTGGTAGCACTGACTTTAGCTCAACAGTTAGGTGATGAACTGGAAGAGAAAGATTCAGGTAAATTAATTTTCTTAAATCATATATCTAATGAGCTTAAATTATTTTAAGATGGCTTTTACTGAAAGTTTTGCTTATGAAAATCAATATAAATAAATTCAACTTCTTCACATATTCCTCTGCCAACCGAAATAAGAGAGAAAAATATTGTGGTAAACATTCAAAACAATGATGAATGTTCCTTTGCATGAGCTATAGTTGCTGCTTCTCATTGACCTACAGGACCAATAGCAACCGGATAATCATATCCTCACTATAGGACACTTACATTATAACAAAAATAAGCGAGAACGTCACATTAATTTATTATTAAGTGTTACATTTCAAATTTAGCAAGATTAATGTCAAAATAGATATCTAAACATAATGAAAATATATATATATATATATATATATATATATATATATATATATATATATATATATATATATATATATATATATATATACATATATATATATATATATATATATATATATATATATATATATATATGTTGTTTGCAAGATTTCACTAATAAAGAACACTTGGTTAGACATAATGTGATGAATTGCGATTTTGTGAGGATAACTCTACCTTCTGTTGAGAGCAAAATAAATAAATATGGAAATATTCTGCCTGATAATATTTTAAAATTTCAGAATATATAAATACAAATTGAAGTTCCGTTTGTTATTTATGCTGATTTCAAATGTATTCTTAAACCTTTGAAAAATAATAATCTCATTAATTTAGATCCTAGTCCCCATATACTAAATAAAAATTTGAACATGTTCATGTTCATTCATTTGTATATTATATACAATATCGTTTTTATGATTTAGTTTCAAAATTATATGGGTTACAATTGTGATCAAATTTTTATAATTTATCTAGAAATAAATTTTTCAAACATCCAATACCAGTGAAAAAATTTAATATCTTAGAACAACTGCATTATGAATATACTAACAATTGCCATATATGTGATTAACTTATAGTTTCGGAAAAAGTCGCTGATCATTGCCACTTAACAGGTTTATACAGAGGTCCAGCCTATTCTATATGTAACTTAAATTATAAGCTACTAAATTTTTTCCTGTAATATTACATAATTTGCGTAATTATGATTGTTCTCTATTTACGAAAAAAATATGTCCTAACCATGAAAAATTATCTGTAATTGCCAAGAATAAAGAAAAATATATATCATTAGAAAAATCCATCGAAGTAGATTCAAATTTAGATAAGAAAACGGGACACAACAATCCAAATTTTTACATCTTAGGTTTGATTGATTCATTTCAGTTCATACCAAATTCTTAGTTAAATTTAGCTTCAATTGTTAATGACAATCAATGTAAAGATTTCCTTAAATAGTTTATTAATAAAGAAAAATTTGAGTATATTCGATGAAAAAGAGTTTTTCCTTATAAATATATTGATGCCATTTTAAAATTAAATAAAAGTTACCAGAAAAAAACAACAATTTTATAATGATTTACCAGATGTTTAGAAAATATTTAATTTCGATACAACTGGCCAATATTCTGATATTTATTTTAAATTAGATGTATTACTGTGGGCGGGTATTTTTCAAAATTTCAGTAAAACTTGCATGGAGACATATAAACTAGTTCCGGGGCATTATTACACATTTTCAGGTTTAACTTTTGAGGATTGTATGAAATACACTGAAATAGAATTGGAATTATTAACGGACCCTGATATGATACATTTGTTTTAAAGTAATATATGAGGATGAATCAGCGTCAGTGTAAGTAGGAAATCTGTGGCAAACAATTTCTTTCTTTAAAATTAGGATCCATCACAACCAACTAAATATATTATGTACTTTGACGTAACTAATCTTTACGGATATGCAATGTCCAATTTCTTTCACAATAAGACTTTATTTGGTTATCAAATCAACAAATTCAAAATTTAGACATAATGAATAGTTAAGACACCAAAGAAAAAATGTTTAGAAGCTGATTTAGAATACCCTGGAATTTTCCATAACTTTTATAATGAAATTCCGTTTTGTTCTGAAAATTACGAACCTCAGAATTCTAAACCTTTCGAATTAATTCCAAATCTAAAAAAATAGGGAAATATATATAATTCACTACATTTTATTCAAACAGTGTATCAAATGTGGAAAGCAATATATACAAAATTAAGAACTAAAAAAAATCTTATAAATTAGCAAACAATAGTGTTTACAGTAAAACTATGGAAAACGTTGACAAAAGAATCGATATACGTTTGGTTGCTCAATGGTCAAAAAATCATTAAAAGAATGATGCAGAAAATTTAATTGCCCCACCGTCATTTAAGGACTTCACTGTATTTTCTGAGAATTTAGTAGCTATTCAAATGCGAAAAGTACTAGGTCAATATGATAAACCTGTTCATCATGTAGGGTTTTCTATTTTAGACATATTACAAACTGTGATGTATGACTTTTTTATGGTTTTTTAAAACCGTCATATTGTGATCATATTAAACTTTTTTACACTGATACAGATTCCTTCATTTTGGAGATTGAGATAGATAATCTTTATTAAGATATTTAAATTAATATTTATAAACTTGATACATCAAACTATCCTGTCAATAATATTCATGAAATACCAACAACAAAGTCTGTAGTTGGAAAGTTTAAGGATGAATATGCTGGGGAACAAAAAGAAAGTTTTTATGGCATAGCAGCAAAAGTGTATATGCTAAATCAGAACATGAGTTACTTAAAAAAGCTAAGGGCATTAAGAAAATTAGTATTAAAAAATAATTACAATTAACGCATTATAAGGATGTGGTAGAATAAAATTCAAAAGCTTTCTATTTGTTTAGCTCTCGACTTCACAATATTTAAACAAAATTAGTTAAGAAATTAGCTCTTATTTCTAGTGACGACAAAAGATTAAAAATTCCAAACAGTTACGTTACTTTAGCATGACGTCACCAATATATTCCTATTTTCCAATGTTTTATAAAACATGAAAATGATTTTTAAATTCAAAGTGAAAAGAGTTCGTTTCTTTCTATTTCTCCAACACTAAAAAACTGAAGTGTTTAAGATTAGATTAAATTTCAAAATATCCACACAACACACAAATTTTTAACCTGTATATAGGAAGGAAGTTCTGTCAAAATCCTTAGTTATTTTAGTAATTTTAATACCTTATTTGTCAATTTATTCTGTAATTTTATTAAAGATTGAACATAAATTGAAGAGAGAATTTTAATTTGATTCATTATCTTATTTTGATTAATTTCATTCAATCTCGAGGCATCATGTTTAAAAGTAACAATATTAACGGATATAAATCCAATTTTAGTGAAAGAAATGATGAAAGTAGTCAGTTTAGCGAAAAATTATTAAATTCAAAATTTATCAATTCCTAATAAAAATTTGTTTATATTAGAATTGATATAAACGATATTACACCCAAAATTTCTAATTAAAAGTCAAAATGGATTTTATATTTATTTAAATGAAGAATTATGGAAAGAATTACAATATATTTTTTAACACAGATTCAAATTTTTGAACAATTATATTTTCAATATATTTATAACCATATTTAATGTTTTTTAATATTTTGTTTTCGACATTGACTAATATTTTATTTCCTAGTAAAGGTACATCAATTGTGTACTTTTTAGAAATATGGCGTCCAAATATATCAGTGGTTTTTTTAACAATGTTTGCTACATCTTTTCATACAACTATATTGGCTTCTTTCAGTTCTTCTATAATGGAAATAATTTCGTTGTTATGTCCCGTATTTCCAGTCTTCATAGATTTTACCAATAGTCGAAGTTGATCAACAAGTTCATTTACATTATCCCAGTATACATAATCAGTGTACGATTTATTAACTTTCAAAGTTATACATGATTTTGTTTTTTTTTTTCGTAGATATTCGAAATTCTCTTTATGGAGCTTTGCGTCTTTCAAAAAATCCTTGAATTATATTTGCTATTAGAGATTTAGTTTTTGTAATTCGTTTAGCTTGTAAATAAGGTCCTAATATAAAAATATATTTTTGTGATCCATTTACCTGCACTTGCTCATTTTGATCATTATTTCTATGGTATGCAATAATTCTTTTTAAAATATCCATATAATTTATCCAAATCTTGTTTTTTAAAACCTACCGGTTCTTTTTTAAATAATAATTGAAATAAACTTTGTGTACCTGTGAAAGCTACACTTTCAACTTTTATGTTTTACCAATAATTTCTACAGGTTTTTGTGTTAAACTCAAAAAGAATTTTTCAGTTTCCAAATCACGAACCATTCCATAGGGGTGATCAAACTTATGTACAACATCTTTTATATCACCACCAATATATTGACTAGGTAATTCATGAAATCCTGATAAATATTCTTGATATAAATGTATATTGACAAATATTTGAATTGTTTGGCCTGTTTATTCCAATATATCCGAAAAATTTCCTACCGTAGACTGTAAACTTGAAGAAGGACTGGTCCCTGCTATAATACGTGTTTGTTGTATATATGGCATCTGACTAAGTGAAGCTATACTGGCATCCTAGTCCATAAGTGTTGGTATTTTTGTAGGAAAAATTGGATTTTTACAACATTCTGATTGCAACATACTATATCATCAAATATTATTATGGAATTTGTTTTTACTTCTTTTAGTGAAACAATATTTTCTTCGTTTTCAGATTCATAGTATTCAATTTCTTTAAATGGTTTAAAAAGTAATCTCAAATATTCATATTTTGATCGATATAGAGCCTTTTAATAAATATATAAATTTTCAAATATTAAACCATTGGGATTTTTAGTTAAATCTATAATGATATAAGTTTTACTACACCCTGATGAATTTTAATCCCATTCTAGAGTCTTCAAACAATTCCCCATGTTTTCTGAAATTATTATTTGAAACTTCATGGTCTTTTATGGTAATTGAATAAGGTTATTTCACAATTTTCATATATAAGAGGATGTATAAAGGGTAAGATCAAATTTAAAAGTAGTCAGTTTTTTTAAGGTTTCATTTATATAATGCCCATCTCATATGATAAAAAATCTATTTATAAAAGAAGAGTCAGAATAGGAGGTAATGGTTTAATTAATACTCTAATAAATAAGTTACTTTTTGAAATATATCTAGCTGGGTGTAATTTTTGTGGGTCTGGAACAAAACTAGAAGAGAGACTAGCTAGCGGCGATAAAGTTATAAATATATTGGATGAAATTGATAAAGAACATGATATTTTCTATGCACAATCAAATGATATAAAAAGCTGACACGCTGCTGATAAATTATTAGCTGACAAACCTGCAGAAATGTTCGCCATTTTTGGAGAAAAAAGGAATAAGAAGTGCAGTCACAATTATGAGGAAATTCGAAATGGCATTAAAAAAAAAGCAAGCAAAACAGAAATCCAAAACTTGCCTAGAACGAGGAATAACTTTATCTCAAGCTATTTCAGTTTAAAAGTTTGACTAATATTATTCAAATCACATTTAGATCTATAACAAATAATAGAATATTAACACCAAAAAATAGAATTATGCCAATTCTAAAAACGTGGATTTCTTCCTCTTATTCCTATATTTGCTAGTTTGTCTGTTTTAAGTGCTCTTGGAGGAGGACCAGTAGGTATTGTAAAGGCTGTAAATGATGTAAAAACTGTTAAAGAAAAGTGATAAGTATCCAAAAGCCATAAAAAAATTATGGAATCTATAGCAATAGGGAAACAAGAAAGTAATCTTTATTTAAAACTGTACAAAACTAGATGCGGATTATATCTGAAATTTTATTAAAAAAAAAACTGTTAAAACATATACCTCAAAAATCATTTACAAATTATGATTTAAGTAAATATACTAATCTACTTAAAATTCTCAACATTCGAGGTATATTCATGACAGATAAATTACCAAAAAAAAATTAACAAAACTGAAAGTGGTATGGTTAATCTCGATAAGAATAGTGGTAATGGAACTCATTGGACTGCTTACATAAAAAGGGGAAAAAATATTTTATATTTTGATACTTGTGGCAATTTTTCAGGGATAAAAAAAATATTGTGTTATACAACTATGATCTTATCAACCATTTAACAAAATAATTTGTGGTGAGCTGTATCTCAAATTTCTTTATAATAATGGTTGACTACCAATATTATTTCATTGCGTTAAAAAAATTTAAAGAGATAAGTCCTACAATTTTGTCTTAGGTGATAATTCTCCCTTACTTTCTATTAATTTTCATTCTCCTGTGTATTCAGATGAAAATTTTGACTATTAAGCTTGTAAATTTTGAAACTTTCAATGCTGTTACAAGTATTGATGAGACTCATAATCTTTTCATTTATGACACAGATAATGAAATTAGAATACCACCAGGTAGTTGTGAAATACATAATGTGAATAATTTTATCTAAAAATTTCTGGATAATCATACTTCTTATTTATGCAAATAATAATACTTTACGAACACATAGTAAAATAAATATTCCTATCTCTTTTCATGATGGAACTATAAGTTTTAAAAATAAGGAATTAAAGGGAGCAGATTTCAGACTTTGAAACAGAAATATCAAAGTAAACGCTATAAATGTCGATTGTAACATAGTTAAAGGATCATATTTAAATGAAAAACCTGTTCATATAACATATGAATTTTTTCCTAGTATAGCTCCTGGTTTTAGAATAACAGAATCACCACAAAATGTCCTTTACTTTCATGTCACAGTAAAGGTAATAGACAATATAAACATTAAAATAGTTGATCAAGATGGCGATCTCATCAATTTCAGAGGAACAATGGTAACAGTAAAACTATATTTTAAAAAATTGATGAATAATGATAATTTTATATAATAACAAAGCTGTAAATCATAATTTTTCAAAAAAATTTTACCTGAAAAACATTAATAACTAAGCTACCAAATGACATCTAATTAGTAATAAATTAAACTCTCAAAGGTTAACACTTCCTAACAAGAAATTTCTTATAAGTTTAGGTTTCAAACTCAAATAAAATGGAATTTTTAAATGCAAAGGAAAATATTCTTATAGACGAATAAGTATTAAGCTGGGAAGTACCATTATTTGAACCTTTCAATTCTAAAAAACTAGAATTAAATGAAGAAATTAGAATTGCTCTACACAAACATTAAAATATCTTTTACCTTGCAAAAGTAAATTATTTTTAGAATTACAAGTTATCAAAGAAGATGATACTCCATTAACCAATATGGTGTTAATCAGCAATGCTCCAACAGTCTTGTTTAAAGAATTATGTTGTATTTTAAATGATGTAACAATTGACATTGTTCGAGATATGGGAAATATTTCAACCCTTAAAGGATACATATAATTTAATCAAAACGAAAGAGCTAAATTAGAAAATGCTTGGTGATATCCAAAAACAAAACCCAAAAAGAATTATGATTGATAAAAAAGGAAACGCTTTCTTATGCATTCCATTAAAAATGTACTAGGGATTTTTTGAAGATTATAACAAAGTAATTTTAAATTCACAAGAGCTAATACTAATAAGAAGCAATGATGACACTAACGCTTTAATAACTACCAGTGATGATAAAAAAACCAAAAATTAAAATAACCAAATTTTGTTGCCGAGTTCCACATCTTACTGTAGCCATCCCCCAAAATTAGCGCTACATAAACTTATTGATAAAAACAGTCATATATTTTTTACTTTCGGAAGTTGGGAATTAATTGAATATCCAGAGTTATTAGAAAATACAAGACCTAATTGGCGTATCAAAACTTCCACACAAATTGAAAAACCAAGACATGTTTTAATTGTTTTCCAAGAGGATAGACGTGCTAGTTTAGAATCAGATTTGAGTAAATTTGATCATTGAGACCTAAGGAATATTAATGTATTTTTAAATTCAGAGAGATATCCTTACCAGGATCTTCAATTTGATTTTAAAAATAATAACACTATATGAAATGTTTTCTGAATTTGTCAAGTATATTATAACTTTCCAACAGAACAAATTTTTAAACCCAATGAATTTAAAGATAATGCTCTTATTGCTTATATTGATTGCGCTCATCAAAAAGAGTTATTACAATCAGGCCCGGTAACCATGATAATTGAATTTGAAATAAAAGAAAAAATATCAAGTAAAACAGCCGCATATTGTGTTATAATACATGTTAAAGTATTTAGCTATAATCCATTAACAAAAATTGTTAAACAACTTAAACTTCGCTCCACACCAAAAATACCGAATGAGATCAGTTGCTATTATAACTTTATCTGCTGAACATCAAAAGGAGTTTCCAAAAATTAAAAAGAAAAAATGGAACTATTTTTAAAATAAAATAAACATCTAAAGGATCTATTCGAAAATAATTTGTGTTTAAAAAATTTGTTAATTTAAAGTTTCCTAAATAAAAAATATGAAGAGTTTTTGATTTACAGGGATTTAAGGATGAACACAACAAGTTTATACCTAAATAATTGGCACCGTTTGATGGACATGAAATGAGTTATTATATTTTTAAACCACCATATCCATTACAAATGCTTCCGTACAAGCAAGCAAAATGGTTAATGAAATTTCATTACTGCATAAATTGGAATACAGGATATATTCCTCTTCATAATTTTTTATCTATAGTCAAAGACTTAATATAGAAAGCAGAATTCGTTTACATGAAAGCAGAAGAAAAAGCTAATGTTGTGACAGAATTTGATTATAGACTCTTGCCGATGACATATTGAGGTAGCGTTAATTATCTTATCTATAATCATTTTTGTCCCATATTAATTAGTAACTATTTTAATAACCTACAATTAAAATTTCATAGTAATAAAGACACTCTGGAAGTCTGGTCGTTCAACTTCTCTCTTGCTGTTTTAGTACCAAACACTACGGTTATTAAAGCTTACCACAACCATGACTCAGATCTTCAGGACTCAGGAAAGGCTGCTCATTAGTTGGTCAGTAGACATCTCTGGTCTTGTAGATCTCGCAACAGCGCGCTCGTGAGTTAATTCGCGTGAAGGTTTTAATTAAATTGAATAAAACAAGTTTCTCAAAACAACTTAGTCTATTGAACAAAAATAAATAGAATAAAAACGAACTATTTACAATGAGAAACTTAAGAGTAAATCTGGATTATAATTTAAAAGCTTAAAACTACAAGCTCTTTAGGCCGTTCTGATATTCCCCTTAATGAAATAAACCCAAATTTATTTGTTTAATTAAAAGTTTAAGGGATGGTGGACTCCCTTCCCCGGTAGAAAATAAAGTAAATTTCCCCTTACTATTTGAAATGCTGTCTGGAAGAATAAAAAAAAATATAAGACAAAAATAGCAGAAAAGACAGCAGAAAAGAAAACCTTCTTACACTGGTAAAACACTAAAACACACGCCAAACTGACTTAGACAAATTCTAAATCGTAACTGCCCTTAATTAATTTCTCAAGATCCAACTCAACTTCCATCCCTTAGAACCGCCCTTCTCCCTCTTAGATGCGTTGGTTCCGGCATGCGTGCTTTCCCACCAATAGAACGCCCTTACGCGATGCAACCCCGCTCTCGAGAAGGTAGTTTCCGTTCCCGAGCGTCGGTGTATTTTCGGTACCCTGGTTCATAGATGGCATGAGTCATCCATGCGTCGAATTTAATTTTAATTTAATATTAGGACTGACCAGAGCTCAAACTTATAATTACTTTATATAAATGTTATTAATATCTATTCTACAGCTACTCTAAAGGTTGCGTGACAGAACCCATAGAAAAAACCCCAAGGTTTTAACCATTTTCTCTCTTTCTTATTCTTATTTTCGTCAATTGGGGAAAAATGGGTAACA
This sequence comes from Diaprepes abbreviatus, assembly GCA_034092305.1. Lineage (NCBI taxonomy): Eukaryota > Metazoa > Arthropoda > Insecta > Coleoptera > Curculionidae > Diaprepes > Diaprepes abbreviatus. Next base: position 1,000,309 of record JASJET010000083.1, read on the forward strand.
GTCGCGAACTTTGTACATAATAACAAATACTAATATTGCATTTTTGCGATTTTATTTAAATATTCTTTTGTTTTCTTATGATGGGAAAATTTGCTCAGTTTAAGTAAAAGAATGCTCTCTCACGGTCGCCACATGTGGCTATCACTTTACAACTTGACCTGAGACCCTTAACGATATGGTTTTTACGATTATTAGTTACTTTGACAGTTTATACCAAAAACTTCGAGAGGGTGGCATAGTTAAGTTTTTGTGTCAACAAATTCCTCAAGTTTATGTTGTTTTTTCAGAAAAATAAACTACCCCAAAAGTAATAAAACTAGGCTTAAGTTTGTTGATGGGTTTATATTTCCCGGATGTGTGACTATTTTTGGCCAGACATATGATAAACAATTTTAACGGTCCAAATCTTTATACAGAGGGGGACTCAAGTAAATTCTTCCATTTAGTAAAATTTAATTTAGAGTTAATAAATGTTAAAATTAGTAAAAATCACAATAAACTTTTGTTCCCTTACATTTTACCCTCCCCCTTAGAATGAGCATTTTCCCACAAAAAGAAAAGTAAAAGAATATATAACTCAACTAGACTGCAATAAAACCATTTGTGGATTTCTACAATATTCCTTAACCTAATCCTTGTCCTCTTCTTTCTTCAATCCAGAGAAGTCTTTTAGAAACTTCTGCAAAATGCAGTCTTCCTCGGACGAGTTTCACCTTTTTCCGCGAACACGCACTTTGCACTATTATCCTCGGTCCATTATTTGTCCGATACTCCCGATTCGCACTTCGAGTCTTTTAGAACTTTACAGTTCGGGTCACTGCACACGGAAACGTTCAAAGGTAGTGGCGGATAAACTGATGAAGTCGGGGCACACGGGTTTACAAGAACTTGGTTCAGTTCCTGCTGGTCTTCTTCCGGTCCTGGGTTTCTCTCGTTGTTACGGCGATTAAGCTGGTACAAATATGAATGAGCCAGGTTGTTCCAAAGGCTGGCTAAAAGGTATCTTCGCCTGTTCGGGTGGTCTCGAGAGGCCTTCTTTAAAACGAAGTAGTTGGTGATTACTCCGGCCAGGTAACTCACAGCACATGCGAGTGTGTACAGGAAACCACAAATGGAAAATAGATTTCCCATTTTTGATAAGAAGCCCCATACTTCCTCTGCAGCAGATTGTGCGAGATTCGTGAACTCGGCCTTAGAAAAATAGTTTCCTTGTATGAGGATCAGTGTGGTTGATCCCCATAAATTTCCTTGCTGTCAATTGGTACTGCTTCCTTGGTAATGAATTCAATGTTGACTCCACTTCTCCATGTCCATTCCAAGCAAACACATCGTTGGAGTTAACCAGTGAAATCGAATGTTTCGTCGTGGAAGGTTCGTCATCTGCTTCTGCCTCTTCCAATGTCCTTTGCGTCATAGGTTGTTGTAATTCCAGCTCAACTGGATCGGTTTGCTGTGTCGCTTTCACTGAAGTTCCTGGACTCTCACATGGCTTCATAGGAGGGAAAACGTGTTCGTCAAACATCACCTACGCAGTTGGATGACCCAATTTCAGCGATACCATTAGCTATCTACGGTAGAAAGTACTGCTTGCTCTAAAACTCCAAGACATTACTAATATTCTCGACAAATATACACACCTAAAACTCCAGGAGAAAACAAAAAGATAATAATACCATCACCCTTAAAACAAACAAATAAAACAAAAAGAAATACTCCTGATGTATTACACAGTGTGACGTATCCTCTTTTAGCTATCTGGCTCTACTGTGTCACTCATCTCTGTACTTTAGAAACATTTCTTGCTGCGACAAACTGCTATTTATAATAACATTTATAATAATATATGCTATAATATTTGCTAACTGATCACTCGATCCCTAAAATAATCAAACCCATTTATACACGTATTTACTTTCTTTAAAACCCCCGTACGCGGACTTCTTTTACATCCGTACCATGTATCTCTCTAACATCTGTCACTACACCACTTAATTCGACAATTCGCTATGGCTTATGCTTTTCTCGGCTGCTTTTGTATCCTCCTATGCTCCTAGATTTCGTGATACTTAGTGTCCTAACTTGAACTCTTACAGTGTAGTTTTGTTGACTGTAATTTATTGACCCAAAAGTAACCCTTAAACTGTATAATTACTTAAATGAAATCCACACATTTGCGTTTCGAAGTATAATACTTTTACTATGCATATATATAGTGTGAGTTGTCTACTGGAGTCTTTGATAAGAACTCTTGACAATCGTAGACCTGATGTTAAAAAAAAAACGGTAATTGTCAAATTGGTCTCTATCACAGCCAACTAAAACTGTCTATTTGAGTCTAGGTATTTTAAAAGTATTTCCCGGATAAAGCTGTTCTTAGGATGTGCAAATTATCCTTCACAGTCTTTAATCCATCTAAATTTGACATTTTCCTCGGCCAAATTCGCTAGTGTTATTGCAAATTGCGAAAAAAAATAATAATTCCTTTAAGTCCTTTTTAACTCCATACCACTAATTATAGCAATGACCGAAGATCATATTTCTATAACTGTGGCTGGTCTGGAGTAGTGTTTAAAATTTCTACCTGTTTCGAACAGGGACGGACTCCTTCTTTTAATATAAAGATAATTCCAATCATGGACTTTCATTTACATAAAAGTAGATCTTTCCGAATTGAGCTATAGATGAATATGTTGTTTTTTAAAACTTTATGTGATTTTGCAATGGCTGCTTAATGTGGCTTTATATAAATACTTTTATGCCATCCAAATAAACATCACAATGTAAGTCTAATAGATAGTGAATTACACACATCATTAATTACTGCTAGGTAAATGGAGAACTAGCTAGCCTAAAAGACATATGGTTACATTTCTAATGACCCCAGGGACTGAATATACTATTTATTCTCTATTCCTTGGGTCAAGTTCAACCCGCCAATAGCCTTTAGTCGTGTCCGGTGTAGAAAATACTTAAGCTTCTCCTATCGTCTTATTCTGTCAAGTATACTAAGATTGGAGAACAAAAGTAAAGTATAATTTTACTATCTTGGTAAAATCGATACAACATCTAAATTCCTTGGTCCGGTCCTGTCTTCTTCCTTATTAGGACCACTGCTACCCTTCAAAGAGATACAGAGGGTTTATTCTATTTCGTCTATTTAATTCTTAATTTTTTTTTCCGCGAAACTCACACGAATTTCGATAAGGCGCTCCTTCGTCCATAGTTTCTAATGGCTTATCTTCCATCTCGAAGATGTGGCCATAACTCTCTGAAACTATAACATCATACTACTTTCGCTTATCTTCCTCTTTGATGATATCCCGTAACTCTCTAAAAACGTAACATTTTACACCTCTCGGCATCTTCTTCGTGAAGATGTCCCGTAATTCTACAAAAACGTAACATTTTACACCTCTCGGCATCTTCTTCGTGAAGATGTCCCGTAATTCTACAAAAACGTAACATTTTACACCTCTCGGCATCTTCTTCGTGAAGATGTCCCGTAATTCCCCAAGAACTGTAACATTCCACTATTGCGGCATCTTGCAAACGGTAACATACATTCTCATAATGTACTCTATGCTGGCAAGACATAGACTCACTCAAAAACAAAAACAGCCTTAGTGAGAGACCGCTGTAAACTCCACCCTACCTAGACTAACTACATCTACCAAATTTTAAATGCAAATGGAATTATTAATGGACTGGGTATTGGTAACCAATAAGAATGAGGAGAACACTATACTATGAATTGTTTGATTGTGAATAAATGATATTAAATTATTGATAGTCGTGCAATTATATGATTGAATGGCTTATAATTATAGTATCCACGCGTCCGCGAACGCCATAATCACAGCCCTGAAATGAGTGAAATTTCCAAGTATTCAAACAGTCCTGCAAGAGTCGGTTGCCTCGAGTTACTACCGCCCTGGTTCATAGATGGCATGAGTCATCCATGCGTCGAATTTAATTTTAATTTAATATTAGGACTGACCAGAGCTCAAACTTATAATTACTTTATATAAATGTTATTAATATCTATTCTACAGCTACTCTAAAGGTTGCGTGACAGAACCCATAGAAAAAACCCCAAGGTTTTAACCATTTTCTCTCTTTCTTATTCTTATTTTCGTCAATTGGGGAAAAATGGGTAACAGTCGCGAACTTTGTACATAATAACAAATACTAATATTGCATTTTTGCGATTTTATTTAAATATTCTTTTGTTTTCTTATGATGGGAAAATTTGCTCAGTTTAAGTAAAAGAATGCTCTCTCACGGTCGCCACATGTGGCTATCACTTTACAACTTGACCTGAGACCCTTAACGATATGGTTTTTACGATTATTAGTTACTTTGACAGTTTATACCAAAAACTTCGAGAGGGTGGCATAGTTAAGTTTTTGTGTCAACAAATTCCTCAAGTTTATGTTGTTTTTTCAGAAAAATAAACTACCCCAAAAGTAATAAAACTAGGCTTAAGTTTGTTGATGGGTTTATATTTCCCGGATGTGTGACTATTTTTGGCCAGACATATGATAAACAATTTTAACGGTCCAAATCTTTATACAGAGGGGGACTCAAGTAAATTCTTCCATTTAGTAAAATTTAATTTAGAGTTAATAAATGTTAAAATTAGTAAAAATCACAATAAACTTTTGTTCCCTTACAATGTTATTGGAAGATATTGTACTAAACCAATAATTGAATTAAATGAACAACCTATTTTAGTTAAATCATTTCCAATTTTTCTAAGTTCATCAAAGAATTTTAATAAATTTTTTCTTTAAAAAATCACTACAAAATTTTGCTGCCTTTTGCGAAAATTTGCGTGATCAGTATATTTTATATATATTAAATCTTGTCCATCACTTTCTTCTTCAGCTAAATTAGTGAAATATCTAGAACGTGCATCGGTCATAAGGAACTTTTCATAAAGTTCTTCCACAAAACTAAGCATCATCTTCACCATTTGATTTGATTAGTTCTTTCAATATAACTTGATCACTCATATATTGTTTTTAATCACGAACTTCATCATGAAATCAACTTACCTTTACTAATTCATGTATGAACAGTGCAATATCTTGGTTTCGAAAATAACGTTTGCACAATTTTCAAGCTTCTAAATGGTTTTTGGATATATTCAAATAATATGAAATCCAATATGGACCACTATCAACTACATAATGTTCAATCTCAAAGCATAATTTTTACATTTTTTTATAAAAAAATTTTAATTTTTAAATCAAATGCATTATCGTTAGAAGGAGAAGACATATTTCATTTTAATATATTTTAAGCTGGTGGAGTGTTACTTTTATAATCAAAATTTGAAGAAGTGCGAAATGGAAGAAGTCGTAAACGGGATAGAATCTAAAATGAAGCGCCTGGAGATAGAAGTCAATAAAATAAAGAAGCAGGGTCCTTCTCATGAAGTAATAACTACCGGGCAGAGCATCAGACCTCCAACTTATGATGGTTAAACATCTTGAATAATGTACAAACGCCAATTTAAAACTACCGCTATTGCAAATAACTGGAATTACGAAGAGATGGCTACTGCATTAGTAATTGCACTTTGTGGACTAGCACTAGAGTTATTGCAGACGATTTCTATATCCCAATAAAAAAGACTACGAAATTGTTAGTGCTGCGCTAAAAAGACGATTTGAATATCTGCATCGACGCCAGTTATGATGCTCAATCAAGCTCAAATCAAGACACCAAAGAATTGGAGAAAGTTTGCAAGAATATGCGCTTTGTGCATCTGGCTTACCCGGGAGCTATGGAAGAATTCCGAGAAGAGCTTACGATCCAGCATTTTACTGATAGAATCAGGAATCAGGAAATACAGTTTATGGTGCGTATAAGCAAGTTTAGTTATTGTAGTGAAGCGTTGGACAGGGCTTTGGAAATAGAGGCAGCTTATAATTTGTCAAGACCAAAAATAAGAACCGTTACCTAAGAGAAAAAGAGGGACTTACCGAACCAAAACATAAAGACAATTTTATCTGAAATTCTTAAGAAACTAGACAAGAAAGACAATACTTCACGGTATAGAAGAAATCAGGAAGAACTGAATACAGGTGATATTCCATGTTATAGTAGAAATCGGATCGAATGCTTCAGATGTGGACGGACCTGACACACGAGAAGGGACTGTCGGGTGAAATTAAGAAAGCATATAAAGTATTACAGATGTGGATAGACTAAACACAAGAAATGGAACTGTCAAATGCAATTAAGGTATAGCTCACCATCCAGAGTACCAGGAAAAACTGCAACAGTCCAGTTTTAAAATGAAATGTAGAATGAATGCTTCACATTAGGGCCGAAACAGATCGAATGCTACAGATGTCGACGAACTGGACACATGAAAGGGGACTATCGGGTACAATTAAGAGACCAGATAAAGTGCTACAGATGTACACGAACTAAACATATGAGAAAGGACTATCGGGTAGAATTAAAATGGCACATAAAATGCTACAGATGTGGACAAACTGGACACATGAGATGGGACTGTCAGGTGCATTTAAGTTTTAGTTCACCATCCAGAGACCGCACAGAAGAGAACAAGAAAAAATTGCAACAGTACAATTTTAAGATCAAATATAGTTGCCGTCATAGAAGATGAGCTTATACTGGAAATGGACCTGATTCTTTAACATGGATTTTCCTTCGACAATAAGCTTAATATTAAGTTTAGTACCGAAGAATTTATTCTGTCCTAGAATCGTGATAGCAAACCAATCAGAGACATTGTTGAACAAACAACTAGAATGAGGGGAAACACGGAGAAAACCATTTACAGAAGACTGGACGGGAATTCTGAAGCAACGTCGAATTAGCTCAACATTCTAACTAACCCTGTAAATACCTGGTACTAAAGGCATTAGTCAATTTATATAACATTAAGGCAAACTCGGCCGGGTTCCAGCAGTGATAGAGTTTGGTTATGGAATCCACAGAGAAAGAAGGGTAAATTGGCCTACTATCTAGGTTGAAGCGATGCCATGGAGATATGAAAACTGATCGAGACGAACAGAATTGGGAGGGGGCAGTGTTACAAACCACTAGAAGAAAACTTATTGATATGCCCTAGTGTTCCGATGTGATAAGTCATCTTTATTATAATATGCCCAAAAGAATAGTGTTTCGATAAGGTATGTTTCTAGATAGATTTCTACTTTTATATTCTAGATTTATTTAGGAATTACTATAGGTATATAAATAGAGATAGAATAAGCGTAGTATAGTTAGTCGTATAGTTAAGAGTTGTAAAGTGGTATTTGAATAGTGAAGATATTAAGTAGTAGTAATAAGATAGCTATGATTTTGTTGTGTTAATATAAGTATTGGAAGTATTAGTGAAAAGAGATGTGTTTTATTCTGCGAACCCAGTGAACGATTTTAGAGAGACACAACCATAACAGTACTAAAGGTAATAAAGACTGGGTTGATGCTCAGTTTATCACTGAAACCAATGATCTAAAATAAACGTTTTGGTTGTCTATAAACTGCAACTTGCCAACTTCGATACTTACAGTATAAAATTATGAAAAATAATTTACTATAATGATGATTGAGTATAGAAAGAAAAGTTTTTTCAATACTTTAATTAATGAATCCATGAACACTTCTAAGGAGATATGAAAACAATCTAGTGGCATACTTGAGAAAGGGAACTTAGACCAGTCCAGCTCTATACTTATTGATGGTCATCTTAATGAGAATCCGGCTGAGATTGGTGAATCATTCTGTGAATATGTCTCTAATATTGCCCAGAAAACTTTAGATAGTTGCATGGTCACGCAAGATTGCTCGATCTATTTATTTCTGGGAAATAACGAGTGAAGAACTAACGGAAGTCTTAACCTCAATGTAGAACAAACCATCGAGCTATATGGATGAAATATTTTGTGAAAAAAAAATTGTATAGATTCTATTGTTGAACCACTATATTTTAATTTCAAAACATCCATTTCCACAGGTAGCTTTCCAAATAAATTAAATCGAACGATATCACTCGTCTCGCCATTTAGTAAACTATTTGAAAAAGTCTAGATTCTTGAATTTCTTAGAGTCAAATCGGGTTCTTTGGCCCCTGTTAGCTAGCACGGTTTTAGGCAGAATTATGATACAATCACTGCCTTTTCTTTTGGACGTGGTGTACCGAGAATTGGATAGGTCGGGATTGGTGCTGGGTCTAATTTTGACTTAATTCATGCCTTTGACTGTGTAACTCCGGGCTGCAAGCTCGCTAAATTGGAGGCAATGGGAGTTCGGGTACCATGCAATGAATACGTAGGTTCGTTTCTGAGGGGACGTAGGATGTTGGTAAAGATCAACCATACATTTTTCTCCACAAGGGAAATTTCTCTTGGAGTTCCTCAGGGTTCTACACTCTCTCCGTTACTCTTTTTGACACTCATCAATAAGCTTGCTAACTATACGATTTACGATAAATTACAAATAGTCCTATTGGCTGATGATACCAGTGTGGTGGTAGGGGCTTCAAGCCTTAAAGAATTACAAATTGTGGCTGAGAGGATACTATATGAGACATGCTGCAGAAGAAACTGGCTCTAAATAAATGTAACCAGGACCACCTACATCATTTTCCATAAAATAAGGGAAGCTTATGATCTTGATCTATCTCTTAATATAGAGGAGATCTCTAGGTTGACTTCACTAAGGTCCTTGGCTCGTTTTTTGGATTATAAACTGTGTTGGTTAAGTCGCATACAACATGTGAACGCTAAGCTAAATTTAGCTTATTTGCTATACGAAATTCCAAGCCTATTTCCGATAAGAAACAACTTATCAACATATTGTTCCGGACGGCCGATTTTTGAAGACACTCTTTTATTTCAAAATCTCTTTATTGTCAACTTCATTTCTCACACTTGTTAAACAATTCAACTTACTTCGATGACGTCCCTAACCAAACTGTCCACGAAAGCCGATCTGGACTCTTTAGATACCTTTCTTTCGTATACTAGAAGATTGCGGATCTTTCTAGAAGGGTTTTTATACTACATGGTGTAATAAAACTAAGAGCAAGGAGTAATCTGGCGCATCAACAGCAAACATCTGATCACGATCGAGATACGACAATAATGGAGAATTACAAAGTACTTTCTTGAGTTTTAAAGCGGTTTTGCAATCTATGGATCATTCATAGTTATTGTTATTTTCAATCAGTCTTTGTAAAGGTCTTGGAATATCGGCGAATCCTTATATAAATCTTCTATAGTAAGTACAGAAATTCAGAAAACTTCCTGGTTTATGCTTGTTTTTCGGTACTGGCCAACCTTGAATGGCTTCTATCTTCTCTGGATCGGTTCGTACACCCGCTTCGGAGATTATATGCCCCAGGTATTTCACTTCTTTCTGAAAAAAATTGACACTTCTTCAGATTGAGCTTCAATTGTGCATTTCTCAGTTTTTGAAATACATCTTCGACATTTTTCTTGTGATCGTCAAATGTTTTTCCTAGAATTATGATGTCATTTAGGTAGACTAGGCAGGTTTTCCACGTTAGTCCATGTAAGATTCGTTCCATTAAATGTTCAAAAATGGCTGGGACATTGTATAAACCAAATGACCTTATATTAAATTGCCATAACCCCATTTTAGTATATAAGGCGGACTTTTATTTATCCACTGGATGAAGCTGTACCTGCCAATATCCACTTTTTAAGTCCAATGTGGAAAATCATTTTGACCCAGTCAATGTGTCTAGCGTATCATCAATACGAGGTAAAGGAAAACTGTCTTTCTTTGTGACGTCAACACAGAATCCAGTTGAGTCATCTTTTTTTTAACTAGTACAACTGAAGATATCCATGGACTTTGGGAAGGTTCTATAATGTCTTGATTCTGCATATCTTTAAGCAACTTGGCCACCTCGTCACGGTTTGCTAACGATATTTTCCTTGGAGCTTAATTAATTGGAGTCGCTTCCTTGGTATTTATTCGCTACTCGACTGTACTGATCCTTCCCAAATCGCTATCTGATAAGCATGCGGATTTGTTCTTAAAAATCTTCCAGTCTAGCCACCTGAACTTGATTCAGTAAAGGTGTTAACGTACTAACTAGATCTTGAATTACCTTAGGTAGACTAACATGTAATTTTTCAGGTTGTAACGGAATACCGTTAACAGGTAGCTATCTTGTCACTTTTTCTCATCTGTTGAGGATAATTCTTCAAGTTCAGTATCTTGACAAATATAGTGCTTCTTTTATTCTGGATCAATGTTTTTGCAGGAAGAATTCATTTTCCATAGAACGAGCAATCTTAAATTGGTTCAATCAAAACTATTTCATCTTCTTCGGAATCATCAACCTTTACTTTTACTATACATTCTGAACTTGGCGGTAACATCGCATTTTCAAGAAGTACAATTTCCCGCATCGACACTTTACTAATTTTCGGTAGATGCATAACAATTTCTTCATTTCCAGTTCTCAGTACTCGTTAAGAAAATCTGGTATTCCTTGACATATAGATTTAAAAATATTTCGTCCAAAATATCAGCAACAATAACCACATGTTTGAGAGTGGTGTTTCTCAAGGTTATTGTGGTTTCATGTATTCCTTTTACAAGTATTACTTCACCACTGGCAGTTTGCTGGACATAATAGTTTTACGGAAGACAAATTTTACATTTAGCCACGAAGTTCAGTTTTATAATAGTGTGAGTAGAACCAGTATCTAATATCAATTCACATACCCGACCGCATACTTTTACGGGTACTACCACGCTGGAACCATTGTTTTGCTGTCGGGATACCTTAATTGTTATTGTTGGTGAAGTTTGGTGGCACCTAACCAGCTTTTGCCCCTTTAAGCTGGCTACTGGGAGTTGTCCTGATTGTGATCACTGTCGGAAGCAGTACTGCTAGTGCAACGGCTTTATACATGCCATATTTCCAACAACGAATTCTGTTGCTGCTATGGAAAGTTGTGTGGTTGCTGTCATGTAGTTTTTGGTTGTTTAAGAACTCTTGCATCTCCCTCATTAGCTTCACGAAGAATTCCTCGTTGATGTTGCGATCATCCTGGGAAACGTTGTCCCTTCCTATGATCCTTTTTTGGTTCCTTGAGGTCTGTTTGGCTATTTCAAATTGCAAGGCGTAAGCAAGAGTTCTGGGTCTCGTAAACCTTCGACAAAACTATTTGCTGCTAATTCTTGCTTTATTTCCTTAGGATATGTTGGGTAAGTCAAATTTATTAGCCTCATTATATCTGCCTCATACTCTTGCAGACTTTCGTTGTATTTTTGTCTTCTTCCTTGGAGTTGGGCCTTATAAAATTTTTGGAGGTGGGCTACCCTATAACGCATCTCCAGAAAAATAATAATAAACTTCTAATCATTGTGTTGTAATGGAACAAATGTTAATTATTTTTCATTGTTCAATGTCAACTATTTTCTGTTAAAATAAATAATTAAATAATCACTCTGTGAATAGATATTCCGTGGGAACAGGGTAGTTATATTTTTTATCACTATCCACGAAAGTCGAAAGGAAAAATAAATCAGTTATCGCTTAACTTTTATGATCTTTGTCGTTTAAATGTTTTCTTAAAAAAATACATAAAGTCAGTTAATTTATGAAGACGTAAAAGACCCTCTCTTAGAATTGCCTATAAATCCGTCCAAAGTAATCCTGCCCTGGTTAAGTATATAAAACCAGATGTGATAAGGGTAGTTTTAACATATGGTATGTGGAATACCGTTAAAAGGTTTTAAAATATTGAACGATTTTCCCATTATTAGGAAACAAAAGAATGATCAAATAAACTCACTATAATAGAAATATATCGTTTGGCCATTTGTAAAAAGAATAGTGAGTAATCACTGTTTTTTCTATTCACAAGAAATAACTAGTTAAGATGTTTATTACCAAAACAGCCAAGAAAAGTGAATAGTTTTTTTTACAGTCTTTAACATATATTCTTTTAGTTATAGAAAGAAATAGAATAGTTTTATTAATTGTGTTTATATAAAAATAATTATTAAGATGCTCACATATGCCAATTCGGGAATCAAACATCCGGTATAGTACAGCTAACGCCCTCAGTAAGAAAACTCCCAAATCTTCGAACTTTAAGGGAGAAATTGTCGTTTACCGGGTTCCATCTTGTAATTTGAGTACAAACTGGAAACAAAGGGAGAGGGGGTGTAAGATTCGAATACACTCTTTTAAGGAATAGTAAATTTCAGTTCCAGTCTGAAAGTCGAATAAGGGTGTTCGGTACCATTCTATAAGCCCAGTGCCGTAGTGTATATTTAGCGGGAATGAAGGTTTTCTTTGTTTGATTTGTTTTTGATTTAATTCGGGAAGTTAAGGGAGTATCATGTGCTATTTTAGTGGGGCATTTCGCGATTTTCATACGGTTCGATTAAGTAATATAAATAGCTGTTTTTCGCGTTTTATTTCTTTTTTTTTGTTTAATATTTTATTAAGCTATTTATACGTGTTTTTTCAAAATTCGGTTTTACGTTTTTGGTTAAAATAACGGCTGAGAAGAGCAATTATGTTAGTTTTCGTAATTGTTATTAGTTTTAAGTTTCTCATTGTAAATAGTTCGTTTTTATTCTATTTATTTTGTTAATAAACTAAGTGTTTTGAGAAACTTGTTTTATTCAATCTAATTAATAATATTAGAATAAACTCGCGGGCGCGCTGTTGCGTGACCTACAAAACCAGAGATGTCTTCTGACCCACTAACTAGCAGCTTTTCCTGAGTCCTGAAGATCTGAGTCATGGTTGTGGTAAGCTTTAATAACCGTAGTGTTTGGTACTAAAGCAGCAAGAGAGAAGTGGAACGACCAGACTTCCAGAGTGTCTTTATTACTGTGATATTTAATTGTAGGTTATTAAAATAGTTACTAATTAATATGGGACAAAAATTATTATAGATAAGATAATTAACGCTACCTCAATATGTCATCGGCAAGAGTCTATAATCTAATTCTGTCACAGTGTTTTTCTTCGTGAATGTTACGTAAAACCTTCATAGCTTCACGTCGTAATGCTGGAACAAGTGCACGCGCCTTGTCCGGTGAACTCCAATTATTGCCGGTGGCGGCGGCTTCGAACTGACGGACATAGGCAAGCCAAGGTACTCTGCCGTCGAAGGTAGGTGGCTTCATTACACTAGTTGCAGGAACACCATCTACCTTTATTATACCCCTACTGGCTACCTTCTCTATTTGCAAATCTAATTGTTCAATCTGTTTCTGGATTTCCGTCACCTCATGTTGTACCTCTCCATTTACGTCTATTCTAATTTGCAAATGTAATTGTTGCACCTGTTTCTGGATTCCCGTCACCTAACATTGTACTTCTTGTTCAATGCGCCCCATATCTTTTTGATTTTTTTTAATGTCTTCTTTCAGTTCTTGTTTCATACCTTCTTGACTTGTTTTAAATTCCTATCTCATGTCCTTCAGGTTTGTTTTTAGTACTTGTTTCATCCTTTCATGATTTTTCTTAACGCATTCTTTTAATTCTTGGTTCGTGTTTTCTTGATTTGTTTTCAGTGACATCACTTCTTGTTTCATATTATCTTGGCTTGTTTTTAATTCTTGCTTCATATAATCTTGGCTTGTCTTTAATTCTTCTCTCATATCATCTTGACTTGTCTATAATTCCTGTTTCATATCATCTTGGCTTGTCTTTAGTGTCATCAATTCTTGTTTCATATCGTTTTGATTTTTCGTCATATCCTCTTTTAATTCTTATTTCACCTCTTCCTGGCTTTTCTTCATATCTTCTTGACTTGTTTTCACGTCTTGTATCATCATCAGTATCTGATTTAAACTAATTTGAAGTTGTTTTTTCATATTTGCTTTCTGCTTTCTAGTTTCCACTGGCATAAAATTTCAATTCACGTTTTCCTTTTTTTTCTAATTTTCTAAGCTAAACTGACGTCTTCTGAATTTGGCCGCACCTCTGAAACCAATTTGTTCCAGATGGCCGATTTTGGAACACACTCTCTTATTTCAAAATATCTTTATTGTCAACTTCAATTCTCACACTCGTCAAACAATTCAACTTACTTCGATGACGTCCCTAATAAACTCCACGAAAGCCGATCTGGACTCTTTATATATCTTTTTTTCGGATAGATTACGAATCTTTCTAGAAGGGTTTTCATACTACATGGTGTAATAAAGCTATGAAAAATTAGTAATCTGGCGATTTCTAGACCATGTCAAAAATAAGGAAATAGAATTTTCTAAAAGGTTCCAGACCTTCTTTCATAGACGTCTCCTGAGGAAATTAACAAAGATAAAATTAATTAAATAAATTATGAAATCGTAAAGTATAAACCTAAAACCCTACAAATTATAAACACAAACTAATACTATGAAATGTATAACGCTATAAAGTTCGGTAAAATATTTCATGCACTTACATATCCCCACCTAAAATACTTGGTTCCATTTTGGTGCCAGTCTACTGAGTAGGGGAGAGTATTTGTATTGAAGAAATGTTTGCTTAGGCTTAAGTTTCGGGTGGGTCCTGCGGACAGTTGTCGTGGACTTTTTCTGAGGACCGCCTTCTGACATTTCCCTCTATAGCTAACACGGAGGCGACAATATTTGTTAGAAAATATTCCCTCAAATAATCATGAACACCGTACGAGGAGAAGTCTAATATATTAATTGACTCTCATCGACATTCAGCCTTCAAGAAAGGGCCCTTATACTTGTTTTGTGCTGTTTTTAACAGGTGAACTGAGAATCCCAAGACGCTACGGATAAAGCAGTTTAAAGAACAACTAATTTCGTTTCTTTATGCTAAGACATTAGCTGCTCTTTGGAATTGTTATATTGTATTTTGTTACTTGCTTTATATTGTATTGCTTTTTATTAACATGTTGAATCTGATGAAATATTGTTTTTTAATAAAAATTGAATGATTGATTGATTGACTGATTATCTTAAATGTAATCGTAATCATAATCGTAATCGTAATCGTAATCGTGATCGTGATTGTGATCGTATTCGTGATCGTGATCGTGATCGTGACCATAAATGTAATCGTAATCGTAATAGTAATCGTAAATCGTAATCTTAATCGTAATCGTAATCGTAATCGTAATCGTAATAGTAATCGTAATCGTAATCTTAATCGTAATCGTAATCGTAATCAAAATCGTAATCGTAACCGTAATTGTATTCGTAACAACAACATGAGGGCTAAACAACAACGAGAGCTCTACTCGCCGAAGGTACTGAGCAGGAACTTCAGCCAGTGCTCACTCAGGCGGGACTTCCAAGACAGCGCATAAAATGGACATCATCAATGAACGAGACAATAATGCGCAGTTTTTATAGGGTGACCCAACTAGGACGGAAAACGATCGACTATAGACAACAGCTACATGCCGAATCTTGTAGGGCATATCCAAATATACAGAATTATTCTCCAAAATAAATTAATCTCCGAAGCGCGACTCAACATCATCATAACGGAAATAGAACGAGAGATAACCAAACAACGGCATGAGAGAGAACATCGCTGAAAACCAGCAGCAACAACAAAAACTACTACTATATCAGCACGAGAGCCCAACAACTCCAAGAGTTCCACCCACCGAAGATGCTGTGCTGGAACCCCAACCAACTCATACTCAAGCTGGACGATCAAGACAGAGCATAAAATGGACTGTGTCCCTGAACGACACAATAATGCACATTTTTTATAAGGTGACTCAACTAAGACAAGAGATAATCGGCTATAGAAAACAACTACACGCCGAATTTTGCAGGGAGTACCCACACATGCAAGTGTCACAGTAGAGAATAGCTGACCAATATAGAGTTATTCTCCGAAACAGCCTAATTCCTGAAACTCGGCTTAATAGCATCAAAGCGGAAACTGAACGTGAGATCGGAGGCACTGACAATAATAATAATCGGATTGCTGAACCTGAGACACAACCGGAACCTGAGATCCAAGAACAACAGGAACAACTAAATGACGATACCCAACACGACAACACTGAACTCTTTTATCAGAAACTGTCAACAGAAATGATTCTGCGGTGTTGAAGTATAATGGAAGCAATCCGTTAAGAAGACCGGCACTGCCAAAAACCAGTTCATCCAAAAAACTGAGTGTCATGTTAAACATCTTGAACAATCGGATTTTACCAGCTTATGTTTCAGATGTCTACACTCTGGAGTCCTTGCATATGACCATCTACTGTTATAGTTAGAGCTTTAGAAATTAAAGTTACAATAGAGTGCCGATCAGCAAGAACAGGACCCAACCCATCACCATGGGAAAGATGTCTAAATTAGAAATTTGTAAATCTTCGAAAAATATAGGACAGCTGACGGAGTACATCAGGGGTACAAGAACAAGCAAACTGCAAAGACGAGTTAAAGAAATCATGAATCGTGTCCGATATCATTCGCAACAAGATCCAGCGAATGCTATTGCTCAGCAGTGCCTTGATAGGCTGAAACAGAAGCTCTCTGTTATTGCAGGACGGCTAAAGAGATCCAAGCAATAACCGAAAACGTGACAACGCTGTTCCAATGATCAGAAAAGACCGTAAGCTAAACTATTCACCTAATATGGCAGATAATACATATCTCAATAGAAGAGTTCTGGAGAAACCAACTTTCCACAACCGCCAATTACAACATCGCAGCAGGCCGGATTAATGAAAAACACCAAATCTGCCGAGACTATAGCCAGGTGCAATTTGAGCCATTAACCAACGAGGAAACCTCAAGAATTTTCAAAGAATCGCATAACTAGAAAGCTTTAAGTCTCCATGGGATTCAGAACTACTGACTCAAGAAGTTCTGGTGTATGCACCATCAACTGCCTAGTCTTATTAATGATGTTTTTCTTAATTCAGCAAAAATGCCATTGTTCTTGACCGAAGGTATTGCGTACCTCCTGCCAAAGGACCAACACAACACACATGACCTAGTTAAGTATAGGCCGATCACCTGTGCCGAATTTTGAACATCGCTAAAAGTAGTGGATATATGAGAGAAGGAAAGAGGAGGAGGAGGAGTAAGAGTAAATCATCAACACTTTTCATCCTCCTCCTCTTTTCTTCTCTCATTATACTTTTCAAATCTCTCATTATACTTATTAAAAAACCTCGTATCATCAACACTTTTCATCCTCCTCCTCTTTTGTTTTCTCATTCGAATTATCTCGTATACATTCGAGTTACTTCGTATACATTCGAGTTACTTCGTATACATGTTAACATGACCTTGTATCCCTTCTTTAAATTTTGATTATAAAAGCAACACTTTACCAGCTTAAAACATACTAAAATGAAATATGTCTTCTGCTTCTAACGAAAGTGAATTAAATTTATTAATTCAAAAATTTTATAGAAAATGTAAAAGTTCTGCTTTTGAGTTCGAACATTATGCAGTTGATAGTGGTCCATCTTGGTTTCAATATTATTTGGATATATCTAAAAACCATATAGAGGCTGTGAAATTGTGCGAACGTTATTTTCAAAACAAAGATATTGTACAGTTTATACGTGAATTAGTGAAGTTAAGTTGGTTTCATGATGAAGTTCGTCATTTAAACCAATATATTAGAGATCCTGTTGTATTACAAGAACTAATCAAATCGCGTGGTGAAGATGATGCCTAAAATTGAAAATTTTGTGAGGGACCTTTATGAAGGGTTCATTATGAACGAAGCATGTTCCAGATATTTATCTTGTTTAGTTGAAGAAGAAAGTGAGGGTCAAGATTTATTGTTATATATAAAATATGTTGATCATGCAAATTGTTGTAAAAAAGCAGCAGAATTGTGTAATGAATTTTTGAAGACTAAAAATGTGTTAAAATTCTTTGATGAACTTAAAAAAATTGGACTCAATAAAGAAATAAATTTATGTATTGATTTATTGGTTAATTAAAGTTGGTGTGAAATAAACTATTTAAATTTGTATAGTTGTTTTATTATTGTGTAACGGCTGTTATGTTTAAATATTTGATTATGTAAAGATAGGAAAATATAATTTTCTGTTAGTAATGTGGGGATGTGGATAAATAAAAAAAATATTATTACATTCATTGTTAATTTATTCATTCATAAAAAAAATTTTATACATAAAGAATACATTAGAAAGGGCACACATTGAAGGTGTGATTGAGAATGATAAAAACATTTAGGAGATGATTTATTTAAAACAGGTTGTTCGTCCAATTCAATTATAGGCTTAGTACAATATTTTCTAATAAAATTAGCTTTCTCTTCTTCTTTAATATAAATGAATTCTCCTTTTTCTGTTAAGTTTTTTACTATAGATGAAAAATTATGAAGAGGAATATATCCTGTATTCCAATTGATGCAGTGATGAAATTTCATTAACCATTCTGCTTGCTTGTATGTTTCTGGTGGAAGCATTTGTAGTGGATACGGTGGTTTAAAAATATAATGACTCATTTTATGTCCATCAAACATTGCAAGTTCTTTAGGAATAAACTTGTTGTGTTCATCCTTAAATCCTTGAACATCCATAACTATTCTCATTTTTATTTAACAAATTTTTAAAGTACTCAATTTTTTTATTACAAATTGTTTTTTCGAATAGTCTTCAATAAGATTTTTTAGATGTTTAATTTTTTTTAAAAATAGTTCTATTTTTTCTTTTTGTATTTAGTACATTCCATTTGATGTGCAACAAACTATGGTATAGAAACAACTGATCTTATTCGATATATTTTCATTTTAATAATGATATTTGATGTGGTGGGAGAAGTTAAAGTTGTTTAACAATTTTTGTTAATGGATTATAGCTAAATACTTTATCATGTATTATAACACAATACGCAGCTGTTTTTCCCGATATTTTTTCTTTTGTCTCAAATTCAATTCTCATGGTTACTGGGCCGGATTGTAATAAATCTCTCTGATGAGAGCAATTAATGTAAGCAATAGGTGCATTATCTTTAAATTCTTTGGGATTAAATATTGGTTCTATTGGAAAGTTATAATAAACTTGACGAAATTCAGAAAACATTTCATACAGGGTAGCAAACTTATTATTTTTAAAATCAAGCTGAAGATCCTGGTAAGGATATCTTTCTGAATTTAAAAACACATTTATATTCCTTAGGTCACAATGATCAAATTTACTCATATCTGATTTTAAATTACCACGTCTATCCTTTTGAAAAGCAATTAGTACATGTCTTGGTGTTTCAATTTTTGTGGAGGTTTTGACAGGCCAATTATGTCTTGTATTTTCTAATAACTCTGGATATTCAATTAATTCCCAACTTCGGAAAGTAAGAAGAATATCATTGTTTTTATCAATAATTTTCGTTAGTGCCAATTCTTGAGGAATGGCCACAGTAAGATGTGGAACTCGCCAACAAAGTTTGGTTATTTTAATTTTCGGTTTTTCATCATCACTTGTGGTTACTAAAGCATTAGTGTCATCATTGCTTCTTATTAGTATTAGTTCTTGTTGTGAATTTAAAATTATTTTGTTATAATCTTCAAAAAATCCCGAGTACATTTTTAATAGGACGCATAGGGAAACGTTTCCTTTTTCATCAGTCATAATTTTTTCTTTAGGTTTCGTTTTTGGATACCATCCAGCATTTTCCAATTTAGCACTTTCGTTTTGATTAAATGATATGTATCCTTTAAGAGTTGAAGTAATTCCTACATCTCGAACTGAATCAATTGTAACACCATTTAAAATATAACGTAATTCTTTAAACAAGAATGCTGGAGCATTGTTGATTAATACCGTATTAGCCAATGGAGTATCATCTTCTTTGGTAACTTGAAGTTCTAAATATAATTCACTTTTGCAAGGTAAAGGATATTTTCCTGTTTGTTGTAGAGCAATTCTAATTTCATCATTTAATCCAAGTTTTGTAGGATTGAAAGGTCCAAATGATAGTATTTCCCAGCTTAATATTGATTCATCTACAAGAATATTTTCTTTTACATTTAAATATTCCATTTTATTTTAGTTTGAAACCTAAACTTATCAGAAATTTTTTATTAGAAGGTGTTAACCTTTGAGAGTTTAATTTATTACTAGTTAAATGTCGTTTAGTATCTTTCTTATTAATGTTTTTAGAGTAAAATTTTTTTGAAAAATTATAATTTGAGACTTTTTTATTATATAAAATAACCATTATTCATCTATTTTTTTAAGATGTAGTCTTACTGTTACCGTTTCTCCTCTGAAATTGATGAGATCACCGTTTTGATCTACTATTTTAATGTTTATATTGTCTATTACCTTTACAGTAACAGGAAAGTAAAGGACATTTTGTGGTGATTCTATTATTTTAAAACCAGGAGCTACACTAGGAAAAAATTGATGTATTATATGAACAGGTTTTCCATTTAAATATGATCCTTCGGCAATATTACAATCGATGTTTATGGCGTTTACTTTAATAATTTCCGCTGGAAAATCTGAAATGTGCTCCTTAAGACCTTCTAATTCCTTATTTTTAAAACCTAATATTTTTCCTATAGTTCCATCACGAAACGAGATAGGAATATCTGTTTTAATATGTGTTCGTAAAGTATTATTATTGGCATAAATATGAAGAAAAGTACGATTGTCCAAAAATTTTTGAATAAAATTATTTACATCATCTATTTCATAACTACCTGGTGGTATTCTTATTTCTTTATTTGAGTCATAAATGAAAAGATTATTAGTCTCATCAATATTTGGAATAGCATTAAAAGTTTCAAAATTTACAAGTCCAATGGAATATTCAAAATTTTCATCTAAATATATTGGAGGATGAATATTAACAGAAAGCGTGGGGGAATTACCACTAATGACAAAACTGTACGACATATCTCTTTAAAAATTTTTAACAAAATGAATTAATATTGTTTTTCAACCATTATTATAAAGAAATTTAAGACAGAGCTCACCACAATTTGTTTTGTTAATTGATTGATAATGATCGTAGTTATATTTAACAATATTTTTCTTTTTATCGCTGAAAAAATATTTTGTTAATTCGGTAGATGGTCGCAAATTGCCATAACTATCAAAATATAAAATATTTTTCCCTTTTTTTATGTATGCAGTCCAATGAGTTCCATCACCACTATTCTTATCGAGATTAACAATACCACTTTCATTTTTATTAATTTTTTTTGGTAATTTATCTCTCATGAATATACCTCGAAAGTTGGGAATTTTAAGTAGATTAATATATTTACTTAAATCATAATTTGTAAGTGGTTTTCGAGGTATTTGTTTTAACAGTTTTTTGAATAAGGTTTCAGATATAATCCACATCCAGTTTTATATGGTTTTAAATAAAGACCACTTCCTTGTTTTCCTACTGCTATAGATTCCATCATTTTATTATGTCTTTTGGACTCTTCTAATTCTTCTTTAGCAGCTTTTGCATCATTGACAGCTTTCGCAATACCTGCTGCTCCTCCTCCAACAGCACCTAAAGTGGACAAACCAGCAAATAAAGGAATAAGAGGTAGAAATCCACCAGTTTTTGGAATTGGTATGATTCTATTTTTTGGTGATAATATTCTACTATCTCCGATAGATCTAAGTGCGGTTTGAATAATATCAGTCAAACTTTTAAATTGTTTTCCGTTTAGTGCTTGTCTTGCTTTTGAAATAGCTTGAGATAAAGTTATTCCTCGTCCTAGACGAGTTTTTCGACTTCTGTTTTTCCTTCTTTTTTTTAATCCCATACCAAATTTTCTTTTAATTTTCATTGCACCTCTTATTCCAAGTGCAGCAGTTTTTTCTCCAAAAGTGGCGTCTTTTGCTCTGAACCTTTCGGCAGCTTTGTCACCTAATAATTTATCAGCAGCGTGTCGGCTTTTTATATCATTTGATTGTGCATAGGCAATATCATGCTCTTTACAAGCTTCATCCAATAAGTTTATGCCTTTATCGCCTCTAGCTAGTCTCTTTTCTAGTTTGGTTCCAGGTCCACAAAAATTATACCCAGGTAGATGTAATTCAAAAGGTAACTTATTTATTAGAGTATTAATTAAACCACTACCTCTTTTTCTGACTCTTCTTTTATAAATGGATTGTTGCTTATATGAGATTGGCATTATATAATTGAAATCTTGGAACAAACTGACTAGTTTTAAATTAGAACTTACCCTTTATACATCCTCTTATATATAAAAATTGTCAAACAACCTTATTCAATTATTATTAAAGACCATGAGACTTCAAGAAATAATTTTAGAAAACAAGGAAAATTGTTTGAAGGCTCTAGTAAAAGGGGGTTAATTATTGGTCCATCAGGGTGTGGTAAAACTAATATCATTATAAGTTTAATTGAAGATCCCAATGGTTTACGGTTTGAAAATTTATATATTTATTCAAAGTCTCTATATCAACCAAAATATGAATATTTGAGATTACTTTTTAAACCATTGAGAGAAATTGGATATTATGAATCCGAAAATGAAGAAAATATTGTTTCTCCACAAGAAATAAAACCAAATTCCATAATAATATTTGATGATATAGTGTGTTGCAATCAGAATGTTGTTAAAGATTATTTTTGTTTCGGAAGACATAAAAATACTGATTGTTTTTATTTGTGTCAAACGTATTCTTCGATTCCAAAGCAATTAATTCGTGACAATGCGAATTTGATTGTTATATTTCAACAAGATAAAACGAACTTAAAACATATTTATGATGATCATGTTAATGTTGATATGTCATTTAATCAATTTAATGAGTTATGTTTGATGTGTTGGAAAGATAAATTTGGATTTTTGGTAATAGACAAGGATTCGAATTTAAAATCCGGTCGATATCGAAAAGGATTTGATTCATATATTTTCTTATAAAAATAAAAGTTTTGTAAAAAATTTAACTAATCATGAATGAACGCTTAGCAAGAGAGCTTGTTAAGTCAAGGAAAGCTGTTAAACAAAAATATCAAAGTTTAAAAAATGCTGAATTTGAAGCACAATCCAAATTGGAGGAAACCTATAAACCAATAACTCAACCCCTACAACAATTAATTTCAACAATTGGTAAAATTGAATCGGCTGAGGTAAAGGAAGAGCTACAAACACCCATTAAAAAAAATTATGAAACACCAGAAAAAAGATTGTTTCCAACACTAACACCAAGAAAAAAACTACAGTATGGAACATCAACACCAGAAAAAAGAAAGACAGGGAAAACTCCAATTCTTCCTACAGAAATACCAACAATTATTGATTGGGAAACCAGTATAGCTTCACATAGTCAGATGCCATCTTTACAACAAACAAGTGTCATAGCAGAAACCACCCCTTCTTCAATTTCACAATCTACGGTAGGAAATCTTTCGGATATATTAGAACAAACACGCCAAACAATTCAAACATTTGTCAGTACACCTTTATATCAAGAATATTTATCAGGATTTCATGAATTACCTCGTCAATATATTGACGGAGGGGTAAAAGATGTGGAACATAAGTTTGATCACCTCTATGGAATAGTACATGATTTTGAAACTGAGAAATTCTTTTTGGGTTTAACACAAAGACCTATAGAAATTATCGGTAAAAACATAAAAGTTGAAGGTATAACTTATACAGGTACACCAGGTTTATATGAATTATTATTTAAAAAGGAACCAGTAGGTTATAAAAAACAAGATTTGGAAAATTATTTGGATATTTTAAAGAGAACCAATGTATACCGTAGAAATTATGATCCAAATGAGCAGGTACAGGGAAATGGATCACAAAAATATATTTCTATAATAGGGCCTTATTTACAAAATAAAGGAATTACAAAAACTAAAACCATAAATCCCGAAACGCATAATATAGTTCAAGGATTTTTTGACAGACGAAAAGCTCCATACAGAGAAACTCGAATATCTTCGAAAAGAACAGGATCCGGTATAACTTTGAAAGTTAATAAACCTTATACCGATTACGTATATTGGGATAACGTAAATGAACTTGTTGATAGACTTCGACTGTTGGTAGCATCTATGATGGCTGGAAATACAGGACATAACAACGAAATTATTTCTATTATAGAAGAATTGAAAGAAGCCAATATAATTGTATAAAAGAATGTAGTAAATATTGTTACATAACATTGTTAAAATGACCATTGATAAATTTGGACGTCATATTTCTAAAAAGTATACAGTAGATATACCTACAATAGAAAATAAAATACTAGACAATGTTGAAAATGAAATATTAAAAAATTTTAAAAGTGATGATAAATATATAGAAAATAAAATTGTTCAAAGATTTGAACCTGTGTTAAAAAATGATATTGTAAATTTAAAAAAGAGAGTTAGTGAAAATGATGAAAATGTGGAATCTATTTCAAAAAAAATTAAGTTATTTGAAGAAAATGTTGTGTCAAACTATGATAACAGGATATTAAATATAAAAAATATTGTCAAAGACAATGATGAACTATTAAAAAGTTTTTCTCAAAAAACATCGAAGTGTGAAGATGATTTTAAAACAATAAAACAGAAATATGATAAGGTAAAGAATTTTGAAAATAATATAAAAAATGAAATAACACTGGTTAAATCAAAAATAAATGATACTTCTGTAATAGAAAATGTTAAACAAATTATTATAAAAGATATGGTATCAAAGTTCCAAGAATTTACGAACAAACTTAATAATAGGGTTTCTGAAGAAATAGGTAATTTTCAAAACATTCATGATGGTATGAATAAAAACACACAACAAATAGAGAGAGCTATTAATACACACTTTATAATCCATAAAAAAGATAGCGATAATATTAATGAAATAAATCAGAAAATTAATTCAATTGAAAATAATGCTGAAATAATTCTATTAAACTTGAAAA
The DNA here is from genome assembly GCA_034092305.1 of Diaprepes abbreviatus. Classification (NCBI taxonomy): domain Eukaryota; kingdom Metazoa; phylum Arthropoda; class Insecta; order Coleoptera; family Curculionidae; genus Diaprepes; species Diaprepes abbreviatus. The sequence continues at coordinate 1,025,178 of JASJET010000083.1, forward strand.
ATTTGGAAAAGAAATTAAACACAGATTTACAAAATGTAGATGAAAAAATTGAAAATAAATTTAAAAATGAAATTTTAAAAAATAGTGAACAAATCATGGAGATAATCTCACAATTAAAAAATCTAAAAACAGAATTAAAAACCACTGTTGATGATGAATATTTTCAAAAGATGTTGAATAAAAGATTAGAAAAAGAATTAGAATCTTTAGCAGAACTAATACAAGCTATGATTAACACCTCTATCCATGATTTAAAAAAAGGACTTACACAACACAGTTCAAAAATTGAAGAAATTTCAACAAAGTTAAATGATTATGAAAAATCTTTGAACGATGTAAGAATTGAAATTGAAAAAGCGATTTTAGATATAAAGAAAATAGAAAAAAAATTGGTAGAAATAAAATTAAATTTAACAAATGTAGAATTTCAATTAGGAAAAGATATAAAAAATCTAGAAAATAAATTGGTAAAAGAAATAAAATCATTAAACGAATTAGTTCAAAAAGCAGCCGAAGTTTCTAGAAAAGAGTTTAATGACACAATGGCATATGCTAGAGAAGAATTAAACGCAACAGTAAGAGAAATGAGAAACGAAAGTATAAAATCACTTGTTGTTTTTGAAACTAAAATTAATGTAAGAATTACTAACATTGAAGATGAAATCAAAAAAGTCAAAGATTCGAATAATGCATCTTTTAAAAATTTGGAATATAAAATCGAAGATGAAATCAAAAAAGTCAAAGATTCGAATAATGCATCTTTTAAAACTTTGGAATATAAAATCGAAGATTTGCTAAAAAAAGATAACAAACAAATAAAATAAGTTATTTAAAGAAGGTATTAAGAAATTTTATTCTAGTACTATGAGTAAAAATATTAAAGAAACAGTTGTAGATGAATTACATAAACCGGCAAGAAGAATATATAGAAGAAGACGAACTATTGTTAAAAGCCTTAATGACTTATGGCAAGCTGATTTGGTAGAGATGCAACCCTATTCCAAATTTAATAAAGGTTATAGATATATTTTGGTGGTGATAAATGCATTCTCAAAGTATGTTTGGACTCAACCACTTAAAAGTAAAAAAGGAAAAGATGTAACTGAAGCTATGAAAAAAATTTTAGAAAAAACAAGTAAACCGCAAAATTTGCAGACAGATTTGGGAAAAGAATTTTTCAATAAAGATTTTAAAGATCTTATGAATTATTACAAAATTAATCATTATAATACTTACTCTAATCTCAAAGCGAGTATTGTAGAACGCGTAAATCGAACTTTAAAAAATATAATGTGGAAATATTTTAGTAATAGAGGGAGTTACCAATGGTACTCTATTTTACCCACTATTATTGAAAAATATAATAATAGTATTCATAGAACTACCGGATATAGACCTGTTGAGGTTAATAAAAAAAATGAGAAAACTATACTGCAAAATTCTTTTACTTTTAAAAAAACATTTGATTTAAAGCGCACTAAATTTAAAGAAAATGATTTTGTTAGAATTTCCAAACAAAGAGAAGCTTTTGAAAAAGGATATACTCCAAATTGGTCAACTGAAATTTTTCAAATTAGAAAGGTTCAGTTAACAAATCCACCCACCTATTTATTAAAAGATAGTAAAAATGAATATATTGAAGGAGGTTTCTACCAAGAAGAGTTACAAAAAGTTAAACATCCAGATGTGTTTTTGGTTGAAAAAATTTTAAGGAAGAAAGGGAACCAAGTTTTTGTTAAATGGTTAGGATTCGATAAATACCATAATTCATGGATTCTTAAAAAAGATGTATTGTAATTAATTTTAAGTAATATTGTATATCAAATTTTTAAATAAAAGACCTATTTATATAACATATTTTTTATTTACGATAATCCTTTTTACAACAAATACTAACAATATAATTTTTAAGATATTTACAACTGAAATTAACAATATAAATTTATATTTTTACATTAAATCTTTCAATATATATTTTTTTTCTATGATCTACATCAAAAATACTTTTAAGAATACTTTCACATTGTTCAACTCGTTTTTCAAATCTTAGTCTGTCAAGATAAAATTTCTGATATTCACTTTTTCGAGCTTGTCTAAATGCAAAGTCCCATGTCACTAATATATAAACTTTATTATTGTTCTCACTGATTGTCACTGATTTCTTCATATTTCTATTGTAATGCACCGGATTTTCTTAACTTGTTTTCTAATTCCTGTTTATGTAGAGATAACATTTCTAAAACAGTTCCGACATTTTCACTGTTTAAATTCTGACATGGATCCAAAACACTATAAATATGAGACAACACATCTCCTGACTCATAATTATAGTGATGAAACAAATTAAAATATTTGGAAAATTCTTGCTTTTTAATTATATGAATTCTGTAGTCAACAAGTTCATCGATTTCAACTAATTTATCTATTGATTCTTTTCCCAGAATCACATAATGTTCATCCTTTTGAATTCTGATAACAGGAGAATGATTTATTTTTTCAAAAAACACTGTGATTTTTTCAATTTTTAGTGGGTATGCATATGCTTGAGAAGAATAAAAATAATTCACCAACACTCCTTGATTTTTTTGAAGTTCTTTCCATTCTTCTTCATTCAAGTAAATGTGAAATCCATTTCGACCTCCAATTAGAACTTTTGGTGTAAAATCATTTATACCAATTCTAACACAAACAAATTTTGATAAGGAATTGTTAAGATAGTAGATTTTTGAATTTAATAATTTTTCATTACACTGACTAATTTTATCATTGGTTTCACTAGAACTGGATTTATATCCATTAAAATTGCTACTATTAAACATGATGTCTTGATGCTAACTGAAAACTAAAATACTGGGTCTGAATATATCTTATCCACCCCACTCCTCTATAAATTTCAAGGTCAAGCAAGTTTATTAAATTTTTATGACCTATCTTGATAAAACAAAATTGTCAAGAACGACAAAAGTGAAAAACTACCTATTGATAAAATTATATTGAAGATAAATAGAATTAAACAGTTTTTACCTTTCTCATCATTTTTAATATGAGCACAGCTAGAAATCATAAATGGTTTTTTATTTTTTTCAATCCAGTTAGTGTCAAAAATTGTATTATTTGGATAATGAAAGTAAATTTTGAAAAAATTACTATTAGATTGACTATTATTCATATTATATGCGAAAGCAGTTGAATAATTATTAATATTCATAGCTTTCATATAATTACATATTTCAGGTTTAATAGTAGAGGTTTCGTTTTCAAAACACACCATTCCATGTAAAACCCTTGGAGGATAAAGTACATATAAAGTATTATTTAAAATTGAATGTAAAACAATGTAGTTGATAAGGGATGCCATTAAAACACTTTTCAATTTTAAATGTCTATTAACAAAACAATAAGAGATTGAAATAAGACTGAACAGTTTTAATTAATTTTCTACAATATATAGACATTTTTTTTTCAAAATATTAAATAATTTGTTTACAAATTAGAGATACAAACATGGTTATTAAAACTATTAAAAAATGAAAGATGTTGACATATTTTCTTTCACTTTAAGGACATTAAATAATTTGTTTACAAATTAGAGATACAAACATAGTTATTAAAACTAATAAAAAAATGAAAGATGTTGACATATTTTCTTTCACTTTAAGGACAACAGGTTCACATTTTTTATTTTTTTCACCTAACCACAAACACTCGATTAAGTCACAGTTCTTCCAGTGACGATAATGTTCCTCAATTGGACAATCATCAATTTTCCAGGCAAATATTTCTGCACCACAGTAAAAACATTTACAAACATCATGAATAGCTAAATAATAAAACCCTGATTGGGCTAACACTTTAGGATTTAATTTTCCATTCCAGAATTTAAATGAGAAAAGTCTTTTTTCATATGTTCTATATAATTTGTTATCAATTTCTTTTTCAAAAGATTCTAAACACATATTTATTCTAGACGGTGGTATATTTTATACTGATATAATTTTAAAATTTACCATGTTCTTAAATACTTCAAATTTAGCCTTGAAGAGTAAAACTTTTAATCTTAAAATAATTTTTTATAATTCATTTTCATGGTCTATTAACCACTGAAAAAATGGAATATCTTGGTGACCCCATGCTAATGTATCATAACTATTGGGAATTTTAAATCTTTTATCATCATTAGAAGTGAGAGCTAATTTGTTAACTAATTCTGTATAAATATTGTGAAGTCGAGATCTAAACAAATACATTGTACAGAAAGCTTTTGAATTTTGTTCTACAACATCTTTATAATGTGTTAATTCTAAGTGTTTTTTAATGCTACTTTTCTTTATCCCCTTAGCTTTTTTAAGCAACCCATTTTCTGACTTAACACAATAAGCTTTGGCCCCTGTGCCATAAAAACTTTCTATTGGTTCACCAGCATATTCATCCTTAAACTTTCCAACAACAGATTTAGTTATTGGTATTTCATGAATATTATTAACATCATAATTAGTATCCAATTTATCAGTATTAACCCTAATGTCTTCATAAACATTACTTGTCTCAATTTCCAAAATAAAGGAATCTGTATCTGTGTACAGAAGTTTAATATTATTCTTATATAAAGGTTTTAAAAACCCATAAAAAAAGTCATACATCACCGTTTTTGATATATCTAAAATACTAAAGCCTATATAGACAGGTTTATCATATTGCACTTTACGCATTTGCACAGCTACTAAATTCTCTGAAAATATTGTTACATCTTTAAAGGATGGTTTAGCAATTAAATTTTCTGCCCCATCTTTTCTATGATTTTTTGCCCATTGTGTAACCAATCGTATATCTGTCCTTTTATCCACATTTTCCATTGTTTTACCGTAGATGCTATTATTTGCCAATTTATAAGAATTTTTCTGAAATTGATTTTTGGATTGATTTCTTAAATTTGTATTTAGATCAATAAATTTTTTTAACCATTGAGATTGTGTAAACTCTACAACCCTATGAATTTTGGTTAGTTTAATTCCATATTGAATACATTGTTTTAATAAAGTATAGTGAATTACATATTTTTCTTTATTTTTTAAATTTGGAATTAATTTAAAAGTTTTAGAATTTTGAGGCTCATAATTTTCTGGACAGAATGGAAATTCATTATGTAAATTGTGTAAATTTTCAGGATATTCTAAATCAACCTCTAGCACATAACCCTTGTCATTAGTCTCAGACATATTCATTATATCTAAATTTTGAATTTGTTGATTTGATAACCAAACAAAATCTTTTTCGGGCAGATATTGAGACATCGCATATCCGTAAAGATTAGTTGCATCAAAATACATAATATATTTAGATGGTTGTAATGGATCATAATTTGAAAGAAATAAATTGTTTGCTATAGATTTCCTACATACACAGTTACTGATTCCTCCTCTTACACTACCTTTAAAAAAATGTAACATATCTGGGTCTGTTATTAACTCCAATTCGACTCCAGTATATCTTAAACAAGCGTCAAAACTTAAACCTGGAAAAGTATAATAATGTGCAGGATCAAGTTTGTAAGTTTCCATACACGTTTTTCTAAAATTTTGAAAAACATCTGCCAAAAGTAATTCATCAGATTTAAGATATAAATCGGAATATTCACCGATTGTTTTACATTCAAATAAATTCCAAACATTTTTAGCCCTCTCATATTCCTCATCAGTAATGTGTTCATCCGTGAGGTCATTATAAAATTTTTTTTTATTGGGTAACTCCGTTTCATTTAATTTGGCGATATTATCAATATATTTATAAGGGAAACCGCCTTTTTGACGGATATACTTAAATTTTTCCTTTTCATTAAAATATTTGAACACTTCTTTGCATTGTTCATCATTAAGGATGGAAGCTAAATTTGACAAAGAATATGGTAGGAACTGAAATGAATCAATAAACTTAAGATATAGAAATTTTGACTTGGTGAAACCAGTTTTTTTTTATCTAAATATTGATCTACTTCAATAGATTTTTGAAATGAAATGTATTTCTCTTTATTCTGGGCTATGACAAATAATTGTTCATGATTTGGACATAAATTTTTTATAAACATATGAGAATCATAATTACGCAAATTGTGTAAAACTACTGGAATGGAATTAGATAATTTATAATTTAAGTTGCATATAGAGTGTGACGGACCTCTATAGGAACCTGTTAAATGACAATGATCAGCAACCTTATCCGAAATTATAGGTTTATCACATATATGACAATCATTCGTATATTCAAAATGTAATTGTTCCAACACATTTAATTTTTTCATTGGTATTAACTTTTTCATATATTTATTGTAAATATTAAGAACGTCTCTTTCTAAGTAAGTTATAAAAATTTGTGCACAATTGGGACCCATATAATTTTGAAATTTGGAAATTGAATCATCAAATGAACACTTTATATAATAAGCAAACAAATATGGAATATGTTGACATTTTTTTTCAGTATATGGAGAACTTGGATCTACATCATTAATTTCATTATTTAAAGGCTTAAGAATGCATTCAAAATCTGCATATATAACAAATGGAACTTCAATTTGTTTTTGTATATTCTGAAATTTTAAAATATTTTCGGGAATAATATTTCCAAATCTATCTATTTTGGTTTCAGTTGAAGGTAGATTTATTCTTACAAAATATTGTAAACAACCGTCGCATAAAAATTTTTTCCCATGATGTTTAGATAATTGTTTTGAAATTAATCTAGATAAATCCGAAATATAACAGTAATGGAAATTTCCATTATCATCTCCAATTAATAATAAATTAAGGTGACGTTCTCGCTTATTTTTTGTATAATGTAAAGGTCCTATAATGTCGAATTGAGTTTTTAAATTATTCTTGATTTTTTCTAATCCATAAACATTAACCGAAATATTGTTTAAATTTTCAAATTTACTTATGTCTTTTAAAGTTAAACGAAAATTGATACCTTTAAAGTTTAAAATAGTGGTGAAATGTGGATGCGACTCCACCTTTTCAATTGGTCCGTTAGGTGAATGAAGAGCTGCAACCACAGACCAGGCGAAACAACATTCATCATTGTTTTGAACGTTGACTACAGCATTTTTCATCTTGATCTCTGACGGTAGCGGTATATATGAAGAAGCTTTTAAGGGGTTGTACTTGTTGATGTTAAGCTCAACGTGTAATATTTTTATTAAAATCCATCCTAAAATTAAAGAAGAATAATTAACAACAAATTTATTTTTGGTTTAAGTTTAGTTACTAAATATTTAATAAAAAATAATTTACCCGAATCTTTTTCTGCCAGTTCATCAGCTTTCCGGTCAATAATTTTAATAATATCTTCTAGTTCTTGCGTTAATTCTGAACTATTACATAAAATCCGAAATGGGGTATTGAAAGACTTAACTTCATGACTTTCATTGGAAGGATTTAAGTAAAGACCAAATAACTCCATGTTGAGTTTGATGCAGGTGTGTCTTTGGATTTCATAACTGATTACCTCAATTATTTTTTGTCGTATTTCGGAGAAAAAATCATAAATGTTGATTTGGTATTGAGTCGATGATATTTTATATGAAATGATTCTTTCCTTAAATGCCGATTTTATTACAGACACATTTTCATCCCTAACCACCATTGAATTGGTTTTGTGTTTATTTGTTCTCAAATGACAGAACCATAATGACTTTTTTATAAATATTTTGCACAATTGACAATATCTTCTTTCACCTAAAATTTAATAACTTCTTTATTAAATTTGCCTCTAATTCATCAAATTAATAACTAATTATTAAATTGAAACAAAATTTCTATTTAAAATTAAACTTACAGCTTTTCTTCTTCTGTTCTAACTGGGGGCCATTGTTAGAGTGAATTATCTTCTTGTGGCGATTCAAATTGTCTTTTCGAGTAAAAATTTTGAAGCACTCTTCACATTTAAAATCCATTTTTCTAAAACGAATCTCTTATTGTGAAGCCCAAGTCGATTTTAACACACTGAAGGTAACACGGTCAGGTATGAATTTAAATGGTGGAAAAGAAGTAGGAGGGGAGTTAAGGAATGGGATGGAAAAAGCTAAGAGTAGCTTTATAAAGTTCTATCGCCCTTTCCCACATCTTCCTTTTCTCCTCAGCTGTTTTATTAGGATCGCAATTTAAAATAGAATCCAAAACAAATCCTAATGATCTTTGATAAGACAAATGTTTATTTTTAATTTCGAAATTTGATTTTGAATGAAAGCTTAGTTTCGGATAATCGTTTTCGAAGGGGATTGACACTTCCGTTTGTGTTAAAACAGAATTTTGAACTGTCTCTGTTTGTGTAGAAACAGAATTTAAAATTTCATCGAAATCTGGTGGCGAGTTTTCAAAAATTATTGGAGAATTTGGAAAATTTAATTCACAGTAGGTATTTTGGCCGCACGGAATTGAATTTTGACTAAAATTTTCATTTTTTTCAGATGGTTCACTTATTATTGGAAGAATTTCTTGGGAACCACCACCACTAGTAAACGATGCTCCCAAATCTTCACTACAATCTAAAATTTTGTAACTATCCCGTGAACCATCCTCCTCCCCCAAAACATCAACCCCCATATTTCCACTACTAGTCGATTCCGAAATTTTATTTTTTTTTTGATTAGTTGAAATTTTGAACAGAGATAGAGGAGAAAATGAAGAATTACCCGGTATTCCTCCAGAATTGTTTTCACTTTCAAAATTTCTAGTTTTCAACATTCCAAAAAAATTTTGTGATTTATTTGAACTCGAATCATTGTCACTGTCACTTTTACTCTGATAATTTGTTAAATTTTTATTAATTTTGGGAATCCCCATTAGCTTTTTAAAATTGTCGATATTATCTAAATCTTGAGTTAATATGTCGGGAGTATTTGTAATGGGAGTGTCCGTTGTTACATCTAAATCTTGAGTTAAAAATTTTGGGGTTTCCGGCGTTAAAATATTATTAAAATCTAAATTTTGTGATAAAATTGAATTTTGAAAGTCAAAATCTGTCTCCGAAATAATCTCTAGTTCAGGCAAATATTCCAAATTTTCTAAAAATTTTATGTTCGTTTCTGAACAACTTTGGAGTAATTTGTTTTCTAAATTTTTTTCTTGCATCGTATTAATCATCGCGTTAAAATTTTGGGTTCTCTGACTTAAATTTTGGTTGTCACTTTCATTTTCATTTTTCAAAAAAGCAGGCTGAATTATTATATTTGAAATTATATTAATTTTGTTCACCACTCCTAACTGTTCAGTGGAAGTTGAGGCAAAAGGAAAAGACATACCTTTAAAATTTGAGTACACTTGACAGCAACAAACTAAAACACACTAAAACAAACTAAAACAAACTAAAATTGGAGACTTTAAATTTAAAGCGTGGTAAACTCGACTTAAGCTTGCTATAAACTGATCCTCGACCGTTTTATATGAAAGCAGACCACGGTTTGTCCTCGTAAGTATAGTGACCTCAATAAAGGTCAATGACCTCAATTCTGCGCGTCACACCCCGCGGAGCCCCCTTCCCCCTCCCCCCTTCCCACGCAATTTGTTTTTCCCCGCCCCCTTCCCCCGCAAAACCTCCTTCCCCTTTCCTCCCTTCCCCCCGCTGAGCCCCCCAGCTGAGTCCCTCTGCTGAGCTGCTTAGGGAGCTACGTCCCCTATAACTCTCAGTGAGACGTCCTAAAATGTGCTGTAACTATAAAAACTCGAGAGGTTTGCGGGCCTATAAAAAACACAAGGTTTTTTCGGGGCATCTCGACTGGGGGGGTCCAGGGGGCGGGGGGGGGGTCTGCCAGGGGGCGGGGGGCCGAAGGCCCCCCGCTCCCTGGTAGGCAGCGCGGGGGGGGGGGGGGCGAAGGCCCCCGCCCCGCCCCTCCCCCTTCGGGGGCGGGGCGGGGCGGGGGGGTTTAGGAGGAGTATAGGGGCGGTATGAGGGGCCCTCTCCGCGATTTAAAAATCGAAATTTTACCTTGACCTACTTTCATAAAATGACTGTTTTGCGAGGTGACTTTTTCATTTTTGGTTCATCACCATTGCTGTCCGCCTAAATTTTAATTTTTATTATTTCATTTTATTATCAATATGTTCAGGAACAGAAATTTTGAAATTCAGGTTATGGATGGTAATAGACTTGTAATAAGAAGAAGAATCAACGTTCCTCCTCCGGTACAAGTACCATCTATAACCTCCTCGACAAATCCAGAGGAAAATGAGGATCCTCAAGTGGAACCTCAGATAAATCCGGAGGAACCAGTCCAGTGTGACGAAGTCGATTCCACTACAAAGTAAGTAGCTTATATTAAGCTTATATTAAATTTATTATTAGTCTTCCTAATATCAAAATACTAATTGATTTTTTTTTTTCAGTTGACAGATACAAACAATAGACCAAGTTTAGGGACAGTGTTAAGTGAAACTATTTTTAGGTTAAGTTAAAGTGTTTAAGTGATAGTGAATAGTAACGGAGACGATTTAAGGTAATGTAAATTTTATTTAATTGATCTAATTATAAAGGAGTATGAAGATAACTGTACCTAAATTTCCTATAATATTTTTTCTTTCATATTTATAAACTTATTAATTTTAGATTTAAAACTCTCTAAAATAAGAAAGGATTAAGAATTTTTGAACAGGGTGGTTACTTTAAAATATTTTTTCAATCTATTATGACTAATCAAAACTTTTGTATTGAGTTGTTATGTTTGTTCGTTATTCTTATAAATAAAACATTTTTTTTTCGAAATTGTTCAATTCTTTATTCCAATAAGATAAGAATAAATGGATAAATTAAATACAAACAATAATAATTTTAAAATAATAAAAATTAAATAATAATACATTTTAAAATAAATATTCTAGGATTATAATTTCTTCATTTTCGCATTTATGAAGTGGTTTGCAACACATAAATATTAAATAATACATTCTAATCTAAATATTCTAGGACTACAGTTTCTTCATTTTCACATTTAATTACACATAGTTCATTGCGACAGATTGGACATGTTTTATTAATTAACATCCACATTCCTAAACAAGGGATGCAAAATCTGTGATTACAAAGTTCTGGTGACATCATTTTATTAGATAATATATCTTCAAGACATATAGGACATTCTTCGGTTTTATTTTCAATTATTTCGTTAACAACTTTTTTTTTTTTACCCTTCGCGACTTCCTACCGTTTTTATATTTTGGTTTTTTACCAGGCATTATATTGGCACCACTGGAACATTTGTGTCCCAATCTAAATCAATATTTTTAACACTACTTTTGCAAATTAAACAAACTTTGGGGGTAATAATTTGATACAACTGTCTTGAACACATATCGCAATGTAAATCATCACTTAAGCGTTTTAATTTTCTCTTATTATGAGTATTTACATGTCTATGTGCCCCTGCCCTTTGATAATATTGTATAATTTGATAGCATGCGTGACAAAGAGTTTTTTCTTGATTTTCCGTCACTACAAACACTACGATATAACTCTGAGTAATACAGAACACAACTTCTTTGGGATCAGTGTACTTATGTTTCACTAAACAAAATTTAGCACTAGCACTGTCTTCTTCATTATCTTCTTCAATATCGGAGTCACCAGAGTCAGCTTCAATTTGTTCGAAATTATTTATATCGTAGTTCAACCAATTTCTAAAGTTCATCTGAAATTTTTTTTCGTTAAGATGTGTATTGTAATCCAATACTCCAATTAATTCATCTAGATCTGGATCTTCTTCTTCAATATTATTATCCATAAATTTTTGAATGAATTTTTTTAATATTTACTTTGTAATATTTACTATTAAATATAAAATTATTTACTTATTATTTGTTGGTATTTAATTTATCATCTTTTGTTGCTCCACGTATCTATTTTATAAATTTACTGAAGTGAAAATTCATTGGTGGTAGGACTTTATATCGACTTCATGGTCAAATAAGGTTATCCACCTCAAGGTCAAACATAAGGTTAGATCTCCTACTATGATCGGATTCGATGAAAGGTTAGCCATGTTGTTAACTTTAAGATTAAACTCAAGGTGATGTATACGAGGCTTTTTGAAAAGTATAATGAGAGAACAAAAGAGGAGGAGGATGAAAAGTGTTGATGATACGAGGTTTTTTAATAAGTATAATGAGAGATTTGAAAAGTATAATGAGAGAAGAAAAGAGGAGGAGGAGGATGAAAAGTGTTGATGATTTACTCTTCTTACTCCTCCTCCTCCTCTTTCCTTCTCTCATATATCCACTACTGCTAAAGGTAAGATACAACCAAGAGTATTTGAAATGCAGAACGGTTAAACTATAGCTGCAATAGAAGCAGACCAAACATACAAATACCTAGTTATGAAACAGGCTAAAAGAATTGACCATCGCGCTATGAAAGCCGAATTGACAACCGAATTTGTCAGGAGGATAAGGCGGGTATTACGAACTGACTTAAATAGTAGAAATTTTTTTAAGGCGCTCAACAAGTACGCTTGCTCTGCACATAGCTACTCTTTTGGAATTGTAAAATGATGCAGGACGAACATCCAAAACATGCAAAAAAAATAATTACACTCGTGACAAAAGCACCAAAACATCACCCTCGGAGTGCCATTGAACGTAGAATGTTTCCAAGACACCAAGGAAGAAGACGATTGGTGGCTATTGATAAGCAGCTCGATCAACAAATAAACTTACGTTTATTTTTACGAAGCCACTTCATGGACTGCATCCAAATGAGGTTAATCAGGACAATGATGACAACTCAGCGTCGAACTACTGGTTGATTTCAGGACATATGTTTCCGGAAACGGAATGTAAGACTAGGTTATTTCGACGAAGAACTATTGAAAGTTCATCATTAAAGATCCTTCTATAGAAAATCACCACTGTAGATATGGCTGTAGAACATCAGAAACCATCCAGCATATAACTGGAGGACGCCAAGCGTTTGCCGCAACCGAGTATAAGGAAAGACACGACTCAGCCGCTAAGATACTCCACCAAGAGTTAGCAGAGAAGTTAGATCTGTTGCAGGTAGGAAAAGTGCCTTATTACAAATACAATCCTGAGTCTATTCCCGAGAACAACCAGTTCGAGTTATATTGGGACCGAGCGGTTCTGACGGATCAAACAGTTGTTCATAATAGACCAAATATTATACTAACAGATACAATTTCTAGGCGAGTTACAATAATCGACATTGCTGTACCTAACAACAACAGCCTAAGGTCAAAATATCACGAGAAGATCACCAAATACAGAGATCTGGAGGTGCAAATCCTAAGACAATGGGTAATGAATAGCGTTCAAACGATTCCCATAATTTTATCAACAACTAGAGTGATACCAAAGAACCTTCTTCAGAATAACAAGGGATTGGGCCTTAGTGAGCATATAAACCGATGCAGAAAGCAGTTCTCCTTGAAACCGCGCGAACCGTTCGAAAATTCGTAGGAAATACAGCAGACTACGTCACCTAGGAGCCGATAACAAGGAAAGAATTCACATAGAGCTTCTTTACTTTTGGTATCTTTGTATATCTGGTATGAGTCAATATTCCCTGGAGGGAGTGCGAAGACGTTCGGCTTGGAAATAATATCGTAATCATAATCACAATCATAATTATAATCGTAATCGTACTCGTAAGTATAACTGTAACGGTAACTGTATCTCTCACTGTAACTTTTAATGCTACTCTTACTGTAACTCTAACTCGAACAGTAACTGTAAATGTTACTCTTATTGTTATTACAAAGCCATCATCGTATAATATGCTGTTTTTGAGAACTAGGTGGCTCTTTAAATGCAAAAGCTATAAATATAATACGATAATCCTCGTTACGTTTAAATATATCTTTCAATGTGGTGTAATTTTTTTTATGGTTTCAAGATTCCTTCACATTTGAAATGATATTAAGTGTTGCCTAAAGAGATTTGTAAATTCAGATTATTAAGTAAATTATAAAAAAATCTTTACACCGTAGAATTATTTTAAGGAGTTACCGTTTTCCTCCTTCAGGAATTTTTCCTTTAACTGTGTAAAGAACAAAAAGGTAACTTATTATATCAGATTATATTATATAATAAACATTATTTAAATACGACCTGCTGAAATAATTCAAATATTTTTGAAAACTGATAAATGTCACCATTAATTTCTGTCATCTTCCATTTTCAGGCTATACGAAGAAGAGTCGTAAAAGCTTAAGTTCAATATATGAAAACCAACTTATACACTTCTTTTAGTGTTCATAAAATTGATCGTTACTTCCTCGTTATTCACGTTCACTTGTGGATTTGGAATCTCAATTGGAGTAAGAATCTCATAAAATTTAAAATTATTGGATATGTTTATTGTGAATATTAGTTCAGGAAGATACATATTCAATTTTTTTCTGCTTATCTTGACAAAACAAGCAACTCTAGTTTTAATTATTTTATTTGCTATTCCAACAGGACTTAAAAGAATATTAATTAAGAATAAAACTCATTAAAACTAGAACTCTAGACGGTCAAGCGAATTTTTGAAAGTTCAACTCAATAAAAGTCTTGATATGTGTGTGTGGTTGCTTTTAAAATAGCTAGGCATTCTATTAATTTTGTCTATACTTCTAAATCTGTAGGAAGCCTAAATTTGAGTTGGCTCCGTTATCGGAGTCGATATTATTGGCACGATGAACCTTGTCTTAAATACTGTACTATTTCACGAAACATGATGATAAAAGTGGAGAGCAGTACGTGTGGTAGTTTTGTTCAAAACTACGTTAATGTATAGTAACCGATGGGCGTTCTTCCATGTAAGAAAACCCGTCATTTTATAATGTTCACAAAATCGAAAAGAACTTCCATTTTTACGTACCATAACAATTGATGAACCCAACGGACCATCAGATGATTCGATTAATATCTCTTCTAATATTTTTCTCCTTTGGCATTAATAATATTTTACATTTTGGATTCTGTCAAACAATATGTCGACTCTGCGTTAGGCACATAAATATGGTCCTTAGTTAACAAAGTTGTGTACTTTATAGAGTCAAATAGTAGCTGTTCTTCAATTTAAGTTATGTTTTTTTTGTTAGTTAATATTAATAATTTTGTCGTGACTACTTTCTTTAGAGAACTATCAGAGTTTGTTTTCTAAAACCTAAAAGTCATTATATTTATTAAATAACACTCCATAAATGTGCAGATATCGATGAAATAGAAATTTACTAAGATTATGATCCAAATTACTATTTCGAGAGATGGATATTAGAAAGTTTAATATTTTGATTAAAGTCTGAGAACACATTTTCAGATTAATACGCTGTGTTTCTTTCATAACAACTAATTGCTCATTGTCTAGTTTGACATTTGTTACGGTTAGGATAACTTTTTGATTTCTTAAAAAATGACATTCTTTTACAAGAATATCGTTTGATTTAGCTATATGCAAGGCAAAGGCACTGTCCTGAGGTGGGCTCAGTACAGTATAGCGTCTTTTTGATTTCCACATTCATAAAGTGATAATTACGGCATAGGGCGCCCTGTAGAACAAGACAATTTTCTATAGTCCACACATCAGTGAGGAAAGAAGTGTGAAGCGGATTTTATGCCCTAACGCCAACAGTAAGATCATAAGAAATGGAATTGTGGCAAAAAAAACGAGTTTGACTATCTTTGACTTAAGATAATTTTTCTTACTTATATGCTTTCGATGTAGACTATTCGATCGTTTTTCTAATAGAAAAACAAACGTGTGTACAAAATCCAGCCAAGTTCGATTCTTTCCAAAGTAAAATTTTCCTGTTGGTGGGTGTAAAATTACCAACATAATAGACGACAAAATTAGGTAGCATAACTGATCGTCCCAAAATCAACTTATTAATATCAAACAATATGTTTAGATAAGAATAAAGAAAATATATGTAAGCTAAAAATAAAATAGTACATGAGGAAGCCATGAAACCCTTATTCTAATCTAATAATTGAATTAATCTTACCTTCAGCGGATGTACATAATATAAGACGGGGATAGTACCAATCTGTAAATCTTCTAATGACATCAATTTGTTCAAAAGTAAGTTGGACTGCGTCTTTATGCTGGGAATCACAAGGAACATAAGCAGCCCAAAACTAAAAGAAAAAATAACTATAAATAAAGAGTTATTTTATATTTTAGAAAGAGCTTCGTTGTTAGGTCTGAGAATGAAAAATGAAGTTCAAATTAGTGCGAAAAATGTTCTAATTCTTCCATTATATCATAATAATCATTTTAAACACGGACTTTGCTTTTACTTCAATTTTGTAACATTTCCATGAAGTAGCGACTAAATAAATTAAAACTGATTTTAACTAAGCAAGTGTAATACTTCATCAAATCAACCTTTAATGAATCTTAACATATCACAAAGTTTTTATAGGTTTCGCCAGAAGTTAAATAGCGATACGACAACTGTGTCCGTATACCTTGAATTACTAGAGGGTAACGAATATTTACAAATTAAATTTGACACCTTTTTATATAGCGAAAATCATTCCAATAAGAGAGTCATAATTTTAAAATTAAAAAAATAAATAAAAAATTCCCGTGGACTTTCTGTTCCAGTTATTTGAAATGCGAAGACCATCTAAAACCTCTTAGAAATATGAACAAGGAGCACATAACTGATTATGATTACAACAACAGACTAATCCACCGAAAATCAAAATAAGAAACTGTTTTGAAAAATCAGATTGAGAAGCAGTTCAACGTATTATATCTTGACTTGGTTAAATGAACTACCTTGAGCTGACAACACTTTAAACCATTTTATATGATTTTCTGTTCTATATGACCTCATTTATATTTTAATAGAGGTATAAGATAATATTTAATGTAATTAAATGTAAATCTAAATTCTAATTATTATCAGTTTCTTCAATTAAAACAATTGGAACTGAACGATTAGATTTTGCGCTTAAAGTAAAATTATTTGCATAAAAAAATAAACTAACTTAATACTCAAAAAGAGTTTTTTTTTTATTTGCTATGTTTTCTATGTCAAAGTCTTGGCTTACTTTTATTAAAATTCTCGAAAGATTTAGGGAGACTGTTATTCTACAGACCCTTGCACATTTTGTAAATATATCAAATAGGGAAGCACAAGCAATATAACATAACCACAGCCATCTCCAGTTTCAAGTCTTAAAGAAAGGCGCTGTTTCCAAATATAAGACGCATATAGGTATCTATTATATCGCCGTGATTGTTTGGTGGCTTAAGTTTAGTTTACCGCTTCCCCAGTCTTTTTATTTGGTATGGCATTATTTGGTTCACAACATATAGAGGATGACATAAGAGTGTAGTAAAATTAAATAGCTCCATTATTATGAAAGTAAGAAAAAATATTTCAAATAAAATTATTTTTGGTTATACAGGGTGATATGAAAAAGTAAAAGAGTATAAAATGTAATTTTGTTAAATTGGACACCATATATATTTTTAAATAGAATAATAGAAGAAAATGAATTCCTACAGAACAAAATTAATTAAAATCTTCTGATCGTCCAGTCGCTGCTTACTTAACAGATTGATATAGCGCGATCATCGGTACAAAAAATTCTAATAGACAACAAAATGCAGCCACACCTCATTTAGTCTTTGAAAACACTTAATTATGAAGATAACGAAAAAAGAGTAAATTTTCGTGAGTTGGCTCAAAATAAAATAAGAGGGCAACCAAATTTATCAGATTATGTGTGATTCTGTGATGAGGCTACACCTTATAAAAATGGTAACGTAAACAAACACAAGTTTTATTATTATGCTACTTTCACTCCATATCTATGACAACTCATTTGCAAAGAGATAGCCTCTTAATGTTTGAGGAGGGGTTTCGAACATTTTCTAATTGGACCATATTTGCCGCAGTTACTTTCCCATATACCGACTAAAATTTGGGAACGAATGTACTTTCTTCACGATGGGGTTCACGTTAATTTTATAAGGCAAATTGATGATTTTTAAATGAAATCTATAATCATCAATAGATTTAGAGAATGGGAAAGTTCCATGGCCCCCTAGGTCACGTGACATGAATAAAATAGATTTTGGTATTTGAAGATTCCTAAAAGATCAGGTATATAATATGCCTCCAGTTATCAAATATAACTGAATAAATCTGTAGAAACTTAGTAGATCATTTGGAGAATGAATTGCAATTTATTCAGAAATTAATGGAAGCTTCTTTGAACATCTAATGAAGTAAAATAAAAATAGTGAAGGATACTTTGTCCTCAAATTAAAGTACGTATTAACATGTTTAAATAATGCAAATAGAAGATGCTAGCATAAAATTAGTGTGTTTACCAAGAATAAAATATTTCGTACTTTTTATCAACACTTTTCCAAATACAAATAAAAATATTATCACATTATTCAGCAATTACATAGTTGGCCCTAGTTCTCACGATATGCTAATTGTACGTGAGAATTTTTATCGAAAAGTTATTAAAACTTCAGAAATTAAACTTTTAACGGTTTTTATTATATCTCAAAAATCAGTACTTATAACTCGACCGTAACAATTTTGATTGAGTATATTTTGGCCAATTAGGCCAAAGTTTCTTCGAGGTTCATATTTTGGGAATAATATAACTAAATTATTAATGTTATATAAAGTATTTAATTGCATTTTTAACACATATCCATTGGATAAGTAAAAAAAAATCCCTACTTTTCACAAAGGGGGAGATTTTTTTGATAAATTTGCCTCATGTCTCCTTTTCGGTTAATTGAAAGTAAATAATGTTTGCAAAACTTCATTGTATAATGTTGTGACTTACAGACGGCTGAACGTAGAGAGGGACAAACTGACGGACGGACCCTAATATCCAGTTTATTAAAGTGTTTGTTTTTATTTTTGTCTTGCTTTTTACAAGTCATTTCTAAATACATACATTTTCTTAGGCCGAGCAAATTTCAGAAAATTTTCGCTCATTTCAAACTCACGTACCGATACTTTAGTAGGGGTGATCGGATAGTTCACGGGCCGCACATAGGGAGGGACCAGGGTTACCGCACACGTGGCCTAGGCTATTTTTTAAATAAATAACAAATTCGACCTAACCTGACTCCGTTTATTCCTTAAAATAATGGTTTTAAGGGTTATTTCTATTATTTTGAGTTAACTAACTTAATTAATTACCCCATATTAATTAAATAATCACAATTAATCCTATTTAAAAAACGAGGATCTGGCAACATCGCCACACGCGGATTTTGTGTGAACTTTTTGGGTTACGTCATACACGCTATCGTTTGCCAGGTGCATTACCACCTGCCTTCCTTTATTGAGGCAAAGGGTTCTATTGTATTTCCGGACCTTATCGTACCTGCTTTCGACCGCCATCACGTGAAAAGTATTGTTAGAAATTGAAAAGAGATAAAGTGTTTGTAATGACTTTGGGTTCTTTGTGTTTCTTTATTGAATCCTTTCTATTGTACCGATTTTTTATTTCATTTCATTTAAAGTATTATTTCGAATATTGTGGACTCAAAGAGAATTTAACAACTAAGCGTAATGTTAAAATTGCTTTATTCACATTACTCAGACCCTGCATTTAAAATAGTCTTTTGTATTCAAATTTTCGGATGGAACAAGACTCGTCTATGCCTGTATGCTACCGCCGCTCGTTAAAAGAATTTTAAAATGGATAAAGTATATGTATATGACTAATGCGTTCTATTATCAGAAATAGTTCGTCATTTATCGTGAGGACTTTGATTGTGCACATGAAAAGCTGAGTTCGAGATACAGGGACTGAAGATTTTTAAAAGCATACAAAGATCTTATTGTAGATAATACAAACACTATTTGTGATTAAAAAGATTTTGACGTATTTAAAAATATGAGAATAATTTTAGATATACAGGCATTTAAGGATGAGTAGGGCAAATTTATTCCTAAAAAACTTGCAGTTTTTGATGGGTATAAAATCAGTCATTATGTTTTTAAACCACCCTATCGTTTGTAAATGCTTCCAACAGAAATATACAAGCAAGTTCAGTGGTTAATGAAATTCTACCATTGCATTCATTAGAATACAGGATTTACTCCGCTTCATAATTTTCCCTCTATAATCAAGAATCTAATAGAGAAAGGGCAATTTGTTTATGTTAAAGGAAAGGAGCAAATTATATCAAAGAATACTGCAACAAACCTGTAATTGAATTGGATGAACAACTAGTTTTGGTTAAAACAACTCCTAAATGTTTTTACCATTCAGAATCATCTTATATGTGTGCACTTTCTAATGTATTGTATATGTATAAAAAAAAATTTCAAGAATGAATAAAACAGTTTTTAATTAAATTATTTTTTATTTATTGAACAAGTAAATAAAAACCTTATATGTATGTTGATGTATGTTTTTATCCGGTTATAATAAACCAAACAAAATTACAATAAATATTTTATTCCTGGATAAATAAATAACTATTTCAAATATTTTAAAAATATCACTAATCTAATTTACATTAATGAGGGTTATTTATATAAAAAAAAAACAACGTTAAAAAAATTCTGATATCTTTACATTTAAAATTATTATAGTACAAATAAATGAAATACCTAACCTAAGAAACTAATATCAATTTTATAAATATTAAAGAAAAAGAACATAAATTAAGGTCAATATTAACTAAATTAGAACTTCATTGGGTTATATTTATTGATATTTATTTCCAAAAATAAAAGCCTAACTAAACACCACCCACTATCTTTTTCCATAAAGCAACCAGATTTTGCGATTAAAATTTCCATAAATTGGTCAAAAACTCTGTGAAAATCTGTGCTTGGTGTAATAATAACATATCGTGAATTAAATGATTTTATGTCTTGTTTTTCTTGTTCTGTCATAATATATGATTCATATAATTCCATATTTACTTTTACAGAATTATGGGAATTTAAACTCATTTCTAATAAACTAATAATTTTTAGTCTAATTTTTTCCAAAAACAAATGAATCGAAGTTAAATGTTTTTTTGCTAAAATTCGCTAGGTAATTAAACGGACTTTAAAAGCTGTTTTCACAATTTGTACTCCAGGTTCTATTTCGGTACAGCATTTATTTTTATGTTTATGAGTAAGTCTATGCGAAGTAGATAAAATATTTTCATCACAGTCTTCATAAAACACAGTCATATTTTCAATTAGATTGCCTTTAAAAGAACCCGTTTACATAAGACAACTGATATTAGAAAATCAAGACATAAATTTCCAGGTCTGACTGCGCCGTTCATTGTATGTAAGAAAAGCATCATGCAATATTAAAGCATAAACTTTTGGGTCTTTAGCAAGCTTTTTCTACCTTCAAATTCAAGTTTTATATTATCAACCGTGGAGTTTTAAATACCTTCTGGTTGATTAGAAAAATCTATGACAAATACTGGGTTATTGGAAAATCCTTCAAAATCTGTCAAAGGAGCATTAATTTCTTTTCCATAATAACTGCGTTGGAAATTTTGGTAGCTGTATTAAGCTGGGCTAATAAGCTTCTTATCAAAATTCAAATTCCAGGGAACATATGGACACACGTCTGAATTTAAATAAAGTCGAATATCCCGTATATCACTGTACATAAATTTGTTAACATCCCTCTCCCTGGTATTAGACTGTTCCTGTTTCTGGAAACAAACAATTAAATAGAGAAGTTTTTTTCAGAGCAGATTCCGTTTTCAAAGTCCAAATATCTGATATCTCTCTCTGCGAGGGAATTCGTAATGATCCACTTTCTAAATGCTACCTTAATTTATGCATTTTTATCAAATCCATTAAGACGTGATGGTAATTTTCATTTTTTACTATCATCTGGAACAATATGACGAATTTTCCACTCAATTTTTTGAATTTCAATGGATTCTTCAACTTCATCAATATAACAATTATCAAATGTGCGTGCAATTATTAAAATTAACTCTTGTTTAACATTCACAATTCCTTTGGGATAGTCTTCTGCGAAGCCGGGAAAATATTTCCGTGGTAGCTTCCCAGAGAATATATGTCTAGGTTTATCTAATATAATCTGTCGAAATTCACTAAGACCCCAACCTAAACTTATCATACACTTTGACTGCATTTCTCCAATTGACACCAATGTTTTTAAAGGAGTAAAGATTCCAGGCTTACGTACTATAGCTATTTGCTCACCACCCATTTCATATCGAATTTCATCGAAAAGGAATGCCAGGGCATTATTGGAGCGATAGCATTTCTTATTTGAATCTTTCGGAGTAAATCTACCTTCAATAAAGAGATAGATATCATTGATGTCTAGAATAAGATCTTGAAAATTAACAGAAATCCCTACTTCATCAGAGTTTTTTTACACTGGAGTTCTATATGGTTTATAAGTATATATATATATATATATATATATATATATATATATATATATATATATATATATATATATATATATATATATATATGATTGCTTGCTAGAGATGCATCATATATAGATATTCCAAAAATTTGCAACTTTTCACCCATTTTACACAACTAAGCACTTCGTAATTTGAGACCTATGGATTCAAGAAACTGTTTCTCTCTTTGACTAAGTTTTAAAGATGTTCTCCTTTGATGACCTCTAGTTAAACTAACATTTTCTCGCCTTTGTTTGATGTTTATATGTTTTTCCAAATATTCATTAGTATAAGCATACTCCAACTGTGATTTGTCATACCGTCAACATATGATTTTTCCAATAAAGTTTCTTTAATTTCAATTTGACTATATATATATATATTATATATATATATATATATATATATATATATATATATATATATATATATATATATATATATATATATATATATTATATATATTTATATATATAATATATATACTATATATATATAATATTTTGAGGTTGCTTCGTGAGCTTATATCCGAGAGCAATATCAATATCAAACTCAAAAATAGTGTGTGATTCTATAGAGTTTAAATAGGCGCCAGAAGTTACAATCTATTCGGATCATGTGAACTTTCATAATAATAACTGGATTTATCGATTGATGTAAAGTATCTTATTTTAATATTGTCCGCTCAAAACCTAACATAGTTCTAATGGATCTTTTCGGTGAAAAATCTATTTCATATTTTGATTTTAGCTCACATTTAAGTGTATTATTATTAGCAACCAAATAAAAATTTCATTTTTATTGTCCTGTGTTATCTGATGAATATTAGCTTCTTTAATACCTCTCAATATTTCTTCACGAATTTCCTCAATCTCATATGCTCCATGATTTATTTCAATAAACGTTGTTCCAGTTTGATCCAGAGTTTTAAATCCAATCAAGTTAGAAGTTTCATCGACATTAAATATAAAATTATGTGAATAAAATCCAAGTAATCCTAAACTATAACGCGAGTGTTTGTCTAATTTCAAAGCTCGAAAAAGTCTGCGCTTGGGACGATTGAATGATCTGAGAAAGTGAGCTTATAAGCCATTACCGTTTTAAATTCCCATCATCAAGCTTACTTATATAATACAGCAACCTACCACTTCTTTCAGCAAAATTCGACATTTTTACTCTGTTACCGGATCCCATAAAAACTTCTTTAATATTGCAGTAACAACAAAATATTTTTCTAGGCGTAGGGCCATCCATTACATCACCCTTCTGATTATTGTAGTGTTCTGTACAGAACAAATATTTTTTTATTTCAGAGTCTCGTTGTAGTATTTCTGGGAGTTTTTAATAAACCAAAACTCTCTCAACGCTATATGCGATAATTATTTTTTTTAAGTAATCCAACAAGTTCTTTTCTTGTCATATCTCTCAAACATTTTTTCTTAGCAAAGACTTTCACTGGATTTAAGACAACCTCCATATTTTCAAAATGCGTAACTATTATTTTTCACTTAGAAATTTTAGACACAGATGACCGCAAGGTATGGAATTAAAAGCCTGTTCCCTTTTGTAATTATACTTTCATGGTTGGATTTGTACCTGCATAAAGGTATTCCACTATCTCCATCGGTGGGGGCAAGTCACCAAAACTATCATAATAATGAGTGATAAATCCATGCTTTTTAAATGCTACCCAGTGCGTCCCTACTCCATTATTAATAGCTAAATTTACTATAACTCCCTCATATTGGCGGAGTTCTGATAGAGGTAAAGTATCCCTCATGTAAACCCTTCTAAAATTTGGTATTTTCATACGTCAACTATATTTCACTTAATCAAAATTTGTTAGAGGTCTTTGGGTTAGGGAGAAAATCAGTTTTTTGATTTATTTTGTTGCAAATATAGTCCTAACCCATAGTGGTATGGTTTCCAAAATAAACCATCTCCCTCTTTACCAAGTGCTTTTCACCTTATTTACAGTGCAATACCAGTCGCCCCGCTAGCTAAAGTTCCTAACTCCGATAACCGAGCAAATATTGGGATGAGGGGTAATAGCCTCCTTATTTTTGGAATAGGTGTAACGCGAGGAATTCTTACTTTCTTTTTACCCCCTCTGGTTTTCAGAAATTTCTAGCAGCAATAAGAGCTATACTGGCAGATTTAATTGAAGAATTATTCTTCCTATCACGATAAAATGATTTTAAAGCTTCCTTGGTATTTTTAACTAGACCTTTACCGAAAGCAATTTTTTTTAGATGTGACGGTCTCGTTTTAGAAGTTTTCTTGGAGTTTTTTAGAATTTTCATGTTTTCCAATTTTTGCTGTTTTTTTTAAATCCAAGGCTTAATTTTCTTTTTGTTTTCATAGCTGTTGTAATCAACCATGCAGCAGTTTTTTCTCCAAAACCTGAATCTATCCTTAAGCCTCTTCTAAGCCTTTTGTTCTATAATACAATCTGCTTTATGTCGTGAATCTAAATCCGTGTCTTCTGCATAGGCTATATCGTGATTTTTGCACGCTGCATCAAGAGGATTAATACCTTTGTTCCCGCTTCTCAATCTTTTTGATAGCTTTGTTACAGGACCACACAACTGATCACCAGGTAGCTCAACCGGTAAGTTATTTATTAAACTATTTACCACACCATAACCAGTCTTATTTCAATCTTTGCAGAGACAAAATCTGATACGTGCTACCTCTGTGTCAGCCGACATTCGAATAAACACTAGCATATAAAACGTAATATTTTATATAAATTAGCATGAAAATTGTTGAATCGTCTCGTAAGTTCGAAGTGGATAATTTAGATAACGCTTTTGGATGGGGATTAGGATGTTGTACATTTCAAACTTCTGGACCCTTATACCATCAAATATCAGAGGTTTAATAGTAGGACCATCAAACTGTGATAAAACAAATGTAATGATTTCATTGATTAAACATCCTGAAGATCTGCGGTTTGAAAATGTATACATATTTTTAAACTAATTTTATCTACCAAAATACAAATATCTACACGGTGTGTTATCACCTATAAAAAATTGGGTATTATACATATAACAGCAATGATAAAATTTTGAATCCTACAGAAGCAGAAGAAAATTCAATTTTTATATTTGATGATGTAATATGTGAGCCTATTTTTGTATGGGGCGGCACAAAAATATATCAAGTTACCTCGCACAAACTTACTCTAGAGTTCCGAAACAACTAATAAGGAACAATGCAAATCTCATAATTTTATTTAAACAAAATGAAACAAATCTTAAACATATTTTTACAAATCATGTTTCATCAGATGTGATATTCGTATATGTCTGCTCTGAATGTTGGAAAAATGCACATGGATTTTTAGTGATAAACAAGGACAGTTAAATTGATATCAGTAGATATCGCAAAGGATTTCACAATTATATATGTATATATATATATATATATATATATATATATATATATATATATATATATATATATATATATCCATAATTTTAAGACTCTGTAACCATTACATGTTTATCTGTTCCTATATAAAAATCAAATATGGATAACTTTAGCAACAAAACAAATTTAAAATGTGAGCTGATTGAGGCTGCAGAAGCGGTGCGGAAAAAATATAAAGCCTTGAAATTGTAGATGCTGAAAACAGATCCGAGCTTAATAATTTTCATAAACCTGTAACTACACATTTAAAAACCATATCTGCTGCGGTGACAAACAAACCGAAATTGTTATGTACACCATCATCCATTAGTACACCTATAGGCCATGGAGATATTACTAAGGAAGAGAAAAAAGAAAATCCATATTATTACAAAGTTATGTTCCATCCACACTTGAATCACTTGGAGCTTCTCGTGAGGAATATGCACCAGCGATGGATACGACACCTATATGTACAGTTACTGACAAGTCGAAACTTCTTATATTTCATTCAGAAAAAAAAAACATACCCTCGTTGCGGAATATCTCGATAGATTAAAGCAAAATGATGGTATATTTGGTACTACTTTTGGCGTATATATTGAAGCAAACAATAAGTTTCGAATGGGTGATGAAATTGTGCGCTTCCCATCAGAACAAATTTTACTATGGAAAGGTTCAAGAAATATAGGTAAATATCCAGTAAATGAGGAGCTTCTTGATTAGATTTTTACATAGACAAAATTACTGATGAGGGGAAAAATACTTACTTAGATATTTTACTCAAAACCAATACTATATATCAAAACTATCACCCTAGGTCATGCTTAAAAAAATAATACTAATAAGTATAAAAAATAATAAAACCACTTCTCAAGAAGGACAAAATTGGTATAGAGGGCTCTGGTTTAACTCCCTTAAAACTGCCCACTGAAAAGGTTTATAATTGAATGAAGAAAGTTAAATATGTGTATTGGGATAATATTGGAGAACTTATTAGTAGATTAGAACTTCCTTGGAGTTCTAAATTAACTGGTAGCACCGCTCATGATAATGAAATACTTTCTATAATCGAGCAATTGCGAGAGGCTGGAATTATTTATTAATATACAGTTATATAATGTACATAAAGAAAATTTTATTTATTCAAATTGAATTGAATATTACGAAAATATCGGGAATTCACACCTCAACAATAGATAAATTTGGTCGTCAGTATGGCTCTAAACCCATGAAAATAAAGGGATCTTCAAGAATTGGGTTTAAAATAATGAGTAAGAAAAACTATGATATGCAGGGTAAGCGTTTGACAAATCTTGGCAAACCTCTTGACAAGCAAGATGGAGTGACTCAAGATTATGTAGATTATCAGGTGGTTAACAATATAGAACAAGTGAAAGAAGGTTTTGAAGATGCTCTACATATATTAGATACCAATGTGAGACTAATTATGGATAAAGCCATGTGCAAAATGCTAGGACAGTAGGAAAAATACATCTCTTTGGTATCAGCCAACCTTCAAAATGTTATGTCTAAAATAGAAAAATTTGAGACAGCTGTACTTATAAGATTACAGAAACTACAAAGACCAATACCATAAAACTGGATAAACTCCTTTTGATTAGTTATACGCAAACACTCCAGACATTCATATATCTAAAGATGATCTCTGAAGAAAAGAGACAAATTGTAGAAGAATTGCATAAACCTACCAGAAAATTTTTCAAAAAAAGGCGAACAATTATTCGAGGTTATGGTGACTTATGGCAAATAAATTTAGCAAAAATGCAACCATATGCTAAACATAATGAAGGATATCGTTATATACTGGTAGTAATTGATTGTTACTCAAAGTACGTTTGTACAAAACCTTAAAAAAACATAACTGGTTTAGAGGTTAGCAAGGGTATGAAATCAGTTCTTGAAAAAGCAAATTATACAACATAAAAAGTGATCATGTACATCAACATTTTAAAAGACTTATGATTGAATATAATATGAATCACTACTCAACAGCTGCAAAAGCTGCAATTATTGAACTTTATAAAATATGTTATACAAGCAATTTTCTCTAAATGGGAAACATAACTGGCAACAATGGTTAGATGAGATAACTCATAAATATAATAATACTAAACATAGAACAATTGTTATGAAACCTAGTCAGGTAACCTCTGAAACTATTTTAAAAGCTTTTAATTTCCATAAAATATCCCCATCAAAGTTTAGATATAAGATTGGAAATGTTGTTAGAATAAGTAAACATAAAGGAGTGTTTAGTAAAGGATACGAGATAAATTGGTCTCCAGAATTATTTAAAAATGATAAAATTAATATGAAAAACCCAGTTACTTATAATCTTAGAGACTTGGATGATTTACCCATAAAAAGCTGTTTTTATGAAACAGAATTGCAGCAAACACAATATCCTAATGTGTATTTGGTAGAGAAAATTACAGGACGAAGGAGAAAAAATAATGTTGAACAAGTGCGCGAACACTGGTTAGGTTTTAAGGATCCTTCTCGGATAAATAAAAATGAACTAGTTTTAGAATAACTTATAATATACATAATATACACGAATGAAATATTTTGTTGTGAATGAATAAAAAATTTTAAAGTTTAAAACATGTTTTATCTAATGAAAAAAATCAGTTGATACATATTTTCGTCTGCTTATAATAAACCAAATAAAATTACACTATTTTACTAATATAAGAGTATAAATGTGGGCGAATTCCCATTCTTGAACAATATTTTAGCAATATCACATAAAATCCTACAATAGTTGGATCTTAAAAATTCTAGCATAAAATATGAATTGGTAGAACTTGAGAGATTACAAACTTTCTCAATTTGTTAAGCAAAAGTGTTTTCACTATTATTTTGAACAACCCATTGCAAGATATTTTAATAATACTCATGAAAACATAAATTCCTTAAAAGTGTAAGTCTATAATTTACAATAGAAATATAACTAATCAAAAGGGATACTCACTCATTACAAAAATACATTACAGAGCCATGCCTTTCTATTTTTAACAAATTATCCTCTATACAAGGAATACAAGACATTGAAAAATGTGTTAAATATAAAATATTTTCACACAGCTCTCCTTCAGCATTAATAATAGGCTTTACATGTATGTTGTTAACAAAATCAAACCAATCGAGATCAGAAAATGAAATAACAAATGCTTCACTTGTTCCTGGTATTAAGTGAATCATTCTCACAGTAAGAACAAAATCTCGTGCAGCACTGATCCCTGTGGATAGTTTAATAGGTATATCTTCTAAAATGACTGAAACTTCATTCATTAAGTATTTTTTTTAGCTATTTCTTGCTCGTAATTCAAATCCACATTATCCATACACCCAAGGAAATCCCATTCTGTTGGAACTGTTCCAAGGTTTGATGTTGAAACTTCATTTTCAACAATCATTTTTATAAAAATTATTTATTTAATTAAATAAGACACTTTCATCACTCAAACTACTTGGACATTTGGTTTAGTTTCTATATAAATAAAGTTCTCCCCACTCTTTAGTCTTTCAAAAATTTTCGAGTGTTAACACGTTTGTTTTTTACAAGCTGGTCATATAGCTTTCGTGCATTAACAAAGACACAATCTCTTCTTCAAACATAAAAAGACTGCATATCGAGGCTTATGTAATCATCATAACATTGGAATTGTATATGAATACTATCATTAATTAAACATTAAACAGTTTAGATCCAGTTTCATTTTGTGTGCTTTAATGTTTTGGAGATTCAAGTTTTGCCTTAAAAATCCATTACCTTTATTTCCCCAATTTATATGTACTATCTGTACAACGGGCTCACCACTTTCAATTATTTCGCGAAATTTAATAAAAAATTCTTCATTTAAATTTTAAATGTAACGGTTGGTGTTAAATCTATATTGTTAAAAGACTCTGAATTTTCTTCAGATAGATAATCACTGTTACTCAAATAATCAATATCCATCGTATCAAAGTTTATATATATATATATATATATATATATATATATATATATATATATATATATATATATATATATATATATATATATATATATATATATATATGTTTATATATATATATATATATATATATATATATATATATATATATATATATATATATATATTTATATATATATATATATATATATATATATATATATATATATATATATATATATGTTTATATATATATATATATATATATATATATATATATATATATATATAAAAAATTTTGTATAACTGCTTCGTCTATTAAGCGTTTTTGCTATATATACCTTATCATACCCACAAAAAGGTATAAAGGACATGTGTTTTCTAAATCTGTAGAGACGTGTCTATTCCCTCTTTGAATACAATATGGAATGCGTTATTTCATTTACCGAAAAGTTAATTTATAGCCTTTATATGAGTTTTGAAAAAATTTGTTTTTCTCATATATTTTTGTGCCCTTTACGTTAAACGCTATTTTGTAATCTTCAAGCTGAAGCTCTTTTTTAGTGACGTAGTCGGACACGCCTTTTTCTTTTTTCGTCAACTTTTCGTCTACGTTGACACAATATGCCTTCTCACCCATGCCGTAAAATTCCCACACAATTTTTCCCACATATTCATCGTTCATTTTACCCAAAATAGATTGGTTTACGGGAATACCATGTTGGTTATTTTCTGAGTAATCAGACGTATCGAATTTGTTTAAATTTTCACACATATCATTATAGAAACTGTCAGTTTTAACATGTAAAATTAAGGATCGGTGTGAGTGTACAGCAGACTTGAGTTGTTACCATATTTGGGTTGAATACATGCGTACAAAAAGTCATACATAATAGTCTTGGATATATCCAACACTGAAAAACCTGCATAGATGGGTTTATTATATCCCACTTTTGGTTTCTGCATCTGGATAGTTACCAGATTCTCGCTAAAAATACTACAATTTTTAAAATTTGGTCTTGCAATTAACGCTTCGGCCGTTAATCTCCCAATTCTCCCAATGGGCAATCAATTTTACATCTATCCTTTTTTCAACATTTTCCATTGTTTTTCCGAACACAGCATTGTTCACTAGTTAGTAAAAATCTTTTTCGAATTTATTTTGAGCGTTGTTTCTTTTTTGCTGTATTCAAGTCGATATAGGATTTAAGCCAGGGTGATTGGTCGAAAGAACGCGGTGAATTTTAAAATGTTTGAGGCCATGTTGTAGATTTTGATAATGAATAATATATTTTTCTATTTTAAGCAAATTTGGAATTAATATTGAAATTTTCTATTACGACTTTGACGAAACGATGGACTGCTAACAAAAAGGTAGTTTATTATTTAAATAAAGCAAATTTTCAGGATATTCTAAATCAACTTCTAAAATGTATCCGGTCGGAGAATCTTTTGCGATAGACATATAATCGAAATTTTTAATATTGCCCTTATCTACCCACATAAAATTATCCTTTGGTAAAACTTGTGACATAACTGCTCCATATAAGTTAGTAGCATCTAAATACATCATGTAAGAGGTAGACATATAATCGAAATTTTTTAATATTACCCTTATCTACCCACATAAAATTACCCTTTGGTAGAAATTGTGACATAGCTGCTCCATATAAGTTGGTAGCATCTAAATACATCATGTAAGAGGTAGGTTTGAAAGCATCATAATGCGGCAAAAATTTATTATTTGCCTCTGTTTTCCTTATACTACACTGACTGACTCCACCGCTAATATCGCGTTTCAGGAAATGTATAACCTCCACCTTCGTTAGTAGCTCAAGCTCTACACCACTGCATTTAAGCATACAAGAAAATGCTAAGCCTGGACTAGTATAGAAAGTTGCAGCATATAATCTGTAGGTTTCGAGACACATTTCTCTGAAATTCTCAAAAACATCAGCTAAAATTGAAACATTGGATTTTAAATAAATATCAGAGTATTACCCTAAACTTCTACAATTAAACAAATTCGATGCAGTTTGAGCACGCTCGTAATCTTTAGGTGTTATATGTTCTTTTTTAAGAGTATTATAAAATTCCTCACGTGATGGTAGTTTTGTATCATTTACTTTTGAAAATGAGTCAATATACGAATTGGGAAAAATACCCTTCTGCCGAATTAACTGAAATTGATTGTCATCAGGGGAATATTTCCTAATTTCGCTACATTGATCTGGTTTAAGTTTTGTCTAAGTTTATCCAAACTGTTAGGCATAAAGCGCAATGAGTCTAAAAACCTTAGTTTTAAAAATACCTTTTGTTCTCAATGGTTTTCCATTTTGATGTTATCGACCAAAACATGTTTAGAAACTGTAATGTAGCGTTCTTTATTTTGAGCGACAACATCCAACTTTTCGTTTTCGGTAGCCAATTATTTAATTATCAGATGACTGTCGAAGCCGCTCATGTTGTGGAAAAAGATTGGTATATATTTTGGAACTTTTAGATTTATATTACAGATAGAGTGAGCAGCCTCTCGGAACCTACCTTTCACATGGCAAACTGTGGCCATATTGAACTCGGTCTGTTAGAATCTTTTGAAAAAAAAATAGATAATAAATTATATAGATGTTATAGTAAAAGACTTAGTTCACTTTAGAGTTGGAAAGGAAAATTAAATCCTGAAGAATTACCTCGTTCGGGGTTTTATTATTTGTCTGTACAAGATATCTGTAAATGTTTTTATTGTGGTGCAGAAATATTTTCCGGGAAAAATGATGATTTAGAAGCATGACTATCACTGTCGAAACTGCGATTTAATTGAATGTTTGTGACAATGTAAAAAACATACAAATTTTAAACTTATTAAACAGAAGGAAACTATATCAAAATCATTAATTGTACTCATAATTTTAATAACGATATTTGTTAACTTATTATTTCAATTTATTATATAAAGAATGACTATAAATTGAAGAGAAGGCTGTAATTTTGTTCAGTAATCAATCAATCTCCTATTGTTTTTTTGTTTTAATAAATATTTTTAAAATTCAAAGCGTTTTAATGGCGTTTCTTATCAACTACATTATTTTACATCCAATATTAAATAATACTCTATATGTACTTTATCCTCCAAAGGTTTAATATGGAATGGTGTGTTTTGATAACGAGACCTCTACTATTGAACCTGAAATAGGTAATTGTATGAAAGTTATGAATATTAATAATTATTCCACTGCTTTCATTTATAATATGAATAATAGTCAATCCAATAGCGCAATTTTTTCAAAATTTATTTTTATTATCCAAGTAATACAACTTTTAACATTAACTGGATTGAAGAAAGTAAAAAACCATTTCCGATTTCTAGCTGTGCTCATGTTAAAAATGATGAAGAGGGTAAAACTGTTTAATTCTATTTATCTTCAACATAATTTTATCAATGGGTAGTTTTTTGCTTTTGTCGTCTTTGACAATTTTGTTTTATCAAGATAGGTCGTAAAAGTTTAATAAACTTTCTTGACCTTTAAATTTATAGAGAAGTGGGGAGGATGTGATATATTCAGGCACAGTATTTTAGTTTTCATTTAGCATCAAAACATCATGTTTAATAGTAGCAATTTTAATGGAAATAAATCCAGTTCTAGTGAAACCAATGATAGAATTAGTCAGTGTAGTGAAAAATTATTAGGTTCAAAAATCTACTATCTTAGCAATGCCTTATCAAAATTTGTTTGTTTTGGAATTGGTATAAATGATTTTACACCAAAAGTTCTAATTGGAGGTCAAAATGGATTTTACGTTTACTTGAATAAAGAAGAATAGAAATAACATAAAAAAAATGAAGGTGTGTTGGTGAATTATTTTTATTCTTCTAAAGCAAAAATAAATCATTCTCCTATTATCAGAATTCAAAAGGATGAACATTATATGATTCTTGGAAAAGAATAAATAGACAAGTTAACTGAAATCCACTCACGTATTGACTTCAGAATTAATATATTTAAAAAGCACGAAATTTCCAAATATTTTAATTTGTTTCATCGCTATAATTTCAGGAGATGTCTTTTCTCAAATTTAGAATGTTTTGGATCTATGTCAGAATTTAAACTATGAGAATATCGGAACTATTTTAGGAATGTTAGAGCTACATAAACAGGAATTAGAAAACAAGTTAAGAAAGTCAGATGCATTACAATAGAAATTTGAAAAAATCAGTGACAATCAGTGAGAACAATAATAAAGTTTATATATTAGTGACATTGGTCTCCGCATTTAGACAAGCTCGAAAAAGTGAATATCAAAAATTTTATCTTGATAGACTAAGATTTGAAAGACAAATTGAACAATGTAAAAGTATTCTTAAAAATATTTTTGATGAAAATTATAAAGAAAAAATATATATTGAAATATTTAATGTAAAAATGTAAATTTATATTGTTAACCTCTGTTCTTAGCGTCTTAAAAATCATATTGTTAATTTTTGTTGTAAAAATGATTATCGTAAATAAAAAAATATATTATATAAATGTCTTTTATTTAACAAATTTAATATACAATAGGATTTAAAATTAATTAAAATACATTTTCTTTAAGAATCCATGAATTATGTGATTTATCGAATCCTAACCATTTAACAAAAACTTGATTTCCTTTCTTCTTTAAATTTTTTTTTAACTACTAATTCATCTGGATGTTTAACTTTTTGCAACTCTTATTTGTATAAACCTCCTTCAATATATTCATTTTTACTATCTTTAAAAAATAGGTGGGTGGATGTGTTAACTGAACCTTTCTAATTTGAAGTGTTTCAGTTGACCAATTTGGAGTATATCCTTTTTCAAAAGCTTCTCTTTATTTGGAAATTCTAACAAAATTCATTTTCTTTAAATTTAGTGCGCTTTAAATCAAATGTTTTTTTTTTTAAATAAAATAATCTTGCAATATAGTTTTCTCATTTTTTTTATTAACTTCAACAAATCTCTATTTGGGAGTCCTATGAATAGCATTATTATATTTTTCAAAAATAGTTGGTAAAATTGAGTACCACTGATAATTCCCTCTATTAGTAAATATTTCCACATTACATCTTTTAAAATTCGATTTACACGTTCTATTATATTCGCTTTTAGATTAGAGTAAGTACTATAGTGATTAATTTTGTAATAAATATTAAAATCTATGAAATATTTATTGAAAAATTCTTTTCCAAATCAGTTTGTAAATTTTTCGGTTTATTTCTTTTTCCTAGACTTTTTTTTCATAGCTTCAGTTTCTATAATCCTTATTAAATTTGGAATAAGGTTATATCTCTACCAAATCAGCTAGCCAAAAGGCATTTAAGTATTCACAATAGTTCTTTTTCTTCTATGTCCTTCTTGTCTGTTTATGTAATTCATCTACCACTGTTTCTTTAATATTTTCACTCATAGTACTAGAACAAATTTTTTATATGCCTTCTGTAAATAATTTATTTTAACAGCTTCTTTTGTAATTCCTCAATTTTATTTTCCAGAGTTTTAATTGAAATATTATTCACAACTTTCAATTTCTTTATATCTTCCGTAGGGTTACCAATTCTTATATTAATTTCAGTTTCAAAAGCACATTTGACTTATTATACTTTCACCTCTCATATTTTTCACTGTTGCATTTAATTCTTGCATATGCCATTGTATCATTAATTTTTTTCCTAGAAACTTCGGCTGATTTTTGAACTAACTCGTTTAATGATGTTATTTCCTTGCCTAATTTATACATTTAAATTTTTCATATCTAGGAGTATAATAGTTTTTTAAACTTTATTTCCTGCATTGTTCGAAGATTTTTCGATATTATTAAATTTTTATGAAATTTCTTCAATTTTTAAATTATGCTTTTTTAAGTTCTTGTTTTAATTCTTCAATAGCTTAAACTACTTCTAATAAAGTTCTTAATTCTTTTTCGAATCTTTTTCTAACATCTTTTAAAAATTTTCATTCTCAATAGTTGTTGTTACTCCATTTTTAGATTATTTAATTGTTCAATATTTTCACTATTTTTTATAGTTTGATTTTCAAATTTACTTTCAATTTTTTCATTTAAATTTTGAAAATTTGACTTTAATTTCTCCTTTAGATTTTTAATATTTACGAGTATTTTCGTTTCTTCAGAATTATTTTTAACTACATTAATTTTCTGATTTATTTCATTATTATATTCGCTATCTTCTTTATGAATTATGAAATATGCGTTCATAGCTCTCTAAATTTATGTTATTATTCATACAATCATGAATCTTTTGAAAATTACCTATTTCTTCCGAAACTCTAATAATAAGTTTGTCCGTAAATTATTGAAACCTTAACACCATATATTTTATAATAATTTGTTTAACATTATCTATTAGAGAAGTATCATTTATTTTTGATTTAACCAATGTTATTTAATTTTTAAGTTATTTTCAAAACTATTTACTTCATCACATGTCTGTTTTATTGTTTAAAAATCATCTTCACACTTCGATGTTTTTTGAGAAAAACTTTTTAATAGTTCATCATTGTCTTTGACAATATTTTTTAAATTTAATATATTATTATACTACTTCGATACGTCATTTTCTTCAAATAACTTTTTTTTTGTAAATAGATTTCACATTTTCATTAACTCCCTTTTTTAAAATTAGAATATCATTTTTTGACACTGGTTCAAATTTTTGAACAATTTTATTTTCAATATATTTATCATCACTTTGAAAGTTTCTTAATGTTTAATTTTCAACATTGACTAGTGTTTAATTTTTTATTTAGAGGTGATCAAACTTATGCTACACCCCCGTCAATATACTGACGAGGTAATTCAAGAAATCCTGATAAATATTCTTGATATAAAGGTGTACTGGCAAATGTTTGAATTGTTTGGCGTGTTTGTTCTAATATATCTGAAAGATTTCCCACCGTAGATTGTGAACTTGAAGAAGGGGTGGTTTCTGCTATGACACTTGTTTGTTGTAAAGATGGCATCTGACTATGTGAAGCTATACTGGTTTCCCAGTCAATAATTGTTGGTATTTCTGTAGGAAGAATTGGAGTTTTCCCTGTCTTTCTTTTTTCTGGTGTTGATGTTCCATACTGTAGATTTTTTCTTGGTGTTAGTGTTGGAAACAATCATTTTTCTGGTGTTTCATAATTTTTTTAATGGGTGTTTGTAGCTCTTCCTTTACCTTAGCCGATTCAATTTTACCAATTGTTGAAATTAATTGTTGTAGGAGTTGTGTTATTGGTTTATAGGTTTCCTCCAATTTGGATTGTGCTTCAAGTTCAGCATTTTTTAAACTTTGAAATTTTTTCTTCATAACTTTCCTTGACTTAACAAGCTCTCTTGCTAAGCGTTCATTCATGATTAGTTAAATTTTTCACAAAACTTTTATTTTTATAAGAAAATATATGAATCAAATCCATTTCGATATCGACCGGATTTTAAATTCGAATCCTTATCTATGACCAAAAATACAAATTTATCTTTCCAACACATCAAACATAACTCATTAAATTGATTAAATGACATATCAACATTAACATGATCATCATAAATATGTTTTAAGTTCGTTTTGTCTTGTTGAAATATAACAATCAAATTCGCATTGTCACGAATTAATTGCTTGGGAATCGAAGAATACGTTCGACACAAATAAAAACAATCAGTATTTTTATGTCTTCCGAAACAAAAATATTCTTTTACAATATTCTGATTATAACATACTATAGCATCAAATATTATTAGGGAATTTGGTTTTATTTCTTGTGGGGAAACAATATTTTCATCATTTACGGATTCATAATATCCAATTTCTCTCAATGGTTTAAAAAGTAATCTCAAATATTCATATTTTGGTTGATATAGAGACTGAATAAATATATAAATTTTCAAACCGTAAACCATTAGGATCTTCAATTAAACTTATAATGATATTAGTTTTACCACACCCTGATGGACCTATAATTAACTCCCTTTTACTAGAGCCTTCAAACAATTTGCCATGTTTTCTAAAATTATTTCTTGAAGTCTCATGGTCTTTAATAATAATTGAATAAGGTTGTTTAACAATTTTCATATATAAGAGGATGTATAAAGGGTAAGTTCTAATTTAAAACTAGTCAGTTTTTTCCAAGATTTCAATTATATAATGCCAATCTCATATAAGCAACAATCCATTTATAAGAGTCAGAAAAAGAGGTAGTGGTTTAATTAATACTCTAATAAATAAGTTACCTTTTGAATTACATCTACTTGGGTATAATTTTTGTGGACCTGGAACCAAACTAGAAAAGAGACTAGCTAGAGGCGATAAAGGTATAAATTTATTGGATGAAGCTTGTAAAGAGCATGATATTGCCTATGCACAATCAAATGATATAAAAAGCCGACACGCTGTTGATAAATTATTAGGTGACAAAGCTGCCGAAAGGTTCAGAGCAAAAGACGCCACTTTTGGAGAAAAAATTGCTGTACTTGGAATAAGAGGTGCAATGAAAATTAAAAGGAAATTATGGTATAGGATTAAAAAAATGAAGAAAAAACAGAAGTCGATAAACTCGTCTAGGACGAGGAATAACTTTATCTCAAGATATTTCAAAAGCAAGACAAGCACTAAACGGAAAACAATTTAAAAGTTTGACTGATATTATTCAAACCGCACTTAGATCTATAGGAGATAGTAGAATATTATCACCAAAAAATAGAATCATACAAAATTCCAAAAACTGGTGGATACCTCTTATTCCTTTATTTGCTGGTTTGTCCGCTTTAGGTGCTCTTGGAGGAGAAGCCGCAGGTATTGCGAAAGCTGTCAATGATGCAAAAGCTGCTAAAGAAAAATTAGAAAAGTCCAAAAGACATAATAAAATGATGGAATCTATATCAGTAGGAAAACAAGGAAGTGGTCTTTATTTAAAATCATATAAAACTGGATGTGGATTATATCTGAAACCTTATTTAAAAAACTGTTAAAACAAATACCTCGAAAACCACTTACAAATTATGATTTAAGTAAATATATTAATCTACTTAAAATTCCCAACTTTTGAGATATATTCATTAGAGATAAATTACCAAAAAAAAATTAATAAAAATGAAAGTGGTATTGTTAATCTCGATAAGAATAGTGGTGATGGAACTCATTGGACTGCATACATAAAAAAAGGGAAAAATATTTTATATTTTGATAGTTATGGCAAT
The DNA here is from genome assembly GCA_034092305.1 of Diaprepes abbreviatus. NCBI lineage: Eukaryota > Metazoa > Arthropoda > Insecta > Coleoptera > Curculionidae > Diaprepes > Diaprepes abbreviatus. Next base: position 1,064,168 of record JASJET010000083.1, read on the forward strand.
TTGCGACCATCTACCGAATTAACAAAATATTTTTTCAGCGATAAAAAAAAATATTGTGAAATATAACTACGACCATTAACACCATTAACAAAACAAATTGTGGTGAGCTCTGTCTTAAATTTCTTTATAATAATGGTTGAAAAACAATATTAATTCATTTTGTTAAAAATTTTTAAAGAGATATGTCGTACAGTTTTGTCATTAGTGGTAATTCCCCCACGCTTTCTGTTAATATTCATCCTCCAATATATTTAGATGAAAATTTTGAATATTCCATTGGACTTGTAAATTTTGAAACTTTTAATGCTATTCCAAATATTGATGAGACTAATAATCTTTTCATTTATGGCTCAAATAAAGAAATAAGAATACCACCAGGTAGTTATAAAATAGATGTAAATAATTTTTTTCAAAAATTTTTAGACAATCGAACTTTTCTTCATATTTATGCCAGTTATAATACTTTACGAACACATATTAAAACAGATATTCCTATCTCTTTCGTGATGGAACTATAGGAAAAATATTAGGTTTTAAAAATAAGGAATTAGAAGGTCTTAAGGAGCATAATTATTAAAGTAAACGCCATAAACATCGATTGTAATATTGCCGAAGCATCATATTTAAATGGAAAACCTGTTCATATAATTCATCAATTTTTTCCTAGTGACGCTACTGGTTTTAAAATAATAGAATCACCACAAAATGTCCTTTACTTTCCTGTTACTGTAAAGGTAATAGACAATATAAACATTAAAAAAGTAGATCAAGATGGTGATCTCATCAATTTCAGAGGAGAAACGATAACAGTAAGACTACATCTTAAAGAAATAGATGAATAATGGTTATTTTATATAATAAAAAAGCCTCAAATTATAATTTTTCAAAAAAATTTTACTCTAAAAACATTAATAAGAAAGATACTAAACGACATTTAACTAGTAATAAATTAAACTCTCAAGGGTTAACACCTTCTAATAAAAAATTTCTGATAAGTTTACGTTTCTCTGTATCTCTTTAGCCGTCCTGCAATAACAGAGAGATTCTGTTTCAACGTATCAAGGCATTGCTGAGCAGTAACATTCACTGGATCTTGTTGCGAATAATATCGGACACGATTAATGATTTTTTCAACTCGCTTTTGCACTCTACTTATTCTTGTACCCCTGATGTACTTGGTCAGCTGTCCTATATCTATTCGAAGATTTTCAATTTTCTTATTTAAACGTCTCTCCCAGGGTGGTGTGTTGGGTTCTGTTCTGGCTGATCGGCGCACTATTGTAACTTTAATTTCTAAAGCTCTGGCTATACTAGTCGCGGCACAGTAGATGGTCATATGCAAGGACTTCCGAGTATAGGCATCTGAAACATAAGCTTGTAAAATCCGATTGTTCATGATGTCTAACATATCACCTAGTTGTTTGGATGAATTAATTTTTGGCAGTGCCGGTCTTCTTAACGGAATACTTCCATCATACTCCAATACCGCAGCACTCATTTCTGTTGACAGTTTCTGATAAAAGAGTTCAGTGTTGTCCTGTTGAGCATCGTCATTTAGCTGTTCCTGTTGTTCTTGGACCTCAGGTTCCGGTTGTGGCTCAGGTTCAGCAATCGGATTGTTGTTATTGTCGGTGCCCCTGATCTCACGTTCAATTTCCGCTTTGATGCTATTAAGCCGAGCTTCAGGAATTAGGCTGTTTCGGAGAATAACTCTATACTGGTCAGCTATTCTCTGCTGGGACACTTGCATGTGTGGGTACTCCCTGCAAAATTCGGCATGTAGTTGTATTCTGTAGCCGATCATCTCTCGTCCTAGTTGAGTTACCCTACAATTATTATTGTGATTTAAAAGCCAAACGGCTTCGCACTCCCTCCAGGGACTTTGTCTGCTGTATTTCCTATAAACTTTCGGACGGTTCTCGCGGTTGCAAGGAGAACTGCTTTCTGCATAGGTGTATACAAATGCTCACTAAGGCCCAGTCCCTTGATGTTCTGCAAGAGGTTCTTTGGTATCACTCCAGTTGTTGACAGTATTATGGGAATCGTTTGGACGCTGTTCGTTGCCCCTTGTCTTCGGATTTGGACCTCCAGATCTTTGTATTTGGCGATTTTCTCGTTGTACTTTGGCCTTAGGTTGTTGTTGTTATGTACAGCAATGTCGATTAGTGTAGTTCGCCTAGAAATTTTATCTATTAGTATAATGTCTGGTCTATTATGAGCTACTGTCTGATCCGTCAGAATCGTTCGGTCCCAATTATTATATTATTATTTTTATTATTACTAAATCATTCGAAAACCAGAGAGGATATTTACAATAATTTACTTGACTATTACCGACAGATTTAGTTTTTTTCTGGAATTGCGTTATTTAAACAGTTAAGTGAGGGGTTGCTAGTCCTCCATCGGGCGCCTCCCCAGGCGGCGGATAGGGGAATGCCTCCTAGATATAGGTGGTACCGGGGAAATGAAATACCCGGGGTGGACCAAAACTAGCAATCGAGCAGCGTCTGACCCAGAATGGGCGGCTGCACTGGTGAAAGGCAGCAGTTTCATCAAAATTGGGCTATAGCGCAAGAAGAATGACTCCGAAGCGGTATAGTTCCGAACACGGAAAAGCGTAGCTGAAGCAGCGAAAACGGTTTTCCCACTGCGGTACAGAAAAGGAACGGAACCCTTACTGTAGTATATCTTCCAAAAATCTAAATGGCAGACGAAAATATAAAAATGGCCCTCAGTCCGAGGCACCCCTTAAATGGGGAGAGGGTGTGAAGAATACCCCCGTCGTCTACCATTGACAATCGAGGAAGCAGAAACAAAATACAGTTATATGGCAAGACAGTACGCATTGCCACCTGGAACGTACGCAGCTTATTCATGCCCGGAAAATTAGCAAACACTGAAGCTGAGATGAGAAGATTGAAAATCGACATACTGGGACTGAGTGAAGTAAGATGGCCCGGCTCCGGAAAACAAAAAACAGAGCAAGGATACATTTATTATTCAGGCGGAGCCGACCCAGAACATCGATATGGAACAGCTATACTCGTTTCGGACAGAATGGCACAGTCGGTTGTGGACTTCGTTCCTCTGAATGATAGAATGGCACTACTGAAACTGCGAACAACTCATAGAGACCTGAATGTGGTTCAGGTTTATGCTCCGACAAGCGACAAGTCAGATCAAGAAATCGAAGAATTTTATAACAACATCGATGAAATAATGCGACTGACAAAGAGTGGAGAGATGACGATGATCATGGGGGACTTTAACGCCAAAATTGGCCGTGGCGCTGAAGGAGACAACATAGGTGCATGCGGTCTTGGTGCAAGAAACAACAGAGGAGATAGACTGGTACAATTCTGCGTGGAGAACAGCCTGTTGGTGGCCAACACCTTCTTTAAACAGCATCCCAGAAGGTTGTATACTTGGAAGTCACCTGCAGACAGAGAAGGAAGAATTGTCAGGAATCAAATTGATTTCATTCTACTCCACCTAAACTTTAAGAAGTATATGAAATCCGTAAAGACCTACCCTGGAGCAGACATTTGTAGCGACCACAATCCAGTTGTAATGGACTTTAGACTCAAACGATTCCTGAAAGTTAAAAGGGAAAAAGTAGCAAGAAAAATAGATATCGCACAATTGAAAAACCCCATAAAAAAGAAAGAAATTAGTCTCAAGATCGAGAAAGAAATGGAAACAATGGAGAAATCGGTACGGAGAGAGGACGTTGAAGGAACATGGAATGCTTTAAAAACTAAAATAACAAATATTCAAGAAGAAGACATTGGATTTACAAAAAACAACAGAAAGCAAGAATGGATAACGCAAGAAATCATAGACCTCATGAATGAAAGAAGAAAACACAAAACAAACCCAACAGAATACAAGCAACTCAATAAAATCATTAGGAAAAGTGCAGAGAAGCTAAAGAAGATTGGATGTCAACAAAATGTCAAGAAATCGAACAACTTCAGAAAAGATATGACAACTTTAACGTCCACAAGAAAGTAAAAGAAATGACAGGCAAGAAACAATTTTAAGAGGGAATAATAACGAGGTAATTCTGGGGACAGTAGATAAACTAGAGAGATGGAAAGAATACATTCAAACACTTTTCGATGATGATAGACCCAGTGTTCCACCACCCACAGTCAGTCAAATAAATGAAAAAGGCCCAGAAATAACTAAAGAAGAAGTTCGCCATGCAATAAAAGCACAGAAAAATGGTAAAGCTACCGGTCCAGACAAAATCAACGTCGAAATACTTAAATTAATTGCAGACAACGAAAGCAAAAGCCTAGACTTGTTAACATCATTATTCAATAACATATACAACTCCGGCAAAATACCATTAGACTGGCTAAAGTCAACATTTATAACACTGCCAAAAAAACCTAATTCCTCACAATGCGATGATTACCGGATAATAAGTCTGATGTCTCATGTCCTTAAAACTTTTCTCAGAATCATCCATACACGAATTTACAGGAAGTGCGAAGATCAGATGGATAACACTCAATTCGGATTTCGAAACGGAATGGGAACACGAGAAGCTCTTTTCTCCCTAAATGTAATGACACAACGCTGCAGAGACATGAACGTGGATGTATATGCATGTTTTATAGACTATCGAAAGGCATTTGACTGCGTTAACCATCAAAAGATGATTGAAATTCTGAGAACAACCGGCGTCGACGAACAAGACCTACACATTATCTCAGAACTCTATTGGCACCAAACGGCAACAGTCGAAGTAGAACAAACAACATCCGGAGATATGTGGTTTAGACGGGGAGTCCGACAGGGCTGCGTGCTATCTCCGCTCCTGTTTAATCTGTATTCCGAGTCCATATTTAAAGAAGCACTAGACGATGCCCAAGGTGGAATCAAGTTTAACGGAACTATGATCAACAACATTCGGTATGCTGATGATACCGTCCTAATAGCAAACAGCGTACAAGAGCTACAAAGCATAATAGATTCCGTAGTACATCATAGCGAAATGTTCGGCTTACATCTAAACGTCTCTAAAACCAAAATAGTGGTATTTTCAAAGGCGCCAATAAGTGTACGTCTGCATGTCAAGGGACAAACAATAGAACAGGTAACATCAATGAAATATCTAGGAGTTAATATCAACAGCCAGTGTAACCCGAAGAAGGAAATTTTATCGAGGATCGAACAAGCGAGAAAAACACTAATGAGCATGAAAACATTTTTTACAAGATCAGACCTTAGTCTAGAGCTCAGAACTCGTATGGTCAGATGCTACGTTTTCTCTACCTTACTCTACGGATGCGAAAGTTGGACAATGGACCCACAAACAGAAAAAAGAATAGAGGCTTTTGAAATCTACATATATAGGCGGATGTTGCGAATTTCATGGATGCAAAGGATCACTAACAACGAAGTACTCCAACGCATGAATAAACAAAAAGAACTGCTAAACACCATTAAAGAGAGAAAAATTCAATACTTGGGTCATGTGCTGAGAGGTCAAAGATATGAGCTGCTTCGACTCATTATAGAGGGTAAAGTTCAGGGTAAACGATCAGTAGGAAGACGCCAGAATTCATGGTTGAAAGACCTGAGGAGATGGTTTGATCGCTCATCTACAGACATATTTCGTGCTGCAGCTTCCAGAGCCACAATTGCCAGTTGGATCGCCAACCTTCGGAAGGAGAGGACGCAATAAGAAGAAGAAGTAATTTGTCATAAATATGGCAACACATTCATTTGGATCTGTATTTTTTTTTTATTTCGGACCAATTTGTTTCTTGTATTAGGTTGTAAAGCTTTAAAAGTCAACTTTTACCATAATTATATACAAAAGAGGTAGATATTGCACTTTTAATTAAATATTTTTGGTTTTTTATTTGCTCAGACATAGAGAATTATGGATGATATAAATCTTCGACAATTAAGGGAGAATCGCACCTTTCTAGTGATACAATTTCAGTATTAGCCAAAACAAGATCTAAGTTTCTTTGCATATGGTTTAGAACTGTACTATACTGAGGGAAATTATTAATTTTAAGAAACTCACTTAGTTGCACAGATTTATCACAGTCGTTTTCTTTATATTCAGGTACATTAAAATCACCTATTATTATAACCCTAATACTGTTGATAAAATATTGGACAAACAATCATAAAGTTTTTTTTTTATACGTATCTATACTCTGATTTGGTGGAATCTACACACAGCATACATATACTAGTACTTTTCTAAATTTAACTCTTAGTCTCACACATTCAGTATCACAGTTAGTTTCAATAACCTCAAATCGAAACTTTTTCTTAATTGCGAATAAAACACCGCCACATCTCTTGCTATCTTTACATCTATCCATTCTTTTCACGTTGTACCTTAGGTTAAAAAGCTCAGAATCATGGAAGCTAGCATTTCACCAAATTTCTGTTAAAAATATTAAGTCGTAATCCTCAGACAGGCTACTATTATGAAGTTGCGTGGTTTTTTTCGAAGACCTCTGACATTTCGATAGTAAATATTTATTACTTGACTGTTATTCAAGTTTAGCTCTGAGGATGTACCTGTCCCTCTGATTGCGGCAGCATCCTCCTTTGCGAGAAAAACCATGAGACAAGTGGAGCAACTGGCCATACCTCCCTTTTCCAAGCATTTCTAAAGTGTTCTTGGCGAATTGTTACTTTCATCGAAGCATACTTATCAAGATGCCTCGACTCATCTACTTCACATTCAACACCCGGGAACTTCTCCATTAAAATATTTTTCAAGTCACCAGGTGTAGTATGAGGGTGAAGCCTGGTTACATGTAGAGATACAAATTTAGGAACAGTTTGCATAAGTCCTGTGTTGTTATTTTGGCCCACAACAATACAACGTTTTCTTCTGTGCCTCACACTTTTCCAGCCAGAATTTGCATCGCTATCTTGGTTCTCTTGCAAATTCTGCACTTCCTCCATTTTATTTATTTGTTGAGCTTTCTTGATCGCTAGATTCATCTGTTCGGCACGGATGACAGGTCGATTGTTAATGTTATTATTTTCATTTCTTTTGAGGTTACTTGTATGAGTGGTTGCCAGAGCTACCTTCTTACCAGTACCGCACCAACGCAAGTTCGATACCGACACAACTGCAGTGCTTCCATCCCTTTCAGCTACATTAGCATAAGAACGAGAAGAAATACTTCTTCCCTCTTTGCCTCCCTGATACTGATTAATCTTTTGTGGGTAATAATTCTTTTGTTTTAATTTTTCTTCTATATTATCAATTTTTTCCTTAAGTAAATCGATATTCTCATACAGGATTTAAATTTCGAGTTTTTTTAGTCCACAAGTTTACGCAGCAAAACATTTTCAGAACAGATAATATCCAAGTTTCCGCCATTTTTTTGTTGACCGGGCTGATAATTACCTTTACAAGGCTCAAAAATCCAAGAAATATTGGTATTTTCATTTAGAATTTTATATCACGTATCTTTAATTGATACAAAAATTGTATGATACTTGTTTCCACAGAAAAAAACACTTCACAAACTTGGTACTAACAACAAAATTATCAGAACAGTTTAAACAGACATCTGCTTCGGATGTCATCTTGCACATGATATGATATTTACATAATAAGCCTTCGTTCCGATACCATAAAAACTTTTCATTTTACCAACTACCGAATTACTTTTAATTATATTAAAATTATTTAATTCGGGCTAGTTTGATATATGGGGGTTGTCTGATATAGTCTGATTAAAGTTTTCCATATATACTTTTAATATAAGGGAGTCAACGAAGCATCATTGCCAAACTTGGATTTAATAAAATTATAATAAAAATAATATATTACAGTTTTTGATATATCTAATATAGAAAATCCGATATAAATTGGTTTATTGTATACCATTTTTACTTTGTTCATGCGTATAGCAACAAAGTTCTCGGGAGCGGACAAATAATGCTCTAACCACAGTTTTGTCCACACTATTTTTTCAATGAGTTAGTAATTTTATATTCTTTCGATTTTCTACATTTTGCATAGTTTAGCAGAAAAAAAATCGTGTTATTTTTTAATTTAAAAATGTCTTTCGCAAATTTTGAAGTGACTTTCTTAAGTAAATTGTTAATTAAATCCATAAACATTTTTAGTCACACAATTTTGAACTTTCTGTTTATGGTGTGATAATTTTCACAAGAAAGGAAAGATCGGAAAGTGCATCTTGCAACTCAGTTGGATCAAGTACATCCATTTTCGAAACAAAGCTATGTAAACTATCGTCATCAACAGCCATAACATTTAAACGGAATATTTCACGGCCTGTTAACTATTAAAAATCTTCATATAGTAATTCTTGTGTCATACTATGCCCATATAGAATCGTAGCATCAATATATTATAAATAAAGGTGATTTTGTTGAATCACAGTCAGATAAATAAATGTTATTAGCAATATGCTTCCTTTCTGTACACTGACTTATACCACCACTTATACATTCTTAAATGGGGTTTATCATCGTTAAGAGCTCTACCTCTACCTTGGTCATACGTAACAGATCATCAAATGGAAACTTGGGAGGGTATAGTAACAAGCAGGCTTCTATATTTCGAATTTTAAAACGTTTCGAAACCGCTCAATCTAAAAATGCCGTTGGGAACAATGCGGATGTACCAATCAAAGCAAAGCAACATTCGTCTTGATTTATCACATTGGTGACAGCTCCTTTGTTTTCAAAGGAGTACAGCAACTTCTATGACAAGAAAATAGAAAAAAAACTATAGAAATCTATTAAATATGTTGGTTGTTAGATTTTTATATGCTTGAATGTTTCTCCTAAAACTCAGTCGCCTGCGTTTTTATTAATTCGGTGAAAGAATGTTTAACGGCATCCAAATCACTTAAGTAGTGAACATAATCCGATCCTCTCCACCACCACCCCCCACCCCACTCCTTGACCTTGCCCCACCCCTCTTTGGCCCCGCCCACATGTCCGTGTCATCGACCTTGAAAGTGCACGCGCGCTTTGCCCTTGGCCTTGACCTTGTGTTAAGGTTGTGTGTGACCTTGACCTTGACAATGGTCGAGACGACCTTGACTTTGTTGGAGGTCATCTTGGGTGTGTGACCTTGAAGATATGTTACGTGGTTTGGGGTGACCTTGAATGGTTTTATATAAGGTATGGGGCAGTTTCATTCATCAGTTGGCTCTGACTTGTATAGGTAGTACATGTGTTAATATTTGACAAATCATGGCATATGTTTGTGAAAATTGCGGAAGTTTACTAATAGTTATAATATGAGACGTCATAAAAGAGAATCGTGTGCGGCGAGATTTAATGAAGTGCCTGGAGGAAAACGGCTCAGAATTGAAGAGTATACATCGACGATTCCGGGAATTAATTGCGCTACATGTAATGTAGATGTTCCAATAAATCATATATCAGCGCATAAAAATAATTCATGTTTGCCGGTATGTCATGGTGTGCAACTCGTTGAATATGTCTTCAAAAGGAGAATTGCAACCTATCGGGTTAGCAGTGATATGGAGCATTCCGATTACGTAATGTTCTTTGCAGACATTAAATCCAAGGTGGTGGAACTTGTTAATAATTTATTACTTGTGCATCATGCTTTAAAAGTTAACATGACAGCGGTTGGCGAGTACATGCTTCCATCACAAGAAATATTCAGTAAAAAATCCTTCAACACTGCTAATCAAATAATTAGTGTAGAAAGTAATTTGGATTCCGTTTATCATTCTTTCACCGAATTAATAAAAACGCAGGCGACACAGTTCCAGGCGAAAGATTCAGGTATGGAAAAATCAAAACCCGATATATTAAACTGATTTTTATATATTATTTTTCTTGTTATAGGATGGGCTCTTGTGCGAATTTTATACTTGGAAGTTAGTATCAACAAGTATATGCCTATGGGTGGCTCATCATACATCAAGTTGCCGTGTTCTATTGAAAAGAAAGGAGCTGTCGTCAATGTGATTAACCAGGACGAATTTTTCTTTGTGTGGGCTGTAACATGAACATTGTTTCCTCCAACAGCAGAGCCTTCACAGAAGACATCCTACCTCCATTTTTCTAGAGTGCAAAATTTAACAGGTATGGATTTTCCAGTAAAATTACGTGACATTAAAAAATTTGAGGAAATGAACAACATATTAATTAACGTATACGGTCTGGAATCTAAATATGAAAATAATGAACTAATACATGAAGTTATTGGTCCACTGAGGTATGCGTCAAAAAAGTTGGATAGACATGTAAATTGATTGTTAATTACAAAAGACTGTAGTAGTAAAGATGGCGGTGAACATTTTTGTGATACGACTTGTTCAAAGAGTCATTATTGTTGGATTCGGGATTTATCACGTTTAGTTTCAAGTCAAATTAGTTATCAACAACATAAAATATATTTCTGTGAAGGTTGCCTCATTTATTTTAGTACACCGTCAGCTTTAACTTTACATCAAACCTACGATTGTAACCACATTTTCACGCAAACACCCTCAGTGGATTTAAAAATCGATAAATTTGGAAAGAGTGTGCCGGAAAATATTTTAAAATTCGAAGGTATAGAAAAGCAAATGCGCGTTCCATTCGTGGTTTATGCGGATTTCGAATCTGTTTTAAAACCCGTTGAAACGGTACAACCAAACCCACAAAGTTCTTACACTGTAAAAAGTTTTCAACATGAACCATTTTCTTTTCCTTATTTAATTAAATGCTCTTTTGACGACTCACTTTCGAAATTTGAGCTATTTCGGGGGAATAATGCAGCTCAAGTCTTTGTGGATCGTAGCGAATGTGATTTAAGGGCTCTATATAACACATATTTAAAAGACATTAAACCTATGAAACCGTTAAAGCCTGAAGAAAAAAGGGAGTTTAATGATGCTAAAATATGTGGTATATGTGAAGGCCCTTTTGAAGACGGTGAGATTAAAGTACGAGACCACTGTCATATAACTGGTGCAAAAAGATTTGGTGCTGCATTATAAATTACCCTCTTTTATCCCTATCATATTTCATAACTTAGGCGGCTACGACAGCCATTTATTTATAAAAGAGTGATGTAAATATGGGGATAAAATTGGTGTTTTGGCTGAAAATAAGGAAAAGTACATATCATTTACCAAAAGCATTTATGGGCACGATTATTTTGATAGTAAATGTGGAAAAGTCAAGAGGAAATATTTAAAGTTGCGATTCATTGACAGTTTTAAATTTCTGTCAACGTCTTTGGAAAATTTAGGCAGCGGTTTTAACGACGACGATTTTATCGAAACGCGGAAACATTTTTCAAATATCAACCAATTTAATTTGATGCGTCAAAAGGGTGTTTTTCCCTATAGCTTTATTGACTCTATAGAAAAAATGGAAAATATATGTCTTCCAGGTAAAAATCAATTTTATGATAATTTACGGGAAGAACATATTAGCGATGAAAGCTATAGAAGAGCAAAAGAAGTATGGCGCTTGTTTGGGTGTAAAACTTTGGGGGACTATTCGGACGTGTGTTTAAAATCAGATGTGTTGCTATTGTGTGATGTTTTTGAGCAATTTCGGAATAATTGTTTAAAATTCGATAAACTGGATCCAGCACATTACTATATACTTCCAAGTTTATCAATTGATTGTATGTTGCGTATGACTAAGGTAGAGTTAGAGCTCTTAACTGATATAGACATGATACATTTTTTTAAGAAAGGTATACGCGGCGGCATAAACCAGTGTACAGAAAGGAAGCACATCGCTAATAATATTCTTTTATCAGACTATGACCCAACAAAAGCTTCTTCATTTATAACATACCTTGATGCTACAAATCTATATGGTCATAGTATGTCACAAGCATTACCATATGGTGGTTTTCGATGGTTAAGCAAGCGCGAAATTCTAGATTTAAATATTATGGCTGTTGGTGATGATAGTTAACATGGCTATGTTTTGGAAGTGGATGTGCATTATCCGACTGAGTTGCATGATGCACATTCTGATCTTCCATTTCTAGTAGAAAATATCATACCGCCAACAGAAAACGCCAAATTTCCGAAATTAATTCCTACTGTACAAGATAAAAAAAAATACATTGTACACTATAGAAATTTAAAACAAGCCATCGCCAAAGGCTTAGTGGTAATGCAAACCCATCGAGTATTACAGTTTAAGCAATCAAAATGGCTAAAATCGTATATTGATTTTAATAACAATTTACGTAACAAGGCCACCACAAAATTTGCGAAAGACACTTTTAAATTAAAAAATAACGAGATGGTAAAACTATGGAAAATGTGGAAAATCGAAAGGATATAAAACTAGTAACACATTGGGATAACAGTGTAGGCAGAAATGGAGCTAGAGCACTAATATCCCGCCCCAATTTCAATAGTAGTTCGATATTTACCGAGAACTTTGTTGCTATACATATGAATAAAGGTAAAATATTGTACAATAAACCAATTTATATCGGATTTTCCATATTAGATACATCAAAGACTGTAATATACGATTTTTATTATAATTTTATTAAATCCAAGTTTAGCGATGACGCTTCGTTACTTTACACTGATACTGACTCGCTTATATTAAAAGTGTATACGGAAAACTTTTATCAAACTATATCAGAAAACCCCGAAAAATTTGATACATCAAATTACCCCGAAATTAATAATTTCAACATAATTAAAAGTAATTCTGTAGTTGGTAGAATGAAAGATGAGTTTCCTGGTGATCCGATAATAAGTTTTTATGATACCGGCGCGAAGGCTTATTATGTAAAGTCCATTAATAATGAATTTAAAAAAGCCAAAGGTATCAAAAAATGTGTTATCGAGAAAGGCCTTCATCAGGAAGACTACCAAAGAATTGTTGAACGGGGTGGTTTGATATTAAGAAAGATGAAGATATTTAGAAGTGAATTACATAACATTTATACCAACATAATAAATAAAGTAGCATTGTCATATAGCGATGATAAACGTTATGTAATTTCCAATTCAACCAAAACTCTATCTTGGGGGCATGCAGACATAGATTTTTACAAAACAGACCCGGAAGAAAACTTAGCAAATTTAGTCACCGTGTTGGAATCATTTCTAAGTCAGGACAGCACGTAATCTGGAAAATCCATATTTCATTATTTGTATTGTTTTTATTATTTCTATTGAACATACAACATTAATATGTAACGGTAGTATTGTAAATTTTTTTTTAAATAAAAAACATGTATTCATTACTTGATTGCTTTTTATTGAACCTTTATTTTAAAATTATAAATATAATGAAGTGTCGACAAATAACAAACTGTAAAAGTTATTGTTGAAAAATTTGTCTAACAGTAAATTAAACGCACAGGTCTACGAGCAAATGTTTAATGTGAAACAGTTTTGTTGACATTATCCTCCATAGTCTTTTCAATTTTCAACATTCTAGAGTTAAGTTCATCACGCAGTTCGTCATTGCAATAACAGTATCATCAATGTATCCTCTAAGTTCTTGACCGGTTTCAATTAATTTGTTGCGTACGTAACCTTCAAGTTGGTTTCTGAATATATCTTTAATAACAATTGTTGAGTCATGTAAAGCTTTCTGCGTATCTTGCACATACTGAGCAAGGTTATTATCAACATAATTTCGTGTGGTCGCATCGTCTCCTTCAAGAGGTTCTGCTAAATAGCACAATCTTTTGCTTCCCATGTCGTAATCTCCATTAGGTGTAAGTTTAAAACCTATTCCTGAAGGACCTCGCATAAAGTTAAAATCCTTAAATTTTCTTTTGCGACCGAACTTATCAATAGTGTTTACTTCTGACATTGTTATGTGAGACTGATTTGAAACCATTAGATTTCACCCTAATATATGGTTCTATTTCATTAATAAACGGACTCTGCAGAAAAATATGGATTGCAAAACGTATTTTAGGTGATATTTAATAAATACACATACAGATTCATTTTACTATTGTTTTATTGGAAAACAAAATTAAAATATAACAAAAGATTGAGTTTACTTTTTATTATTAAAAAATAAAAAATATAACAAACAAAAAAATTAAGAAATAAAATATATGTTAATTTCTTCTGTACAGGTAAGCTTCTTCTATGACCCAATTTCTTTTCTGGAAGGCACGTTCATTAATGTCCTTGAACTGGTAGTAAACTAGTTCACAAAAGCCGCATTGTACAAATTTAACCCTGAAAAGGTCAATGTAGTTGAAGTCGTACGTAAGATCATTCCGCCAGCAGATACCTAGTCTTTTATAATGATGACAAGTTAAATAAAAAGCTTTTGGTATATGACTGTATGTTTTGGCTGCTTCGCTAGGTTGTTCATCAGTTGCCAACATGATGTTTGAATATGTTGTACTTTTCAATCGCTGTACTCTATTTATGTATTACTTTTTAAAATAACCTTGACAGGACCAAAAAAAAAAATCCTTGAAAATTACAAACTTGAAAACGACCCTGGCATTGCCGGTTACGTCAGCCTTGGTCTTGGCCTTGCATCTGACTAGTTTAAATATTATACTTAATGCATCGAACAAAAGGAATAAAGGTGATATAGTGGGGGAAATGGGCATAAAAGCAGACTTGTTGGCTCGAGCTCTTCACAGTTCGTCAGAACACCAAACAGTGCAGTAGTAAGTTAAAGTTACAGTGTGAGTTGTGGTATCGAAGATGTCATCATGTGTAAGGTCTCTTTTAGATGCTCTTCACGTGAGCTGCGGATCCCAACAAGGCATGTTGGAAAACATCAGTGGCTTGGAAGTGTTGAGTCCGGGGGTATTCGAAAATTGGAACGGAAGGGAGCAAGAGGATGCCGAAGACAAAGCCCTGAATGATGGTCGCGACGAAGAGTTGGTGCAGTCGGCTGCGCAATTCCTTGAATGTTGGACAGAGGAGAAGGAGCCGAAGATCAACGTCATTAGTGATGTGGTTGTGCGAAAAGCATCGCGGCCTAACAGGGAATCTTCTCCGAAAGCTTCCAAGTTAAAGAAGCTTTTGACTATGCGGAAGTCGGAAATCGCCGATAAAACAAACCTTTTATTCGGC
This sequence comes from Diaprepes abbreviatus, assembly GCA_034092305.1. NCBI lineage: Eukaryota > Metazoa > Arthropoda > Insecta > Coleoptera > Curculionidae > Diaprepes > Diaprepes abbreviatus. The sequence goes on from JASJET010000083.1 coordinate 1,079,215, forward strand.
GATTAATGGTGTGGGGCAAGGAAATAAGAAGTTTAACTTTAAGCGTCCCTCTACCCCTGTTCCATTACCCGACTTCCTGAAAACATCGCCGCAAGAGCCATTGCCCGTAGAAGTGGAAGTGATCGAAGGCCCCGATGGACCAACGCCACCAACACCGGCCAATGTAGAACAGGAAGTAGTGTCGGAGTTAAAGTCTTCCCCAGCGCCACTGTCGCCGATATTGGGATGCCGGAAACCTATGAAGAAGCGGTTTAAGCGGTGTTTTGAAGGCGATGAAGTTTCCGCTGCTTCGTCGTCGTCGTCGTCTTCACCAAACGAAACCGCTTCTTCTTCTTTAATATGTTCCGAGACATCTCAACCGGAGTGGGTTGAAGACTTCACCAACTCGCAGAAGAGCAAACTGTCGGACATTTATCGAATGAAAAAAAACTTAGTGAAAAAAGTAAGTGCGTGTGAGAGTGACATTTTAGAACTGGAAAGACAATTAGAATTAAAAAAGATGGAATGTGTGCGATATAAAAGACAATTAGCGGACTTTAATAGATTTTGTAGTAGGTGTTAGGTAGTTGTAGGTATTAGCTTTTAATTTATAGTATTAAGTTTGTAAATATATATATTTTGTAGTTAATAAAAAAAAAAGTCTTTGATCAGATTTTTATATTTTATAAAGAGAATAAAAATGACTTGAAAATATATTTTTTGTATGTTATTTCATATAGGACCTTTCCCACATAATATTAGGTAATAAAAAAGAGTGAATAATCCACCCAAACTACGCAATAGCAATAGTTGTAAATATTTTTTGATAATATTTACAAGTATGCTAAAACATGGTTCAGTTTAAGAAGTTAAGGTTCTGTCGCCAGAACTTCTAATACTTTGAATGTCAATATTGTATATTTTTATGAAAAAAAAACATAAAATATTGGTTACAAAGTATTATAACCAACTAAAACTACGATCAAAGTATTTTGTGGTCCTGAAAAGGACCGTTTTGTAGCAAAAACATGCGACTCTTTATTGTGTTGTAGAGTGCACGGCCCGTCATCATCAACGGCGGTGGTGGCGATGCTGTCCTCAGCGTATTCGACTTTGAACCGACAGAGTTCTTCCCATCTGCGATCGTCCAACTCCCACTCAAGACAATCGTCCGTGGTAGAATCTACCACAGGGCATTGGATGGGTTGCTGTTCACTCGCAGACATGTTGAACTGAAATGATTGTAATAAGTATTGGTGGTCGTATATATAGAGACAAATTAGTGGTGGGGGGTGAAAAAAATGTCGTATTACGTATTGAAACCAAAGTTGTTTGTGGTCTCAAATACGAACGAACGATTTTGCTGGGTTCCACCAGCACCTAAACTTTTAATACTTTATATCTAATATTGTATATTCTATACATACAATATTAGTAACAAAGTATTAATATGTGCTAAAACTACGATCAAAGTATTTTGTGGTCCTGAAAAGGACCGTTGTTGTGTGCCCTTAAAAAGGGCCAGGGAAAGTGTGGGGCTTATGGTGCCCCATCCTCGCTGGTCGACCACCAGCTTGACGAATCGCAGGGGCCTACGGATCATCGGGTGTCGGTGATGCTGGAATTTCCAGCACCGCATCTTCCGTCAAGTCCGGCTCTGCCTACGGCGACGGAGTTTCGAGTCTTTGTAAGACCCAATCGCTTGCATCGTTTAATTCCACGAGACCCGGATCGTGGTCATACAGCAGCGGAATCGACTCATCCAAGTCGTCCCAACATAGGGCGTCAATTTCGAAATCCACCTCATCTTCGTCGAAGTCCTGCAGGTCTCCAACGTTGCCGGCGACGGTGTCATCGCTAAAGATGGATGAGCCTCTGCTGGCTAGTCTTTCTTCCTCCATGCTCATCGTATGAGATTTCATGTATATATGACTGTGTAACTGGCCCTGTCTCATATATATAGAACTACCCCCACCCCACCAACGGATTCTAAATGTTGTGTATTGGTGAGAGCTTATAGAATTATTGATTTTTTCAAAAACTTTAAATAAGGAATTAGATTTGTTTTTTTTTTGTTTAGACAATAAGACTAATTCTTAACATTTTGTGAAGAATACATTACAAAAAAAAATTAATAGAAACCTTGTTTGGACTGTTAACATTTTTATAGGTTCTCAAGCATATAACTTTGCACTTAAGCCGCGAGACAAATCGTCGTTAAACGAATATCTCGCCCCATAAGTGACGATTACTAAACTACGATCAAAATAAAATGTAGTCCTGAAAAGGACCGTTTTTGTGGCCCTAAAAGGGCCTGGGGGGGACGGTCGGGTGCATACCGTGGAGTAATACCCAACGATATTAACACCGACCTAGGTGCAGCCCTTGGTTTTCTTATTGGCTGTACCACGAGCTCGGGCTGCCAAAGCCGTACTGGCGGTGTCGCCGTCGTTGGTGGTGTCGGTGTTGAGGGTGGTGCCGAAGGTGCTGCTCGTGGTGCGGTACCCCCGCACTCCTCACACGTGCATAACTTGCCGATCACGAATGGCCTGACAATGCCAATAATCTTCTTCGGTGTATCTTCCATCCTGACGTTCGAATGTGTAATGATGAAATAATTCTAATACCGGCCTCTAAATACATTCAAAAATTTGGAGGGGGTAAGGTGATGTGCATATATGCAGTATATATTTGTTTGAGAATAATATGATTTTATAACTCACCGTATCTCTGTTATAGACACAAACTACCCCCTTCCACTTTTCTAGCATATAGTACTAAACTGCCTCTACATTTTTTTCAAATAAATTTTTTTGATATTTCTAACCATTACTTTGCTACATATTTACAAAAAATGCAAATTATGCATATATTTTAATTATTTTCAGGCAACGTAAGGAAAATTTTGAAAATGTTTTGACGGAATCATAATAAGGAAGAGTTGAAGTATATCACACTATTTTTCCCGATTCGCTAATATAAAAAAAAAATTTTGTCTCATCTTGGGTGGGCTCTGGCGTCATAACCGTTAATGATAAAAAATTGGAAAGATACATATATTGTGGGGAATTTTCTCCAGAATCCAAAAAAAAAATTTCCAAACTTCTGTCACCGCAAATTATAAAATCTATATTTTAAAAATTGCGAAAAAATGGTGAAGGAGCCGCGCAATCGCTCTGAAACCATCAAAAATCGATTTTTCCACTCTCCTCGGCGAGTGGGTGGGGGAGGTGGGGGCACTTATAAAAAAAAATCGCCTCCTACAACTTCCCGTTAACCCCGTCCGGCGGTCAATCTTCCTTTCTATTGATTTTTGGAATTTTTTAGTTCATATTTTCTTTATTTTCAAATTTTTCAAAAAATTTTTTTCACCATTGTATTTTCCTCAAAATTCTAGGTAATTAAAGTGCTTTTATTTTTTCTCTATCTTGAATGATTTCCGAGCTAAAGCGCTTTAAAAAATTCAAATTACTCACTTTCTGTAACCCTTTTTTTCAAATTTCATTTTTTCAAATTTTCAAAAATACTACAATATGTGGAAAAAAATTCTCTTTAATTTTCTAATACCGTTTTTCTCTAAATCTTCAATTTTAGCGCGTTTTCAGCATTTTCGAAAAAAAAAAATATTTTTTTACACAATCGCATTCTCCTCAAAATTTTGGGCTATCAAAGTGCTTTTAGTTTTTTTTCTATCTTGAACGGTTCCCGAGCTATAGCGCTTTAAAAAATCCAAATTACTAACTTACTGTAACCCTTTTCTTCAAATTTCATCTTTCCGAATTTTGAAAAATACTTCCATATGTAGAAAAAAATTCTCTTTCTAATTTCTTAATCTTGTTTTGCTTTAAAGCTTCAACTTTGGCGCGCATTCACCATTTTCAATTTTTTTTGAAAAAATTCTTTTTTTACGTTTTTACTATCGGGAAAAATGCCCGCTTATAGTACTCGATTTCCTCTATAATTTTTTCCTATAACTTTTTTCCCTATTCCTAACCGTTACTTTCCTACAAATTTTCTAATTCATTGTTTTCATATTTTGCCTCAAAAAATTTTTCTTGCGTTATCTAAGCTCTTTTTTCCACTTAATAAACCACCATTATCTAAACTCTCGTACTCCTTTCTTAAGGAGCGGGCTTTTCCGTCCGCTTTTTTTTGTTGGGTTCCAAATAAATATAAAACTACTACTTCACTCATTACAAATTTATTGATTCAAGTACCTTATTTTAATATTATTTTGTGTTACATATAATAGATACATTAAAATATAGATTTATTGGTCACCGAATCGTTTAATACATTATAACTAAAAAATAAGTCGTGAATAACTAATGCGTACACTTTAGTGCCTTTGGGGAATTTATTCTTTCTCGTTTGGAACTCCAATTTCACATCCACTGTCGATGAGTTAATCGCCTCTGGTTGATGACTGCAATTGATAATAAAAACGGGGTTTTTCATATATTCCGCGAACGTTATCATCTGATCGTTTATTTCGCGCCCGTAGTAGCTGCTTTGGAAGCTTTCGTAATCGTAATAGGCTGCTGCGTACAGTTTCTTGGCGAAATCTAATTCCATCTTTCATAGGGATAAACGGTTGAATTCAGATACAGTCTAATGTCGCATACGTCGGCGTGGGTAAACTGGGTTGCGGTTTTTTCTTTCTTGTCGCAATTATTGCTGTCTTGAAACCCGACGATTATATAGCGCGGTCTTTCCAGACTTGTACTCGTTCTCAAGGCCCACCCGTCGGAACATGTTTGTTTTAAAGCTGGCAATTCGTACAGTACCCATTTACGATATGCTATTTGAATACTGGCATTGTTTCCACCTTAATTAATGCGAGACAATATTTTTAATTTTTGATGGAATGATGTGACGAATTTTCCATTCGATTTTGTAGATACGAATTTCTGCCTCTACTTCGCCGACGTAGCAATTGGTAAAAGTGCGAGCTATAATCATAATAAGCTCTTGTTTTACGTTGAAAACACCTTTTGCATAATCTTCGGCGAATCCCATAAGGTATTTTAAGGGTAATTTCCCGGAGAATACGTTACTTGCCGTGTCTACGATATCTTGGTTTACTTCGTCGAGACCCCATCCGCACGTCACGAGAGATCTTTGTTGCAAACTTCTGAATGAAACCATGGTTTTTAATGTCGTCGTAACTCCAGGTCTACGAATCACGGCGACCTGCTCACCTCCCATCTCGTAGCGAATTTCATCGAACAAAAATGCGAGGGCATTATTTGATAAAAAACATTTTTTCGTTGCGTCTATGGGTTTAAATTTTCCTTCGATATATATGTAACTTTCGGCGATATCCAGTATAATATCTTGAAAATTAATGGATATAAGGACTTCATCCAAATTGTTAAATGATGGAGATCCGTATGGTTTATACGTATACTCTTCTAGACTAATAATGGAATTGTCCAAGATGGGTTCGGAGAAAACCTCTATTTTATCGCTGGTGGTGGAAATCATTTTCGCACTTTAAGACCGATGGATTTTAAAAATTTATAGTCTTCGGCAGATAACTGTTGAGATGTTTGTGATATAATGTCTGGATGACGACTAACCTTGACGTTAACTCTTCTTTTACTTTTATTATGTTTCGGCGGTTCCCCATCTTAGTCGACAGCATACACAATTGACGATTGAAGCAAAAACCCATTTCTATGAAAGTTTCTTCAGTTCCAATTTCACGATTATTTTCTCGCCTTGAAAATTGATTAGATCACCGCTATCGTCCAAGATGCAAACGGCATATAAATATTATTTTGTGATTCTTTACTGATTTTGTAACCGGGCTCCACGTCGATATCGAATTCGAACAAGGTATGACCTTCCACAGAATTCATATATGCTCCGGAAATTATATTACAATCTACACGTATGATGCGTACTTTCATTATTGCCACCATCTCGGTTGATTCGTGCTTTTTGTATCTTTTTAACACTGTATGATTAAATCCTAACATTTTACCGATACTCGCCTCTCCCCGGAAATCTATAGTATATTGGGATTTCGGTTCACATTTCAGCGTATTATTATTAGCGACCAAGTAAAATATTCCATCGTTCTTTTCTTCAGTTGAAATCCTCAAAGCCTCCGACATAGCCTTACCTATCTCATCTACTTCATAGGCCCCAGGTGGAATCTGCAATTGTATCGGTTCGGTGGTGTAACCCTCCTTCATGTAGGAAAACTTATTGTTGCTTTCGTCCACATTAAAAATTGAATTGTATGTGTAAAATCACAGCAATGACAGACCATATTTGTTTTCTCTATTTAATTCGACTGGTGGATAAAAATCGGCGCTTAAGACGCTCGAGTGTCCTGTTAGTGTGAACGTATAAGACATGACTAACCATTAAAACATCACACATCTCGCTTTTATTCTTAGCGGCAACATTTAAAAAGATTCATCTTCACACCTTTTCTCACTGCATTAGATAGTGATGTTTTTATGCTATTTTCTGCTTTTATGCGCACATCGCTGATTTTGCAATAACAACACAATATTTTTCTAGCCGTAAGATCCTCATCAGCCGTAACCTCGTTTAAATTGCTGCTGAAATAATGTTTGCAACCGCACTGATATTTTAATATATCGATATCGCTTTTGAGGTGCTCGGGCAACTTATCCCAAACGAATGGAATTTCATTTGGGGCTAATGCAATCATTCCTTCCTTGGGCATGTTTTCTAACTGTTTCACGGTCATTTTCCTTAATCCACCGGTTAGATTAAATGCTTTCAGTGATTGCAACGTTTTAGTATAGTTATTGCGATCCATTTGCGGTGTTAATGGTGATGATGATGATGACATCTTTTACGCTGTTGATTCGACAAGAAACTTTAAGCACAAATGTCCACACCAGACTGTTCCAAAATCCTGTTCACGATCGTATGTATAGTAAATAATTTTTGATGGTTCCGATCCCGTTTGTAGAAATCGTACCAATTCGATCGGTGGGGGTAATTCGCCGAAGCTGTCACAATATGTTACCTTAGAATTATTTTTTCTATAAGCTACCCAATGAGTCCCTGCACCACACGTACTATCCAAATTCACTATTGCTGCTTCGTAACGTCGAGGACCTTGTCTAGGTAATGAATCCCTCATATTAACGCCTCGAAAGTGTCCTATTCTTTTCTTTTTGGCATATTTTTCAATATCGATGTTAGATAGTGGTCTTCGAGGTAGGGATTCAATTAGTTTTTTGATCTACGATTTAAAAATAATCCCATACCTTTACGATATGGCTTTAGAAACAAACCATTTCCTTTCGATTTTAAATATAGGCCGGCACCGGTTTTATCTTCGCTGCTTTTTTTTACAGCTTTTACGGCGCGCACAATTCCGGCTGCCCCACCGGCTAATGAACCCAAAGGTGATAACCCGGGAAAAATTGGTATTAATGGTAATATTCCACCAGTTTTAGGAATCGGTATTATTCTCGGTGTACGAACCTTCCTTTCGCCACCTGCCGCTTTTACCAATCTACGTGCTGCCGACAGAGCTATTTTAGATGCATTCATGACATTTTTTTCCAACACATTTTTCCTTCCGGCTTTTAATAATTCCTTTCAAACTGCTTGTCGAAGAGCTGTTCCCAAACTGACTTTCCGAACATGTCGATTTTTATTAACACCTTTCCTTTTTGTACGATGTGTGCCTTTACTAGATGTTTTATTTTGTTGATAATGATGATGCTACACCCATACCAAAACGTTGTTTTCCTTTCATAATTTTGTAACTAACCAAGCTGCTGTTTTTTCACCTAAACTGGAATCTTTCGATTTTACTCTATTCCAAGCACTTTGTTCGTGTTGTCTTTGTTATGCAAATAGGCTAAATCGTGTTTTTTGCATGCGGCATCCTAAGGATTAATGCCTGGATCACCTTTTGTTACACGTTTTATTACTTTTGTTCCGGGTCCGCAATATTGATACCGTGTCCAGTTTTATTGCAAACGTGAGACCGTCCACTTCGTTTGACGCTCGGCATCTGAATGACAGTTTTTGTGAAAATTTGCCTATAAAATATCAAATTTTCCTAAGATGCGCGTTATCGATCTTAAACAAAAACTTCCTATTGACAATCTCGATGAAAAAGTCGGACTAGGATTTGAAAAGAAGATAATGAAGAGACACGGTCCTCTACTTCCTTCCTCTATTCGCGGCCTGTTAATCGGTCCATCCAATTGTGGAAAAACTAATGTCGTGATTTCGCTGCTTACACACTCCTTTGGGCTACGTTTCGAAAATGTCTATATTTACTCGAAATCTCTGTATCAATCGAAATATGAGTATTTAAGGAAAATTTTAGCACCCATCAAAGGTTTAGGCTACTATGCCTTTAGTGATTCCAGTAATATTGTGGAACCGTCCGATGCAAAACCAAACTCTATATTTGTCTTTGATGATGTTATATGTGAAAAACAAAATGTTATAAGATCGGACTTTAGCATGGGACGTCATAAAAATATCGACTTCTTTTACCTAGCGCAAACATATTCGCGTGTGCCTAAACAGCTTGTGCGAGACAATGCCAATTTTATTATTATGTTTAAACAAGATGAGTTGAATATGAAACACATATTTTCCGACCACGTTTCACCGAATCTGACTTTTACTCAATTTCAAGAAATGTGCTCAAAATGTTGGGATAATGAGTATGGATTTTTAGTAATTGATAAAGACAGTGATGTGAAATCGGGAAGATACCGCAAAGGATTTGATAGCTATATATTACTGTAATTATAAGAGAAAACACTCATTTGATTGTTGAAACGTCCTTTGTTAACATCATGAATAACGCGATCGACTTAAAACGTAAACTAGTGGAAGCTACCAATGCCGTCAGAAAAAAATTTAAACAAATTAAAGCGGCTAAAGAATTTCATGTTGTCGAATTGGAAAAGTTTTATGAACCCATTTCTAAGCCGTTGACAACTATATCTGATGTGGTCAAGCAACGTCAACAGCAGCAGCAACAACAACAACAACAACAACAACATTATCCAGCTACAAAGTCACATAGTCCCAGTACATCAGTGAAGCCGACTCAAATATCAGGTTTTCCCCAACCTACACATTCCTTTCAAACCTCCACACCTATTCAGCAGCAGCAGCAGCATCGCATTTCAAAAGAAGATATTAGCCAATAGGTTTGATACACCCTCGACATCAACTAATACATCTCTCGCATCCGTTGACACCACAACTTTCGATACTTTAAACGCACACCTGAAAGGATTACGTTCGAAACCATCTCTATACGATACTGTATATGGTGTACGTTTTGATTCAAAAACAGATTATAACAAAAATTTTATTGGTAATTTAGAGGTGCGTTTTCGAAATGGAAATATTATCTTATACAAAAAAGGGAAAAATATTGCAGAATATGGTGGATCACCGGCACTTTATGAATTGTTATTTCTTAAAACACTTCCAAGTTTAGACAAGGAACAACAATTAAGTGATAATTTACTTTCAACGTATAAGGAAATTTTGGAATCAACGAGTGCTGTCACAACAATTTAAAAAAAAGTGATGGTTTACGTGAGACCAGATGAAACAAATATTTACGAATTATTAAACCTCTGATAATGGACACAAAATTAGGTGGTACTATTACAAGAAAAAATCTCTCTGAAAAACTACAGTTACCCACAAAAAAGAAATTATCTCCGAAAACATTTCAATATGTCTACTGGAACAAAGCTAAAAAGTTGATGGATCTTTTACGTTTGTTGTGGAGTTCCAAAATGGCCGGTCACACTGGACACGAAAATGAAATTATGTCAATCATAGAGGAATTACGGGAAGAAGATATAATATATTAAGCTCAATATTTAATGATATTCTTCAGTTCTTCCTTCGATCTGAAACCTTTAATATTACTAATAATATGGAGCCCAGTCTAGAAAAAATCAAAATTGTTAATGAACTACATAGAACGGCTAGAAAAAATTTTGTAAGACGGCGCACGATAGTAAAAGGATACAGAGATTTGTGACAAATTGATTTGGCTGAAATGCAACAGTATGCTGATGAAAACAATGGTTATCGTTATATTTTGGTCTGTATAAATTGTTACTCTAAATTTGTCTATACCAAAGCAATAAAAAACAAGACTGGTATAGAAGTTACTAATACGATGAAAAGCATCATTGGAGAGGCATCATATACACCAACAAATCTGCAAAGTGATCAAGGAAAGGAGTTCTATAATACAAACTTTCAAGCCCTGATGAAAAAATATAAAATAAATCATTATTCCACTTACAGCACAAAAAAAGCTGCAATTGTTGAGCGAGCCATAAGGACTTTAAAAAATAATTTATATAAATAATTCTCGACAAGAGAATCTTACAAATGGATACATATATTATCGGCAGTAACAAAAACCTATAACCATTCGAAACATCGCACCATTGGAATGAAGCCTGCAGATGTAATGGAACAAATGTTAATTATTTTCATTGTTCAATGTCAACTATATTTTATTAAAATAAATAATTAAATAATCACTCTGTGAATAGATATGCCGTGGGAATAGGGTAGTTATATTTTTTTATCACTATCCACGAAGGTCTAAAGGATAAATAAATCAGTTATCGAACTTAACTTTTATGATCTTAGTCGTTTAAATGTTGTCTTAAAAAAATACATAAAGTCAGTTAATTTATGAAGACGTAAAAGACTCTCTCTTAGAACTGCCTATAAATCCGTCCAAGTAATCCTGCCCTGGTTAAATATATAAAACCAGATGTGATAAGGGTAGTTTTAACATGGTATGTGGAATACCGTTAAAATGTTTTAAAACATTGAACGATTTTCCCATTATTAGGAAACAAAAGAATAATTAAATAAACTCATTATACTGTAATATAACGTTTGATCTGTGAAAGGAGGTACGTAGCGTTTGTTTTTCCTGATTGCAAGAAAGAATGATTCAAATACCAGCATTATGAATAAAGGGCACTCAGGTTTTTTCACAGACGTTATATTATCCTATTCCTTTAGTTATAGGGAGAAATAGAATAGTTTTATCAATTGTGTTATATAAAAATTAAGCTTAAGATACTCATAGGTCAATTCGTAAATCAAACATCCGGTATGGTACAGCTAACGCCTTCAGTAAGAAAACTCCCAAATCTTCGAACAGAAGGGTGTCAGGGGGGGGTGTAAGATGCGAATACACTTCTTTAAGAAATAGTAAATTTTAGTTCCAATCTGAAATTCGCATAAGGGTGATCGGTACCATTCTATAAGCCCAGAGCCGTAGTGTATATGAAGGTTTCCTTTCTTTGATTTGTTTTTGATTTAATTCGGGAAATTAAGGGATTATCGTGTGTTATTTTAGTGGGGCATTTCGCGAGTTTCATACGACTCGATTAAGTAATATAAATAGCTGTTTTTCGCGTTTGATTTTCCTTTTTTGTTTAATATTTTATTAAGCTATTTATACGTGTTTTTTTCAAAATTGGGTTTTACGTTTTTGGTTAAAATAACGGCCGAGAAGAGCAATTATGTTAGTTTTTCGTAATTGTTATTAGTTTTAAGTTTCTCATTGTAAATAGTTCGTTTTTATTCTATTTATTTTTGTTCAATAGACTAAATTGTTTTGAGAAACTTGTTTTACTCAATTTAATTAAAACCTTCACGGGCGCGCTGTTGCGAGACCTACGAAACAGGAGACGTCTACTGACCAACTAATTAGCAGCCTTTCCTGAGTCCTGAAGATCTGAGTCATGGTTGTGGTAAGCTTTAATAACCGTAGTTGTTTGGTACTAAAGCTGCAAGAGAGAAGTTGAACGACTAGACTTCCAGAGTGTCTTTATTAATGTGATATTTAATTGTAGGTTATCAAAATAGTTACTAATTAATATGGGACAAAAATGATTATAGATAAGATAATTAACGCTACCTCAATATGTCATCGGCAAGAGTCTATAATCAAATTCTGTCACACAGACGTGCAAGGAAAAACACAAATTAAAGCATACGATTATTTAAAAATTGTACCTAAAAAATTTAAGTTTTCCATGGGTGACATTGTGCGTACTAGCAAGTACAAAAGCTGATTCGAGAAAGGATATACGCCCTCTTGGTCAACCGAATTGTTTAAAGTTGTAAAAGTTAACGTTACAAATGCACCAATATATTTGTTGGAGTCGTTAGAAGGCCAGCCTATAAGAGGGTGTTTTTACGAGTCAGAACTACAATAAAACAAGCAGTCCTGGCGTTTATCTAGTAGAAAAGGTCCTTAGACAACGCAAGAAAAATCACACCGATCAATTATTTGTCAAATGGCTAGGATTTCCCAACCACTTCAACTCTTGGATAGGTAAAGCTAATATTGTTTAAATAACATATTGTATGACTATAATTTTAATTTAAAATGTAAAATAAATAAACAATATATTGTAAAATAAAGTTTTTTATTTCAATCTTCATCATTAAAAACAATGACAATAAAACATTATACACATAAATAACATTTCAATATTCTTGGAGGGAAGGTCCAATTCACCGACGACTACGACGTTATCCTCAAGGCTATGCCACTCGGAGTGCGTTCTCCTATTCTTTAACCTGATTTCCCTTTTTTTTAGATTTTTTTTTGAAGTCGACAGTGCGCTTAATGAGTCATTTAAAGGCTGATGATAGAGTATTTTCTGAATAACTTCAATTTTTGTTTTAAGCTCACTATTATTTTGGTATACCATGGGGAGGACATCCTTGTTAAATATGTCACATATTACAACTGCAAAATTGTAAAACTTTCTATTAACAAAGTGTTTTGTCACAGCATCGTCATCATCTTTAGGTTCGCCTAAGTTGGTTATTGTTTTTCCACCCATATCATACTGCCCATCCGCTGTAAGTTTAAAACCAATCCCTTGTGACCCAGATAATATATGATATTTTTCATTACATTTCTGACGACCAAATTTATCAATTGTGTTGTTTCATCGAATCATTTTCAATCTTTACTAAACTATTTTATTTTTATTTGCCCTACTTATATTAAATATTTCAGCTGAAAAAAAAACACTATGATCTACTGGGTTGGTATGTTTATAAAAGAAATAAAACAAAACTGTGATTGTAACAGATATTTATTTACAGTTATTTAATTGCACAAATACAAAAATTATAAAAAATTAATTTTCCATATCTTCATTTTCGTGGCTCAAAATTCTGTCCCATCCAACACTATTTCGATCGCCAACGTCTTGGGCTGTTGCTGTTGCAGGAACCAATTCATATTTTGCAGCAAGCTCACCAGGTAAATGTGGAATATTAACCAGGTATTCTTTTAATTCTTCTTCAACCATTTCAGCACAAAATGTATCCATGTCTATGGAACCATATAAAAATTTGTCGCACAAGTGTGCCCCAGCCATAAAATTGATTGCATCCCTGATCTCGTTCTTATATTGATCTTTGGTTGCATCAATATGCGGCCAATCATTTACGCTATCTAACATATCGTGAGCCATATTTCTTAATTCTCTTCCCAACCAAAATATGTAGCTATCTATACATTCATTGACGGTCGTCGTCGCATTAGCAGACATCTTTAAGAGAAACAATGAACATGCGTAAGTATTCTGACATGACAACTATATTTTAAATTTAATTACATCCTTTTTTTCAAACAATTTACATACAATTTACTCCAATGAGCCAAAACGTAATAATGTTCGAGTATTATTTCCAAAAACTCTAGTGCCCTGCCCCAAATAAGTTAGAGTGTATTTACCTTTAGTTTTACTCATAATATCTACAGTATCGTCAGATAGTGTTTCGGCCACACGTTTTGGCAAAAAAGTCTCGAATGTGCTATTATCACCGTCATAGTGTAAAGCCACTAAAAGAGTTTTACCAAATCGTGTAGTCGTTGAAACCATCTTTACAATTTTATACACTTTGCCCACAATCATTTCGGTAACCTTTTTTCTCTCTAAAACCTCGAAATCTTTGCTGAACATTTCATTAATTTCATTTAGAGTTTCTTTTGCAATACTCATTATTGAAAAAATAGTATATAAATCCAAAAATTACAGTGAATATAAAAGCACTTTCAGAATACTACACGAACACATTATTTGATGTTTATGCCACTGATATCTGCGACTGTTTGAAGTCACTTCTTTTTCCACTAAACTTTATAGCGAATATCCAAGGTCGAATTGTAACAATGGTGGGGGTAGCTTAACGGTATAAATAGCGGGAGGAGTCTTCAAGGTCAAATGACGTCACACATTTAAATTGGTATAAGGACAACTTCAAGGACAAAATATAATGAAACAAATAACTACATTTTATGTACTTTATTGATTGACATTTTTCTGCCGTTCTTCTATACGTGTAACATTATCACCCAAACCTAATTTTCTTAATTTGTTCAATAATATTTGTTCGTTTTTATTTCTTAGAAAATTCTTACAAACTATACTCGCTAAAATACACACTTCAGCATGGTCTATATACTTAAAAAATACACTAAAATCCTGAGCCTCCGAATCTTGCATTTCAAATGCGTAAAATTCCGAACAGGCTGCAGAAATTAGAAATTCTTCGTACATTTCTCGCACTAAACTTTCCATATTAACTACTACACGTCCTACACTCTAATTTCACTTAACATAACCGGATTTGCAATGAAACTAATCAGTTTTTCCAAACAGTCACTAAACCCTAACTTTTTTATTTCACGAACAAAGTCTTGTAAATTTATTGTTTTGCTGCAATATTTACGACATGCATTCGCAGCCTTTTCATATTCAAAAGCCAAATCACAATAGCGCGACGCCCATTCTGCTCGACTTTTCATTGCATCATTGAAATAATTACTAGCCTTTTCAGTGAACTCATCGCCCAATTTTTTTACTGTCTCTTGCAAAGCACTATTCATATTATTCACTTATTTTTACATTCACGACACTTTTTTATTGCTGGATCCTTTTCTTCAAAATCACACAAACTTTTTAAGTTACTCTGATATAAACAAATTATTCTGCCGACTTGCTCTATAATTTTTTCTTTAGATAGTTCCGTATCTGACATTTCACACTGAATTAATGTAAATAGACTCACACAATTTTATAGAACAATTTGCAAGTTCAAAATCATTTCAAGATCATTCCACACTCTTACAATGCACAAATAACTACTTCAAGGTCACACACCCAAGATGGCCTCCAACAAAGTTAAAGTCACCTCGAACAAAGTCAAGGTCAAGTTCTCACACACACAACCTTGACCACAAGGTCAAGGCCAAGGACAAAGCACACGCGCACTTTCAAGGCCAATCACAAGGCCACGTGGGCGGGGCCAAAGAGGGGTGGGGCAAGGTCAAGGTCGAGGAGTGTGGGGATGATGAGGATCGGGTCATGTTCACTACTGACAGGAGTGATTTGTTCTAGTTAGGAATCGAAAACATTACTTCAGATTGCAAGAAACTACCAGAAAAAGGTGGAAACTTTTCCCATTAGTAATGTACCGTCATCTGCAAACTGATTTCGAACTTATTGGTTCTTGTCAGAACAAAGCTGCCAAGTATACCAAACCATAATAAAAATGTTGTAAACGAGACCGTACCCGTGTCGAAGCGATCGGTTCGTCACAATCAAATTTTAGACCCTAAAAGAGATGTTTCGTTCTAGCTGTCGACGGTGGACTCATCAGTGGGTCCGTCGGAGCTTTCCCCAGACACCTTTGATATACTTTCTACATCTGCATACTCATATTTAAACCTTTCTGCGTCGGAACCTATTAACCAGATTCGGAGTGTGCCGCCATCTGCGACAAAAGTTAATATTTTAAACAACTTATATGAAACTAAACGAAAAGCTCAATATAAGCTGCACCATCTCTAGGAATTTCACGCAATCTGGACAAAAAAATTTCTTGCGAAGTCTATTTAAATAGCAAATGAAGAATAGAAATATTTCTGAAAAGATTTATGATACGTACCATGAAACTTTTCTCGAAATCTTTTGGGAATGATTTGGAAATCTATTTCTCCGCCTATATCTCGCACTCATAAAGTCTATTGAGAAACACTGCGAAAATATTTCCAAAAGGTTTTTTAGAAGCTTTTGGAAGATGGTTTATATCAGGGGAGGATCCAGCCTCTCTCTCGGGGGGGGGGAAGAGGTGATATCACAAAAGTACAGTATGACAAGCGAAAGCAAGTTGTCGACTGGGGGGGGGGGGGGAGACGCCAGCAACATTCCCATTTCTAGTATAAAAGTCAGGATCGGGTCTATTTTTCTGAATTCGAAGCTCTTGAGGGGGGTGATCGCAGGAATACACAAATTATTGATGGAGAAGTGGGAGCCAGCAGCATACACATTCCTAGTATAAGAGCCAGAATCGGATCTATTTTCCTAAACATAAAACTCTTAGGGAGGCAATGGCAATAAAAAACAAATTGTCGACGAGAGGGTGGAAGCCAACAGCATACACATTCCCAGTATAAGAGCCAGAATCGGGTCTATTTTCCTAAACATAAAACTCTTAGGGGGGCGATCGCAACAAAAAACAAGTTATCGACGAAAGGGTGGAAGCCAACAGCATACACATTCCTATTACGACGGGGGAGGGGGGTGGAAGCCAACAGTATACATATTTCTAATGTAAGAGGCACAATCGGGTGTATTTTCCTGAGATCTAAGCTCTTGGAGGGGGGGAGTTGACCCCCCCCCCCGGATCCGCGCCTGGTTTGTTAGCCTTTCAGGAAACGATTCATAGAACGTTTCCTAAATATTTCCAAAACATATCTTGATTCGTTTTTAAATTCACTATGAAACCTTTTAGTAAATATTTCGCAAACGTTTTAAAAATGTTTTTCTAAACATTTCTGGAAAGGTTTATGATACGTTTCATGAAAGTTTTCTCGAAACGTTTAGGGGATCATTTGGAAATCTTATTCGCCGCTTATTTTTTGCAGTCATAAAAGGTACTGAAAAACACTACGAAAATATTTCAAAATGTTTCTTGAAAGCTTTTGTATACCACCATTCATGGAATATTCTTTAATTATTGTCGAAACATATCTTGACTCGTTTTTAAGTTTATCATGAAATATTTCAGTAAATCTTTCGCAAAGGTTTCGAAGACATTTCTCGAAATATTTCTAAAAAGGTTTATGATATGTTTCATAAAACTTTTCTTAAAATGTTTATGGAACAATTTGGAAATCTTTTTTGCTGCCTATTTGTCGCATTCATAAAGGCTGCTGCGAAACTCTGCGGAAATATTTCGAAAAGCTTTCAAAAGATGGTTTATATGGCGTTTCAGGAAACGATTTATGGAATGTTTCTTAAATAGTTCTGAAACATATCTTAATTCGTTTTTAAATTCATCATGAAAGTTTTAAGTAAATATTTTGCAAAGGCATTTCACGTTTTATTTTTGAGCGATTTCATGAAACCTTCAATGAAATATTAACTCAATGTTTCTGTGATATTTCACGAAACAGTATATTTTACCATTTTCGGTTTATTTCATGAAATGTTATACAAAGTTTTCATAAAGATTTAATTGAAACCTTTCATGGAAATGTTTTATTCACATTTTTGAAATATTTACGAAATATTTCTGAAAATATTCATAGAAACGTTTCAGGGAAATATTTTTAGAAACATTTCATCTTATGTGGACGAAGCAGGTATGCTGTTGTAATTTAAAATGATTATAATTTAAAAACCAATATGTCATATTAAAATAAAAATAATTGCATATAATATGAAATGTTCCAATATTACGAAGTATGTCCTGAAATTACATAAATTTTATTGTTATGTATTTACTTGGGCTAAAAATAAAACAGTAACTTTTTGTTTAAATATGTTTTTAATCGAAAATAATTTAATTGTTATGTATTTACTTGGGCTAAAAATAAAACAGTAACTTTTTGTTTAAATTTGTTTTTAATTGAAAATAAATTTATATTTAATTAATTAGGTATTATTTTATAAAACTAAACAAAGGTTCTTGATTTTAGCTCAAGTAGTAAAGAAATTTGTGTTGTGAAAATTCCCTTTTAAAGTAGTGAAAATTTGTGATTGATTGCAATTTCAAAAATTCAACTCTAGGAAAGGTTTATTCCAGATCCACAAACAGTTAGCTAAGTGTAAAATTTGAGCTAGTGTAAAAATTAAAAGTTGCTAGTAAATCTTTATGTATATATTTAGATTAAAAATGATTATATTAATGTAAGAATCACATTCTTAAATTTACAATATTTTTTATATTTAAAGTATTTTAAATACTGTTTTGTTGCAACAGATTACATTAACATTTCATGACCTTACATTAAACAGTATATATGATTGTTAATTCATGATAAAAAAAAACTTTAAAAATAGACGCATTAATACTTTTTTTATTAACTTGATACCCTCTGCGCCCAAAGAGGGGATGTAGGTTATAATAATGTTATTTACAAAAATACCCACTGATTTCCACAATCTTTTTAAAAACAGATATTTAAAAATAAAATTAGTTCTATTCATTTTTGGGGCATATTTCACGTTATAGATATTTGTCTAAATGACAGATTATTGTAAAAAGTAAAAGATATAAACTGTCATAATCATAGAAAGAATATTCTCTTTATTTGTAAGAACTGACATTCCGTGTTTGCTATCCAAAAATAATAAAATTGCAATATATCCACGCTCTTCCAAAGGAGTTTAAAAAATTAGCTTTAAAGGAATTTGGAGAAATTTAAGTTCAATATATTATTTAACAGATACATTCAATTATCCCGTACTTTTTTTTATCGAATATTTTCAATTAACCTATCATCAAGTTAGTTATTATCTAAACTTATTATTTAAAATAATAGAATTGACATTTATATACAACACATTCACGCTAATATAAGAAACTAGCAGGGAATTCAATGCTACCATACAAATATTTGCACGTACTGACGAACAGCGAGGGCGGTTATTTGCAATGAGTAGTTCAGTTTTATATGCCAAGTTCGTGGGTTGGGCAGACGATGACTTCAGGTCAAGTGCCTCAAAGTGTATATGTTAAGCCAATCTATTACATCCATGACAAACACTCTTATGTCTAAAAAAAGCTAACTGATCACCGTTGAATATGCCAAGGAATAAAGCATCAGCTAAATAGAACTGCAGTGACGTGACTTAGAACTTTTAAAAATATTTAAGTGTCAACATTGTAATATTAGGAATTTGAAATGAACATCAACCTAAGGCTTGTTTTGTAAGATCGAGAAATTAAATAAATGGTCAAATGACTAAAAATAATTCTATTTTCTTAGGAAATATGTGTTTGATCAAATCTTCGACTGAAACCAAAAAATCTCCATTCATAACTAACTATTCTTAACGCAACCGTCAATAAATTTATTTAGAAGATACATAAAATAAAGTTAACCTCAAAACTCGGATCTCTAGTCTCTTTTTATTGAAATTTAGGCTGGTTACAAACAATGTATATCGGCAAAACTTTTCATGATAAATTTTAACCAAAGTAGGGCTAAATGTGATAAATATTGGAAACGATTTAAATAAACAAAAATCTGATAAGCGAAATAATCATATAACAAGACTCAGTTGCAAAAATGCAGACGATGCATCTAATAGGCTAAACATTTTACATTAGCTAGTTGTGAAAAAAACGACGTTTTGTGATGAACTTTGGTATATTTCCCGTTTTATATATTTATTGAAATAACGCAGATCCATGTAGGTTCGCACATCATTCTTAGGTTTTTGTGCCATTGTAATTGGATAACCGGATCCGTTGATTCTGCATAAACAATTAAATTATGTTCCACCATTTCGTCAAGTTTTTCCTTAACTTTACCGTTAAGTTTTATCGACACTTTTCGAGGTAAAGGCGGTAGTCCCCCATCTTTTTTCAAAAAATTGATTTTTCAAAAAGTACAAATTCTTGTAGCTAATATATGTAGAAATGATGTAGTAAATATTATTTTGATTAGAAACTTCCAGAACATGTCGAAAAACGTGTTACAATGTAGGGGTCTCGAGCACGTCGAATGG
Organism: Diaprepes abbreviatus; assembly: GCA_034092305.1. Lineage (NCBI taxonomy): Eukaryota > Metazoa > Arthropoda > Insecta > Coleoptera > Curculionidae > Diaprepes > Diaprepes abbreviatus. The sequence continues at coordinate 1,099,272 of JASJET010000083.1, forward strand.
TGTAAGGGAACAAAAGTTTATTGTGATTTTTACTAATTTTAACAATTATTAACTCTAAATTAAATTTTACTAAATGGAAGAATTTACTTGAGTCCCCCTCTGTATAAAGATTTGGACCGTTAAAATTGTTTATCTTATGCCTGGCCAAAAATAGTCACACATCCGGGAAATATAAACCCATCAACAAACTTAAGCCTAGTTTTATTACTTTTGGGGTAGTTTATTTTTCTGAAAAAACAACATAAACTTGAGGAATTTGTTGACACAAAAACTTAACTATGCCACCCTCTCGAAGTTTTTGATATAAACTGTCAAAGTAACTAATAATCGTAAAAACCATATCGTTAAGGGTCTCAGGTCAAGTTGTAAAGTGATAGCCACATGTGGCGACCGTGAGAGAGCATTATTTTACTTAAACTGAGCAAATTTTCCCATCATAAGAAAACTAAAGAATATTTAAATAAAATCGCCAAAATGCAATATTAGTATTTGTTATTATGTACAAAGTTCGCGACTGTTACCCATTTTTCCCCAATTGACGAAAATAAGAATAAGAAAGAGAGAAAATGGTTAAAACCTTGGGGTTTTTTTATGGGATCTGGTCACGCAACCTTTAGAGTAGCTGTAGAATAGATATTAATAACATTTATATAAAGTAATTATAAGTTTGAGCTCTGGTCAGTCCTAACTAAATCAAATTAAATTCGACGCATGGATGACTCATGCCATCTATGAACCAGGGTACCGAAACACACCGACGCTCGGGAACGGAAACTATCTTTTCGCGCGCGGAGATGCATCGCGTAAGGGCGTTCTATTGGTGGGAAAGCACGCATGCCGGAACCAACGCATCTAAGAGGGAGAAGGGCGGTTCTAAGGGATGGAAGTTGAGTTGGATCTTGAGAAATTAATTAAGGGCAGTTACGATTTTGAATTCGTCTAAGTCAGTTGGGCGTGCATTTTAGTGTTTCACCAGTGTAAGAAGGTTTTTCTCTGCTGTCTTTTCTGCTATTTTTGTCTTAAAATTTTTTATATTCTTCCAGACAGCATTTCAAATAGTAAGGGGAAATTTACTCTATTTTCTACCGGGGAAGGGAGTAAACCATCACTTGAACTTTTAATTAAACAAATAAATTTGGGTTTATTTCATTAAGGGGAATATCAGAACGGCCTAAAGAGCTTGTAGTTTTAAGCTTTTTAATTATAATCCAAATTTACTCTTAAGTTTCTCATTGTAAATAGTTCGTTTTTATTCTATTTATTTTTGTTCAATAGACTAAGTTGTTTTGAGAAACTTGTTTTATTCAATCTAATTAAAACCTTCACGCGAATGAACTCGCGGGCGCGCTGTCGCGAGATCTACAAAGCAAGAGATGTCTACTGAACAACTAGTTATCAGCCTTTCCTAAGTCCTGAAGATCTGAGTCATGGTTGTGGTAAGCTTTAATAACCGTAGTTTGGTACTAAAACAGCAAGAGAGAAGTTGAACGACTAGACTTCCAGAGTGTCTTTATTACTGTGAAATTTTAATTGTAGGTTATTAAAATAGTTACTAATTAATATGGGACAAAAATGATTATAGATAAGATAATTAACGCTACCTCAATATGTCATCGGCAAGAGTCTATAATCAAATTCTGTCACATAAAATTTGGTGGCCAGCTTAAGGGATGTTAATAAAAATTAATTTTTGCTTTAAAATTTTTTTGATAAATAAAATTGGCGTAGTTGCAAGATTAATATTTTAACAAAAAGAACCAACGCGTAGTAGCTATTTTTTTTTATCAGTCAGTAATTTTGATTTGAAAATTTAAATATTTTTTTTAAATTTTTGTTTGTTTTGGAACGTTCATGACTAGTGAATTTATAGCTTTGAAAATTTCATTAATTGGATTCTCTTTTCTTTATTTCAGTTTAATTAAAAAAAAAGTTAATATTTAAAAAAAAAAATTATTTAAAATCTTGGTTAGGAAGTTGCTAGAAAATTTAGGGTTTTCAGGTTAGATAAAGACACAAAACCACAACAGATTCAGGACATCAGTTGCACGTACCTGCATACTAATTACTTTTGTCACTTGTTGGGAAATTATTATTATTTTATCGAAGTATAAATGTTGCGTATTTTGTTAAAAAAATATTCGGGCTAAATGTAGATTATTAGAAATAAAATACATTTATTTTGGTGATTATTTTGAGGAGTAATTATTTTTATTGAGAATACAAGACATACCTAGTAACTTTACAAATAAAATATCAATTTATTTTAAAGTTAAAAGGGTTAAAAAGTAGTTTTGATCCGGTTTTATTAATTTTGGGAATTAATAACTACCACAAGTGTCAAGTTTTAAGTAGTTTTGGAGACTAACGACATTTCAGATTGTATCTCCGTGATTAGTGTAGAAATCACGTTAATTTACTATTGTAGTTACAACAATTTATTTCTTCCAAATTTGTTTTTACCTTGTGTAATGTTAAGATTTACAATCCGTACTGTGAAGTGCAAGTGAATTTAGAAATCGTTGTTTATATATTGTTTATTTTAGCGAGGAGTCTTAGATAAACTCCTGTATTTCAAGAAATGTTTGTTTTAAAGGGTAATTGTTAATTATCCTAACGGGTTAAAATTTAGAAAGAGATGGAAGAAAATTGTTCTGACTAGTAGTTTACATATATAGGATTGTTACGAAGTTGGATTAATGAATTTTTGTTTTATTTTATAAACATATGATGAAAGGTTTAAACTTATTCCTGTTTAACTATGAATTTATGCAAATTGATTTATAATAGCGATTTATAAATAATATTTTATTTTCAGCGTTTGATATGTGAAGTATTATGTTAAAAATTTTCCTTTTCAGGCATTTTTAAAGATCATTCTATTATCATAAAGGTGGCAGCATTTGTATTTAGCAAAGTTTTGTTATAACTTGATTGTTATTTCTTTATTATTATTTTAGCAGTTTTTAGGAACAATTTTAGGAGGACAATGAGATTTATTGACGCGGATTGTCAGCTTGTTTCCTGATTGAGAGACTGGCGATTAGTTTTATTAGTTTTTATTTATTTTTCTTTCAGGAACGACAAGAGAGTTACAGGTCGGAGTGTTTATTTTTCTTCTTTACAGGTGCAGTGTTGGTGTAGCTGAATAAGAGAAAAACGTACGAAAATGTATAATCTATACGGTTGTTTTGAGTATCTTTCAGGTGTTCTTTGAGAATTTAATAGGGCGTCATAAATCTATATTTTATTAGTCGCATATAATTGGGTACCTGTTATAGGTAAATTTTTATCTGTTTATAGCAGAATATTTTTTGTGGTTGTTTTACAGGTTATTTCAAATTTTTTTTTGTTGTTTGTGGGCAACAAAGGTAGGTGGCATGCGAACATTTATTTGCATTTGTATTTTATAAAATTTAGTAGATTCGTAACAATATCCTATATATTTTCTACACAAAAACTTTTACTTTTTACCTGTAGTGTAAGCTAGACAGAAGGGACACGTTATTTTTGGGTTTTATTGCCGTAATGAGTTACTGTTATATTTTATAGCATTTATTTTGAGTGTTGCGGTAAATTTTTAAAGGATAGAGTTAATAAGGGGATCCGGAGTGATTATTATTTGTGTAATAAATTCTATTTGTTGAGAGTATTTCGAATTTTGAGTTTACCTACATAATTCTGTCTAGCATTTCACTTACATAATTAACATCACGAGGAAATTTTTCAGTTTTTTTTCTGTTTTAAGAGAAATTAGTGTGTGGAATTTTAGTATCGCCATCAGAAGTCCGAAGTTAGGCTCTCGGTAATCGGATACTGTGACCGAGATTTGTGTAACTAGAGTTTTGAGAATTCGACCTGCGGAACAAAAGAAGATTTTAAAAGGGATAAGGATATAGATAATATTTTGCTAGCTGTGATCGAGATAATAGCTAAACATTTTTTTTTAATTATTTGGGGCGTGTATAACATTAAAACCCGGTTAGAGTATTTGTCGATTTATAACGCGTTAATTATTTTTTTTTTTTTCGGAGGTTGTTTATAATACGAGATTTGGGTTAGAGCGGCGGTTAATATCGCGGTAATTTATTTATTTGTGTAGAGAGATAGTAAAATAAATAAATAAGGGGTGAAATAACGTGTATTAAGGGAATTTTGAAGGCGGCTCTGTGTCGATTTGTCTTCTTTTGAGTTTAGAGTGAAGAAGACGGGAGTATTTTGTGTGCTATATCTAGATATCGAAAATATCTGGTGGTGATATAGCGGTGTAAGTACGTAACGGAGTTTAAATATGGCTATATCTAGGTATATAGCGGAGTAAAGAACGTAACAGCGGTTAGACGAAGCTATATCCGGGGAAACAGTTCGTGAATATATAACAACATAGAAAAGGCAACTTATTGAATATGTCGGAACACGACAAATGCAATAAGGCTGTAACTGGCGGCCATGAGGGTCAGTCAGAGTATAGAAGTGTAGAAGCACTGCGAAGACAGATTGTGGAATTACAGGCAAAAGTTGAGGAAGAGTTAGTAACAATGAAACAATCTAGGAAAGAACAACCAGTGGTCGGTGACTCTGAGTCGGAGACTAGGTTACGAAAGCCTAGATCTTTCTACTTAGACGATCTGAAGACGATAAAACAGTTACTAACCGAAATAAATGATTTGGATAATATTGATCCTTACACTGGAGGAAAGGATTATGAGGCTTTTATAGAAGCCGTGATTTCGACTTCTGGTCAACAAAGTTGGACGGAAGCCGAAACTCTAAAATTTTTCATTAAGAAATTGAAAGACATGGCAAAAGACGAGTTCTATGCTCTTAGACGGATGGATAGGCCCAAAACAGTTGATGAAATGATTATTTGGATAAGACGAGTGTTTGGTACCCACGTATCTCAATTAGAAGGGAGGAAAGAACTAGTACGTTGCGTCAAAAAACCAGACGAAGCTTTGGGTGCTTACGCCCAACGATTACGAAAGCTTTCGTTAATGGCGTTTCCTGAAGAAAATGCTAATATAGCTCAGGTGACGTACAGGAACAAAGTTTTAGTAGAACAGTTTATACAAGGTATTGACATTCGTCTGGCCAATAAAATAATTGAGAATGGCGACTTTTATACTTTAGATGAAGTCCTAGAAGTAGCAGAGAAATACGAGACAACTATTTCCAGGCAGCTACTTAGTAATTTATATCAGGAACGGTACTCATCATCTGTGCGATATGTAGATGGAACTTTAGGTGTTATACCTAAGCAGTTTTTGCCAAATAATCAACAATCCATCGAAGATAACGGTAGATTGAAAAGAAATGGAGAGACAACAAAGAAAGGTCAGAAAAATGCATCTTCTCATAAACACCGTAGAGAAGCAATGCTCAGAAATAACGATCAAAATCATAAAAAATTAGCAAACATCTCAGAAAGAAGATGTTTTAACTGTCAACAAGTAGGTCATATGGCGAATAACTGTCCATCGCCACTTACTTGTTTTAACTGCAAGAAGAAAGGGCATTTCTTTAAACAATGTTCTTTAAAAGGCAAGACAATATCAAAGAAACCCCCTAAATAGACTCATTCCCAATCATTTGTAGAAAACCTAAGATAGTACTCGCCATCAAGGGAGAGTAGTTGGGTTATCTTGTTTAAGATTAAACTTGGCGAATCGGCAAGTTTTCTAGCAAATTGCATCACAACTGAGTCATTAATTTATTTGGTAAAGAAAATGCTTAACCGTATTTTTTTTTTTAGTTTTAACACTACGAACGATTGCCGAAAGAATAATTAATTTTGGCAAAACTGAAATTTGATTTACATAGGGAAAGTTTCCGTCTGGAAAGAATATAGAACACTTATTCATTGCCTATAGTAACAACTTAAATTTTCCAAATTTAGAATAGAGTTTTGGAAAAATGCAATCCTGTAATTATTTTCAGTCTAAAGAAATCGTAGTTGCGGAGATATAGCTTGATCTTGCTGAATGGCTATCTAGTACGACCCTACCATACTGTCGTTCAAGGCAGTAATGCTGGTGAACTAGACGCCTCTGAGTTTTGCAACTTGTTGCAGTTTTAGCACGACGGGCAGAAATGCTGGTGCTAGCGAGATGGTCTAAGAGAGACAAGGCCTGATCGTGGAGTTTTTTTAATACTAGTTAAAAGTGGTACCACGTATGAGTGGGGCATACAAGTCTAGTTCCCAGGTCTACCATCCGTGACATATTTCTAGGGAAACGTTCAGAGTATAGAAAAAACTCTGAAGTTATCTAGAGATTAACCTGATATTCAATAGTTTGGAAAAGTTTGAGGACAACCCTTGGTTTAACAATAGTAAAATAATTCAGCAGTCTAATACTTCTGACTGGCCATCAGAGTAGAAAGAGCGGTAGTAACTCGAGGCAACCGACTCTTGCAGGACTGTTTGAATACTTGGAAATTTCACTCATTTCAGGGCTGTGATTATGGCGTTCGCGGACGCGTGGACACTATAATTATAAGCCATTCAATCATATAATTGTCGACATTTGCACGACTATCAATAATTTAATATCATTTATTCACAATCAAACAATTCATAGTATAGTGTTCTCCTCATTCTTATTGGTTACCAATACCCAGTCCATTAATAATTCCATTTGCATTTAAAATTTGGTAGATGTAGTTAGTCTAGGTAGGGTGGAGTTTACAGCGGTCTCTCACTAAGGCTGTTTTTGTTTTTGAGTGAGTCTATGTCTTGCCAGCATAGAGTACATTATGAGAATGTATGTTACCGTTTGCAAGATGCCGCAATAGTGGAATGTTACAGTTCTTGGGGAATTACGGGACATCTTCACGAAGAAGATGCCGAGAGGTGTAAAATGTTACGTTTTTTTGTAGAATTACGGGACATCTTCACGAAGAAGATGCCGAGAGGTGTAAAATGTTACGTTTTTAGAGAGTTACGGTATATCTTCAAGGAGGAAGATAAGCGGAAGTAGTATGATGTTATAGTTTCAGAGAGTTATGGCCACATCTTCGAGGTGGAAGAAAAGCCATTAGAAACTATGGACGAAGGAGCGCCTTATCGAAATTCGTGTGAGTTTCGCGGAAAAATTAAAAATTAAATAGACGAAATAGATTAATAAACCCTCTGTATCTCTTTGAAGTGTAGCAGTGGTCCTAATAAGGAAGACGACAGGACCGGACCAAGGAATTTAGATGTTGTATCAATTTTACCAACTTAGTAAAATTATACTTTACTTTTGTTCTCCAATCTTAGTATACTTGACAGAATAAGACGATAGGAGAAGCTTAAGTATTTTCTACACCGGACACGACTAAAGGCTATTGGCGGGTTAAACTTGATCCAAGGAATAAAGAATAAATAGTATATTCAGTCCCTGGGGTCACTAGAAATGTAACCAGATGTCTTTTAGGCTAGCTAGTTCTCCATTTACTTAGCAGTGATTAATGATGTGTGTAATTTACTATATATTAGACTTACATTGTGATGTTTATTTGGATGGCATAATAGTATTTATATAAAACCACATTAAGCAGCCATTGCAAAATCACACAAAGTTTTAAAAAAACAACATATTCATCTATAACTCAATTCGGAAAGATCTACTTTTATGTAAATGAAAGTCCATGATTGGAATTATCTTTATACTAAAAGAAGGAGTCCGTCCCTGTTCGAAACAGGTAGAAATTTTAAACACTACTCCAGACCAGCCACCGTTATAGAAATATGATCTCCGGTCATTGCTATAATTAGTGATATGGAGTTAAAAAGGACTTAAAGGAATTATTATTTTTTTTTTTCGCAATTTGCAATAACACTAGCGAATTTGGCCGAGGAAAATGTCAAATTTAGATGGATTAAAGACTGTGAAGGATAATTTGCACATCCTAAGAACAGCTTTATCCGGGAAATGCCTTTAAAATACCTAGATTCAAATAGACAGTTTTAGTTGGCTGTGATAGAGACCAATTTGACAATTACCGTTTTTTTTTTAACATCAGGTCTACGATTGTCAAGAGATCTTATCAAAGACTCCAGTAGACAACTCACACTATAAATATGCATAGTAAAGTATTATACTTCGAAACGCAAATGTGTGGATTTCATTTAGGTAATTATACAGTTTAAGGGTTACTTTTGGGTCAATAAATTACAGTCAACAAAACTACACTGTAAGAGTTCAAGTTAGGACACTAAGTATCACGAAATCTAGGAGCATAGGAGGATACAAAAGCAGCCGAGAAAAGCATAAGCCATAGCGAATTGTCGAATTAAGTGGTGTAGTGACAGATGTTAGAGAGATACATGGTACGGATGTAAAAGAAGTCCGCGTACGGGGGTTTTAAAGAAAGTAAATACGCGTATAAATGGGTTTGATTATTTTAGGGATCGAGTGATCAGTTAGCAAATATTATATCAAATATTATAGCAAATATTATATCAAATATTATATCAAATATTATAGCAAATATTATAGCAAATATTATAGCAAATATTATAGCAAATATTATAGCAAATATTATAGCAAATATTATAGCAAATATTATAGCAAATATTATAGCAAATATTATAGCAAATATTATAGCAAATATTATTATAAATGTTATTATAAATAACAGTTTGTCGCAGCAAGAAATGTTTCCAAAGTACAGAGAGGAGTGACACAGTAGAGCCAGATAGCTAAAAGAAGATACGTCACACTGTGTAATACATCGGGAGTATTTCTTTTTGTTTTATTTGTTTGTTTTAAGGGTGATGGTATTATTATCTTTTTGTTTTCTCCTGGAGTTTTAGGTGTGTATATTTGTCGAGAATATTAGTAATGTCTTGGAGTTTTAGAGCAAGCAGTACTTTCTACCGTAGATAGCTAATGGTATCGCTGAAATTGGGTCATCCAACTGCGTAGGTGATGTTTGACGAACAAGTTCTCCCTCGTATGAAGCCATGACAGAGTCCGAGAACTTCAGTGAAAGCGACACAGCAAACCGATCCAGTGGGGCTGAAAGTACAACAACCTATGACGCAAAGGACATTGGAAGAGGCAGAAGCAGATAACGAACCTTCCACGACGAAACATTCGATTTCACTGGTTAACTCCAACGATGTGTTTGCTTGGAATGGACATGGAGAAGTGGAGTCAACATTGAATTCATTACCAAGGAAGCAGTACCAATTGACAGCAAAGAAATTTATGGGGATCAACCACACTGATCCTCATACAAGGAAACTATTTTTCTAAGGCCGAGTTCATGAATCTCGCACAATCTGCTGCAGAGGAAGTATGGGGCTTCTTATCAAAAATGGGAAATCTATTTTCCATTTGTGGTTTCCTGTACACACTCGCATGTGCTGTGAGTTACCTGGCCGGAGTAATCACCAACTACTTCGTTTTAAAGAAGGCCTCTCGAGACCACCCGAACAGGCGAAGATACCTTTTAGCCAGCCTTTGGAACAACCTGGCTCATTCATATTTGTACCAGCTTAATCGCCGTAACAACGAGAGAAACCCAGGACCGGAAGAAGACCAGCAGGAACTGAACCAAGTTCTTGTAAACCCGTGTGCCCCGACTTCATCAGTTTATCCGCCACTACCTTTGAACGTTTCCGTGTGCAGTGACCCGAACTGTAAAGTTCTAAAAGACTCGAAGTGCGAATCGGGAGTATTGGACAAATAATGGACCGAGGATAATAGTGCAAAGTGCGTGTTCGCGGAAAAAGGTGAAACTCGTCCGAGAAAGACTGCATTTTGCAGAAGTTTCTAAAAGACTTCCCTGGATTGAAGAAAGAAGAGGACAAGGATTAGGTTAAGGAATATTGTAGAAATCCACAAATGGTTTTATTGCAGTCTAGTTGAGTTATATATTCTTTTACTTTTCTTTTTGTGGGAAAATGCTCATTCTAAGGGGGAGGGTAAAATGTAAGGGAACAAAAGTTTATTGTGATTTTTACTAATTTTAACAATTATTAACTCTAAATTAAATTTTACTAAATGGAAGAATTTACTTGAGTCCCCCTCTGTATAAAGATTTGGACCGTTAAAATTGTTTATCTTATGCCTGGCCAAAAATAGTCACACATCCGGGAAATATAAACCCATCAACAAACTTAAGCCTAGTTTTATTACTTTTGGGGTAGTTTATTTTTCTGAAAAAACAACATAAACTTGAGGAATTTGTTGACACAAAAACTTAACTATGCCACCCTCTCGAAGTTTTTGATATAAACTGTCAAAGTAACTAATAATCGTAAAAACCATATCGTTAAGGGTCTCAGGTCAAGTTGTAAAGTGATAGCCACATGTGGCGACCGTGAGAGAGCATTCTTTTACTTAAACTGAGCAAATTTTCCCATCATAAGAAAACTAAAGAATATTTAAATAAAATCGCCAAAATGCAATATTAGTATTTGTTATTATGTACAAAGTTCGCGACTGTTACCCATTTTTCCCCAATTGACGAAAATAAGAATAAGAAAGAGAGAAAATGGTTAAAACCTTGGGGTTTTTTTTATGGGATCTGGTCACGCAACCTTTAGAGTAGCTGTAGAATAGATATTAATAACATTTATATAAAGTAATTATAAGTTTGAGCTCTGGTCAGTCCTAACTAAATCAAATTAAATTCGACGCATGGATGACTCATGCCATCTATGAACCAGGGTACCGAAACACACCGACGCTCGGGAACGGAAACTATCTTTTCGCGCGCGGAGATGCATCGCGTAAGGGCGTTCTATTGGTGGGAAAGCACGCATGCCGGAACCAACGCATCTAAGAGGGAGAAGGGCGGTTCTAAGGGATGGAAGTTGAGTTGGATCTTGAGAAATTAATTAAGGGCAGTTACGATTTTGAATTCGTCTAAGTCAGTTGGGCGTGCATTTTAGTGTTTCACCAGTGTAAGAAGGTTTTTCTCTGCTGTCTTTTCTGCTATTTTTGTCTTAAAATTTTTTATATTCTTCCAGACAGCATTTCAAATAGTAAGGGGAAATTTACTCTATTTTCTACCGGGGAAGGGAGTAAACCATCACTTGAACTTCTAATTAAACAAATAAATTTGGGTTTATTTCATTAAGGGGAATATCAGAACGGCCTAAAGAGCTTGTAGTTTTAAGCTTTTTAATTATAATCCAAATTTACTCTTAAGTTTCTCATTGTAAATAGTTCGTTTTTATTCTATTTATTTTTGTTCAATAGACTAAGTTGTTTTGAGAAACTTGTTTTATTCAATCTAATTAAAACCTTCACGCGAATGAACTCGCGGGCGCGCTGTCGCGAGATCTACAAAGCAAGAGATGTCTACTGAACAACTAGTTATCAGCCTTTCCTAAGTCCTGAAGATCTGAGTCATGGTTGTGGTAAGCTTTAATAACCGTAGTTTGGTACTAAAACAGCAAGAGAGAAGTTGAACGACTAGACTTCCAGAGTGTCTTTATTACTGTGAAATTTTAATTGTAGGTTATTAAAATAGTTACTAATTAATATGGGACAAAAATGATTATAGATAAGATAATTAACGCTACCTCAATATGTCATCGGCAAGAGTCTATAATCAAATTCTGTCACAATGGTACACTCGGAGCGTCAAATCTACAGCTGCCGCACGCTTAAATTTATACCTGCTCCGGACCCTTTTGAAGTGTTCTGTGTGTATGTATATTGTTTTGGGGACAATGTAGTCATAGCTGTAGAATTTTTTACAGTACGGATCTGTATTCTTACCACGAGGCTCCGAAATATTTGTACGCGTCGTGTGAATTTTACTTGAAAAATGGATCGAAAATCGACCAGATCTTCAACTGATAGAGCAGATTGGACTAAAAAAAAGGAAGTTTAGAGGAAACAGATTCACAGGTGAAAATGATACGTAAAAAGCAAGTGCATCGGCAGCAAAAATTTCAAAGAAATACACGGACTTTGAAGTGAATGTTTATCAAAACATATCTTACGATATTAAAAACTTTTCTTTATTTTTGACGTTACAGTCAATTGTGATTTGCAAAACTTGCCGGCAACCTGTTCGTTTTTCTAAACGCTCAGAAAAATGTTTAGGTTTTTTACTAAATGTTCAATGTAAATGCGAAGATGAAACTTACATTCTAAGCAGTCCACAAATTTACAATACGAATGAAATCAATCGAAGGTTCGTTTTTATAATGTGTTTGCTTGGTGTTGGACTTCATGGTATTAAAACTTTTCTCGGACTGATGGATATCTTTAAAGGTTTTACCAGAGACAGTTATTATAAAATAATTGATGATATTTGGATAGCAGTAGAAGCAGTGTCACAACTAGTTTTTCGAAAAACAGCAAAGAAGAGCAAGAAAAAAAATCAGGATGAAACGAAAATTCATTTGTCAGTGTCGGGTGATGGTTCGTGGGCCAAGAGAGGATTTATCTGACTAATCGGTGTAACATCATTGATTGGAAAGTTTTCAGATAAAATAATTGATATTGGTGTAAAGTTTAGTGTCTGTAAATCATGTGAGCAATGGGCTGGCAAAGAAGATACTGTCGAGAACGCTGCTTGGTACGAGACTCATGTCAACAAATGTATTGTAAATTATTCAGGAAGTAGTGGGCTCATAGAGGGTAATAGTATTATAGAAATTTCTCAAAGATCTGCAGAAAAATTAAAAATATACTATAAGTACTACATCGGAGACGGAGATACAAAAACTTTCAAATCGCTTCAAGACGTGCAACTGTACGGCGAGATTTGACAGTCCAAAAAAAGGAATGCATATTACACGTTAAAAAACGTATGTATAAGCGAGTAAAAGAAGCCAAGAAGAAGCTGACTCGACTGAAGAAAGCGAAGAAGGCTTTAGAGGAAAAAGAAACTAAAAAAAAGAAACAGCTGCTACAAAAAAGACCAAGGCAAAATAAAATGTAGTATTCACCAAGCAAAAGGCACTAAAAAGTGCTACTGTGAAACCTGTGAAAACTGCAATTCTTACCAACCAATTGATGCAAGATCTTTCTTTGTATTATGGATTAGCTGTACTTCGAAACAAAGATTTTGTTGAAGAGATTCAAAAAAGTATCTCGGCGACGTTTTAACATAAAATCTCGACCGACGCCAAGCCACAGCATTTATTCTGCCCTGTTGACTTTTGGTGCGATTATCGCAAAGCCGAAGCAGCTAAAACTTTAAAAGATTATAAACACCCTCCAGCCCTTGATCAAGAAACACAATACATTTTAGAACCTATCTCTAAACATCTATCTTCGGAAGATTTACTCAAAAGGTGTGTCGGCGCGAATACTCAAAATAACAACGAGAGTTACAATGCATGCATTTGGTACATTGCTCCGAAACACATCTTTTCTGGTAAAAAAATCGTTGAGATAGCTGCATTCTGCGCTGTACCCACTTTTAATGAATGTTTTCAACCTATTCTTAAAATGATGGGAATAATGGGGGTTTCAATTTGAGTGGAAGCAACCAACTTCGTGAAAAGGCATGACGAGGAGCGAATTTCCAAGGCAGAGTGGATGAGCTACGAAGCGTCAAAGGAGCAAAGAGTAGCTCGTAGAAATGCAAGATTACAGGAAAATGAGTATTATGAAAAAACAGAAAGGATAGTTTATTGAGCCGGTATTGAAGATTAATGGTAAGACAATTTTTTTTTAAGTAAAATCGATTTTTTTTTGGTACTTTTAGGGTAAAAAAACTTTAATTCATTTTTCTCAAAACAACGTTTTTTGACCTGGTGACATGATTTAAAGAAAAATACTGGGCCGATTGAGCTCATATTTGGATATGTTATTCTACACATGAATAGTTATCGTCCCTACTACTTTTATAAATTTTCACTAACGTTTCATATATTATTTAAACAATTTAAATTTCAAAAAGCAAGTCGACATTTTCAAAACTCCGCCATTGTTTTTTTATAAAATCACCTAATAATAGTAGGGACAATAGCAACAAGTGTACTTTTTAATAATCAATTTGATTTTTTTGTTTCAGACGCACTGAACTTGAGATATCATGTCAACCGATTTTAAATACGGTCAACTTCAGGCAACCGTAGCAGCGAAACTTATGATGATAACACAAAAAAAAAATTCTGTTATTGTATGAAACGTCAACTTTCATGTGTCAAAATATTGCTTTAATAAAATTTATTTCACTATGAAAAAAAAAAATCTTCAAAATAAGCCCCGAGATGGAGGATTACCGCATTATCAGTAATCTTAATTGAAAAATTATTGTATATAATATGCGTGCTATTGTTTTAATTAGCAAGAATTATGCCCAGTTCTTGCGCCGATTTAAGTCCTAACATTGAATATGGAACAACTGAGTCCAACACATAAAACAATATTTTTTACGTTTATTTTTATAGCAGCAGATTCATTTGTCCTAGGATACTAATTTTATGTCTTGGACATGACGGTAACAGTGAAGACAGTTTTATAAATCTGTCACCTGCTATTTTAAATCTCTTAGAATCAGTCAAATTTAACGTACTAGCCTGGTTTCCGGTATCACTTTTTATGCCCGCAATATATAGTTGTTCGGACCAATCTATCGCGTTAATGTATCTACCATTTAACGACCTTATGATCAAATTTGAATTTTGATTATTTGAAAGTTCATCCTCAGAGTTAATATTTGAAATCTTATCATCACTGTCTTCAGTAATTTAATATATGTAGGCATAAGACATAATTTTCGATAATGTTTTTTACGTTTGCAAAAGCTATACTGTCTATTTATAAGTTAGAAACTTACCCTGGACATGTTGCATCAGGCACGGATCCAAGGAGGGGCGGTGGGGGCGATGGACCCTCCTAAGAGCTTTGAGTTCAGGAAAATAAACTCGATTTTGCCTTTTATACTAGGAATGTATATGCTGCTGGCATCTCCACCCCCTTCGACAACTTGGTTTTTCTTGCGATCGCCCCTCCCAAGAGCTTCGAATTCAGAAAAATAGACCCGATCCTGCCTTTTACACTAGAAATTGGAATGTTGTTGGTGTCTCATCCCTCGTCGACAACTTACTTTCGTTTTCCATACTGTACTTTTGTGATATGACCGCCCCCGCCCCCCCAAAGAGGGAGGCTGCACCCGCCCTTGTGTTGCATGCTATTAGTACCACAGGTTTTATCTCTATTCTCCTCTTCAGTATTTGAGGTAAAATCACTTTACACTATATTGAATATCCAGAAATCTGTTTTGTATTTTGACACACTTTTTTTTCTCAAAATGTATATTTGTTGCATTTACTGTTATAGTTTCTTTAAAAATTTCTGATAATTATTCGGAATAGTGAACAAACCAAATTTTTGCTTATTTTTTATATACCCTTATGTTGGGGTCGTAGAACACGAATCTGATGTTTTTTTTTGACGGTCGCATATAGTTTTCCCAAAAAAATATTTTCAATTTCATAAAGTGTTGTTCGACATTTTTTTTTAATTATGTCCCTTTCACTTCATACTTAAACACATTGTACATTTAGGAATAAAGTACATTTTTAATAAATATTATCCTCAAATTTGGTTAAAATATAGCAGGAAACTCTAGAAATCGAGCTGAAAGAAAACGTAAAAGACTTTGAACATGGTGGGAAAATTGATGCATTTTTTTCCAATTTCAAACGACCATTAAATTACGCTTATTTTAATAGAAATTCAGTAATTTAATCCACTTACCCTTTTTGTCCCCAAACCAAATAATAAGTAAGAAACAGGTTGACATTTGATACCAAAATAACAGAAAAAATATCGGTGACGTCATAAAATGGTACACGAGGTTGTAATTAGCGAAAGTGTTCCGAAATTTGATCGGCGTCAGTCAAATTTCCCAGAAAAAAAGATATGTACTATATATTTTTATATACATAAAACATCTATCCTTTCTCAAATAATAAGCATACCTCAGGTTAGTTCAGATTTATGTAGTATTTATGTATGTAAAAATGGCTTTAAAAATCAAGACAAAAATAAAAACCAAAACTAAAAAAAAAACCAGGGTGCGTCTGTCCTGCTATATATCATACCAGTATCACCATACATGTTTTACATATTACAATGAAATTTTGCAGGTACATGTATATATTTATCCTGAAAAGAGACATAAGGCAAAAAATAGGGTTTTTCTCCCTATGTGAAAAATAGGGATAATTTCCCGTCTACCCAATGAAAGGGAAATCGCTAGACAGGTCTTTGGGGTCATTTGCGCCATATTCACCTACTATTTTGAGCAAAAATTCGACATTTTTGGAACGCTGAGCCTCAAAGAATGAAAATGATTCGTCCCATAAAATTTCAAAAAATGCTTACGAAAGGCATAACGAAGAATAAAGTTACCTCTGCACAGAAAAAAACTAAAAATTAGCATTTTCTATTACTTACAAACATACAAGTTTCTATGTGTTAGAAAATGCAATGATTTTTAAAATCGTTTAGTAGTAAGTCAACATTTCAGAAATTTGTAAGAGCCTTGAATTTTTATAAACTCTAGTTCATCTAAAAAAATCACAACAAATAGTTAATTATTTATCACGCCTTAGCGTATGTAAAAAGCAAGTTGATTATAGGGGTAATACATCTTTGATATGATTCCCAAAGTTGATTTATTTGAGTTAATTGATGCACAGGTGACTGCTGAATAATGAATGGAATATTGCTTTATAAATTAATTCATTCATGTTTTAAATTGGAACAATTTCTCTAGACTGGAATCCTATAAAAATAAAAGGGAACAGAGTGTCATAAAAAGAATCCTATATCTTTGTTGAGTTTGTAGTAATGCATAAATAAGTCACTGTTTTGAAAGAGATAAGCAAAAAAAATGTCAACTAATATTACACATGGTCTTTCCAAACAAATCTGCATGATAACCGACCATAAAAAATTAAATATAATCGTACAATTAAAATGTATTAAAGTTATGTTGTTATTATTATTTTGTTAACATTGTAATATTGGATGTTTTTTTTTTCAAGTTCTTTATGAAAGTAGGGCTTCCATGCATGTGTTAAAACTTTTTAGCATCAAAGAGTTTTGTGGAAACCATAATAAGACTATTAAAAAGGAGAAAAATGCATTGGAGTTAAATCACATAAAAAATGCAGTTTAATGATTACAGCAATGAAACCCTTGCTAGTATGAAGAATAAATCTAGGGTTGAGGTAAATTATAAATCTTTGTTCAATGTTATTGATTTTAAATTATAAATTTTTTATTACAGATTTCATTAAACAGATCTGGAAATCTTAAATTGCAAATTGTGTTTACCCAAGGGGACAAAATATCACCGTATTGCTATTTTAGCACTATTTGAACATTATAAAATATCTGTTACAAAAACAAGAAATGTGCCAGTAAAAACGGCAGTAGTTAAGAATACCCCTTTCCTCCCACAACCCACTCATTGACCTTAACCATTGCCATGCTAACATGATCTTGACCTTGGCTGTGCCTGCATGACGGTGACTTTGAATTTAATATTTAGTATTACATTGACGTGATTTTGATCTTGCTCATGATTATCTTGACTTTGCTCAAGGTTACCTTGGAAATGCGACCTTGTAGTTGTGTGACAGAGTTTGGGGCGAGCTTGAATATTTATTATATATGGCATAAGTAATGTTTCACTTGTCAGTTGCCCCTGACTTAGTAGTACTAATACTAAATTTACCAACAATTATAATATGAAGCATCATAAAATAGAATCGTTTGCGGCAAGATTTAGCAAAGTGCAAGGAGTAAAATAGCTCAGAATTGAACAGTGTGCATCGGTGTCTAGAGTGGTTAATTACGCTACATGTAATGTGGATGTTCCAGCAAATCTTATGTTAGTACACAAGAAATATAACATAAAAATAATTCATTTTTGCCGGTATGTCGTGGTGTGCAACTCATTGAATGTGCTTCAAATGTAGAATTGCAACCTATCGGGTAAGTAGTGATATGGAGTATTGCGATTATTTCTTCATTTTTTGCAGACATTATACCGAAGGTAATAGAACTTATTACTAATTTATTATGGGTGCATAATGCTTTAAAAATCAACATGACAACTCTTGGTTGGTAATTGGTGAGAAACATTTAACAGAGCCAATTAAATAATTAATGTAATAAGTGAGTAGTGAACATAACCCGATCCTCTCCATCCCCCCACTCCTCGGCCTTGACCTTGACCTTCCCCCACCCCTCTTTGGCCCCGCCCACGTGCCCTTGTCATTGACCTTGTAAGTGCGCGTGTGCTTTGTCCTTGGCCTTGACCTTGTGTTCAAGGATGTGTGTGACCTTGACCTTTATCTTGGCCTAGACGACCTTGACTTTGTTAGAGGCCATATTGGGCGTGTGACCTTGAAGTAGTTATTTGTGAATTGTAATAGTGTGGGATGATCTGGAAATGATTTTGACCTTGCAAATTGTTCTATAAAATTGTGTGAGTCTATTTACATTCATTCAGTGTGAAATGTCAGATACGGAACTATCTAAAGAAAAAATTATAGAGCAAGTCGGCAGAGTATTTTGTTTATATCAGAGTAATTTAAAAAGTTTGTGTGATTTTGAAGAAAACGATCTAGCATTTTTTCCTCTCGAATATTTAAAAACTTACGTTGATACGCTGAGTTTACGACAAATTTGGGATAAGCTGCCAGCGCCATATCGGTGTGACAAGGAACTACAGTTAAGTTTACCCTGTTACATTCACTATGAACAAATATATCGTCATTATATAGATGGGCCACCACCAGCAATAAAAAAGTGTCGTGAATGTAAAAATCAGCGAGTAATATAAATAGTGCTTTGCAAGAAATAGTAAAAAAATTGGACGATGAGTTCACTGAAACGGCTAGTAATTATTTCAATGATGCAATGAAAAGTCGAGCAGAATGGGCGTCGCGCTATTGTGATTTGGCTTTTGAATATGAAAAGCCTGCGAATGCATGTCGTAAATATTGCAGCAAAACAATAAATTTACAAGACTTTGTTCGTGAAATAAAAAAGTTGGGGTTTAGTGACTGTTTGGAAAAACTGATTAGGTTCATTGCAGATCCGGTTGTGTTAAGTGAAATTAGAGTGTAGGACTTAAGTTTAACGTAGTAGTTATTAATATGGAAAGTTTAGTGCGAGAAATGTACGAAGAATTTCTAATTTCTGCAGCCTGTTCGGAATTTTATGCATTTCAAATGCAAGATTCGGAGGCTCAGGATTTTAGTATATTTTTTAAGTATATGGACCATGCTGAAGTGTGTATTTTAGCGAGTATGGTTTGTAAGAATTTTCTAAGAAATAAAAACGAACAAATATTATTGTTACACGTATAAAATAAAACAATAAAGTACATAAAATGTAGTTATTTGTTTCATTATATTTTGTCCTTGAAGTTATCCTTATACCAATTTAAATGTGTGACGTCATTTGACTTTGAATACGCCTCCCACTATTTTTGCCGTTAAGCTACCCCCACCATTGTTACAATTCGGCCTTGAAAACTCGCAATAAAGGTTAGTGGAAAAAGAAGTGACTTCAAACAGTCGCAGATATCAGTGGCATAAACATCAAATATTGTGTTCGTGTACTATTCTGAAAGTGCTTTTATATTCACTGTAGTTTTTGGATTTATATACCATTTTTTCAATAATGAGTATTGCAAAAGAAACTCTAGATGAAATTAATGAAATGTTCAGCACAGATTTCGAGGTTTTAGAGAGAAAAAAGGTTACCGAAATGATTGTAGGCAAAGTGTATAAAATTGTAAAGATAGTTTCAATGACTACACGATTTGGTAAAACTCTTTTAGTGGCTTTACACGATGACGGTGATAATAGCACATTCGAGACTTTTTTGCCAAAACGTGTGGCCGAAATACTATCTGACGATACTGTAGATATTATGAGTAAAACTAAAGGTAAATACACTCTAACTTATTCGGGGCAGGGCACTAGAGTTTTTGGAAATAATACTCGAACATTATTACGTTTTGGCTCATTGGAGTAAATTGTATGTAAATTGTTTGAAAAAAAGGACGTAATTAAATTTAAAATATAGTTGCACATGTCAGAATATTTACGCGTGTTCATTATTTCTGTTAAAGATGTCTGCTGATGCGACGACGACCGTCAACGAATGTGTAGATAGATACATATTTTGGCTGAGGAGAGAATTAAGAAATATGGCTCACGATATGTTAGATAGCGTAAATGATTGGCCGAATATTGATGCAACCAAAGATCAATATAAGAACGAGATCAGGGATGCAATCAATTTTATGGCTGGGGCACACTTGTGCGACAAATTTTTATATGGTTCCATAGACATGGATACATTTTGTGCTGAAATGGTTGAAGAAGAATTAAAAGAATACCTCGTCAATATTCCACATTTACCTGGTGAGCTTGCTGCAAAATATGAATTGGTTCCTGGAACAGCAAGAGCCCAAGACGTTGACGATCGAAATAGTGTCGGATGGGATAGAATTTTGAGCAACGAAAACGAAAACATGGAAAATTAATTTTTTATAATTTTTGTATTCGTGCAATTAAATAACTGTAAATAAATATCTTTTACAATCACTGTTTTGTTTTATTTCTTTTTTAAACATACCAACCCAGTAGATCATAGTCAGTGTTTCTTTTTCTCAGCTGAAATATTTAATATAAGTAGGGCAAATAAAAATAAAATAATTTAGTAAAGATTGAAAATGAGTCGAGGAAACGATACAATTGATAAATTTGGTCGTCAGAAATGTAATGAAAAATATCATATATTATCTGGGCCACAAGGGATTGGTTTTAAACTTACAGCGGATGGGCAGTATGATATGGGTGGAAAAATCATAACCAACTTAGGCGAACCTAAAGATGATGACGATGCTGTGACAAAACACTTTGTTAATAGAAAGTTTTACAATTTTGCAGTTGTAATATGTGACATATTTAACAAGGAAGTCCTCCCCATGATATACCAAAATAATAGTGAGCTTAAAACAAAAATTGAAGTTATTCAGAAAATACTCTATCATCAGCCTTTAAATGACTCATTAAGCGCACTGTCGTACGGCTCGACTTCAAAAAAAATCTAAAAAAAAAGGGAAAGCAGATTAAAAATAGGAGAACGCACTCCGAGTGGCATAGCCTTGAAGATAACGTCGTAGTCGTCAGTGAATTGCACCTTCCCTCCAAGAATATTGAAATGTTATTTATGTGTATGATGTTTTATTGTCATTGTTTTTAATGATGAAGATTGAAATAAAAAACTTTATTTTACAATATATCGTTTATTTATTTTGCATTTTAAATTAAAATTATAGTCATACAATATGTTATTTAAACAATATTAGCTTTATCTATCCAAGAGTTGAAGTGGTTGGGAAATAATAGCCATTTGAAAAATAATTGATCGGTGTGATTTTTCTTGGGTTGTCTAAGGACCTTTTCTACTAGATAAGCGCCAGGACTGCTTGTTTTTTCTAGTTCTGACTCGTAAAAACACCCTCTTATAGGCTGACCTTCTAACGATTCCAACGAGTAAGTAGGTGGATTTGTAACGTTAACTTTTAAAACTTTAAACAATTTGGTTGACCAAGAGCGCGTATATCTTTTCTCGAATAAACTTTTGTACTTGCTAATACGCACAATGTCACCCATGGAAAAATTAAATTTTTTAGGTACAATTTTTAAATAATCGTATGCTTTAATTTGTGTTTTTTCTTGCACGTCTGCAGGCTTCATTCCAATGGTGCGATGTTTCGAATGGTTATAGGTTTTTGTTACTGCCGATAATATATGTATCCATTTGTAAGATTCTCTTGTCGAGAATTATTTATATAAATTATTTTTTAAAGTCCTTATGACTCGCTCAACAATTACAGCTTTCTTTGTGCTTTAAGTGGAATAATGATTTATTTTATATTTTTTCATCAGGGCTTGAAAGTTTGTATTATAGAACTCCTTTCCTTGATCACTTTGTAGATTTGTTGGTGTATATGATGCCTCTTCAATGATGCTTTTCATCGCATTAGTAACTTCCATACCAATCTTGTTTTTTATTGCTTTGGTATAGACAAATTTAGAGTAACAATTTATACAGACCAAAATATAACGATAACCATCGTTTTTATCAGCATACTGTTGCATTTCAGCCAAATCAATTTGCCACAAATCTCTGTATCCTTTTACTATCGTGCGCCGTCTTACAAAAAATTTTCTAGCCGTTCTATGTAGTTCATTAACAATTTTGATTTTTTCTAGACTGGGCTCCATATTGTTAGTAATATTAAAAGTTTCAGATCGAAGAAAGAACTGAATAATATCATTAAATATTGAGCTTAATATATTATAACTTCTTTTCGTAATTCCTCTATGATTGACATAATTTCATTTTTGTGTCCAGTGTGACCGGCCATTTTCGAACTCCACAACAAACGTAAACGATTCACCAACTCTTTAGCTTTGTTCCAGTAGACATATTGAAATGTTTTCGAAGATAATTTCTTTTTTGTGGGTAACTGTAGTTTTTCAGAGAGATTTTTTCTTGTAATAGTACCACCTAATTTTGTATCCATTATCAGAGGTTTAATAATTCGTAAATATTTGTTCCATCTGGTCTCACGTAAACCATCACTTTTTTAAAAATTGTTGTAGACAGCACTCGTTGATTCCAAAATTTCCTTGTACGTTGAAAGTACATTATCACTTAATTGTTGTTCCTTGCCAACACTTGGGGGTGTTTTAAGAAATAACAAATCATAAAGTGCCGGTGATCTACCATATTCTGCAATATTTTTTCCTTTTTTGTATAAGATAATATTTCCATTTCGAAAACGCACCTCTAAATTACCAATAAAATTTTTGTTATAATCTGTTTTTGAACCAAAACGTACACCATACACAGTATCGTATAGAGATGGTTTCGAACGTAATCCTTTCAGGTGTGCGTTTAAAGTATCGGAAGTTGTGGTGTCAGCGGATGCGAGAGATGTACTAGTTGATGTCGAGGGTGTATCAAACACCGATTCGCTAATATCTTCTTTTGAAATGCGATGCTGCTGCTGCTACTGCTGAATAGGAGTGGAGGTTTGAAAGGAATGTGTAGGTTGGGGAAAACCTGATATTTGAGTCGACTGCACTGATGAACTGGGACTATGTAACTTTGTAGCTGGATAATGTTGCTGCTGTTGTTGTTGTTGTTGCAGCTGTTGACGTTGCTTGACCACATCAGATATTGTTGTCAACGGCTTAGAAATGGGTTCATAAAACTTTTCCAATTCCACAACATGAAATTCTTCAGCCGCTTTAATTTGTTTAAATTTTTTTCTGACGGCATTGGTAGCTTCCACTAGTTTACGTTTTAAGTCGATTGCGTTATTCATGATGTTAACAAAGGACGTTTCAACAATCAAATGAGTGATTTCTCTTATTATTACGGTAACATATAGCTATCAAATCCTTTGAGGTATCTTCCCGGTTTCACATCACTGTCTTTATCAATTACTAAAAATCCATACTTAATATCCCAACATTTTGAGCACATTTCTTGAAATTGAGTAAAAGTTAGATCCGGTGAAACATGGTCGGAAAATATGTGTTTCATATTCAACTCATCTTGTTTAAACATAATAATAAAATTGGCATTGTCTCGCACAAGCTGTTTGGGCACTCGCGAATATGTTTGCGCTAGGTAAAAGGAGTTGATATTTTTATGACGTCCCATGCTAAAGTACGATCTTATAACATCTTGTTTTTCACATATAACATCATCAAAGATAAATATAGAGTTTGGTTTTGCATCGGACGGTTCCAAAATATTACTGGAATCACTAAAGGCATAGTAGCCTAAATCTTTGATGGGTGCTAAAATTTTCCTTAAATACTCATATTTCGGTTGATACAGAGATTTCGAGTAAATATAGACATTTTTGAAATGTAGCCCAAGGGGGTGTGTAAGCAGCGAAATCATAACATTAGTTTTTCCACAATTGGATGGACCAATTAACAGGCCGCGAATAGAGGAAGGAAGTAGAGGACCGTGTCTCTTCATTATCTTCTTTTCAAATCCAAGTCCGACTTTTCATCAAGATTGTCAATAGGAAGTTTTTGTTTAAGATCGATAACGCGCATCTTAGGAAAATTTGATATTTTATAGGCAAATTTTCACAAAAATTGCCAATCAGATGCCGAGCGTCAAACGAACTGGACGGTCTCACGTTTCCAATAAAACTGGACACGGTATTGAGAATTCGTTAACAAATAAATTACCATTTGAGGTACACATTCCCGGTTATCAATATTGCGGACCCGGAACAAAGATAATACAACGTGTAACGAGAGGTGATCCAGACATTAATCCTTTGGATGCCGCATACGAAAAACACGATTTATCCTATTTACATAATAAAGACAACATAAGTGCGAGACATCGAGCGGATTACGAGCTCGAGCAAAGTGCTTGGAATAGAGTAAAATCGAAAGATTCCAGTTTAGGTGAAAAAACAGCAGCTTGGTTAGTTACAAATATTATGGAAGGAAAACAACGTTTTGGTATGGGTGTACCATCATCATTATCAACAAAAAAAAAACATCTAGTAAAGGCACACGTCATACAAAAAGAAAGGTGTTAATAAAAATCGACATGTTCGGAAAGTCAGTTTCGGAACAGCTATTCGACAAGCAGTTCGAAAGGAATTATTGAAAGCCGGAAGGAAAAATGTATTGGAAAAAAATATCATGAATGCATCTAAAATAGCTGTGTCGGCAGCACGTGGATCGGTAAAAGCGGCAGGTGGCAAAAGGAAGGTTCGTACACCAAGAATAATACCGATTCCTAAAACTGGTGGAATATTACCATTAATACCAATTTTTGCCGGGTTATCAGCTTTGGGTTCATTAGCCGGTGGGGCAGTGGGAATTGTGCGCGCTATAAAAGCTGTAAAAAAAGCAGCGAAGATAAAACCGGTGCCGGCCTGTATTTAAAATCGAAAGGAAATGGTTTGTTTCTAAAGCCATATCGTAAAGGTATGGGATTATTTTTAAATCGTAGATCAAAAAACTAATTGAATCCCTACCTCGAAGACCACTATCTAACATCGATATTGAAAAATATGCCAAAAAGAAAAGAACAGGACACTTTCGAGGCGTTTATATGAGAGATTCTTTACCTAGACAAGGTCCTCGACGTTACGAAACATCAATAGTGAATTTGGATAGTACGCGTGGTGTAGGGACTCATTGGGTAGCTTATAGAAAAAATAATTCTTAAGTAACATATTATGATAGCTTCGGCGATTTACCCCCATTGATTGAATTGGTACGATATCCACAAACGGGATCGGAACCATCAAAAATTATTTACTATAAATACGATCGTCAACAGGATTTTGGAACAGTCTGGTGTGGACATTTGCGCTTAAAGTTTCTTGTCGAATCATCAGCGTAAAAGATGTCATCATCGTCACCATTAACACCGCAAATGGATCGCAATAACTATACTAAAATGTTGCAATCACAGAAAGCATTTCATCTAGCCGGTGGATTAAGGAAAATGACCGTGAAATAGTTAGAAAACATGCCCAAGGAAGTATTGATTGCATTAGCCCCAAATGAAATTCCGTTCGTTTGGGATAAGTTGCCCGAGCACCTCAAAAGCGATATCGATATATTAAAATATCAGTGCGGTTGCAAACATTATTTCAGCAGCAATTTGAACGAGGTTACGGCTGATGAGGATCTTACGGCTAGAAAAATATTGTGTTGTTATTGCAAAATCAGCGATGTGCGCATAAAAGCAGAAAATAGCATAAAAACATCACTATCTAATGCAGTGAGAAAAGGTGTGAAGATGAATCTTTTTAAATGTTGCCGCTAAGAATAAAAGCGAGATGTGTGATGTTTTAATGGTTAGTCATGTCTTATACGTTCACACTAACAGGACACTCGAGCGTCTTAAGCGCCGATTTTTATCCACCAGTCGAATTAAATAGAGAAAACAAATATGGTCTGGCATTGCTGGGATTTTACACATACAATTCAATTTTTAATGTGGACGAAAGCAACAATAAGTTTGCCTACATGAAGGAGGGTTACGCTACCGAGCCGATACAATTGCAGATTCCACCTGGGGCCTATGAAATAGATGAGATAGGTAAAGCTATGTCGGAGGCTTTGAGGATTTCAACTGAAGAAAAGAACGATGGAATCTTTTACTTGGTCGCTAATAATAATACGCTGAAATGTGAACTGAAATCCCAATATACTATAGATTTCCGGGGAGAGGCGAGTATCGGTAAAATGTTAGGATTTAATCATACAGTGTTAAAAAGAGACAAAAAGCACGAATCAACCGAGATGGTGGAAATAATGAAAGTACGCATCATACGCGTAGATTGTAATATAATTTCCGGAGCATATATAAATTCTGTGGAAGGTCATACCTTGTTCGAATTCGATATCAACGTGGAGCCCGGTTACAAAATCAGTAAAGAACCACAAAATAATATTTATATGCCGTTAATGCCGGCAGGACGTCAGTTTATCGACAACATTACTCTTCGCTTCTTGGACGATAGCGGTGATCTAATCAATTTTCAAGGCGAGAAAATGATCGTGAAATTGGAACTGAAGAAACTTTCATAGAAATGGGTTTTTGCTTCAATCGTCAATTGTGTATGCTGTCGACTAAGATGGGGGAACCGCCGAAACATAATAAAAGTAAAAGAAGAGTTAACGTCAAGGTTAGTCGTCGTCCAGACGTTAGATCACAAACATCTCAACAGTTATCTGCCGAATACTATAAATTTTTAAAATCAATCGGTCTTAAAGTGCAAAAATCATTTCCACCACCAGCGATAAAATAGAGGTTTTCTCCGAACCCATCTTGGACAATTCCATTATTAGTCTAGAAGATCATACGTATAAACCATACAGATCTCCATCATTCAACAATTCGGATGAAGTCCGTATCCCCATTAATTTTCAAGATATTATACTGGATATCGCCGAAAGTTATATATATATCGAAGGAAAATTTAAACCCACAGACGCAACGAAAAGATGTTTTTTTATCAAATAATGCCCTCGCATTTTTGTTCGATGAAATTCGCTACGAGATGGGAGGTGAGCAGGTCGCCGTGGTTCGTAAACCTGGAGTTACGACGACTTTAAGAACCATGGTTTCATTCAGAAGTTTGCAACAAAGATCTCTCATGACGTGCGGATGGGGTCTCGACGAAGTAAACCAAGATATCGTAGACACGGCAAGTAACGTATTCTCCGGGAAATTACCCTTAAAATATCTTATGGGATTCGCCGAAGATTACGCAAAAGGTGTTTTCAACGTAAAACAAGAGCTTATTATGATTATACCTCGCACTTTTACCAATTGCTACGTCGGCGAAGTAGAGGCAGAAATTAGTATCGACAAAATCGAATGGAAAATTCGTCACATCATTCCAGACGACAAGCAAAAATTGAAAATACTGTCTCGCATTAATAAAGGTAGAAACAATGCCAGTATTCAAATGGCATATCGTAAATGGGATCTGTACGAATTACCAGCTTTAAGGCAAACATCTTCCGACGTGTGGGCCTTGAGAACGAGTACAAGTCTGGAAAGACCGCGCTATATAATCGTCGGGTTTCAAGACAGCAATAATTGCGACAAGAAAGAAAAAAACGCAACCCAGTTTACCCACGCCGACGTATGCGACATTAGACTGTATCTGAATTCAACCGTTTATCCATACGAAAGATGGAATTTAGATTTCGCCAAAAAACTGTACGCAGCAGCCTATTACAATTACGAAAACTTCCAAAGCAGCTACTACGGGCGCGAAATAAACGATCCGATGATAACGTTCGCGGAATATATGAAAAACCCCGTTTTTATTATCAATTGCAGTCATCAACCAGAGGCGATCAACTCATCGACAGTGGATGTGAAATTGGAGTTCCAAACAAGAAAGAATAAATTCCCCAAAGACACTAAAGTGTACGCATTAGTTATTCACGACTCATTTTTTAGTTATAATGTATTAAACGGTTCGGTGACCAATAAATCTATATTTTAATGTATCTATTATATGTAACACAAAATAATGTTAAAATAAGGTAATTGAATCAATAAATTTGTAATGAGTGAAGTAGTAGTTTTATATTTATTTGAAACCCAGCAAAAAAAAAACGGACGGAAAAGCCCGCTCTTTAAGAAAGGAGTACGGGAGTTTAGATAATGGTGGTTTATTAAGTGGAAAAAAGAGCTTAGATAACGCAAGAAAAATTTTTTGAGGCAAAATATGAAAACCACGAATTAGAAAATTTGTAGGAAAGTAACGGTTAGGAATAGGGAAAAAAGTTATAGGAAAAAGTTATAGAGGAAATCGAGTACTATAAGCAGGCATTTTTCCCGATAGTAAAAACGTAAAAAAAATGATTAAAAAAAAATTGAAAATGGTGAATGCGCGCCAAAGTTG
The DNA here is from genome assembly GCA_034092305.1 of Diaprepes abbreviatus. Taxonomy (NCBI): domain Eukaryota; kingdom Metazoa; phylum Arthropoda; class Insecta; order Coleoptera; family Curculionidae; genus Diaprepes; species Diaprepes abbreviatus. The sequence continues at coordinate 1,127,706 of JASJET010000083.1, forward strand.
AAGTTTTAGAGCAAAATAATATTAGGAAATTAGAAAGAGAATTTTTTTCTACATATGGTAGTTTTTTTCAAAATGGGGAAAAATGAAATTTGAAGAAAAGGGTTATAGTAAGTTAGTAATTTGGATTTTTTAAAGCGCTGTAGATCGGGAACCGTTCAAGATAGAAAAAAAATAAAAGCACTTTAATTACCTAGAATTTTGAGGAGAATACAATGGTGAAAAAAAATTTGAAAAATCTTTAAAGTGAAAAAAATTAGATGAAAAAATTGAAATTCTCGAGTTAGGAGGCTGGAGCGCCGAACGGGAGTATGTGGAAGTTGTAGGGGAGGTCCTTTTTTTTAGTGTGCTTCTCTCGCGGTAACGCGCTGCGCAACTCGTCCTTATTACGATTAAGTCAAAACATTTTCAAAATTTTCCTTACCTTGCCTGAAAATAATTAAAACATATGCATAATTTGCATTTTTTGTAAATATGTAGCAAAGTAATGGTTAGAAATATCAAAAAAATTTATTTGAAAAAAATATAGAGGCAGTTTAGTACTATATGCTAGAAAAGTGGAAGGGGGTAGTTTGTGTCTATAACAGAGATACTGTGAATTATAAAATCATATTATTCTCAAACTTATATATAATGCATATATGCACTCCACCTTACCCCCTCCAACTTTTTGAATGTATATAGAGGCCGATATTAGAATTATTTCATCATTACACATTCGAACGTCAGGATGGAAGATACACCGAAGAAGATTATTGGCATTGTCAGGCCATTCGTGCCCGGCAAGTTATGCACGTGTGAGGAGTGCGGGGGTACCACACCAGGAGCAGCACCTTCGGCACCACCCGCAACACCGACACCACCAGCGACGGCGACACCGCCAGTACGGCTTTGGTAGCCCGAGCTCGTGGTGCAGCCAATGAGAAGACCAAGGGCTGCACCTAGGTCGGTGTTAATTTCGTAGGGTATTACTCCACGGTAGGCACCCGACCCTCCCCCCAGGCCCTTTTAGGGCCACAAAAACGGTCCTTTTCAGGACCACATTATATTTTGATCGTAGTTTAGTAATCGTCACTTATGGGGCGAGATATTCGTTTAACGACGATTTGTCTCGTAGCTTAAGTGCCAAGTTATATGCTTGAGAACCTATGAAAATGTTAACAGTCCAAACAAGGTTTCTATTAATTTTTTTTTTGTAATGTATTCTTCACAAAATGTTAAGAATTAGTCTTATTGTCTAAACAAAAAAAAACAAATCTAATTCCTTATTTAAAGTTTTTGAAAAAAGCAATAATTCTATAAGCTCTTACCAATACATAACATTTAGAATCCGTTGGTGGGGTGGGGGTAGTTCCATATATATGAGACTGGGCCAGTTACACAGTCATATATACATCAACTCTCATACGATGAATATGGAGGAAGAAAGACCCGCCAGCAGAGGCTCATTCATCCTTAGCGATGACACAGTCGCCAGCAACGTTGGAGACCAGCAGGACTTCGACGACGAAGAGGTGGATTTCGAAATTGACGTCCTACGTTGGGACGACTTGGATGAGCCGATTCCGCTCCTATATGACCACGACCCGGGTCTCGTGGAATTAAACGATGCAAGCGATTAGGCCTTACAAAGACTCGAAACTCCGTCGCCGCAGCCAGAGCCGGACTTGACGGAAGATGCGGTGCTGGAAATTCCATCATCACCGATACCCGACGATCCGCAGGGCCCCTGCGATTCGTGAAGCTGGTTATCGACCAGCGAGGATTGGACACCATAAGCCCCACACTCTCCCTGGCCTTTTTTAAGGGCACACAACAACGGTCCTTTTCAGGACCACAAAATACTTTGATCGTAGTTTTAGCACATATTAGTACTTTGTTACTAATATTGTATGTATAGAATATACAATATTAGATACAAAGTATTAAAAGTTTAGGTGCTGGTGGAACCCAGCAAAATCGTTCGTTCGTATTTGAGACCACATACAACTTTTGGTCTCAATACGTAATATGACATTTGTTTTCACCAACACCACTAATTTGTCTCTATATATACGACCACCAATACTAATTACAGTCATTTCAGTTCAACATGTCTGCGAGTGAACAGCAACCTATCCAATGCCTTGTGGTAGATTCTACCATAGACGATTGTCTTGAGTGGGAGTTGGACGATCCTAGATGGGAAGAACTTTGGCGGTTCATAATCGAATATGCTGAGGACAGCACCGCCACCACCGCTGTTGATGATGACGGGCCGTGCGACTCCACAACACAATAAAGAGTCGCATGTTTTTGCAACAAAACGGTCCTTTTCAGGACCACAAAATACTTTGATCGTAGTTTTAGTTGGTTATAATACTTTGTAATCAATAATTTATGTTTTTTTTTTTCATAAAAACATACAATATTGAGATGCAAAGTATTAGAAGTTCTGGCGACAGAACCTTAACTTCTTAAACCGAACCACGTTTTAGCATACTTGTAAATATTATCAAAAAATATTTACAACTATTGCTATTGCGTAGTTTGAGTGGATTATTCACTCTTTTTTATTGCCTAACATTATGTGGGAAAGGTCCTATATGAAATAACATACACAAAATATATTTTCAAGTCATTTTTATTCTCTTTGTAAAATATGAAAATCTGATCAAAGACTCTTTTTTTATTAACTACAATATATATATATATATATATATATATATATATATATATATATATATATATATATATATATATATATTTATAAACTTAATACTATAAATTAAAAGCTAATACCTACAACTACCTAACACCTACTACAAAATCTATTAAAGTCTGCTAATTGTCTTTTATATCGCACACATTCCATCTTTTTTAATTCTAATTGTCTTTCCAGTTCTAAAATGTCACTCTCACACGCACTTACTTTTTTCACTAAGTTTTTTTTTCATTCAATAAATGTCCGACAGTTTGCTCTTCTGCGAGTTGGTGAAGTCTTCAACCCACTCCGGTTGAGATGTCTCGGAACATATTAAAGAAAAAGCGGTTTTGTTTGGTGAAGACGACGACGACGACGACGAAGCAGCGGAAACTTCATCGCCTTCAAAACACCGCTTAAACCGCTTCTTCATAGGTTTCCGGCATCCCAATATCGGCGACAGTGGCGCTTGGGGAGACTTTAACTCCGACACTACTTCCTGTTCTACACTGGCCGGTGTTGGTGACGTTGGTGGTGTTGGTCCATCGGGGCATTCGATCACTTCCACTTCTACGGACACCGGCTCTTGCGGCGAAGTTTTCAGGAAGTCGGGTAATGGAACAGGGGTAGAGGAACGCTTAAAGTTAAACTTCTTATTTCCTTGCCCCACACCTTTAATCGCCGAATAAAAGGTTTGTTTCATCGGCGATTTCCGACTTCCGCATAGTCAAAAGCTTCTTTAACTTGGAAGCTTTCGGAGAAGATTCCCTGTTGGGCCGTGATGCTTTCCGCACAACCACATCACTAATTACGTTGATCTTCGGCTCCTTCTCCTCCGTCCAACATTCAAGGAATTGCGCAACCGACTGCACCAACTCTTCGTCGCGGCCATCATTCAGGGCTTTGTCTTCGGCATCCTCTTGCTCTCTTCCGTTCCAATTTTCGAATACCCCCGGACTCAACACTTCCAAGTCACTGATGTTTTCCAACATGCCTTGTTGGGATCCACAGCTCACGTCAAGAGCATCCAAAAGAGACCTTACACTTGATGACATCTTCGATACCACAACTCACACTGTAACTTTAACTTACTACTGCACCGTCTGGTGTTCTGACGAACTGTGAAGAGCTCGAGCCAGCAAGTCTGCTTTTATGCCCATTTCCCCCACTACACCACCTTCATTCCTTTTGTTCGATGCATTAAGTATAATATTTAAACTTCTCAGATGCAAGGCCAAGACCAAGGCCGACGTAACCGGCAATACCAGGGTCGTTTTCAAGGTTGTAATTTTCATGGATTTTTTTTGTCCCTGTCAAGGTTATTTTAAAGAAACATATAAATATAGTACTAAACTTGTCAGATGCAAGGCCAAGGCCAAGGTCAAAATACCCGTCAATGCCAGGGTCGTTTTCGAGGTTGTTATTTTCAACGATTTTTTTTTGGTCCTGTCAAGTTTATTTTAAAAAGTAATACATAAATAGAGTACAGCGATTGAAAAGTACAACATATTCAAATATCACGTTGCCAACTGATGAACAACTTAGTGAAGTAGCCAAAACATACAGTCATATACCAAAAGCTTTTATTTAACTGGTCATCATTGTAAAAGACTAGGTGTCTGCTGGCGGAATGATCTTACGTACGTCTTCAACTACATTGACCTTTCAGGTTAGTTCAGGTTAGTACAATTTATACAATGCGGCTTTTGTGGATTAGTTTACTACCAGTTCAAGGACATTAATGAACGTGCCATCCAGAGAAGAAATTGGGTCATAGAAGAAGCTTACCTGTGCAGAAGAAATTAACATGTATTTTATTTCTTTATTTTTAATTTTTTTGTTTGTTATATTTTTTTATTTTTTTAAACGAAAACCACCATATGGTAATGCTTGTGACATACTATGACCATATAGATTTGTAGCATCAAGGTATGTTATAAATGAAGAAGGTTTTGTTGGGTCATAGTCTGGTAAAAGAATATTATTAGCGATGTGCTTCCTTTCTGTACACTGGCTTATGCCGCCGCGTATACATTTCTTAAAAAAATGTATCATGTCTATATCAGTTAAGAGCTCTAACTCTACCTTAGTCATACGCAGCATACAATCAAATGATAAACTTGGAAGGGTATAGTAATGTGCGGGATCAAGTTTATCGAATTTTAAACAATTATTTCGAAATTGCTCAAAAACATCACACAATAGCAACACATCTGATTTTAAACACACGTCCGAATAGTCCCCCAAAGTTTTACACCCAAACAAGTGCCATACTTCTTTTGCTCTTCTATAGCTTTCATCGCTAATATGTTCTTCCCGTAAATTATCATAAAATTGATTTTTACCTGGAAGACATGTATTTTCCATTTTTTCTATAGAGTCCATAAAGCTATAGGGAAAAACACCCTTTTGACGCATCAAATTAAATTGGTTGATATTTGAAAAATGTTTCCGCGTTTCAATAAAATCGTCTTCGTTTAAACCGCTGCCTAAATTTTCCAAAGACGTTGACAGAAATTTAAAACTGTCAATGAATCGCAACTTTAAATATTTCCTCTTGACTTTTCCACATTTACTATCAAAATAATCGTGCACATAAATGCTTTTGGTAAATGATATGTACTTTTCCTTATTTTCAGCCAAAACACCAATTTTATCCCCATATTTACATAACTCTTTTATAAATAAATGGCGGTCGTAGCAGCTTAAGTTATGAAATATGATAGAGATAAAAGAGGGTAATTTATAATTTAAATTACAAACGGAATGTGCAGCACCAAATCTTTTTGCACCAGTTATGTGACAGTGGTCTCGTACTTTAATCTCACCGTCTTCAAAATCATTAAACTCCCTTTTTTCTTCAGGCGTTAACGGTTTCATAGGCTTAATGTCTTTTAAATATGTGTTATATAGAGCCCTTAAATCACACTCGCTACGACCCACAAAGACTTGAGCTGCATTATTTCCCCGAAATAGTTCAAATTTCGAAAGTGAGTCGCCAGAAGAGCATTTAATTAAATAAGCAAAAGAAAATGGTTCATATTTAAAACTTTTTACAGTGTAAGAATTTTGTGGGTTTGGTTGTACCGTTTCAACGGGTTTTAAAACAGATTCGAAATCTGCATAAACCTCGAATGGAACGCGCATTTGCTTTTCTACACCTTCGAATTTTAAAATATTTTCCAGCACACTTTTTCCAAATTTATCGATTTTTAAATCCACTGAGGGTGTTTGCGTGAAAATGTGGTTACAATCGTAGCTTTGATGTAAAGTTAAAACTGACGGTGTACTAAATGAGGCAACCAGCACAGAAATATATTTTATGTTGTTGAGAACTAATTTGACTTGAAATTAAACGTGATAAATCCCGAATCCAACAATAATGACTCTTTGAACAAGTCGTATCACAAAAATGTTCACCGCCATCTTTACTACTACAGTCTTTTGTAATTAACAATAAATTTACATGTCTATCCAAATTTTTTGACGCATACCTCAGTGGACCAATAACTTCATGTATTACTTCATTATATTCATATATAGATTAATATGTTGTTCATTTCCTCAAATTTTTTAATGTCACGTAATTTTACTGGAAAATCCACACCAGTTAAATTTAGCACTCTAGAAAAATGGGGGTAGGATGTCTTCTGTGAAGGCTCTGCTGTTGGACGAAACAATACTAATGTTACAGCCCACGCAAAGAAAAATTCGTCCTGGTTAATCACATTGACGAGAGCTCCTTTCTTTTCAATAGAACACGGCAATTTGATGTATGATGAGCCACCCATAGGCATATACTTGTTGATACTAATTTCCAAGTATAAAATTCGCACAAGAGCCCATCCTATAACAAGAAAAATAATATATAAAAATCAGTTTAATATATCGGGTTTTGATTTTTCCATACCTGAATCTTTCAAACATGAATTATTTTTATGTTGTTGTGTTCGTTTATGCGCTGACATACGATTTATTGAAACATATACACTACATGTAGCGCAATTAATTACCGGGATCGTCGATGTATACTCTTCAATTCGGAGCCGTTTTCCTCCAGGCACTTTATTAAATCTCGCCGCGCACGATTCTCTTTTATGACGTCTCATATTATAACTATTAGTAAACTTAGAACCGCAAGTTTCACAAACATATGCCATGATTTGTCAAATATTAACACATGTACTACCTATACAAGTCAGAGCCAACTGATGAATGAAACTGTCCCATACCTTATATAAAACCATTCAAGGTCACCCCAAACCACGTAACATAACTTCAAGGTCACACATCCAAGATGACCTCCAACAAAGTCAAGGTCGTCTCGACCGAGGTTAAGATCAAGGTCGCACGCACAACCTTGAACACAAGGTCAAGGCCAAGGACAAAGCCCCGTACGCTTTCAAGGTCAATGACAAGGACATGTGGGCGAGGTCAAAGATGGGTGGGGCAAGGTCAAGGTCAAGGCCGAGGAGTGGGGGGGATGATAAGGATCGGGTTATGTTCACTACTCCTGTCCTTATAGGGCTTTTTCAGTTGGTTTTTTCTAAATATTAACTAAAAATATATAGAATATTTCAAAAATATTTCTCGAGACCTTTCTTTTTATATTTATGAAACATTTATGAAATATTTCACGAAGTGTTCAATACGCGAATGAATACCTCACTTAAAGATTTTTTACAAACTTTTGAAACATTTCTAAAAACTTGCGTCAACTTTTACAAAAGTATTAAGTAACTGGCAATACAGTTGGTTAAAATATTTCTTAAATCTTCCATAAATACTTTAGGAAACGTTTATTATAATATTTCATATAGATTTCATGCAATGTTGTCGAAACTTTTTTGGAGTCCTTTCAGAAACATTTATTTCTCTGTCATATCGTCATTTCTGAAACGTTTCAATACAACCTTTCTGAAACGTTTAGATCCCCGCATGAAACGTTTCTGAAACGGCTCTGAAACATTTCGTCTTATGTGGGCGATGCTCAGCTTTAGATGACAATGGAATATTAACTCCACGGTAAAACAATATTATTGTTGGTTAATAAACATCTCAATCAGGAGCTGCTTATAGAGCTAGTGTGATATTAAATCCAAGTGTAGTTGGTCCGAGATGTTTACATCAAACGGTGCTTCATAACTTTTCCCAGGCGGTTTATTTATAGGAAGCACACCATAAACAACTTTTAGCTCATCTTCTTGTATAAAACTATTTTCAAAAAATCTGAAAAGATTTACTTGTACAGAATAATTATGTTCATAACTACTTTACTTCACCCGTTGAATTTGAAGTTTCTTGTCTTTTGGCAAACTAAAATATTGATGGCATTTGACAATTATCATATATCATATCCATAAGATTAAACTTGTTCCCCTTCAATTCATTGAATCTAAGATAAAATCTTAAATAAATGTTATTAAATGCTTTAACACTTACCAATGATAATGAAATAAATTACAATGCCAATGCACGTTATACGATGAAGAATCGAATTTCTTGAAATACCAAAAAAAACTTTAAAAGTCACCATACTGTTTGAAATTTTCAGTAAAACGTTACATAAAATGTATAAAACAAGCAAAATCAAAAATAAATTCTTGTGAAAATAAAGAATATTCAGTTAATGTCAAAAAAACACTTTCATCATTATAATAAAAATTTAAGGAATTCATAGTTGCCAAACCAATATTTGGACATAATGGCAGTCCAGTTTTATATGTCAAGTAAGTGGCTTAACCTAAAATAAATTAAGGGTTGGCAGAAATGACAGAGACTTGAAATTGCATAATTATTAATATTATATTCCTTGTTATTTGTGATGACGGCTTGGTTATTTTGAGATATCCGGTTTAGCTAAAATATTCCTTTGTATACAAAGGGATCCTCTTTGGATGATTTGGCATTTGATAGCTGTCATGGACTTATCAGCATATCGACGTACGGTTATTCAGCTTATCGATATCTACAATTACAAAGAATCCTATTTTTCGAGTAACAGCAATTATGATGAGAGAGCTGATATTTCCGATTTTTTCACTCAAGTAGGATTTCTCCCGAATTTTCTGGTATACGTTGGATCTAGGAGATGATACCAACAAGCATTGTTACCATTTACAGAATAATAAATTATAACTTGGTTCAGAGCTATAGTTAGGTTGGCAGTTGTGGTTTCATTTTTTTTTTGGGCTTTTTGTCCGTTAAGGGATATTCCCGGATAGATCGTTTTCTTTGCGACAATGCCTCTTATGCAAGGTGTATGTGCGTGGCTCGAACGGCTTTTTGCCGATTTGATCTTAAAGCAAGTTTTCCGTAGGCAGTTCTAGTTTAATAAGTATGCTGCTTAGTTCCTGTTTGGGTTGCATTACTTTTTGGTTCAATGTTACTCGCGTTTACACGTGACACATTTTACTGACCCTCGCGCATTTGGACAAATGTAAAAAGGAACAGAACAGTAGTAGTACCATAGTCGTGTAGTAGTACAGTAATTGTCGTATCGTATAGTACTCGACGTATTGCACGTCCCTCGCCTTATCGTTTGCTCTCAAACATATTGACTCTCGCCTCAAAACTACTCCGAAATATAGTGACATTATCCCCGATTCCTGTATTGTGAAGCATGGGATTTTCCTGGTGGCCACCAAGAAGAAATTAGTGAAGTGATTTCGACTACAAGGTAGCCATTTTAGTATTTGTGTCACGCTGTCGCCGTATTTTGTATTTGCTCATTATTCGTATAATTTCTCATCTCCGCAACCAATCTATATACAGTCCACTAATTACTCTTTGTCTCAATCCCCTACATATTTTTTGGCCACTTTGTGCCGCATTTTCATTGTTTTATTCACAAAATTAAAATTTTTCTTTAATTAATTAACATTTTGCAAAATTTTCTTCGAGAATTTACTAATTCTAGAATTTTATCGTTGGCCTTTCAAAGTCTCGAAGGCGCACCTGTCACACGCAAATTCAGGCTCGTACTCCCTCCATACCGCTGCACCCACTAGTCCCGCTGATCAGCTGAATCAGTATCTTCAAATTTTCGGCATAAAATATTTAAATTTTTAAAACATTGGAACTACTGAAATCGCGTATTTAATCCTCATTTAAGAGTAATAAAAAATAGTAATATTTTTTGCTGATTTATTTTTATTAACTGGTGCTCAACTGGAAATATTATAATAATATCTTTTATTGATTTGTTGTTTATTAAATATTGCTCGATTAAAAGTAAATAATAGATTTGAAAATGTCAAAACTTGATATATACATTGCTCGCAGAATTGGTGCAAATTCTCCCATCAAAGAATTGTTGAATATCGCGGAAAAAGCTCGAACAGATCAAAATGTACGTTTACATTTTAAAATGCGCTATAAAATGTTGGAAAATATTAAAGATGATTTTGATAAAAATCATTCGAATATCGTTGATTTAATAGCAAGCGTGGAAAATATAGATGCTCTTTTAAAAATCGAAGCTACTTTTAGGGAACTTTTCGATTTTGATTATTTTGAAATTCAGGCTAGTTATTATAGTATTTTTGAATCTAAACCCCTTGTCAACTTAAATGTCTCTCATTCTGCGCCATCACAAAATAAAGGTAGGTTGCCCAAATTGGAAATACCGGTTTTCTCTGGTGATATTCGAACATGGAAAACATTCTATGATTTATTTAACTCGCTCATACATACTAATTCTAATTTGAGCAACGTGGAAAAATTTAGCTATTTGATAAATTCTCTCGATAAAGCCCCTCTTACTCTAATTAAATGTACACATTTATGTGATGCAAATTATTTAATTGCCTATAATGCTCTGGTTAATAGATACGAAGACCCTAGACTTATTGCTATAACTCACTGGCAAGAAATACAGGGTACTAAAAAAACTATCTGATGATTATTCGGTCAGCTCTTTGAGAAATCTCGTGGACAAGTTTGAAGAAAACTTGGCTGCTTTAAATAATTTGCATTACCCAGTCAAACAATGGGATTTTGTGCTATTTAATATATTAATGGAACGGTTAAATCACAGTTTCGCTACACGTTTTGAAATTGAGTGTCATACTGAATAAAAAAATCTAGCAAATCGCTCAAATAATTTTGGTATTTTGAAAGACTTTTTACAAAAACATTGTGAAGCTTTAGATGCTGTTTCTGTTACTTCTTCTCTAGTAAAACTACAGCTTCCTAAAAATAGAATAAAAACATTTCTGAATAATACCGATGGCAAAGAAAAATGCCCTTTTTGTAATAAGTTGCACCCCATTTATAGTTGTCAAACCTTCTTATCAAAATCTCCTCACGAACGGTATAATATAGTTAAACTAAAAGATTGTGTATAAACTGTTTGGGTACAAGGCACTTTTCGCCTTCATGTACATCTCTTCGCACTTGTCGTAAATGTTCTCTAAAACTCTTTTACATTTTGGTTCAGAATTTAAGCCCTCATCTACTCAAAATGTTGTTTCTCATCCTCAGAGTTCTCAAGTTGTTTCTCATACATCCACGCATGCGCCTACTCAAGTTTCCCATTTGGCGGAAAGCTCTCTCGGTACAGGTGCATTGCAGTCACATTCAAATGTTAACTCTTACGTTGCTAATTTACCTCGTAACCATACTGTTCTCTTGTCCACCACGGTCATAGAAGTCAAAGATGCGTGGGGACAATTTCAAAAAGTCCGTGTATTACTGGATACCGCAAGTCAGGCTAATTTTGTTACTAAAAAGTGTTATAAAAAACTCGGTTTGGATTCTTATTCTCTAAATATTTCCATAGGTGGGTTAGGATCTATGGCTACCAAGGCCATGCAAGGTGTTGCTTGCACAGTTCGTCCTCATTTTCATTGTGAACCTTGTTTAACATTAGAATTTGTTGTTTCACCGCAAATCTGTGCCAATTTGTCATGTGCATTTTTGAATTTAAACTTAGCTGATCCAAATTTTAATATTTCTTCTTCGATTGACATGCTCATCGGTGCTGAAGTTTTCGGCTTTTTATTGAAAGGTGAATCAATTTGTTTTGATCACCACAAACCCTCCGCTGTTAATATGTCTTTTGGATGGATACTTACGGGCAAAGTATCTCTTTAAAATAATTTTCGTATAGTTACGTTTTGTACTTTAACTCAAATTGAAAATTGTATAAAAAGATTGTGGGAGCTAGATCAAGTAGCTCAAACCCCCCCAAGCTTTCTCACGTGGAGAACGCTGCTGAACTTATGTTTGTTGAATCTCATAATAGAACTCACACTGGTAGATACGTAGTAGCTCTCCCCTTCAAAAATTCCTCCTCTCCTAATTTTTGTGATTCTCGCGACATCGCTCTTCGTAGATTTTTGAACTTGGAGCGTCGTCTGAAAAATAACCCCTCGATTTATCAAGACTACTGCAATTTTATACAAGAATATCTATCAGCTGGACACATGAAACTTTTTGAAGATCCCTTAGAAGCACCCCACTCTTATTATATTCCTCATCATTGTGTTTTACGTCCAGAGAGTCAGACGACTAAATTAAGGGTCGTTTTTGACGCCTCTACTAAAGATTCAAATCATATATCATTGAATGACTCTCTTTTAACTGGCCTCAAACTTCAGTTAGATATTTTCACTCTGCTACTGTGCTTTAGACTTGGCACTGTAGGGTTTACAGCTGATATCAAGCAGATGTATCGTCAAATTTTGGTTACTAAGAGTCACTGTGATTATCAAAGAATCTTATTTCGCTTCTCCCAAGACGAATCTATTAAAGATTATCGTTTACTAACAGTGACTTACGGTGTATCATCGGCTCCATTTTCGGCGATTCGTACTCTTCAGCAACTGGCTAGTGATTATCAGGCACATTATTTTCTAGCCTGTCAAGCATTGAAAAATTCTATTTATGTTGATGACTTGATCTGCAGTTGCGATACTGTTAGCGAAGCTGTACAGCTTCAACAGGAGCTCATCGAACTCTTGCGAGTTGGTGGTTTCGAGCTGAGAAAATGGGCCAGTAACAATCCAAAGTTATTGACTCATTTACCGCAGTCTTGGCTGCAAATTGATCCTCTTTCATTTGATAATGATCAGGAAAATATGGTGAAAATTCTGGGACTTCAATGGCAACCCAAATTGGATATCTTTACGTATAACGTAAGTGTTAGTGAAACTTCCTGTACAAAACGTAATATTTTGTCAGATTTAGCTCGCATATTTGACCCTGAAGGATTTTTAACCCCAGTTGTCCTTTTTGGTAAACTTATAACACAAAAACTCTGGGCACTTGGGCTTCAGTGGGACGATATCCCACTTGAAGACATTATAATTAAGTGGCGCAAATTTAAGGGTGAATTATCTATACTCTCTAATTTTCAATTACCTCGTATTCTTCTCTCTCTCGATTATTTACTTTGTGATATTCATGCATTTTGCGACGCTTCCTCCTATGGCTATTCAACCGTTATATATTTTCGATACGAAACGTCTCAAAATCAAATAAAAACTTCTTTTGTAGCTGCAAAATCTCGTGTTGCACCATTGAAAACAATTTAAGTTCCTCGTTTAGAATTGTGTGCAGCCGTACTCCTTTCAGATCTCTTGATTTCGGTTTTGTCTGCCTTTGAAGACAAAATTAATTTTCGTCGGATTTATGCGTGGTCAGATTCGACTGTAACTCTATCCTGGATCAAATCGTCTCCTCGTAAGTATAATACTTTTGTTTCCAATCGTATTACTCTTATTCAAGAAAAGGTTGTTTCTACTCGTTGGTTTTATATTCCTTCCGAACACAATCCGGCTGATTGTGGTTCTCGGAGCTTGTTACCCTCTCAATTGCTTGACCATTCGCTATGGTGGGCGGGGCCCTTTTTTCTCTCTGGATCAGAAGAGCTTTGGCCAGATTTTTGTCGAACGTTCAAGTTCACGGAAACTGCTTTGGAGCGAAGAAAGACCGTTTTGTCCACCTTAGTTCCACCTCGGGACTTCTGTTTAGATCTTCTTGATAGATTTTCCTCCTTGGATAAACTATTACGTATTTTGTGCAGATTTCTGCGTTTAATCTTGAATAAGAAAACGCAGTATACTCTTTCGGGACCATTTTCCCTTTCAGAGCTGAATAAAGCTCTAAAGTGTTTAGTTAAATACATTCAAAATATTATATTTCGTGAGGAAATCAAAAGGCTGAAGAATAATCAGCCACTTCCAAAGGTCTTTAGAAAGTTAAACCCTTTCCTTGATGAACATGGGATCCTGAGGGTGGGCGGACGCCTATTGTATTCTCATCTGTCGTTTGAAAATAAACATCCCGCTCTTCTGCCTTGTCTTCACAGACTTACTACTCTTATTATTGAAGATACACATAATAAATTTTTACATCCTGGCCACCAGACCCTTCAGTATTTGATCGTTCAAAAATTTTGGATATTATTTCCTAAACGAGCTATTCGCAGAGTGCTTTCACGTTATAAATGTTTTAAAGTGAATCCCAAATCCCCCCAGCTTCCTATGGGAAATCTTCTCTTCTCATCTTCTCATCTCATCTCATCTCATTATTCGTATAATTTCTCATCTCCGCAACCAACCTATATACAGTCCACTAATTACTCTTTGTCTCAATCCCCTACAGTTCCTGTTGAAAGATATAATGGAATTTTCCCGGATAATGTTTTTCCCACAAATAAAATAAAACTTTACAATCAGATATTAGGCCACATGTCAATTAGGGTGATTGATATTTCATTCTTTTAGTCCTTTTGGCCTAGTTTCCCATAAAATCCTAAAAAATAGGGCTCAGAGCTACATTTAACCTCCTGTCTAATTACCAGTTTTTTTTTTTTGTAGTTTAGGTTTTTATTTTTGTCTTGCTTTTTCAAGACATTTTTACATACATAAATACTGCATAAATCTGAACTAACCTGAGTTATGCTTATTGTTTGAGAGAGGATAGATGTCCTATGTATATAAAAATATATAGTACATATCTTTTTTTCTGGGAAATTTGGCTCACGCCGATCAAATTTTGGAAAACTTTCGCTAATTGCAACATCGTATACCATTCTATGATGTCACCGATATTTTTTCTGTTATTTTGATATCAAAAGTCAATTAGTTTTTGCAAACGTAAAGCACATTATCGAAAATTATGTCTTATGCGTACATACATTAAATTACTGAAGATAATGATGATAAAAATCCAAATATAAACTCTCAGGATGAACTTCCAAATTATCAAAATTCAAATTTGATCATAAGGTGGTTAAATGGTACAGATATTAACGCGATAGAGTGATCCGAACAACTAAATATTGCGGACATTAAAAGTGATACCGGAAACCAGGTTAGTACGTTAAATTTGACTGATTCTGAGAGATTTAAAATAGCAAGTGACAGATTTACAAAACTGTCTTTACTGTTATCGTCATGTTCAAGACATACAATTCTATATCTATATCCTAGGACAAATGAATCTAGACTGCTGCTATAAAAATAAGCTTAAAAATATTGTTTTATGTGTTGGACTCAATTTAGGACTTAAATCGGTAAAAGAACTGGGCATAATTTTAGCTAATTTAAACAATAGCATATAGACAGTAATGGATATAAATTTTAGAAAAATTTTCATTAGTTTTTAATGAAACAGATAAAGTTAATACAAATTTTTCAATTAAGATTACTGAAAATGCTATTCTTCATATTAGTTTATCTCGAAAAGTGCCGAGAGTACTTAACAGTAAAGTTAAGGAAACTTGATGAAATGGTGGAACAAAATGTAATCGTTTCTGCAGAATCAACGGATCGGGTCCATCCAATTGTAATGGTACAAAAACCTAAGAATGATGTGCGAAAATGCATGTATCCGCGTAATTTAAATAAATATATAAAACGGGAAATGCACCAAAGTCCATCACAAGACGTCGTTTTTTCACAATTAGCTAATGCAACATATTTAGCCTATTAGATGAATCGTCTTCATTTTTGCAACTGCGTTTTACAACATGATTATTTCGCTTAGCAGATTTTTGCTTATTTAAATCCTTTGCAATGTAGATAATTATCATATTTAGCCCTACTTTAGTTAAAATTTATCATGAAAAGTTTTACCTATATTACTTGTTTGTAACCAGCCCAAATTTTAATAGAAAGAGACTAGAGATCCGAGTTTTGAGGTAAACTTTATTTTATGTATCTTCTAAATAAATTTACTGACGGTTGAGTTAAGAATAGTTAGTTATGATTGCAGCTTTTTGGTTTCAGCCTATGGTTTGATCAAACACATATTTCCTAAGAAAAAATAATAATGTTTAGTCATTTGACCATTTATTTAATTTCTCCGCCTTACAAAACAAACCTTAAGTGGATGTACATTTCAAATTAATAATATAACAATGTTGACACTTAAATATTTTTAAAAGTTTTTATCATGCAAGTTTACATTAGATCGAAGTGACATCCCTATAACTCTATTTAGCATTCGGTAATGTTTCGTCCGTCAACTAATGCTTTATTCCTTGGCATATTCAACGGTGATCAGTTAGCTTTCTATTAGATAAAATAGTGTTTGCCATGGATGTAATAGATCGGCTTAAAATCTATACTTTGAGGCGCTTGACATGAAGTCATCCTCTGCCCAACCCACGAACTTGGCATATAAAACTGGATTACTCGTCGCAAATAACCTCCCTCCCTCACTCGTCGTCAGTACGTGCAAATATTTATATGGTAGCATTGAATTCCCTGCGAGTTTATTATATCAGCGTGAGTGTGTTGTGTATAAATATCATTTCTCTTATTCTAAATAATAAGTTTAGAAAACAACCAACTTTTTCTACGGTATATCTAAAACAATAAATCACTCTTCCTTATTTTAGAGGACAGGTTAATTGAGAATATTCGATAAAAAAAAGTCCGGGATAATTGAATGTTTCTGTTAAACAATATATTAAACTTAAATATCTCAATTTTTAGTTTCCTCAAATTATAATTGTTCTGTTCAAAGCAATTCCTTTAAAGCTAATTTTTTAACTTCTTTGGTAGAGCCTATCGACATCTACAATTACAAAGGATCTTATTTTTCGAGTAACAGCAAGTATGATGAGAAATCAAGATATTTCTGATTTTTTCATTCAGGTATGATATTTCCCGTATTTTCTGGTATATGTTGGATCTAGGAGATAATACCAACAGGCATTGTTACCAATTGTAGGATAATGAATTATAACTTGGTTCTGAGCTATAGTTAGGTTGACAATTGTAGTTTCATTTTTTTTAGACTTTTTGTCCGTTAAAGGATCTTCCCGGATAGATCCCTTTCCTTGCGACAATGCTCAATTATGCAAGGCGTACGTGCGTGGCTCGAACAGCTTTTTGCCTATTTGATCTTGAAGGAAGTTTTCCCATAGGCAATTCTAGTTTAATAAGTAGGTTGCTTGTTTTGTTTTTATAGATAATTGATATTTCATTATTCTACTTTTTTGACCTAGTTTCCTATAAAATTACAAAGATTTTTAACACTGAAATGTTATTGCAGTTTGCACAAAATCGTAAAAAATAGGGCTTAGAGCTACACTTAACCTTCTATCTAATGACAATAATAATAAAACTATGAAATATTTTAAAGTACAGAAACAGCGATTGCTCCTGTATTTTTTTCTTGCTGTATTTAATAAAGACGTTAAAAAATAAAACCCCTTTTTACAAAAATTCCTATATTGAAGATTTAAAATATATTTACTTGACTATACCTTGTCTATAATAAGCAAATCTGCTTATTCTTGTCACCTATTACTTATCATTATGACTAACATAAAAACATGCAATATCGTTTATAATAAAATTTTTATAAAAAAATTGAACCGACTTCTAAAAGTGCGCCACAAAGTAAAAAATAACTAAAAATTTTTATATGAAATTGAAATTTTTGAAGCCGGCGCCAAACTAATACCTTACAAGATGTGATTCACATAAACAGATTAAAAATACTTTATTTGTAATTTTATTTAAAAATAATTTGGCGCCGACTTCAAAAATTTCAATTTTATATAAAAATTTTAACTTATTTTTCACTTTTTGGCGCACTTTTAGAAGTCGGTTAAATTTTTTTATAAAAATTTTATTTGATTATATCCATAAATTATTTAAACTAAGTACTAATCGAGATTAGTGTAACTCTCAATGACTTCAAGGTGGCAAAAAATTACCCATTTTATCGAAAGTTGTAAATCACCTTAAAATGAACCACTAAAATTCTTTGATGCTTTGAGTTCTCCAAATACCAGTGAAATTGTGTCAAGCATATATTTAGTCTGTCATAGTAAATCCACTATCTTAAACTTCAACTAAATTTGAGACTGGTAATATCGGCCTCAAAACCTTCCAATATCGGTATTTAAAGAACATAAAGAACGAAGAAACTTAAATTTCTTAACCCGATATATTTTATACTGCATATTGAGTTTGTATACGCCGCAAGAACCCCACAATATCAATTTTAGACAAAATAGGAAAATGTAAAATTTTAAGTCCCGCATATTGTATCTTATCAACCTAATAGTTGTAAAAAATTAACTTCACATTCATAGTACACGACCCCGAAGACCCCCTAATATCAAATCTGAAAAAATGCGGATACGGTGAAATTTTCAACCCACCAATTGGAGTCGCCATATTGCATTTCAAAAAAATAATTTTAACGTGTTAATAAAATCTAAATCTAAACCCTTCAAGCCCCCTAATACCAATCTTTACCAAAATTTCCAGACCGTCATTGCATCTGACATATTAGATTTTCTTAAATTAAATTTATATTCGCTATTTACATCCTCAAAAACGATTCAGTCCCACCTTTGAACAAAATCGAAAAATGTCAAATTTTGAGTCCGCTATAGTAGATGCGTCATATTGATTCCTTATAAAATACTTTTAAATTCATAGTTTACACCATCAAGAACCCAATATATCCGTTTTGGAGAAAATAGAAAAATTGAATCCTCCAGATTGAGTGTTTCAAAAAATATTTTAAATTCGTAATTAACAATAAAAAAATCCCCCAATACTGATTTTAGACAAAATCGAGACATGTAGAATCTTTAATCCGCCATCTTGAATCCACCATATTTAATTTTTTTAAAATTATTTCAGATTCGTAATGTGCGATCCCAAAAACTCCCCCATACCAATTTTGAAAAAAATCGGACAAAATTAATTTTTTTTTGCCATATCATATACGCCATATTAAATTTTTTTAAAATAATTCTAGATTCGTTATGTGCGACCCCAAAAACTCCACTCTACCAATTTTAGAGAAAATCAGATAAAATAATTTTTTTGTCCGCCATATTGGATCCGCCATATTGAATTTTTTAGAAATATTTTGAATTCGCTATGTGCGACTCCGAAAACTCCCCCACACCGATTTTGGACAAAATCGGACAAAACTGATTTTTTCGTCCGCCATATTGAATCCGCTATGTTGAATTTTTTAAAAATAATTTTAGATTCGTTATGTGCGATTCCGAAAACTCCTCTATATCAATTTTGGAGAAAATCGGATAAAATTATTTTTTTGTCCGCTATATTGGATCAGCCATATTGAATTTTTTAAGAATATTTTGGATTCGCTATATGCAACTCCGAGAACTCCCCCGCTATAATTTTGGAGAAAATCGGACAAAATTAAGTTTTTTTGCCCACCATATTGGATCTGCCGTATTGAGTTTTTTAAAAATAATTTCAGATTCGTTGTGTATAGCCCCGAAAATTCCCACATACCAATTTTGGAGAAAATCGGACAAAATTAATTTTTTTGGCCGCCATATTGTCAGCGCCATCTTGGATTTTACTGCACCAATTTTATCAAAAAAAATATGGGACTACTGCAGCAACTTCCTGAACATAACGTAAAAAATTTCATTCAAATCGGTGTCGCCGTTCCAGAGTAATCGATGTACATACATAAAAAAAAACTACATAGTGGACGAATTGAGAACCTCCTTCCATTAGAAGTCGGTTAACAAAGCGGAACACAATTGCAACAATGTTTGGACTCCAAGTGAACCTGTATTATCTTACAATTGGAGGTCAAATTACAAATATACACAAAAACTATAATTATGGATGCCCGCTAAACCCAATAAGAAAATGGATGCCGGAGAACCTCTTGCAAAAGCCGTTTTATAGACGCTCAGATATACATCGGAGTTTTGATGTATATCTTAAATGATTCGAAATTTTTAGGAGGGAACAAATGATGGTCGCTCCAATTTCGCTAAAACAAGTTTTGCACTTCTACAGGCTAAGGTGACCGTCCTATGCAAAAATTTTTATAACAAAGTTGTGGATAATTAAAAGACGTATCGTTTATTCCGTTGCATGATCGATTTTGTCGCTAAGTTATTGCAAAAAACTGAAATTAGCACCAAATTATTCAGCCTTAATCTACTTAACCATTTTGTATCCCTAGAATTTTGGATATACCAATAATGGAATGACTAAAACATATACTCTTTTATGGTACTTATGTAGGATGTCTTGAAACAAAGTCAGAAAACTCGAGGAAGTAATTCTATATGATAATATAAAGGTAGTAAGTAACTTTAGAAATGTCAAAATCTCAATGGTTTCCTAGGTAAAGTTTTTTTTTCTGTTTCAAGTTGGGAAAAAAGTTTTACCTGTAAATGAGATTGTTCATTACAGTTAATATTCATACCAAATATCAACTTGATCCGTCAAGAAATTGAATCTGAATTAAGAACCAAAAAAAAATGAATTTATTTATATGTAACAAGGGAACCATTGAGATTTTGACATTTTTTAAAATTAATTGCTACCATTATTTTACCATGTACACTCACCTCCTTAAGTTCCTATATTGCATCCTTAAAACCCTTTGGAGGTTCTCATTGCATTACAAATGAGCATTTATACAGAGCTTCACAAGCGTTTAAATATTACCTCTCGTCGTCTTTATTCATTTCTAGGATCTTTCAAATTCGACCACACGTGCTTTCATAAGAAATATATCCCTACTGTTGTTGGTTCCTCCCAGGATTCGGGGTTGATCCAAATTGACGTATGAGTTGCTGTACAGGGCTTAGTCTTGAACTTAGCTTGGGTAAAACTTCTTCTTTTATGTACATATAGCTGAGGTGTAACAAATCATTGGCGACCCGATCTTTGGTCACCGAGGTTTCACCAATTCCACACAGGGAGCCTGAAATGTCACCCACCTCATTTGACTTGTGAGATGAAATATGGGGAATTCACGTTGTTGAAATTATTTAAAGAAGATTCTTTTTTGAACAATTGGAATAAAAAAATATTTTCAAGAAGATTTTAACCCAAGAAGGCTATAGGATAAACAATGAGTCGATATATATATATATATATATATATATATATATATATATATATATATATATATATATATATATATATATATATATATATATATATATATATATATATATAACCGATAAACCAAACAATCACAATTTAAAACGCGGAAAATATTCTCATTGCCGGTTTTAATTCTATCTTATAAACTAAGGTCATGATTACAAATTTAAATAATTGTCTTTTATTAAAATTCTTGAAATAAAATGTTTATGTCACACAAAGTCACAAAAGTTTTTAGAGGGCTGATCATCTCCTTCACAAGATTCACTAAAATAAATTTAATCTTATATTCAGATTATAGTCGGCACTAACTGTCTTTTTTTACTCTTTGCTTACTTGCGATTTAATTGAGCATCAAGTGATTAAAGTTAACATTAAAATAAGACATGCTTTGTTTTAATCAAAGTATGAAATGAAAAAATTAAATTTCTAAAAATCAAAATTTAATTCAATCCAACTCAACGGCAGTAAAGTTTTATAAGGAAAACTAAAACAAACTTGATTTTCTAGGAAGAAAATCCCTCGATAAATTCGTCGAACCGAAATTTTAGTCACTTTAAATAGTTACTATTAATTCTTTAATCACGATTTAAAATCAAAATCGAATTATTTAAAGCCAAATAATAAATTAATCAAAATGTCGAAGTTCAAAATCAAATGTTGGAAAAATTTCCAGAATCAAATTCTTGACAGTGACGTAATCGATAATTCTGAAAGAATGCAAAAAATCAGATATAATCTCCCAAGTTTAAAGTTTTGAAAAGAAAAAATTTTAAAAAATCACGTGAAAAAGTTAACGATAATTTATTAAGATTCAATATCCATAATTAACAAAATAATCGGAAAAAATCTCAAGAATCAAATACTTGACTATAACATCATCAACTAACTAACGAGGAATGCGGAAAAATTGAGCATAATTTTCCACAGTATCAATTAAAATTATTTGCGAAAAAATACTTACAAATTACAAATTATCTTTCACTAAAATGAAATATCAAATCCATATCAATTTTCATCAGGAAGCCAGAATTAATTATTTTTTTGATTAAAATAGAGCTTAATTAGAATAATTAATGATTAATTGAAAAAGGATTGGAATTAATTTACATTCGGTAAAGCCATACTCGGTATAATCCAGAATTCTGCTTAATGGAAAAACGTTAGTTATTCCGGGATTAACGTCCGCTAACTAGTCACGAACAAGAATGGTGTGGATTTAAATGCCATAATCGAGAAGAAGATTTTTCAAACAGTCACAATCAAGGAAATTCCGCACTTCACTTACTAAATCGTTAAGAATTGCACGACCGTAAATAGCAGAATTAGCGTAGGTTAACTATCATCGTTCAGCACGAATTTTTCGGATTTGGAGACGCATTAATTTACTATAGAAAAGCCGCATTTCGATACGAAATATTATGTATTCGGCCATTACGAAACCAACGAGTTTTTCAATTTAGAGTTTCTGGAAATAAGACGAAATTTCTACCTGTTTGAAGTTTCTCGAAAAAACATAGAAAAATAAAAATTTTTCCGAACGTTAAGTATGCGTAAAAAGTGTGAACGTTTAACATACGTTTAAATAGTGGAATAAAAAAGTCCGGGAAAATATGCATAGAAACGCGCATAAATCGTTTATACTACGATATAGTGATCAAAAATTTATACTTTATTACAATTTTTATTGAATGCTAAGTGAGGTCCATTCCCTGTACTGTAACATTACAGCTTACAGAGTTCGCCATTAACAAAAATAGGCTAACTAGGATCTTTCTGCTATGTTCTTTCTTCTGATGACTTCACTCTGAATCTCTTCAGCTGGTTTTTATTAACTTTTAGCTTACGAGTTAACGAATTTTTCTTACTCAACAGATTTTATACGACGAAAAAACACTGCACAATATGTTTCTTCTCGAATTTCTTCTTAAGGCCGTCGCAAAAAGATCGGCTTCTCCAATGTTGCGTCGGCATAAAGAGTCGACGATCCTCTTGATATTCGCAGAAAGGTGGCGACCAAGATACATGTAATTATTGAAACTTTCCCTATCACGTACTGAATGGAAATTGTTTTTTCTGGTAGAGCATCGCAAAGACAATTCTCGAGGTATTGCCTGAGTCGAAATCCCCCGTTTGAAATGTCCCCGTAGCTTTCGTGTATTGGCGTACAAATGATAAATTACTTGCCAACGGCAAGAAATTCCGCGTGATGTGGAATGATTGGCTCTGATATCTCGTGACCTGATACGAAAATACGTTTTCTCGTACGTCGTTAGGAAGTTTTATTTTTCCATTATCTTCGTTTTCGCTGTTTAGACGACGGTAACAGTAAAAATTATCAATTTCCCTGCTTTAGATCCCGAAAGGCTTATCAAGATCTAGACGAGCTTGAATTTATGCGGAGCTATGATCACGTTTAGTCTCTAAATCGATCGTATGTCTCGTTCTGAATGATGAAATGCTACGTGTTGTTTTCTTTCTTCTCTGTTTGTCCCTTTCGTGGACTTTCATAACCAATGTAGTTTCCTCAAAGATGTTTATTAAATCTCGTACTGAATTACTAGACACTTCTGTAGAAACATCATTCTTGACTTTTTGATATTTTTGGTTTGCTAAGTCAAGCACTACTCCCGTAGAGATTCATTTATTTATTTAAATAAGCACTTAACAGCTTTAAGGAATCCAAGTACAAAGTACTTTCAGTGGTCATTTTTAAAATTATATGATATAAAAAAATGTATGTCTGTCCATAAACAAATCACATTCAGGCGGTACTGTATTACATAAGCTACAAGTTCTATATAAAGGTAAATTAAGGGCAATATTGGAGATTACATGGGGCAAAAAAAACAAATTTGGATTTCTTGTACTATACTTTGGCACAATAAAGTTTACTGACAGCAATATCTCCCAATTTTCAGTAAAACCCCTTAATAATTTAAATAAATATAGCAAATAAGTAATTTTTCTTCTTTTTTCAAATGTGTTCATATTATATTTTTCCTGCAAGAATTCCTTCGAAATGTTAAAGTCTTATATGCCTGATTCCTTAAAATACATATATCTTAACACTTTGTTTTGTACTGTTTCAATGCTATATTTATGAAACCGATAATATGGATTCCATATCTGACTACCATACTCTAAAATGCTGCGGACAAATGTCTCGAACAATACCCTTATATACTGATAGCTGTTGAAGTCTCTAGCGCTTCTAGCAATGAAGCCATAAGTGTGAGACGCTCTATTACAAAGAGGTTCTATATGTGCTTTAAATGTCAGCTGCTCATCAAAAGTGATCCCCAAAACCTTAATCTCGCTGACTCTGTTTAGTGTTGTGTTTCGCATGTTATACACATACATACATAGATTTCTTTTTTCTAGTATAAGATAGTACTGTCTATGTTAAAATGAAGCTTATTTTTTATTGACCAATTAACTAATTTGTTTATATCAGATTGAAGTAAAATACAATCATTCAAAGAGTTTACAACTCTGCAAAGCTTTAATTCGTCAACAAATAGTTTAATTTTGAATCATTTGCACCAAATGTGACAGTAATATCGTTGATGAACATAAGAAAAAGCAGCGGACCGAAGTTGGAACCTTAAGGAATTCCTGATGATGGTACAAAAGAGCGAGAGGTATAACCTCTAAGAATAACACATTGCTCTCTATTAATTAAATAAGATATTAGCCATAACAAATTTGGATGAAACCCATATTGCAATTCCAACTTCTGCAATTCTGCAAAAGTATAGAATGGGACACCACATCGAAGGTCTTGGAGTTGTATATTGACTTAAACACGATTATCTCAAATATCATGACCATTGCAGAGAGCACGGCAACTAGTCTGTAAATTTTTATATCAGTTCTCAAGCGCTTCTTAAAAAACAGGGCAAATTTTAACTTTTTTCCATTCAGTAGGAAAAACATTGGTTTTTAGGCTTATATTAAATATAGTTTTTAGCGGGAATCTAAATACGTCTATGAGACGCTTAATTATAAAAGCCGGGATACCATCAGGACATATTGCCTTGCCTACTTTAAGTGCTGCAATAGCGTCAACCACATCGCTGTCACTGACGGAATCAATCATAATCATGTCAGAACATATATTTTCTATCAGCTCGTCATTTAGAGAAACATCGGCAGAATACACCCCGCCAAAGTACTCAGCTAAAGGCGTCGCGCACCTGTTTGCCAGTGCTACATTGCCTTCCATCAAGAGGCATCCTGCTTAGTATATGTTTTGTTTCTTTATTATTAACGTAATTCTAAAAAGACTTGGGATCATTACGTATAGTTTGTTGAACTTTATTTATATAATTTTTATGTGCCCGTGTAACATTTTGTTTAATTTTTCTTCTAAGCCGTGACAACCCTAGGTTTTGGACATAGTTATATTTCTTTTTTAATTAGCTTCTTAGTCGATCCTTTCTTTTCAGGTTATTTATTATTGTTTTGCTACACCAAACAGGATATAATCTGTTACATACACCGGCCTTAGGCATACATATTTCAAATATATTATATATTTCACTATAAAATAGTTCGACTGCTTTATTAACATCCACAGAATTTTCCACAAAAGACTAGTTCACATTAAGAAACATGTCATACAGCAATTCAAAGTCAGCCCTTCTAAAGTTGTAGTTACTCGTCATACTTCGCTTAAGTTCAGATTCCCTCACATAACCAAGCCCAATTTTAGTTTCTAAGATCAGATGATGACTGTCCTCAAGCACAAGGCTGTACGCAGCTCTCGAAACCATACAGTGTATCTTATTTAGTATAACATCCAACATATGTCCCAAAGAACTAACGTTTTTATTGTGCTGAAAGCAGCCATAGAAATCAAGAAACCTTATCAATTCAGTTACAAAAGAGTCTTTAATACTATTTTTATAGAAATTATTTAAGTTCGAAATGTAAAATTTGCCCAAAACCAATTACAAAATTTTGCCCTATTACATGCGATAAACTCTCAAAATAATTAAATAAACATTCGTAAAGTTCCAGTCCACAACCGGGCGCAATATAAACAACAAGAAAGTATATTTGAAAATAGTCATTAATTGTTACACTTACAAACGTTTTTTTGATACCCAACAACACTCCACCTCCACTTTTTTTTATCACCCTGTTCATGTTTACGATCCTCGCGGTCCACACAGAAGGTTTATGGGAGAGGCTTTGGTGTTTAGGTCTCTTACGTTTTGATATAGTACGGTAAATTCATTTTTACCCATGATACCCCTATAATCGACTCTACTAGAATTGGCCGTATGTAAGTGTTACCCAAGCCAAGTATAGAGGATCCTTTCACGCTGTTTTTTTTTCAGTAGATTAAAGCATGTTGGACATTTTATATCATATGAAGAGTGTGAAATCTCTAATGAGAAGGTAGACTTCTCGTTCGATAATTTACAGTTAATATACTTTTGAACGGTGTTACTGCATTCCTTTGCATCATGGCCTAAGCTACTACAATTTCCACATATTTGTTGTGATGTACACTCTGTAGACATATGGCCATAACCACCACAAAAGTCCCGCCAAAACCACCTGGGTTGCTTGAACTGCCGCCCGCCTCATTTAACTTTTACAAGAAGAGGGGATTTTGGGGAGTTTTGGACCATTTTGCGATTGAATATTTCATTCTTGATCCTGTAGAAACGAATTATCAAGAAATTGTTTACTGACGGTGGGCTATGTTTGTTTTGTCTGATTATCAAGGAAGGTCGATTAATCAGAGAATTGGATTAAGACTTTTTATTTAAGTTTATTCTAAACTTACTAATTGTATTTAGTTAGAGAATTGACATTTTCTGAAATCTTCTTTCTTCTTATTATGTTCCGTATGTGCGACATCCTGTTATCTTCTTTATTAATCTCTGAATTGCGAGAAGTGACCTCTATCCGTCAATTTCAGCACTACCAATTATTTTCCGTTCTTCTAAATTCACGAGAAGGTTTATAGTCTTTCATGATTTAGATTTATTTTCACTAGTTTATTTAACGATTTGAATAACCTCGCTATTTATCCAAGTTTGTCACTTTGAACTATTTTAGGATCCTTCGTATAGAATCGAACGAGCGTAGGCTATCAAAGATTTTGAAATTCGAAGTCGAATTTTATATCTGAATCGCGATCTTTATTGAACTGAGTAATTTAAATTATGGTTGCTCTCTTGATAAAAAGTCCTCCCAAATATCAGAGTTCGCCACTAACGATATTACCGCCTAATAGACGAGATTACCTTGGCCTTTCTGGACGCAAGCTTCTTTATTCTTCTTTTCTTGGTACGAATTTTTAATTCGAATCCTCTTTGGTCTAGTCAACACAAATAAGGAACCTGCGTTCTTATTTAGCCGTCGTAAGCAAAGCAGCGTCCTACGTTACACTATCGTAAGCAGCTTAGTGGTCCTCTTCAAGCTTGAAAGGGACGCTCCAGGATAATCTCTAGAACTTTTAATCCCTACACATGTGTTGCATTGTCCCGAATTCTTCTGGTATTATGATTACTGAAATGATGGCATTCCTATTGTAAATTCTTCACCTTTCTCTGACGTAGTAGAAGTGCCAGACCACTGAGTAACGGCAGAGAATTTCACGTTTCGCAGAGTAAATGCTTCAAAAGTCTTATTTACTCTCTTATGCATGTGTGTGTCGGTTTACATAAATTTTTTGATTGTTGGGGTTTTTCCGATTCACGTCAGTAACAAACTCAGAAGCATCGAAATTTCTCGAACCTAGCCACGGCGGTTGTGGTAAGTCTACGCGTCCATCGTTAATTGTCGGTGGGAAAGAGATGTTTGGATGATAACTATGCACATTACGTGAAAAATTCCGATCTAAATTCGTTAGAAGAACGAGCTTTGTTGAGGTTGATAACTATGCACTATGCACATTATGTGAAAAATTCCGATCTAAATTCGTTAGAAGAACGAGCTTTGTTGAGGCGAGACGATGAAGTAAATTTTGTTGTTCCGTTTTAGCGTGAGTCTACTACTTCCGGTAAACTATGAATGTTTTGAGTAAATTTGTTCGAAGTTTGTTTTGAATTTTATCCCGGTTGTGAGTCGTAATCGTCCAGATCTGGGGTAGACTCAAAACATTTGATTAATTGTTGTATTGGACTCACGGTTGGAGCTAACTTTGGTAACTTTTTCATGTTTGATGATTTGGGATGATTTAGCAAGTCAAGGGTAACTCGGAGCGGAGTTGCCGGGGACTCATCTTTAGCACCCGGGGAGCCAGAAATGTCACCCGCCTCATTTAACCTGTGGGGCGTAATACAGGGTGATGACATTCTGGATCAAATTAATTGAAAGAAATACAATGACTTCTATTCAGTCTTTCTGGAAAATAAAATTGCAAAAACGCAGAAAAAGTTTGTATGCATAAGCTTGTAAATTGATTTCAAATGCAAATTAATTTTTTACCATTTCACAAGTTTTGTTTAAATACTATTATTCTTTAATTGTTTTAATTTAACACTCGAAATATCTTTGATTTTTTTCTTGTCTTTTTTCACAAGTGAATGAAAAAGTTTTTAAAATTAACTAACATTAAAACAAGACAAGCTTTGTTTTAATTTAATTAAAGGCGAAATCTAATTAGCTGACATTTTGATTCATTTCAAATTAATTTAATATTTGAATGTGTTTAATCAGGATGAAGAATCAATCTTCTAGCAAGAAAATATTTTTGACCAATCGTCAATACGAGAACTTAGTATCACTTCGAAAATACTAGGGTTAATTTTCTTAATAACCGAGAAAAAAATAAAAGTTTACTTATGGACAAGTAACTTTTAATTTCAAAAGAAATTTTGTTATCGAACAACGAGGAACTTTGAATATCGAAAGAAGTATGGAAAATTGAAATAAATTAATTTTTAACAACTAATCTATCGTTAGAAAACGTTTAAATTCAAAGTGAAGCAACAGTAATTAATTATAATAATTAATTAATACATGGAATTGCAAAAATCAAAATTCGAAATTTCAAAAAATTTCAAAAATCAAATTCCTGACAGTATAAATTTTCAATAATTGTTGAAGAGTGTGAATGAATCAATCAAGGTTTACAAAATTTTAATTTTTTCCAAATTAAAATTGTCACTAAAAAATCGAGAATCACTTTTCTCAAAGTGTCATCTCTAAAAACTATTTGGAAGTCAATCACAAGTCGTTCTGACTTAAAATTCGAAATAAAACTTTTTGTCAAAAAAATCAAGAATCACTTTCGTGGCAGTTACGTCATCAGTAATTAATCGTAAAAGATGAAGAAATAAAAAAAGTTTTTGTCCAAGACTAAATCTAAAATTTTCCAAAATTCATAAAATCAAGAATCATTTTCTTGACAGTGACGTCATGAAGTGTGTAATTTGCAAATTGTTAATCAAGCGGAAAAATTAAACATAACTTTCCAAAGTCTTAAATAATTTCGCTATATTATCTTTACCGAAATCTTATATCAAAATATCCGTTTTATTTTCTATCAGAAAATCGCTAATTTGGTTATTAATTAAGTTACTATCAGAACAAAGCTTAATTGGAAACGCGTACTATCAAAGTATTTTTAATTGAGGAATGTAAAATAAACTTAACAAAGCTCAATTGTAAGATTGTCACAAGAGTTTATCTTAATTAGTAAAACTAATTGACAAAATCCAGCATTTCGCTGTCGTAAAATGAACGCTTATTTTCGATATTGATATCCGAAAAACAAACCTAACTGGTGTCGCATATGAATAAATATTTTTTCAATGTTTAATGTCGAAGAAAGTCTTTATCGAGGAAAGTCGCAAATCGAAGAAAACGTATTGTTAAAATATACTGTCTAATTTGCGGAAATTTCGTATTTCGCTATTCACAGTCGTTTGGTTTTCTGGAGAAGTGAATGATATCCTTACTAACAAACTAGCGGTGGAATAACTGAACCCGTTCAGCACAAAAAGTCCAATTCGTATATGCAACGAATTAAGAAAAAGAGTCCCAATCGGTCAATGAATTGTCTTTGAATCGTATTTGAATTAAATTTGAAATATATTCCGAAATACACCGTCACATCCGCGGAAATTTCGCACTTCGCTACTCGCGGTAGTTTGGTTTTTGGTGGATCATAGACGATGAATTTATTAACAAACTAGCTATGGAATAACTGGGTGCATTGAGGCACGAAAACTTCAATTTGCATACGCAACAAATTAAAGGTTCACAATCGGTATTTTGAAAAATGTTTTTGGCTTTCGCTCGCGAAAAGATTAACAAGTTTTTCATGAAAGTTCGGAGAAATAAAACGCGATTTATTTCTAATGAAAGTCTCTTGAAAATATCCATTTAAAAATGCAGAAACTTTACCGAATAAATATAAACGTTTTGTTTACGTTTACCGAGATAAAAAATGCTTTTATATTGTAATAAAAATATTTATCGTGATAAATAGTGTTTATCAGAATGTCTACAAAAACATGGAACAACAATCCATGGAAAAAATGCGTAGAAACGCGAACAAATGGTTTTGCTTGCGATTTACGAAAATTATATTGTTAAATTTACGAGAATTTTGCGATTGTTTTGACAATAATGAGAATAAGAAAATGTCAAGTGAGGTTCATCTCCTATATAGTATCATCACTACATACAGAGTTCTCCATCATCGAATTGGCGCATAAAAATAGGTTATCTTAGACCTTTTTGCTAAATCTTGGTTCTTAAGTCTACACTTCTGGAGCTCTTCAGCCAAGTTTATGAATTTATTAATTTCTTTCATATGATTAGTTAACGAATAAACCTCTACAGTTTAACAGAAGAAAACTTAGCCCAAGTATCTTCTAAGATTTCTTGTTAGAGCATCGTTAACAGGTCTACCCTCCAACGTTGCGTTAACGCTACAGCTTAACGGTTCTCTTGATGTCCGCAAAAAGGTGACAACCAAGATACCTCTTAGTAGTTCAACTTTCCCTATCACGTGTTGAAATAAGAAAATCAAAAGAAAATAGCGCTTGGAATGATCGAATGCAGGTTGATATATCAATAAAGCTAAGTAGTGAACATAACCCGATTCTCTCAATCCCCCCACTCCTCGACCTTGACCTTGACCTTGCTTCACCCCTCTTTGCCCCCCCCACATGTCCTTGTCATTGACCTTGAAAGTGCACGTGTGCTTTGGCCTTGGCCTTGTGTTCAAGGTTGTGTGTGACCTTGACCTTGACCTTGGTCGAGACGACCTTGACTTTGTTGAAGGTCATCTTGGATGTGTGACCTTGAAGATATGTTACGTGGTTGGGGGTGACCTTGAATGGTTTTATATAAGGTATGGGGCAGTTTCATTCATCAGTTGGCTCTGACTTGTATAGGTAGTACATGTGTTAATATTTGACAAATCATGGCATATGTTTGTGAAAATTGCGGTTCTAAGTTTACTAATATTTATAATATGAGACGTCATCAAAGAGAATCGTGTGCGGCGAGATTTAATGAAGTGCCTGGAGGAAAACGGCTCCGAATTGAAGAGTATACATCGACGATTCCGGTAATTAATTGCGCTACATGTAATGTAGATGTTCCAATAAATCATATGTCAGCGCATAAACGAACACAACAACATAAAAATAATTCATGTTTGCCGGTATGTCATGGTGTGCAACTCGTTGAATGTGCCTTCAAAAGGAGAATTGCAACCTATCGGGTTAGCAGTGATATGGAGCATTCCGATTACATAATGTTCTTTGCAGACATTAAATCCAAGGTGGTGGAACTTGTTAATAATTTATTGCGTGCGCATCATGCTTTAAAAGTTAACATGACAGCGGTTGGCGAGTACATGCTTCCATCACAAGAAATATTCAGTGAAAAATCCTTCAACACTGCTAATCAAATAATTAGTGTAGAAAGTGATTTGGATGCCGTTTACCATTCTTTCACCGAATTAATAAAAACGCAGGCGACAGAGTTCCAGGAGAAAGATTCAGGTATGGAAAAATCAAAACCCGATAAATTAAACTGATTTTTATATATTATTTTTCTTGTTATAGGATGGGCTCTTGTGCGAATTTTATACTTGGAAGTTGGTATCAACAAGTATATGCCTATGGGTGGCTCATCATACATCAAGTTGTCGTATTCTATTGAAAGGAAAGGAGCTGTCGTCAATGTGATTAACCAGGACGAATTTTGCTTTGCGAGGGCTGTAACATCAGCATTGTTTCCTCCAACAGCAGTGCCTTCACAGAAGACATCCTACCCCCATTTTTCTAGAGTGCTAAATGTAACAGGTATGGATTTTCCAGTAAAATTACGTGACATTAAAAAATTTGAGGAAATGAACAACATATCAATTAACGTATACGGTCTGGAATCTAAATATGAAAATAATGAAGTAATACATGAAGTTATTGGTCCACTGAGGTATGCGTCAAAAAAGTTGGATAGGCATGTAAATTTATTGTTAATTACAAAAGACTGTAGTAGTAAAGATGGCGGTGAACATTTTTGTGATACGACTTGTTCAAAGAGTCATTATTGTTGGATTCGGGATTTATCACGTTTAGTTTCAAGTCAAATTAGTTGTCAACAACATAAAATATATTTCTGTGATGGTTGCCTCATTTATTTTAGTACACCGTCAGCTTTAACTTTACATCAAAGCTACGATTGTAACCACATTTTCACGCAAACACCC
Organism: Diaprepes abbreviatus; assembly: GCA_034092305.1. Classification (NCBI taxonomy): domain Eukaryota; kingdom Metazoa; phylum Arthropoda; class Insecta; order Coleoptera; family Curculionidae; genus Diaprepes; species Diaprepes abbreviatus. The sequence continues at coordinate 1,160,461 of JASJET010000083.1, forward strand.
TCAGTGGATTTAAAAATCGATAAATTTGGAAAGAGTGTGCCGGAAAATATTTTAAAATTCGAGGGTATAGAAAAGCAAATGCGCGTTCCATTCGTGGTTTATGCAGATTTCGAATCCGTTTTAAAACCCGTTGAAACGGTACAACCAAACCCACAAAATTCTTACACTGTAAAAAGTTTTAAACATGAACCATATTCTTTTGCTTATTTAATTAAATGCTCTTTTGACGACTCACTTTCGAAATTTGAGCTATTTCGGGGGAATAATGCAGCTCAAGTCTTTGTGGATCGTATCGAGTGTGATTTAAGGGCTCTATACAACACATATTTAAAAGACATTAAGCCTATGAAACCGTTAACGCCTGAAGAAAAAAGGGAGTTTAATGATGCTAAAATATGTGGTATATGTGAAGGCCCTTTTGAAGAGGGTGAGATTAAAGTACGAGACCACTGTCACATAACTGGTGCAAAAAGATTTGGTGCTGCACATTCCGTTTGTAATTTAAATTATAAATTACCCTCTTTTATCCCTATCATCTTTCATAACTTAAGCGGCTACGACAGCCATTTATTTATAAAAGAGTTATGTAAATATGGGGATACAATTGGTGTTTTGGCTCAAAGTAAGGAAAAGTACATATCATTTACCAAAAGCATTTATGTGCACGATTATTTTGATAGTAAATGTGGAAAAGTCAAGAGGAAATATTTAAAGTTGCGATTTATTGATAGTTTTAAATTTCTGTCAACGTCTTTGGAAAATTTAGGCAGCGGTTTAAACGACGACGATTTTATTGAAACGCGGAAACATTTTTCAAATATCAACCAATTTAATTTGATGCGTCAAAAGGGTGTTTTTCCCTATAGCTTTATTGACTCTATAGAAAAAATGGAAAATACATGTCTTCCAAGTAAAGATGAATTTTATGATAATTTACGGGAAGAACATATTAGCGATGAAAGCTATAGAAGAGCAAAAGAAGTATGGCGTTTGTTTGGGTGTAAAACTTTGGGGGACTATTCGGACGTGTATTTAAAATCAGATGTGTTGCTATTGTGTGATATTTTTGAGCAATTTCGGAATAATTGTTTAAAATTCGATAAACTTGATCCGGCACATTACTATACCCTTCCAAGTTTATCATTTGATTGTATACTACGTATGACTAAGGTAGAGTTAGAGCTCTTAACTGATATAGACATGATACATTTTTTAAGAAAGGTATACGCGGCGGCATAAGCCAGTGTACAGAAAGGAAGCACATCGCTAATAATATTTTTTTACCAGACTATGACCCAACAAAACCTTCTTCATTTATAACATACCTTTATGCTACAAATCTATATGGTCATAGTATGTCACAAGCATTACCATATGGTGGTTTTCGATGGTTAAGCGAGCGCGAAATTCTGGATTTAAATATTATGGCTGTTGGTGATGATAGTTTACATGGCTACGTTTTGGAAGTGGATGTGCATTATCCGACTGAGTTGCATGATGCACATTCTGATCTTCCATTTCTAGTAGAAAATATCATACCGCCAACAGAAAACGCTAAATTACCGAAATTAATTCCTAATTTACAAGATAAAAAAAAATACATTGTACACTATAGAACTTTAAAACAAGCCATCGCCAACGGCTTAGTGGTAATGCAAACCCATCGAGTATTACAGTTTAAGCAATCAAAATGGCTAAAATCGTATATTGATTTTAATACCAATTTACGTAACAAGGCCACCACAAAATTTGCGAAGGACACTTTTAAATTAAAAAATAACGCGATATTTGGTAAAACTATGGAAAATGTGGAAAATCGAAAGGATATAAAATTAGTAACACATTGGGAGAACAGTGTAGGCAGAAATGGAGCTAGAGCACTAATATCCCGCCCCAATTTCAATAGTAGCTCGATATTTACCGAGAACTTTGTTGCTATACATATGAATAAAGTTAAAATATTGTACAATAAACCAATTTATATCGGTTTTTCCATATTAGATATATCAAAGACTGTAATATACGATTTTTATTATAATTTTATTAAATCCAAGTTTGGCGATGATGCTTCGTTACTTTACACCGATACTGACTCGCTTATATTAAAAGTGTATACGGAAAACTTTTATCAAACTATATCAAAAAACCCCGAAAAATTCGATACATCAAATTACCCCGAAATTAATAATTTCAACATAATTAAAAGTAATTCTGTAGTTGGTAGAATGAAAGATGAGTTTCCTGGTGATCCGATAATAAGTTTTTATGGTACCGGCGCGAAGGCTTATTATGTAAAGTCCATTAATAATGAATTAAAAAAAGCCAAAGGTATCAAAAAATGTGTTATCGAGAAAGACCTTCATCAGGAAGACTACCAAAGAATTGTTGAACGGGGTGGTTTGATATTAAGAAAGATGAAGACATTTAGAAGTGAATTACATAACATTTATACCAACATAATAAATAAAGTAGCATTGTCACATAGCGATGATAAACGTTATGTAATTCCCAGTTCAACCAAAACTCTACCTTGGGGGCATGCAGACATAGATTTTTACAAAACAGACCCGGAAGAAAACTTAGCAAATTTAGTCACCGTGTTGGAATCATTTCTAAGTCAGGACAGCACGTAATCTGGAAAATCCATATTTCATTATTTGTATTGTTTTTATTATTTCTATTAAACATACAACATTAATATGTAACGATAGTATTGTAATTTTTTTTTTTTTTTTTTTTTTTTTTTAAATAAAAAACATGTATTCATTACTTGATTGCTTTTTTATTGAACCTTTATTTTAAAATTATAAATATAATGAAGTGTCGACAAATAACAAACTGTAAAAGTTATTGATGAAAAATTTGTCTAATAGTAAATTAAACGCACAGGTCTACGAGTAAGTGTTTAATGTGAAACAGGTTTGCTGACAAGATCCTCCATAGTCTTTTCAATTTTCAACATTCTAGAGTTAAGTTCATCACGCAGTTCGTCTTGCCTAAGTTCATATATTGCAATAACAGTATCATCAATGTATCCTCTAAGTTCTTGGCCGGTTTCAATTAATTTCTTGCGTACGTAACCTTCAAGTTGGTTTCTGAATATATCTTTAATAACCATTGTTGAGTCATGTAAAGCTTTCTGCGTATCTTGCACACACTGAGCAAGGTTATTATCAACATAATTTCGTGTGGTCGCATCGTCTCCTTCAAGAGGTTCTGCTAAATAGCACAATCTTTTGCTTCCCATGTCGTAATCTCCATTAGGTGTAAGTTTAAAACCTATTCCTGAAGGACCTCGCATAAAGTTAAAATCCTTAAATTTTATTTTGCGACCGAACTTATCAATAGTGTTTACTTCTGACATTGTTATGTGAGACTGATTTGAAACCATTAGATTTCACCCTAATATATGGTTCTATTTCATTAATAAACGGACTCTGCAGAAAAATATGGATTGCAAAACGTATTTTAGGTGATGTTTAATAAATACACATACAGATTCATTTTACTATTGTTTTATTGAAAAAAAAATTAAAATATAACAAAAGATTGAGTTTACTTTTTATTATTAAAAAAATAAAAAAAATAACAAACAAAAAAATTAAAAATTAAGAAATAAAATACATGTTAATTTCTTCTGTACAGGTAAGCTTCTTCTATGACCCAATTTCTTCTCTGGATGGCACGTTCATTAATGTCCTTGAACTGGTAGTAAACTAGTCCACAAAAGCCGCATTGTACAAATTTAACCCTGAAAAGGTCAATGTAGTTGAAGTCGTACGTAAGATCATTTCGCCAGCAGATACCTAGTCTTTTACAATGATGACAAGCTAAATAAAAATCTTTTGGTATATGACTGTATCTTTTGGCTGCTTCACTAGGTTGTTCATCAGTTGGCAACATGATGTTTGAATATGTTGTACTTTTCAATCGCGGTACTCTAATTATGTATTACTTTTTAAAATAACCTTGACAGGACCAAAAAAAAATCCTTGAAAATTACAACCTCGAAAACGACCCTGACATTGACGGGTACTTTGACCTTGGCCTTGGCCTCGCATCTAACAAGTTTAGTACTATATTTATATGCTTCTTTAAAATAACCTTGACAGGGACAAAAAAAAAATCCATGAAAATTACAACCTTGAAAACGACCCTGGTATTGCCGGTTACGTCGGCCTTGGCCTTGGCCTTGCATCTGACAAGTTTAAATATTATACTTAATGCATCGAACAAAAGGAATAAAGGTGGTGTAGTGGGGGAAATGGGCATAAAAGCAGACTTGCTGGCTCGAGCTCTTCACAGTTCGTCAGAACAGCAAACAGTACAGTGCTAAGAAAAAGTTAATTGTGTGAGTTTGAATATCGAAAATGTCGAGTGTACGGTCTCTTTTAGATGCTCTTGACGTGAGCTGCGGTTCACAGCAAGGCATGCTGGATAACATGAGTGGTTTGGAAGTGTTAAGTCCGGGGGTGTTCGAGAACTGGAATGGCGTGGAGCATGAAGATGCCGAAGACCGAGCCCTCAACGATGGTCGCGACGAGGAGTTAGTTCAGTCGGCAGCGCAATTCCTGGAATGCTGGACGGAGGAGAAGGAGCCAAAGATAAATGTGATTAGTGATGTGGTTGTGCGAAAAGCATCGCGGCCTAGGGAATCTTCTCCGAAAACTTCGAAACTGAAAAAGCTCTTGACTATGCGGAAGTCGGAAATCGCCGATAAAAAAACATTTTATTCGGCGATTAAAGGTGTGGGACAAGGGAAGAAGAAAAAGTTTAACTTTAAGCGTCCCTCCACCCCTGTTCCATTACCCGACTTCCTAAAAACAGCACCAAAAGAGCCATTGTCAGTAGAAGTGGAAGTCATAGCAGGCCCCGATGGACAAACACCACCAACGCCACCAACACCGGCCAGCGTAGAGAATGAAATAGTGTCGGAGGTGAAGTCTTCCCCAGCGCCAGCGCCACTGTCGCCGATATTGGGGTGCCGGAAACCCATGAAGAAGCGGTTTAAGCGGTGTTTTGAAGGCGATGAAGTTTCCGCTGCTTCGTCGTCGTCGTCGTCGTCGTCATCGTCATCGTCTTCACCAAATAAAACCGCTTCTTCTTCGTTAATATATTCGGAGCCATCACAACCGGAGTGGGTCGAAGACTTCACCAACTCTCAGAAGACCAAATTGACCGACATTTATGCCATGAAAAAACGCTTAGTGAAAGAAGTGAACGAGTGTGCCAGTGACATTATAGAACTTGAAAGACAATTAGAGATAAAAAAGGTGAAATCTGCGCGGTTAAAAAGACAATTAGAGGACTTTAATAAATTATGTAGTAGGTGTTAGGTAGTTGTAGAGATTAGCTTTTAATTTATAGTATTAAGTTTGTAAATATATATATATATATATATATATATATATATATATATATATATATATATATATATATTGTAGTTAATAAAAAAGTGATCAAATTTTTTATATTTTATAATGAGAATAAAAATGACTTGAAAATTTATTTTTGTGTGTTATTTCATATAGGCCCTGTCCCACATAATATTAGGTAATAAAAAAAAGAGTGAATAATCCACTAAAACTACGCAATAGCAATAGTTGTAAATATTTTCTGATAATATTTACAAGTATGCTAAAACATGGTTCGGTGGTTTATGAAGTTAAGGTTCTGTCGCCAGAACTTCTAATACTTTGTATCTCAATACTGTATGTTTTTATGAAAAAAACATAAAATATTGGTTACAAAGTATTATAACCAACTAAAACTACGATCAAATTATTTTGTGGTCCTGAAAAGGACCGTTTGGTTGTAAAACATGCGACTCTTTTATTGTGTTGTGGAGTCGCACGGCCCGTCATCATCAGCGGGGGTGGCGGTGCTGTCCTCTGTATATTCGATGATGAACCGCCAAAGTTCATCCCATCTAGGATCGTTCGACTCCCACTCCAAACAATTCTCTGTGGTAGAATCTACCACAGGGCATTGGATGGGTTGTTGTTGTTGTTGAGTCGCAGACATGTTGAACTAAAATGATTGTAATAAGTATTGGTGGTCGTATATATAGAGACAAATTAATGGTGGGGGGTGAAATCAAATGTCGTATTACGTATTGAGACCAAAAGTTGTTTGTGGTCTCAAATACGAACGAACGATTTAGCACTTAAAGTTTTAATACTTTGTATCTAATATTGTATATTCTATACATACAATATTAGTAACAAAGTACTAATATGTACTAAAACTACGATCAAAGTATTTTGTGGTCCTGAAAAGGACCGTTGTTGTGTGCCCTTAAAAAGGGCCAGGGAGAGTGTGGGGCTTATGGTGCCCCATCCTCGCTGGTCGACCACCAGCTTGACGAATCGCAGGGGCCTTGTGGGTCGTCGGGTGTTGGTGATGCTGGAATTTCCAGCACCGCATCTTCCGTCGAGTCCGGCTCTGGCTGCGGCGACGGAGTTTCGAGTCTTTGTAAGACCCAATCACCCGCATCGTCTAATTCCACTAGACCCGGATCATGGTCATATACTAGCGGAATCGGCTCATCCAAGTCGTCCCAACGTAGGACGTCAATTTCAAAATCCACCTCGTCGTCGTCGTCGAAGACTTGCAGGTCTCCAACGTTGTCGGCTACGGTGTCATCACTAAAGATGGATGAGCCTCGGCTGGCGGGTCTTTCTTCCTCCATGTTCATCGTATGAGGGTTGATGAATATATGACTGTGTAACTGACCCAGTCTCATATATATAGAACTACCCCCACCCCACCAACGGATTCTAAATGTTATGTATTGGTGAGAGCTTATAGAATTATTGATTTTTTCAAAAACTTTAAATAAGGAATTAGATTTGTTTAGACAATAAGACTTATTCTTAATATTTTGTGAAGAATACATTACAAAAAAAAAAATAATAGAAACCTTGTTTGAACTGTTAACATTTTCATAGGTTCTCAAGCATATAACTTGGCACTTAAGCTACGAGACAAATCGTCGTTAAACGAATATCTCGCCCCATAAGTGACGATTACTAAACTACGATCAAAATATAATGTGGTCCTGAAAAGGACCGTTTTTGTGGCCCTAAAAGGGCCTGGGGGGAGGGTGGGGTACCTACCGTGGAGTAATACCCAACGATATTAACACCGACCTAGGTGCAGCCCTTGGTCTTCTCATTGGCGGCACCGTCGTCGTCGCTGGTGGTGTCGGCGTTGCAGGCGGTGCCGAAGGTGCCGCTCCTGGTGCGGTACCCCCGCACTCCTCACACTTACATATTTTGCCGGGCACGAATGGCCTGACAATGCCAATGATCCTTTTTGGTATATCTTCCATCTTGCCGATCGAATGTGTAATGATGAAATAATTCTAATACCGGCCTCTATATACATTCAAAAAGTTGGAGGGGGTAAGGTGGAGTGCATATATGCATTATATAAGTTTGAGAATAATATGATTTTATAACTCACCGTATCTCTGTTATGGACACAAACTACCCCCCTCCACTTTTCTAGCATATAGTACTAGACTTTCTCTACATTTTTTTCAAATAAATTTTTTTGATATTTCTAACCATTACTTTGCTACATATTTACAAAAAATGCAAATTATGCATATATTTTAATTATTTTCAGGCAAGGTAAGGAAAATTTTGAAAATGTTTTGACGGAATCGTAATAAGGAAGAGTTGAAGTATATCACACTATTTTTCCCGATTCGCTAATATAAAAAAAATTTTTTCATCGCATTTTGGATGGGCTCTGACGTCGTAACGGTTGACGATAAAAAATTGGAAAAATACATATATTGTGGGAAATTTTCTCTAGAATCAAAAAAAAAAATTTCCGAACTTCTGTCACCGCAAATAAAAAAATCGATACCTCAAAAATTGCGAAAAAATGGTGAAGGAGCCGCGCAATCGCTCTGAAACCATCAAAAATCGATTTTTTTTCCCTCCGCGGATGGGAGGGTGGAAAAGATGGTGGTGGACTTAGAAAAAAAAAAAAAAAAAAAAAAAAAAAACCTCCCCTACAACTTCCACATACTCCCGTTCGGCGGCCCTAGCTTCCTAACTCGAGAATTTCAATTTTTTCGTCTCAATTTTTTGTCATTTTTAAGATTTTCCAAATTTTTCACCATTGTATTCTACTCAAAATTCTAGGTAATTAAAGTGCTTTTATTTTTTCTCTATCTTGAACGGTTCCCGAGCTACAGCGCTTTAAAGAATTCAAATTACTAACTTTCTATAACCCTTTTTTTCAAATTTCATTTTTTCGAATTTTCAAAAATACTACAATATGTAGAAAAAAGTTCTCTCTTTAATTTCCCAATACCGTTTTTCTCTAAATCTTCAACTTTAGCGCGTATTCAGCATTTTCAAAAAAAAAAAAAATTATAATTTTTTTTACACCTTTGCATTCTCCTCAAAATTTTGGGCTATCAAAGTGCTTTTATTTTTTTTCTATCTTGAACGGTTCCCGAGCTACAGCGCTTTAAAAAATCCAAATTACTAACTTACTATAACCCTTTTCTTAAAATTTCATCTTTCCGAATTTTGAAAAGTACTACCATATGTAGAAAAAAATTCTCTTTCTAATTTCCCAATATCATTTTGCTCCAAAACTTCAACTTTGACGCGCATTCACCATTTTTCAATTTTTTTTTGAAAAAATTTTTTTTTACGTTTTTACTATCGAGAAAAATGCTTGCTTATAGTACTCGATTTCCTCTATAATTTTTTCTTATAATTTTTTTCCCTATTCCTAACCGTTACTTTCCTACAAATTTTCTAAATCGTTGTTTTCATATTTTGCCTTAAAAATTTTTTATTGTGTTATTTAAGCTCTTTTTTCCACTTAATAAACCACCATTTTCTAAATTCCCGTACTCTTTTCTTAAAGAGCGGGCTTTTCCGCCAGCTTTTTTTTTTTTTGTTGGGTTTCAAATAAATATAAAACTACTACTTCACTCATTACAAATTTATTGATTCAAGAACATTATTTTGTGTTACATATAATAGATACATTAAAATATAGATTTATTGGTCACCGAACCGTTTAATACATTATAACTAAAAAATGAGTCGTGAATAACTAATGCGTACACTTTAGTGTCTTTGGGGAATTTATTCTTTCTCGTTTGGAACTCCAATTTTACATCCACTGTCGATGAGTTAATCGCCTCTGGTTGATGACTGCAATTGATAATAAAAACGGGGTTTTTCATATATTCCGCGAACGTTATCATCGGATCGTTTATCTCGCGCCCGTAGTAGCTGCTTTGGAAGTTTTCGTAATTGTAATAGGCTGCTGCGTACAGTTTCTTGGCGAAATCTAAATTCCATCTTTCGTAGGGATAAACGGTTGAATTCAGATACAGTCTAATGTCGCATACGTCGGCGTGGGTAAACTGGGTTGCGTTTTTTTCTTTCTTGTCGCAATTATTGCTGTCTTGAAACCCGACGATTATATAGCGCGGTCTTTCCAGACTTGTACTCGTTCTCAAGGCCCACACGTCGGAAGATGTTTGCCTTAAAGCTGGTAATTCGTACAGATCCCATTTACGATATGCCATTTGAATACTGGCATTGTTTCCTCCTTTATTAATGCGAGACAGTATTTTCAATTTTTGCTTGTCGTCTGGAATGATGTGACGAATTTTCCATTCGATTTTGTCGATACTAATTTCTGCCTCTACTTCGCCGACGTAACAATTGGTAAAAGTGCGAGCTATAATCATAATAAGCTCTTGTTTTACATTGAAAACACCTTTTGCGTAATCTTCGGCGAATCCCATAAGATATTTTAAGGGTAATTTCCCGGAGAATACGTTACTTGCCGTGTCTACGATATCTTGGTTTGCTTCGTCGAGACCCCATCCGCACGTCATGAGAGATCTTTGTTGCAAACTTCCGAATGAAACCATGGTTTTTAATGTCGTCGTAACTCCAGGTTTACGAACCACGGCGACCTGCTCACCTCCCATCTCGTAGCGAATTTCATCGAACAAAAATGCGAGGGCATTATTTGATAAAAAACATCTTTTCGTTGCGTCTATGGGTTTAAATTTTCCTTCGATATATATGTAACTTTCGGCGATATCCAGTATAATATCTTGAAAATTAATGGGGATACGGACATCATCCGAATTGTTGAATGATGGAGATCCGTATGGTTTATACGTATGCTCTTCTAGACTAATAATGGAATTGTCCAAGATGGGTTCGGAGAAAACCTCTATTTTATCGCTGGTGGTGGAAATCATTTTCGCACTTTAAGACCGATTGATTTTAAAAATTTATAGTCTTCGGCAGATAACTGTTGAGATGTTTGTGATCTAACGTCTGGACGACGACTAACCTTGACGTTAACTCTTCTTTTACTTTTATTATGTTTCGGCGGTTCCCCCATCTTAGTCGACAGCACACACAATTGACGATTGAAGCAAAAACCCATTTCTATGAAAGTTTCTTCAGTTCCAATTTCACGATTATTTTCTCGCCTTGAAAATTGATTAGATCACCGTTATCGTCCAAGATGCGAAGAGTAATGTTGTCGATAAACTGACGTCCTGCCGGCATTAACGGCATATAAATATTATTTTGTGGTTCTTTACTGATTTTGTAACCGGGCTCCACGTCGATATCGAATTCGAACAAGGTATGACCTTCCACCGAATTCATATATGCTCCGGAAATTATATTACAATCTACGCGTATGATGCGTACTTTCATTATTTCCACCATCTCGGTTGATTCGTGCTTTTTGTCTCTTTTTAACACTGTATGATTAAATCCTAACATTTTACCGATACTCCCCTCTCCCCGGAAATCTATAGTATATTGGGATTTCAGTTCACATTTCAGCGTATTATTATTAGCGACCAAGTAAAAGATTCCATCGTTCTTTTCTTCAGTTGAAATCCTCAAAGCCTCCAACATAGCTTTACCTATCTCATCTATTTCATAGGCCCCAGGTGGAATCTGCAATTGTATCGGCTCGGTGGTGTAACCCTCCTTCATGTAGGCAAACTTATTGTTGCTTTCGTCCACATTAAAAATTGAATTGTATGTGTAAAATCCCAGCAATGCCAGACCATATTTGTTTTCTCTATTTAATTCGACTGGTGGATAAAAATCGGCGCTTAAGACGCTCGAGTGTCCTGTTAGTGTGAACGTATAAGACATGACTAACCATTAAAACATCACACATCTCGGTTTTATTCTTAGCGGCAACATTTAAAAAGATTCATCTTCACACCTTTTCTCACTGCATTAGATAGTGATGTTTTTATGCTATTTTCTGCTTTTATGCGCACATCGCTGATTTTGCAATAACAACAAAATATTTTTCTAGCCGTAAGATCCTCATCAGTCATAACCTCGTTTAAATTGCTGCTGCTGCTGAAATAATGTTTGCAACCGCACTGATATTTTAATATATCGATATCGCTTTTAAGGTGCTCGGGCAACTTTTCCCAAACGAATGGAATTTCATTTGGGGCTAATGCAATCATTACTTCCTTGGGCATGTTTTCTAACTGTTTCACGGTCATTTTCCTTAATCCACCGGCTAGATGAAATGATTTCAGTGATTGCAACATTTTAGTATAGTTATTGCGATCCATTTGCGGTGTTAATGGTGACGATGATGATGATGACATCTTTTACGCTGATGATTCGACAAGAAACTTTAAGCACAAATGTCCACACCAGACTGTTCCAAAATCCTGCTGACGATCGTATGTATAGTAAATAATTTTTGATGGTTCCGATCCCGTTTGTAGATATCGTACCAATTCGATCGGTGGGGGTTAATCGCCGAAGCTGTCATAATATGTTACTTTAGAATTATTTTTTCTATAAGCTACCCAATGAGTCCCTGCACCACGCGTACTATCTAAATTCACTATGGCTGCTTCGTAACGTCGAGGACCTTGTCTAGGTAATAAATCCCTCATATAAACGCCTCGAAAGTGTCCTATTCTTTTCTTTTTGGCATATTTTTCTATATCGATGTTAGATAGTGGTCTTCGAGGTAGGGATTCAATTAGTTTTTTGATCTACGATTTAAAAATAATCCCATACCTTTACGATATGGCTTTAGAAACAAACCATTTCCTTTCGATTTTAAATACAGGCCGGCACCGGTTTTATCTTCGCTGCTTTTTTTACAGCTTTTATGGCGCGCACAATTCCCGCTGCCCCACCGGCTAATGAACCCAAAGCTGATAACCCGGCAAAAATTGGTATTAATGGTAATATTCCACCTGTTTTAGGAATCGGTATTATTCTCGGTGTACGAACCTTCCTTTTGCCACCTGCCGCTTTTACCGATCTACGTGCTGCCGACAGAGCTATTTTAGATGCATTCATGACATTTTTTTCCAACACATTTTTACTTCCGGCTTTTAATAATTCCTTTCGAACTGCTTGTCGAATAGCTGTTCCGAAACTGACTTTCCGAACATGTCGATTTTTATTAACACCTTTCCTTTTTGTATGACGCGTGCCTTTACTAGATGTTTTTTTTGTTGATAATGATGATGGTACACCCATACCAAAACGTTGTTTTCCTTTCATAATGTTTGTAACTAACCAAGCTGCTGTTTTTTCACCTAAACTGGAATCTTTCGATTTTACTCTATTCCAAGCACTTTGTTCGAGCTCGTAATCCGCTCGATGTCTCGCACTTATGTTGTCTTTATTATGTAAATAGGCTAAATCGTGTTTTTTGCATGCGGCATCCAAAGGATTAATGCCTGGATCACCTCTTGTTACACGTTTTATTACTTTTGTTCCGGGTCCGCAATATTGATAACCAGGAATGTGTACCTCGAATGGTAATTTATTTATTAACGAATTCACAATACCGTATCCAGTTTTGTTGGAAACGTGAGACCGTCCACTTCGTTTGACGCTCGGCATCTGAATGACAGTTTTTGTGAAAAATTGCCTATAAAATATCAAATTTTCCTAAGATGCGCGTTATCGATCTTAAACAAAAACTTCCTATTGACAATCTCGATGAAAAAGTCGGACTTGGATTTGAAAAGAAGATAATGAAGAGACACGGTCCTCTACTTCCTTCCTCTATTCGCGGCCTGTTAATTGGTCCATCCAATTGTGGAAAAACTAATGTCATGATTTCGCTGCTTACACACCCCCTTGGGCTACGTTTCGAAAATGTCTATATTTACTCGAAATCTCTGTATCAACCGAAATATGAGTATTTAAGGAAAATTTTAGCGCCCATCAAAGGTTTAGGCTACTATGCCTTTAGTGATTCCAGTAATATTGTGGAACCGTCCGATGCAAAACCAAACTCTATATTTATCTTTGATGATGTTATATGTGAAAAACAAGATGTTATAAGATCGTACTTTAGCATGGGACGTCATAAAAATATCGACTCCTTTTACCTAGCGCAAACATATTCGCGAGTGCCTAAACAGCTTGTGCGAGACAACGCCAATTTTATTATTATGTTTAAACAAGATGAGTTGAATATGAAACACATATTTTCCGACCACGTTTCACCGGATCTAACTTTTACTCAATTTCAAGAAATGTGCTCAAAATGTTGGGATAATAAGTATGGATTTTTAGTAATTGATAAAGACAGTGATGTGAAATCGGGAAGATACCGCAAAGGATTTGATAGCTATATATTACTGTAATAATAAGAGAAAACGCTCATTTGATTGTTGAAACGTCCTTTGTTAACATCATGAATAACGCGATCGACTTAAAACGTAAACTAGTGGAAGCTACCAATGCCGTCAGAAAAAAATTTAAACAAATTAAAGCGGCTAAAGAGTTTAATGTTGTGGAATTGGAAAAGTTTTACGAACCCATTTCTAAGCCGTTGACAACTATATCTGATGTGGTTAAGCAACGTCAGCAGCAGCAGCAACAACAACATCAACAACAACAACAACAACAACAGCAACAACATTATCCAGCTACAAAGTCACATAGTCTCAGTACATCAGTGCAGTCGACTCAAATATCAGGTTTTCCCCAACCTACACATTCCTTTCAAACCTCCACACCTATTCAGCAGCAGCAGCAGCAGCATCGCATTTCAAAAGAAGATATTAGCCAATCGGTGTTTGATACACCCTCGACATCAACTAATACATCTCTCGCATCCGCTGACACCACAACTTCCGATACTTTAAACGCACACCTGAAAGGATTACGTTCGAAACCATCTCTATACGATACTGTATATGGTGTACGTTTTGGTTCAAAAACAGATTATAACAAAAATTTTATTGGTAATTTAGAGGTGCGTTTTCGGAATGGGAATATTGTCTTATACAAAAAAGGGAAAAATATTGCAGAATATGGTGGATCACCGGCACTTTATGATTTGTTATTTCTTAAAACACCCCCAAGTGTAGGCAAGGAACAACAACAATTAAGTGATAATGTACTTTCAACGTACAAGGAAATTTTGGAATCAACGAGTGCTGTCTACAACAATTTTAAAAAAAGTGATGGTTTACGGGAGACCAGATGGAACAAATATTTACGAATTATTAAACCTCTGATAATGGGCACAAAATTAGGTGGTACTATTACAAGAAAAAATCTCTCGGAAAAACTACAGTTACCCACAAAAAAGAAATTATCTTCGAAAAAATTTCAATATGTCTACTGGAACAAAGCTAAAGAGTTGGTGGATCGTTTACGTTTGTTGTGGAGTTCCAAAATGGCCGGTCACACTGGACACGAAAATGAAATTATGTCAATCATAGAGGAATTACGAGAAGAAGATATAATATATTAAGCTCAATATTTAATGATATTATTCAGTTCTTCCTTCGATCTGAAACCTTTAGTATTACTAATAATATGGAGCCCAGTTTAGAAAAAATCAAGATTGTTAATGAACTACATAGAACGGCTAGAAAAAATTTTGTAAGACGGCACACGATAATAAAAGGATACAGAGATTTGTGGCAAATTGATTTGGCTGAAATGCAACAGTATGCTGATGAAAACGATGGTTATCGTTATATTTTGGTCTGTATAAATTGTTACTCGAAATTTGTCTATACCAAAGCCATAAAAAACAAGACTGGTATAGAAGTTACTAATGCGATGAAAAGCATCATTGAAGAGGCATCATATACACCAACAAATCTGCAAATTGATCAAGGAAAGGAGTTCTATAATACAAACTTTCAAGCCATGATGAAAAAATATAATATAAATCATTATTCCACTTACAGCACAAAGAAAGCTGCAATTGTTGAGCGAGTCATAAGGACTTTAAAAAATAATTTATATAAACAATTCTCGACAAGAGGATCTTACAAATGGATACATATATTATCGGCAGTAACAAAAACCTATAACCATTCGAAACATCGCACCATTGGAATGAAACCTGCAGACGTGCAAGAAAAAACACATATTAAAGCATATGATTATTTAAAAATTGTACCTAAAAAATTTAAGTTTTCCATGGGTGACATTGTGCGTATTAGCAAGTACAAAAGCTTATTCGAGAAAGGATATACGCCCTCTTGGTCAACCGAATTGTTTAAAGTTGTAAAAGTTAACGTTACAAATCCACCTACTTACTTGTTGGAATCGTTAGAAGGTCAGCCTATAAGAGGGTGTTTTTACGAATCAGAACTACAAAAAACAAGCAGTCCTGACGTTTATCTAGTAGAAAAGGTCCTTAGACAACGCAAGAAAAATCACATCGAACAATTATTTGTCAAATGGCTAGGATTTCCCAACCACTTCAACTCTTGGATAGATAAAGCTAATATTGTTTAAATAACATATTGTGTGACTATATTTTTTATTTAAAATGTAAAATAAATAAACAATATATTGTAAAATAAAGTTTTTTATTTCAATCTTCATTATTAAAAACAATGACAATAAAACATCATACACATAAATAACATTTCAATATTCTTGGAGGGAAGGTCCAATTCACCGACGACTACGACGTTATCTTCAAGGCTATGCCACTCGGAGTGCGTTCTCCTATTCTTTAACCTGCTTTTTTTAGATTTTTTTTGAAGTCGAGTCGTACGACAGTGCGCTTAATGAGTCATTTAAAGGCTGATGATAGAGTATTTTCTGCATAACTTCAATTTTTGTTTTAAGCTCACTATTATTTTTGTATATCATGGGGAGGACATCCTTGTTAAATATGTCACATATTACAACTGCAAAATTGTAAAACTTTCTATTAACAAAGTGTTTTGTCACAGCATCGTCATAATCTTTAGGTTCGCCTAAGTTGGTTATGATTTTTCCACCCATATCATACTGCCCATCCGCTGTAAGTTTAAAACCAATCCCTTGTGGCCCAGATAATATATGATATTTTTCATTATATTTCTGACGACCAAATTTATCAATTGTGTTGTTTCCTCGACTCATTTTCAATCTTTACTAAACTATTTTATTTTTATTTGCCCTACTTATATTAAATATTTCAGCTGAGAAAAAGAAACACTGACTATGATCTACTGGGTTGGTATGTTTATAAAAGAAATAAAATAAAACTGTGATTGTAATAGATATTTATTTACAGTTATTTAATTGCACAAATACAAAAATTATAAAAAATTAATTTTCCATGTCTTCGTTTTCGTTGCTCAAAATTCTATCCCATCCGACACTATTTCGATCGTCAACGTCTTGGGCTGTTGCTGTTGCAGAAACCAATTCATATTTTGCAGCAAGCTCACCTGGTAAATGTGGAATATTGACGAGGTATTCTCTTAATTCTTCTTCAACCATTTCAGCACAAAATGTATCCATGTCTATGGAACCATATAAAAATTTGTCGCACAAGTGTGCCCCAGCCATAAAATTGATTGCATCCCTGATCTCGTTCTTATATTGATCTTTGGTTGCATCAATATTCGGCCAATCATTTACGCTATCTAACATATCGTGAGCCATATTTCTTAATTCTCTCCTCAGCCAAAATATGTATCTATCTACACATTCGTTGACGGTCGTCGTCGCATCAGCAGACATCTTTAACAGAAATAATGAACACGCGTAAATATTCTGACATGTGCAACTATATTTTAAATTTAATTACGTCCTTTTTTTCAAACAATTTACATACAATTTACTCCAATGAGCCAAAACGTAATAATGTTCGAGTATTATTTCCAAAAACTCTAGTGCCCTGCCCCGAATAAGTTAGAGTGTATTTACCTTTAGTTTTACTCATAATATCTACAATATCGCCAGATAGTGTTTCGGCCACACGTTTTGGTAAAAAAGTCTCAAATGTGCTATTATCACCGTCATCGTGTAAAGCCACTAAAAGAGTTTTACCAAATCGTGTAGTCATTGAAACCATCTTTACAATTTTATACACTTTGCCTACAATCATTTCGGTAACCTTTTTTCTCTCTAAAACCTCGAAATCTGTGCTGAACATTTCATTAATTTCATCTAGAGTTTCTTTTGCAATACTCATTATTGAAAAAATGGTATATAAATCCAAAAACTACAGTGAATATAAAAGCACTTTCAGAACACTACACGAACACAATATTTGATGTTTATGCCACTGATATCTGCGACTGTTTGAAGTCACTTCTTTTCCCACGAACCTTTATAGCGAGGTTTCAAGGTCGAATTGTAACAATGGTGGGGGTAGCTTAACGATAGAAATAGTGGGAGGAGTATTCAAGGTCAAATGACGTCACACATTTAAATTGGTATAAGGATAACTTCAAGGACAAAATATAATGAAACAAATAACTACATTTTATGTACTTTATTCATTGATTTTTTTCTGCCATTCTTCTATGCGTTTAACATTATCACCTAAACCTAATTTCCTTAATTTATTCAATAATAATTGTTTGTTTTTATATCTAAGAAAATTCTTACAAACTATACTAGCTAAAAGACACACTTCGGCATGGTCCATATACTTAAAAAATACACTAAAGTCCTGAGCCTCCGAATCTTGCATTTCATATGCGTAAAATTCCGAACAGGCTGCAGAAATTAGAAATTCCTCGTACATTTCTCGCACTAAACTTTCCATATTAACTACTACTACGTTAAACTTAAGTCCTACACTCTAATTTCATCTAACACAACCGGATCTGCAATGAACCTAATCAGTTTTTCCAAACAGTCACTAAACCCCAACTTTTTTATCTCACGAACAAAGTCTTGTAAATTTATTGTTTTGCTGCAATATTTACGACATGCATTCGCAGCCTTTTCATATTCATAAGCCAAATCACAATAGCGCGACGCCCATTCTGCTCGACTTTTCATTGCATCATTGAAATAATAATTTTTAGCCGTTTCAGTGAACTCATCACCCAATTTTTTTACTGTCTCTTGCAAAGCACTATTCATATTATTCACTCATTTTTTACATTCACGACACTTTTTTATTGCTGGTGGTGGCCCATCTATATAATGACGATATATTTGTTCATAGTGAATGTAACAGGGTAAGCTTAACTGTAGTTCCTTGTCACACCGATATGACGCTGGCAGCTTATCCCAAATTTGCCGTAAACTCAGCGTATCAACGCAAGTTTTTAAATATTCGAGAGGAAAAAATGCTAGATCCTTCTCTTCAAAATCACACAAACTTTTTAAATTACTCTGATATAAACAAATTACTCTGCCGACTTGCTCTATAATTTTTTCTTTAGATAGTCCCGTATCTGACATTTCACACTGAATGAATGCAAGTAGACTCACACAATTTATAGAACAATTTGCAAGGTCAAAATCATTTCAAGATCATCCCACACTATTATAATGCACAAATAACTACTTCAAGGTCACACACCCAAGATGACCTTCAACAAAGTCAAGGTCGTCTCGACCAAGGTCAAGGTCAAGGTCACACACACAACCTTGAACACAAGGCCAAGGCCAAAGCACACGTGCACTTTCAAGGTCAATGACAAGGACATGTGGGCGGGGCCAAAGAGGGGTGAAGCAAGGTCAAGGTCAAGGTCGAGGAGTGGGGGGATTGAGAGAATCGGGTTATGTTCACTACTAAGCTAGAAATGTAAGAGAGAGATTTGAGCCGAATTTTGCTCTTTATAGTGGTCGGGAAGCTCCGCCTTCTTTTTTAGGAATTGACCAATCCCGTTCTTTTCAATTTCAGTGTTTCTGAGTGCTGTGATTTGTTGTTTGTCCTCGCCAAAACAATTGAAATGTTTGGTAATTAATTTCTTAGTTACAGTGAATGAGTCGTTTCTACAACATCGGATGTAATTTATAGTTTCATGGCACTCCGCTGAGTCTCTTAACAGTAGCCAATCAAGAGTCAAAGCGCGATGTGGCTGTAGTATCAAGATATCTGTGCAGCGAATCATTTGCTGTAGATTTGCATGTATTTTTCACCATTTTATGCATGTTTTGTTAACCCGATTTTTTCATTGATTGTAATTTTGTCATTATTGCAACAGATCATTCAGATTTCGAAGCATTAAAATCTGAAAAAATGGCTCTTGCTGGGATCACCTGTAGAGATTCCTGAGGCTCCGCCCCTTAATTTCAGTTGGAACCAATCACATGTCGATCGCCTTTTTAAACATATTTCTAGTAATTTTTCCTAATTATTATTAAAATTTCACGAAAATCTTAATTCATTAATGCATTTTGACCATTTCCACAACATTCCTAATCACATGTAAAAAGCACTAAAGCTCTTGAGCTTTTGTAAAAAGTTTACGTACAACTAAGTACGAGAACATTTACTTAATGTGTCATAGCTGCTTTAAAATGATGCCTTACTACCAATCTCACTAAGCGCTTCTAAATAATAGTCTTTTTCATGAAGACCGGAGGGACAACGAAACATTTTTTAAGCTATTTTAGAGATTTTTTAAAAAGCACATGTATGTTTTCATAAATACTTCTTAAGTACGTTTTAAGCAAAATTTGCTATCTGGGTACCTATTCTCGTTCTTGAGAGAATGATCACTTGATGGAAATTGGGCGTGGTTCTCACGAAAAAGTATGAAACAGTATTCTTGGTGGTTTTCTCGTTCTCGAGAGAACGATCATCTTGATGGAAAGTGGCCGTGGTTCTCACGAAAAAGTAAGAAACCGTATTCTGAATACGTTTTCGTACTTTTTCGTGAGAACCACGCCCACTTTCCATCAAGATGATCGTTCTCTCAAGAACGAAAATAGGTACAGGATGTTAACGATTTAGTGGAAAAAATTAAATCAGAAGTGAGAAGTGTTTTTCTGGGTAACTTAGGAGGAAATCTAGAAAACCAAGGCCAGAATCGTTTTTTACGACCTCGAAGTAGGGGGTATGTGAAAAATAAAAAAAAAAAGTCATTTTCGTAGATTTCACTCAATCTAAATAATTATCAACGAAAGTTAGAAATTTAACAATCAGAACTCGCGATTTTGCAACCTTGTGAACCAAACTGTTTCACTACCTTGTGAACCCACCTATTCCTCTATTTCGCGACCTTGTGTGCCGTCCTAACAATAATAGCATAATAACTAAGGTTTAGTAGAGTTTTTGTTTTAAAATAAAATATTGTTTAACAAACGAAATAATAACACAATTTATATTTTAAATTAATTGTTGACCCTTCGAAAAATACGACTTTACTTTTGGTGTCACCATAGGTGTATCTGATACTGACTATCCTGAATATCGGTGTAAACGCGTATTAAGTTTCTGCCAAACAAAAATTGGTGTAAACTAAGCCACTGTAAGGCGTCTACGATCAATATTTCTTATCGTGCGCGGATTGTAGTTTTTTAGTCTATCAGTAGATGGCAGTTTCTGTCCAAGATTTATAATTAGATATTTAAAGATGATTTTTGACTATTGAAATAGAATTTGTCTCTCATTTTTCATAAAATTAAAATTTATATGATAAGACTGATATGTGTATGTAACCATGTCCCCATAAAGCATTCTTGAAAAAATGTTGAAATTAGGTCTGATGGCTATAGCGCGCGCACAAAATGAGTGGTACGTCATTTGACATGTCTTTCAAGACATTTACGTCAGAGTTTTCGAGTTGTTTACATCTTTTAGTCAAAAGTGTGTAAATAAATAGTAATGTTTAATATTTATAATAAAAATAAATCTTTAAAGAAAGTATTAAATGGAAATTTTCCAGAGAAAGATGTGAAAAAAATGAATCGCAAGAGTTTAGAAAGTTTTGTTTTAAAACTTGTGGAATGCAGTTCGGATGCTAGTGCTAAAAATGCCAAAAGCTTTATTGGATTATATAAAAGTTTGTGCCTCAAACAAATAAATAAACCTGAGTGGTGGCCTTCCGAAAAAATTATTGAGCAGAGTCTTACTTCAGATGGTAAATACTTTATGGAACTATTACGTTTTTTGGTTTACAAGTGTTGCGAGTTTTTTAAGAAACCCTGTGAAAATCTTAATGAGAAAACATTTGTTAATGACAATGATGAGAACTACAAAGGCATTAAAAGAAAGTGTAACGACGCAAACAATATTAATGTGCCTAGTAAGCGGAGGACTTTAATGCCCAAAAATATCAGTTTGCCCTTAAGTGTATCAGAACATAATTCTTTTACAATTTTAAGTGATACCATAATCAAAAGCCCTGTTATTCAGTTAAAAGACATTTTTTACAATTCTAAGCCTAAACCCTTGAAACAGCACCAATTTTTAACTATATTTGGCCTGCAGAGCACATTTAATGTTAGTACTGAAGAACCACAAGTGCCAGTTTCAAGTACTTCAACAATTAAATTTAATTCATGTTCAGTTATACCCTTTTCTTCAGACCTTGGTCGTGAACTTTTAAAAAGAAACAATCATATATTTCCTGATTCTTTAAAAAGTCGAAAGTTAGAACGATTAGAATGGTATGTCAATCAACCTCCTCCTCGTTATGTTGACATTAACTATGAAATTTCATATCAAGAGAAGAAAGATTTAACTTTCCATAAATTCAAATTTCCAAAGCGAAATATTTGGCAGCACCCTGGTGATGTTGAATACCAAAAGAAAATTCTTTTTTGTACACCTTTAAAAGTTATCTTGTCTCGTAGCAATTTAGAGGCAATGAAGCAACAAATCTATCAGAAATCTCGTTGCAAACTTGTGGTTTTAATATCAAGAATGTCTAAACACCAAACAAAAAAAAAAAGAAAATGTCAAGAAACAAGCATTGAGGCACAAAAGCAGATGGAAAGTATGATGATATAGTGGATTTAACGTTAATGCTCACTGTACCTACCTAAAACTATATTAATTCTTATTTAGGTATGTAATCAATATATTTTGTTAAATTTTAGCAGTTAAGTTTCTACATACATCTAGCATAACGGCTAAGAAGTTGATAAGATTTTTAAAAGTTATTTATTTATTTTAGTTAAATTATGTTAAATTATTATTATGTTATAATAGAAAATTAATATAAAATATTTATTGTTACGGCAATTTTAGCACCATATATTTATTTATTTAAAAATAAATAGTTATACCTTTTCAACAGTTTCTGTTTTAATTTTCACATATTTTATATTCTAAAGAAAGCAACTCTTACCATATATTGTATTGCATTTTTTATTGGGGGTCTAGGAGAATGCAGTATAACAGGAGCTAATTTTATACATAGTAAATTTCCATATACCTTAATAAAATTTTAAAATCAGATTTAGCAGCACCATCTTTTTTTCTCCAGTTTCTTTTAACATGTACATGTAAAAGTTGAAGTACTTGGTACCATTATATATTTTACAGCATACAACTATATATATTGTTTTGTTGTGAATAAGTAAAATTTATTGAATTCCGAAAAATGCAAAAGTATAAATGAATTCTCCACTTAAATTTCAAAATATTATTAACATTGTTATTTAATTGCAAAGAGAACATATAAACTGGCCTAATTGTAATCCTATATATAGAGCATGTTCAATATGGTTAACCAATTTTTGTATAGCCTCAATAATTGCTATACAGTTATCAGTTTCCTGATATGTGTAACAAATAAATCTCCATATTTTGGAATTTTAGCATGTACGTGTAAAAGTTGAAATACTTGTATAGTTATATCTTTTATATAGTTTTGTTGTAAAAGATATCATGTACCCTAGTGAATAAGTAAAATTTATTTGAATTTCAAAATATTATTATTTAATAGCAGAAAGAACATATAAACTTGCCTAATTTTAAAACTATATATAGAGCATGTTTCATATGAGCAAATCTTTACTACTCATTATTCAGAAACCTATTGTGGTAATTTCAAATCTTATGTAAATTTCAGGTGGATTTAAATGTATAGGGTGTCCCATTTTTGACACTTTAGGGGGTATGGGAGTTATTATCAAAGACATAGTGTTGCGTTTTTCACTTTGGTGTTCTACTTTTTAAAGAAACAAAAGATTCCGATGTCAAATTTGCCATGGTTCTCTTAGTTTTTAATTTACAGGGTGATTTTAAAATTCCAAGTTTTTCAGACATCTCGTATTTCCTTTATGCATTAATTTATCAAAAAAGTAAAAACTGATATTTATGGAATTTTTTTTTACGTAGAGTTCAGCTTTTTTCTAAAAATTTAAGTTTTTGAGATATTAACCAAAGTTATGATTTTTTAAATAGGACACTCTCTATATTATTTTAGATATTGACTAAGTATAATTTAGGCTTTTCAAGAATATATAATCTATTTTATTTTGGACAACAAGGTCAGAATTTGATATTTTCAATAATTTACTTTATTTGTAACAGTAGGCGATGGTCAATTTATAAGAAACAAATACAAAATTTTAACAAAAAGAATTATACTAAAGATTAGACACTTTAAAAGTTTATTTTAATGTTTTTCTATATTTTCATTTGTAAACACCTAGTTCCAAGCCCAACGGCTTCTCATTCTCTCCAGGGAATATTGTCTCAAATCAAATCAAATATCTCTTTATTCAATAAAATATTTTGTGGTACTGATGAAAAACCAACAATTTGAATGAATGGCGTCAAAGTTAAAATACAATAAAATAGCTAAGTTAAAAACACTAAATCTAAACATTTACATAAATATTAAATGAAGTAACATTCACCTAACATCCTATTATCAGACATGACACATAAAATTCATTTAAAAAAAAATACAAAGGACTCATTCTGCGTTCAATATGAACCAATAAATCAAAAACCGTTTTCTTAAAACGTTTGAAATCGTCATCCAACTTTACCCCGATTGGCAAAAACCAGGCTCTTTTTCTGCCACACTAAGTCGATGCTGTGGGACATTATATCCTTTATATCTAGTGGCAAAGCAGTGTTTAACTTCATGCTTCTTAAACTTGTCCTTGTTTTTAAAGAGAAACAGTAGGCATTCGTAAATAAAAATTGCTGGTAAAGTTAAGATACCTAAGATTTTAAATTTTCCCCTGCAGGAATTCAAGTAACCAATGCCAGAAAGTATATGAACTGCTCTTTTCTGATTTTTAAATGCCCTTTCTGATGCACTGCTCCGACCCCAAAACATCACCTCATAGCGAAGAGTTGAATATACATTTGCAAAATACACAATTTTTAAGTTTTTCTTGGTCAAATATTTTGACATTACTCGTAAGGAGTATGACTCATACCAGGTATACAAAGATACCAAAAGTATGAAGCTCTGTGGAAACCTTTTCCATGTTATCGGGCCCTAGGTGACGTGGTCTGCTGTATTTCCTACGAACTTTCGGATGATTTGTGTGGTTACAAGGGGAACTGCTTTCTGAATCGACTTATACAGATGCTCACTAAGGTCCAGTCCCTTGATGTTCTGTAGGAGGTTCTTTGGTATCACTCCACTTAATTATTATTACATTTTTTACTTTGAACAATACTGTTATAATACCAGAATATTGAAATTTGATTGCAAAGGAACAAATTAAAATAACAAAAACAAAAAGAAACACTGAAACTAAAAACAACCAAGAGTTTTTTTAAAGATGGTTTTCAAAATGACGGCCGTTTTCTCGAATGCAATATCGGCGCAGTTTATTATTCTCCTAATTGCATTTAAAACAATCATAGGTCTATTATGAAAAGTTTGGAAGGCCAAACCAATTGCCACACGAAGTTCTGTTATAGATTCATGTCGTGTCTTATACATTTGATTTTGCATAAAACCCCACAAAAAATCCAAATCGGAAAGATCGGGAGATCGTGTGGGCCATCTCGATGGCCCAGAAATGGCCATAACAGCCCAGAGTTGTGGTTCGGGGCACCATTTTCTTGAAGATAAATGGAATTGAAATAGGCCAATGAAATATTTTTAAGCAATTCTGGAATAATTTTCTCAAGGATTTCTAGGTATCTATGTGCTGTGAGACCCCTTCATACATTCTGTAGGCTATGCATCGGCCCAAAATAAAACACGAGACACCCACCCCGAAGCGCCTTTATTGTGGTCTTTCGAAAATTAAATGGTGATTTTCTCCAGACCAACGCCTCGTGTTGTGTAAATTAAAAATTCCTACATTGGAAAAATAACATTCGTTAGACCAGATGGCATCTGCCTAAAGATTCGTTGGTGCGGATTTGTTCTAAATACCATTGACAAAAATGTAACTGAAGTTTGCGTCGATGCAGCCACACGCCCATCGACGTACGAACCAGTAGATACGGATTACATGAAATATTTTTTTAATTCATTAAATTTTCCCTATTTTATTTCGAAACATCAAAGGTATTAAAAAGATAAGACTTCCAAAAAAAGTTGGCTCATTTCTATCATACTAAAAACCGCCATATTGATCCGTGAACGCGATAATGTCAGACATGATAGAAGCAGATGTCGGGATTAATTAATAAATATTTCGAAAATAAGAAAAAAGTACCTCTTTTTTATTTCGAAATATAAAAGATATAAGTAAAATGGAATACCAAAAAAAAGTGCACACATTTTGAAGGCATGGAGCACCGCCATATTGGCCTCCGAAAGCGATTTTGTCGAAGCTCATATAAGCCGGTTCAGGAATTAAATTAATAAATATTTCGAAAATAAGGAAAAAATACCTCTTTTTTATTTCGGAATATAGAAGATATTAGCAAAATGTAACATCAAAGAAAATTGCACACATTTTGAAGGCATGGAGCACCGCCATATTGGCCTCCGAAAGAGATTTTGTCGAAGTTCATATTAGCCGGTTCAGGAACTAAATTAATAAATATTTCTAAAATAAAGAAAAATTACCTCTTTTTTATTTCGGAATATAGAAGATATTAATAAAATGTAATATCAGAGAAAATTGCACACATTTTGAAGGCATGGAACACCGCCATATTGGCCTCCGAAAGCGATTTTGTCGAAGTTTATATAAGCAGGTTCAGGAACTAAATTAATAAATATTTCGAAAATAAGAAAAAACTACCTCTTTTTTATTTCGGAATATAGAAGATATTAGTAAAATGTAACATCAAAGAAAATTGCACACAATTTGAAGGCATGGAGCACCGCCATATTGGCCTCCGAATGAGATTTTTAGAAGTTTATATAAGCCGGTTCAGGAACTAAATTAATAAATATTTCGAAAATAAGAAAAAATACCTCTTTTTTATTTCGGAATGTAAAAGATATTAGCAAAAGGTAACATCAAAGAAAATTGCACACATTTTGAAGGCAGGGAGCACCGCCATATTGGCCTCCGAAAGCGATTTTGTCGAAGTTTATATAAGCCGGTTCAGGAACTAAATTAATAAATATTTCGAAAATAAGAAAAAACCACCTCTTTTTTATTTCGGAATATAGAAGATATTAGTAAAAGGTAACATCAAAGAAAATTGCACACATTTTGAAAGGCATGGAGCACCGCCATTTTGGCCTCCGAATGCGATTTTATCGAAGTTTATGTAAGCCGGTTCAGGAACTAAATTAATAAATATTTCGAATATAAGAAAAAACTACCTCTTTTTTTATTTCGGAATATAGAAGATATTCGTAAAATATAACATCAAAGAAAATTGCACACATTTTGAAGGCATGGAGCACCGCCATATTAGCCTCCGAAAGCGATTTTGTCGAAGTTCATATTAGCCGGTTAAGGAATTAAATTAATAAATATTTCTAAAATAAGGAAAAACTACCTATTTTTTATTTCGAAATAAGGAACAAATTAAAATAACAAAAACAAAAAGAAACACTGAAACTAAAAACAACCAAGAGTTTTTTTAAAGATGGTTTTCAAAATGACGGCCGTTTTCTCGAATGCAATATCGGCACAGTTTATTATTCTCCTAATTGCATTTAAAACAATCATAGATAGGTCTATTATGTAACTGAAGTTTGCATCGATGCAGCCACACGCCCATCGACATACGAACCAGTAGATATGGATTACATGAAATATTTTGTTAATTCATTAAATTTTCCCTATTTTATTTTAAAACATCAAAGGTATTAAAAAGATAACACTTCCAAAAAAAGTTGGTTCATTTATATCATACTAAAAACCGCCATATTGACCCGTGAACGCGATAATGTCGGACATGGTAGAAGCAGATGTCGGGATTAATTAATAAATATTTAGAAAATAAGAAAAAAGTACCTCTTTTTTATTTCTGAATATAAAAGATATAAGTAAAATGTAACGTCAAAGAATATTGCACACATTTTGAAGGCATGGAGCACCGCCATTTTGGCCTCCGAATGAGATTTTATCGAAGTTTATATAAGCCGGTTCAGGAACTAAATTAATAAATATTTCGAAAATAAGAAAAAACTACCTCTTTTTTATTTCGAAATATAAAAGATATAAGTAAAATGTAATACCGAAAAAAAGGGCACACATTTTGAAGGCATGGAGCACCGCCATATTGGCCTCCGAAAGTGATTTTGTCGATGCTCATATAAGCCGGTTCAGGGAATAAATTAATAAATATTTCGAAAATAAGAAAAAACTACCTCTTTTTTATTTCGAAATATAGAAGATATTAGTAAAATGTAACATCAAAGAAAATTGCACACATTTTGAAGGCATAGAGCACCGTTTTACCAAAGAAAATAGTATATTTCGTCAATGTTTTTACTATCTGGACATTCTGTTCATGTTTAGAAAAATATATGTTCTATTCGAAGAAATAAGTCATTTTCCTTTAAAAATGTATAATTTTGAAAAGAGGCTTAACTGGTCAATATACAGTTTTATATAATTTATTTAGTTCTGAATACTTTTTAAAATCTATATAAAATTTTTTGAACATATTATTATAATGGATTTTTATTTGGGAAATTCTATAGACGATTCTTTTATCGAAATGAATGTAAGGGTGCTAACATGTGTTCCGTCCGCAATGGTTGTTAATTTTTTTTTTCTTATAAAGGGCTTTGGTTTGAATATAATTAGCCCGTCAATGTAAAATTTGTATACACTTTGACCTGTGAATGTCCGTAGACGATTTTTTAAAACTATATCAATATGAGGATAGCTTTTTTGTCCCGTACGCAAACGTTCTTTAAAATCTTTTTTTCACATACGGCTTTAATATAACTGTTTGTAGCTCGTCAATATAAAATTTATATATTGGGGTAGCTTTTTTGTCCCGTTCGCAATCGTTCTTTCAAATGCTTTTTCAGAGAGATCTTTAGTATAAATGTAGTTAGCTCGACAATATAAAATTTGTATACACTTTGACCTGTGAATGTCCATAGACAATTTCTAGATTAGCTTGTATGAGCTTCGACAATATCGCGTCCCAAAAACAACTATATGAATTTCGACAAAGTCGCGTCCGGATGCCAATATGGCGATGCTCCATGTTTTCAAAATGTGTGCAACTGTTTTCGCAATTATATTTTAGTCATATTTTCTATAATTCCTAATAAAAAAGAAGTAATTTGTTCTTATTTTCGAAATATTTATTAAGGTAATCCCTAAATCAGCTTATATGAACTTCAACAAAATCGCTTTCGGAGGCCAATATGTCGGTGCTCCATGCCTTCAAAATGTGTGCAATTTTCTTTAATGTTACATTTTACTAATATCTTCTATATTTCGAAATAAAAAATAGGTAGTTTTTCCTTATTTTAGAAATATTTATTAATTTAATTCCTTAACCGGCTAATATGAACTTCGACAAAATCGCTTTCGGAGGCCAATATGGCGGTGCTCCATGCCTTCAAAATGTGTGCACTTTTCTTTGATGTTATATTTTACGAATATCTTCTATATTCCGAAATAAAAAAAGGGGTAGTTTTTTCTTATATTCGAAATATTTATTAATTTAGTTCCTGAACCGGCTTACATAAACTTCGATAAAATCGCATTCGGAGGCCAAAATGGCGGTGCTCCATGCCTTCAAAATGTGTGCAATTTTCTTTGATGTTACCTTTTACTTATATCTTCTATATTCCGAAATAAAAAAGAGGTAGTTTTTTCTTATTTTCGAAATATTTATTAATTTAGTTCCTGAACCGGCTTATATAAACTTCGACAAAATCGCTTTCGGAGGCCAATATGGCGGTGCTCCCTGCCTTCAAAATGTGTGCAATTTTCTTTGATGTTACCTTTTACTAATATCTTCTATATTCCGAAATAAAAAAGAGGTAGTTTTTTCTTATTTTCGAAATATTTATTAATTTAGTTCCTGAACCGGCTTATATAAACTTCGAAAAATCTCATTCGGAGGCCATTATGGCGGTGCTCCATGCCTTCAAAATGTGTGCAATTTTCTTTGATGTTACATTTTACTAATATCTTCTATATTTCGAAATAAAAAAGAGGTAGTTATTCCTTATTTTCGAAATATTTATTAATTTAGTTCCTGAACCGGCTAATATGAACTTCGACAAAATCGCTTTCGGAGGCCAATATGGCGGTGCTCCATGCCTTCAAAATGTGTGCAATTTTGTTTGGTATTACATTCTACTTATATCTTTTATATTTCGAAATAAAAAAGAGGTGGTTTTTTCTTATTTTCGAAATATTTATTAATTTATTCCCTGAACCGGCTTATATGAGCTTCGACAAAATCACTTTCGGAGGCCAATAAGGCGGTGCTCCATGCCTTCAAAATGTGTGCAATTTTCTTTGATGTTACCTTTTACTAATATCTTCTATATTCCGAAATAAAAAAGGTAGTTTTTTCTTATTTTCGAAATATTTATTAATTTAGTTTCTGAACCTGCTTATATAAACTTCGACAAAATCGCTTTCGGAGGCCAATATGGCGGTGTTCCATGCCTTCAAAATGTGTGCAATTTTCTCTGATATTACATTTTACTAATATCTTCTATATTCCGAAATAAAAAAGAGGTAATTTTTCTTTATTTTAGAAATATTTATTAATTTAGTTCCTGAACCGGCTAATATGAACTTCGACAAAATCTCTTTCGGAGGCCAATATGGCGGTGCTCCATGCCTTCAAAATGTGTGCAATTTTCTTTGATGTTACATTTTGCTAATATATTCTATATTCCGAAATAAAAAAGAGGTACTTTTTCCTTATTTTCGAAATATTTATTAATTTAATTCCTGAACCGGCTTATATGAGCTTCGACAAAATCGCTTTCGGAGGCCAATATGGCGGTGCTCCATGCCTTCAAAATGTGTGCACTTTTTTTTTGGTATTCCATTTTACTTATATCTTTTATATTTCGAAATAAAAAAGAGGTACTTTTTTCTTATTTTCGAAATATTTATTAATTAATCCCGACATCTGCTTCTATCATGTCTGACATTATCGCGTTCACGGATCAATATGGCGGTTTTTAGTATAATAGAAATGAGCCAACTTTTTTTGGAAGTCTTATCTTTTTAATACCTTTGATGTTTCGAAATAAAATAGGGAAAATTTAATGAATTAAAAAAATATTTCATGTAATCCGTATCTACTGGTTCGTACGTCGATAGGCGTGTGGCTGCATCGACGCAAACTTCAGTTACATTGACAAAACGTTACTCGCTCATCATCTCCGGGGTGTAAATGTTGCACCATTTTAAATTTATATGGATGGTATTTATATTTTTTCAACGTCAGATTTTGCTACACCAACTTCTTCCTCTATTTTTCAACAGGATGATGTTTTTGCTGCTGCGTAAAATAACACTATTTCTTTCCTCTCCCTGTCTTCTTTGACGTATGTTTTGGGCCGTGGCTGAATAAAAGATCCGTGTTCAACTAGATTTCTTTTTAAACGAGCAAATATGTCTGGAAAGGGGTTGCCTTCTTTCTGGATATCTAACATGAACAAAAACGATCGCCAGACATGAGAAGTTATACTAATGATAACGCTTTAAATATATTACCTATTGAAATATAATTCAGAAGCTTCTTGAGGACTTTCATTGCTTTGTATAAACTATACAACATATCATACTTTTCATAATTATCATAAACGGCCATTGTAAATGGAAAATAAATAAAAAGTAAAATAACAACACCTATGTAACAAAAATATTTCATAAATAATAACAATCTAACAAAACTGTGAAGTTTTGGAGGTCTGTCTTTTTTTTCCTATGAATTGGCCATGACATACTGTTGTAAATAAAGTAACCCTAATAACACACTATGTTCTAGGAATATTCTACCAAAATCCTACGAAAGTCTGAATGTCCCGGATATTGGAAGAATGTTTCTGAAATATTCTTGTCGGTATATTCCCGGAATGGAAGGTCGGAATATTCGATGAACATTCCACAAATGTATTAGCAAACTAAATACTATCTCAGAATAAAATCAAATTTTAAATATAGATAAACAGCTTATATTGTTTTGTTTACAAAGTCAAGTATCAAGGGCAGCATCAAAGGATTATTTTTAGGTTTATATAAATAATTTAAAATCTTCGTTAAAGTTGCAATAAAAAAATTTGTAGAACAAATATTACAATCGTTTTCTTTCGGCTGATTACAAGCCACCTAAACCGAATTCAATTTTGACTCACCGTTTTGCTGTTTGTGAACTCGCCAATTCGAAAATGATGACAATTAATAACCTAAATGTCAGTCAAAAAGTTAGCAAATTTATAATATTTGTAATATGGTTTTATTGTTAAGTAAAGTTTAAAACCGATGACGCAAAAAAATGTCGGAAGTGTCAACTGCCAATCGTGACATACCGTATTTTTTAGAATTTACCGGTCCCTTTCATGCTATCCTTATTTAAAGGTGTTAAACAATGACGGGAGTGGAACCACCGGTGGCTTTTGAAAAGTGCCTGTATACTCAAAACGCTGTATATCTTTAAACATTTAGTAATTATAACGGTTTTTAGTTGCCATACATCCAAAAGAAATGTCCCTCGTATATATAACTAGGGTTATTCATTTTGATTTTCTGTCTTCCTCTCGGAGTACATAAAAATAAGTTATTTTTAAAATTAAACCAACATTTGTATTTGTTTTATAATTTTTACCATGTTTTGTTATCTGAAATTTAATAATTCCACAAAATAACCCGTTTACATTTTTATAAAAATAAGAAGGTTATCATGCTTACCTACTCCAGATCACGAACTTTTCGTACCCCAGATGCAGTAGGGATCGTAAAATACTAACACATTTAATGGTTTTCTCTCCTTATTGTTATCCATAATAATGAAAGAGATAAAGATTACCTTGCAGTGCCACAATAAAGAAAAAAAAAACAAAAAGCAACTGTTTACTTTGAGAACTATTTGAATACATACCCTCACTTCAGATTAATCGCGTATTTACTTCGTCGTTCTGTAGTAACTGCTATAAAATATTATTAAACACATTTTATGTACTTTGTCCATAACGTTGTGATATTCTTATTCTATTAAGATATAAAATAGTTCAGACACTTTGTGCCGTTATTTAATATTGTAGTGTTAAGTCTTTGTGACCTTTAACTCTGGATACCCTGAAGGTTTTAGACTATTCTAATAAAAAAACACTTTATAGTGCTTGTTCTATAGGATTTATTTAAGTTTTTTAACTGGACCTTTATTTGGATACATATGGAAAATTTTAATCGGCTTGAAGATATACCGGTAAGTAAATAAGAGGTTATTTCGTGTGTTTCACTGCAGTATCTCTTTCGAAAACGTTAAAGAACATTATGTCGAGCGTTATTGAATTACACAGTATTTCAGACTCATTTAAGTGGACACTATATTAATACAGCTTGTAAAGAATGTGATTAGAAATATTTAAAATATTTTAACTAAGAAGTATTAGCTGAAAACAAGGGAAACTGTTCCGTGAAACATATCTCTGAAATGCTTAATATTGGAAGAAAAAGATAACAAGATGAAGAAAATAACACTCACACAAAAAGTTTTAGTAATTTTTACAGGAATGTTTTAGATTTTTGGGTAATTATTAGATTTAGTGAAGTGAGGTCATAGAACACGATTTTGTGTTTATATTTTCCGAATTTTCTCTTCTTTTTCTAGATAACACAGAAAAACACTTTCACTTTTGGTTTCATTTGTTTTACTAAGTTTTTATTACAGTCACAGAGTTCACGCTTATAGAAACCTCTATGTTAAATAAAATTTTATAAATTTGCACTTTTTTAACTAGAAAACCAAAAAGTACTACTAAAAAACTTTGAAAACAAAACCCCTAAGTATATCTGCTAGAAACATACAATTTGCGCTGATGCTATAATAAATATGATTTCTGTGGATCTTTTGTACAAAAACATTTTTAAATCAATATGTCGAGGTTGGTTTCGGCCAACTCAAGTTTGTTTGATAATGTTTCGGATTAGAGTAAATTTAGAGGTGGATGCCATTTTGGTTTTGTTTATTTTGATTTATTTTAGATAATTTTTTAATTTTTCCGATAAAAATTTATGAAATTTTATATAATAGAGATGTTTTTATTAGTGTGCACTGTTTTCACTACATTTACCCTAATCCGAATTATTACCGTTTGTTTTTACAAAAAACTATTTAAAGAATGCTGACTGAGGTAGACAAATTTTATAAAATCTCGCAACGTCCCAACATATATTTTGCTTTTTTCTGTGTTTTCTAGAAAAAGTATAGAAAATTGTGAAAAACCACAATTCGAATCGTGTTCTATGTCCTCGAAATAGCGGGTAAGTAAACGGTTTTTTTTAAGAAATACGTCATATTCTTCGATTTCCACTAAATCCAATAATTACTGATTTTTGCTTTGCACACATTTTATTTTGTTCAGTCACAATGAATACAAAATTTGGCAATACTATTAACAAATTCGAAATTTTGGCTTTAGTTTTCTAAAAAATTAAGGCATACCTTGTCGAAATTTACTATGAATTAAGTATAATTTAGAGTTTCAAAAAAACTAAAAACCTAATGACAATAATAAGTGGGTGAAAATCAACTTGCAATATTTGTTTACATACTTAGTTACATACAAGTCAAACTATATTTTATTAAAGCAAATAGGATTTACCTACAGGCAAACAATAATTTACATACAACAAATAAATGTTAGACACAAATACAAAACAGTTGTCATTGGGCCAAAATAATGACTGTGGGATACTGGGAGATGAAAACTTAATTTAAATATTTTTATATCAGCAAACATAAAATGTAAAGTGTTTAATCCTTTTGTGTTTTTTAAAGGACTTCTTCAGGAAGCAGGATTGTATACCAGAAAATGAGAAGAGACTTTTTTTGAATAGTACTTGAAGAATGAAGAAAAAGGGGAAAAGAAATGTAAACCAGTTTTTATAGACGATACATGGATTTTTCACAATGGCACCCACAGACGATCATGACAGGACAATGGCACTCTATCAGTACGGGGAGGGATTTAGGTAATATATCAACTATTTGCACTTACACAATTTGAATTTATTTCATCATTTATAACAGGTTGCAAAAAACTTCATTTAAATAATCCTTAGGTCATTTCCCCTTAGCAGTATGTTAAATATTACATTTTTACTTTAATACTTTATTTCCTGGGGAGATTGAATTAGCTAACTAAATTCTTTACTCTAATATCTGTATAAGTTTTTCGAACAAGTTTGACTTTTTTTAGAAAAAATTTTTACTTTATTTGATAAAAATTGTTTCCTTAATAAGTGGAAGTGAAGTGAAATTTAAGCGGTTGTAAAGAATTTGATATAAACATATGTCTAAAATATCCCATTTTCAAAATATATTTTATCAAAATGTAAAAACTGCTTCCAGGTATTTTGGCTAAAATGTGAAACAAATCTGTACCACATAGAATCTAATTCCTTTCGGTTTAAGGAAACAAAAGTAATATTTTTATATAAAAATATGGTACGCCACTGTTTTTGACAAAGTTTTCAGACGTGTTATGCTTTGCCAATCGAAACTGCTGAAATGGTATCATGTTTTATTGTGCTAAAAAAAGCCGATTTGAAATAAGTACTATAATTATTTAATTGCACACTCCTCACCCATAATTTGTAGAAGCTAAAGGTGCTTAAAAATAAACCAAAAATGGGTATAATATAGTATATTTTTGTGTATATTATGTGTGCCTATATGTATAAAAAATTGTAAAAATTTCAGTATTTTCTAAAAATGGAAATTACCAGTGTAATCCTCAAGTATTATATAACATACAATCATTGCTGACTGAACTTAATTCAAAAGTGGATAAAATAACAAAATCTTAGTAGTTGAGGCTGAATCAAATGAAAATATTTTAGCAAAATGTAATTTCCAATTACCCATCAAGATGCATTAAATGATTTGGAGCAGTTTCTGGCATTAAATGAAAATTATAAATCTTCGGTAAATATGTTTTTTCTTTATTGGTACAGGTAAAAAATCGGTCAACTTTTGATAGAAATGAAATTAAGAAACTAATTTCTATAATGTTGTGTAACAGCAAATAATTTATGTCATTTATATGTAGTAGTATTATGTTTGGATTACTTTTGTAAATTTGTACATTAATAACTAAAAAATATTTTCCTTTTTCACTTGCAGGTTTTATTCTTTGCAAGAATGGGTGGAGTAAACTTATATGACTTTATCAAAAGATGTGTTGGAGGAATACTGACAGTGTAGCCATGTAATGTTCATTTATTGGAAGGAAAGAAAAAAAGAAATTTTGTGACTTACTGCTTTCAAGAGCATTAGTGGATAAGTATACAGTTCTTATCTAAAGAAGGCAAAAATGGCATTTTATTTAAAACTAGTAGAAAAACGGTTTTAAACCTATTTTTTCTTTTTTTGTTAATTAAAGGTTGTTTTTATTTTAAACTTCTATTTCACGATTTAGGAATGCTCTGCAAAATTAATTTCACGGTAACTAGTAAATATCAGTTATAAACCAATCTTTAATATGCAAATACTTCTCATTCATTCATTCATACAAAAAGAAATTTATTTGTTATTAGAGTCTGCTGAGAAGTCTGGCCTTCCAAAACACCGTAAAGAATCTGAAACTGCCATTGGCTGTTGGCTACAGAAAGCCAGGGACAGATTCACTAGAGCAGAAAAAAATCAAAATCAGCTGTTGAGGGTTTAGTCACTGTACAGGGTGAGTCAACGATTGGATGAAGTAGGTTTGTGCCTTTTCGGTGAAATTAACAAAGAAACTATATTTACTGTTTGATACAGTTTATTTTTACGCAGATTTTAAAAATATTTAGAACTCTACAGGGTGAGCCAAAAAACTAGGACAGCATTTTTTTAAATAGAACACCCTATATACGAATCGTATTTTCGATTTAGCTTGTAATTTTAAATCTTTTTTATTAAGAGTTTACTATAACAAAACTTTAGAGTTTCTGAGATAATTAAGTTTAAAGAAAAAAAGTAACATTTTCAAGCATCAATTCAATCCTAAATAACGTTTTCAATTTTGTGACAAATATATTCAAATTTGGAATTTAGCAAGGCCAAGGACAAGTTAACATAATTTTTACCTAATATTTACAATAAAAGCTACAGGGTGTTGAACACATCGGCTCAAATTTGAACAAGTTTAAATGAATAAATATCTTTTTTTTTTAAATGGTACACCCTGTATATTTTCATGTTATTTAATAGAGTAATAAAAACCCTAAAAGTTTTGTTCAATATATCCTATACCTATTTATA
The DNA here is from genome assembly GCA_034092305.1 of Diaprepes abbreviatus. Taxonomy (NCBI): domain Eukaryota; kingdom Metazoa; phylum Arthropoda; class Insecta; order Coleoptera; family Curculionidae; genus Diaprepes; species Diaprepes abbreviatus. The sequence goes on from JASJET010000083.1 coordinate 1,197,454, forward strand.
ATAGTTTTTGAGATATTTCAGTTTTTCTTATTTTCCATACTTTTTTACAGAAATAGTCTTCATTATCATAGTAGCCATGTAAAATAATAAAAAGAAACTACAGAAACAAACAGAATGTGGTTAAATATGATGAAATACATTATTCGTTATATTACAACGGCAATAGTTTAATTAAACATAATGTGAAAAAATTAACACAACAATAACGACAAGGCAGATACATATTTACTTTGAAACAAAAAAATTACCTATTAAATACTGAGATTAATTATTTCTTTTTAATAAGTGTTCGAATAAACGACCCTCTTGTGCAAAGCACAAATTTAGTCTTTTTTGCAGATTTTCTCGGACCCTGGACAAAATTAGTGGCGTTATTGTTCTACAGGTATCCCTAATCCTGTTTCGCATATCTTCCACTGTTGTTGGTGGATTAACATACACCTTATTTTTAATATGACCCCATGGGAAGAAATCTAATGGGGTGATGTCGCAAGACCTTGGTGGCCACTCAATGAAACCCCCACGTCCAATCCATTTTTGCGGATATCGTTGGTTCAAAAACGCACGAACTTCACGATGGTAATGCGGAGGCGCACCATCGTGCTGGAACCACATATTGTCGAGCTCATCCCTATCAAGACCTTGAAGCAGTTGGGGTAGTTCTTGTAGAAAGTTCAGGTAACTATGGCCATTTAGTGGTTCATTAAAAAAGTGGGGTCCAATAATTCGATTATGATGAATACCACATCAAACATTTAATGACCAGTGGTTTTGATGTTGCACCTCTCTAATCCAAAATGGGTTTTCTGTGGCATAATAATGCATGTTGCGTCTATTTACGGCACTGTTACTTCTAAAAGTAGCTTCATCACTAAACATTACCTTGCATAATAAATTTGGATATAATTGAATCTCCGCATTTATTGTACGACAAAAGTTTACACGACTTTCAAAATCCTGTCCATGCAATTCTTGGTGTAATTCCATGTGATATGGATGATACCTATATTTCTTGGTAGTACGATTATCGGTGGATTGTGATGTTTCACATAATGCTGCTAACTGATGGCTACCAATATAAGGATTTTCCTGAACATTTAACAATACTTGTAGTTCTTTTTCTTCATTAGTTACTGGTTTGTTGACCACTTTACGTTTTGGATAATCAACAGTACCAGAAGAATCAAATCTTTGCATTAAGTTTTGAAAAGTATCGGTATTAGGCTGGCGTCGATCAGGATACTTCATTTTGTAAATTCTTTGAGCAAGAAGGCAATTTTTTTTAAGCCTCTCCTATTGTATAAATCATATCTATTAACTCATTCTTTGGAAAATTCATTTTACAATATAAGATAAATGCAAAAAAAAACCAAACTACACTACATAAAAACCAAAAGAAGCGATTGTGGTTATAAATTTGACACACAGAAAAATGTTCTTTTACATTGTTTTTGCCATGGCTACTATGATAATGAAGACTATTTCTGTAAAAAAGTATGGAAAATAAGAAAAACTGAAATATCTCAAAAACTATTATAAATAGGTATAGGATATATTGAACAAAACTTTTAGGGTTTTTATTACTCTATTAAATAACATGAAAATATACAGGGTGAAACATTAAAAAAAAAAGATATTTATTCATTTAAACTTGTTCAAATTTGACCCGATGTGTTCAACACCCTGTAGCTTTTATTGCAAATATTAGGTAAAAATTATGTTAACTTGTCCTTGGCCTTGCTAAATTCCAAATTTGAATATATTTGTCACAAAATTGAAAACGTTATTTAGGATTGAATTGATGCTTGAAAATGTGACTTTTTTTCTTTAAACTTAATTATCTCAGAAACTATAAAGTTTTGTTATAGTAAACCCTTAATAAAAAAGATTTAAAATTATAAGCTAAATCGAAAATACGATTCGTATATAGGGTGTTCTATTTAAAAAAATACAACTTTATGCTGTCCTAGTTTTTTGGCTCACCTTGTAGAGTCCTAAATATTTTTAAAATCTGCGTAAAAATAAACTGTATCAAACAATAAATATAGTTTCTTTGTTAATTTCACCGAAAAGGCACAAACCTACTTCATCCAATCGTTGACTCACCCTGTTATAAAGCCATATTTTTTTTTATATTGTCAGATTTTATTTTTTGTTGTTTAACATTATGTTATTTTTAATTAAGTAAATATTTACTGTAGTTTAACTATATTTTGTTTAACTTTAAATATTTTTTTTATCCTTTCGCGCAGTTGCTTAAACTTTTGGCTATAAATAAACACTGAATTACAAAAATGTTAACCTTAAAGAATAATTACTACATGTATTTAGATTTTGAAAAACGTACCATCAAAGTGGACGCATAGAGCTTTTATTCATTTGTCTTTAAATGGGGCGGATTTAAATTTGAGATAAAGAAGATTATTGGCTGAATTCTTTTGAGTAAATTATCACTGATCAAACTGAAAAAAGTGAAACTGATAACTTCATGTTCTTTTGAATATGCATTTACTCGTCACTGGGTCGAAGTGATTCAAGTGACAGAACTGAAAGTGATAATTACTTAAAAGAATATACCTATTATCAAGTTAAAAGATAATTTCAAGTCACTAGCTTTGACGATATCGTTTTTGTAATTTGTTAGAGTTTAACTAATTTTTGTTATTTGGTTCATTAATAGTTATGTCACCTTTAATTCTTTTATTTTTTTCACAGCTCTAGTAGAATATATTAGAATAGAGCAACATTTTTTTATTGTGAAGAGAATACTATCTGTGGCTTGATACATGAAATAACTAAGTAAAAATCTATTATCGGCGAATAGATAGAGGTTTCCTATTTTAAAGAAAATATTTTGAAAGTTAGGTTCACTTAGATTATTGTTACTTTGGCAGACCTGCTGGACATGTTTTGCAATAAAAACTTGTGTAAATTCAGGGTGGACCATTTTAATCTATGCGCACAAATTTCTCCATAAGTAAGCCAGACACAGAAAAATGGTTAGAGACTTTAACCTTAAAATCAATTTACAAGGTCATTCGAAGGCCAAGTTGACTTTTAAATAAAAACCCCCATTTTTATTTCAGAAACGGAAAGCGAAGAAAATTTCCTATCCAACAGTAAAATTAACATAGGGAGTAAAATCGCAGTTGGTGATTATTTGAAAATTAAATGTCCTTATACCATGGTTGGTGTAAATTATCAAATAGCTTGACAACCAAGAGTGATATAGAAAATCTTGTCTTACAAAAGTTTCAGGAAATCAAACGGTGCATCTTAAGACAACACGACCTTGACTTTCCAAGGGCATTTGAAGGTTAAGCACGTTTTTTTAAAATGAAACTCCATACTTTCAAAGTCGGGAATGGAAAGAGCACAAAATTTTATATGCAAATATGATTATGAGTGACCCTCCCTTTGATCGAGTCGTCGGAGCGAAACGCGTCGCCTTAACCGTCGATCTACGCTTTGCCCCTAGTGCATTGCGTTGCACCACCTATCGGCCGCTTGGTACTGCATGTTTATTTATTAATTGTTATACTAAGTCCACCACATGATCAAAGGGCGAGTCACTCATAATCATATCTAAATGTAAAATTTTACGCTTTTTCCAGTTCCGGCGCCGTAAGTATGAAATCCCATTGAAAAAAAAAACCGTACTTGACCGTCAAATGACCTTGAAGGTCAAGGTCAAATTTGAGGTCACCTTGAGGTGCATCGTTTGATTTCCTGAAACTTTTTTAGGACAAGTTTTTCTCCATCAGTCTTAGTTGTCGAGCTATTGGGTAATTTATACCAATTCGTTGTATAAGAATATAGGTAATTTTCTCTGCTTTCCATTTCTCAAATGAAAAATGGGAGTTTCTATTAAGAAAAACTCATCCTTACCTTCGAATGACGTTGGAAATTGATCTCAAGATCAGTCACTAGCACAGACAAGTTACCCCTATTGTCCTAAACCACTTTTGTCTGAACCATTTTTTGATGGAGCTTAGCAGCAAAGAGTAAATGAAATGACTGTTTTAACTTTTCGGACTTTTCGGCTAATGTTCATCTAATATCTACAAATAAAGATCGTCCACTCCTAATAATGTGTGTAAAAAATAGCTGTGATAATATATATATATATATATATATATATATATATATATATATATATATATATATATATATATATATATATATATGAAACATGAAAATTTTTTCGTGTACCCAACTACAGCTATTTCTCACACACATTACTAGGAGTGGGTGATATTTATTTGTAGATATTACATGGAAATTAGCAGAAAATGCTAAAAGTTAAAACTGTGTTTTCTTTTACTATTTACTGCTAAGCTAAATCAAAAAAATCGTTCAGTTTTTTTAAAGGTCCTGGTAATAACTTTTAATTTGACCTATTAAAAAAGTTTTTTCTTAAGCGAAATTTTCTTAGGAATAGGAATATTTTAATTTTCTAAAGTTAATAACAGCAAATTTGTTAGGGACTGAAACTGTAGTTTAAACTTTTTTTTACTCTAGTTTTAGTATATTGTTTATGCAGAGATTTATGATGATAATATATTTCTATATTGATGAACGTATATTGTGTATTTTGATTTTGGATGGTGATACCAAATATCCCTAATTTTTAGCATCCCTGAATGTCAATAGAACATTCATCAACGTTCCAAGAATATTCAGCTAGAATGGCCATAGAATATTCAAAATGCTGACACAGACTTTTCTTGGTATGTTCGATGAGTGTTTCAGAACATTTTTGGACATTGCAGGAATGTTCTATATGTCCTAAGCAAATGTTCCTTGAATGTTCAGGGAACTGTCATGTGTTATTAAGGAAATTATTAAACATATTGAATTTTTACCTAGTTTTTCAAAATAAAATAAACACATTACATATTTTTGAAAAGCCTAAATTACACTTAATCAGTATCTAAAATAATATACATGGTATCCTATTTAAAAAACTATAATTTAGGTTAATATCTGAAAAACTAAACTTTTTGGAGAAAACTAAACTCTACGTAAAAAACTTTACGAAAACAATGTTAAACGGTCGTAAGGAGAATAAAATAACTTTTCCAAATACATAGACCGTGAAATTGTTAATTTTTAATAATTTCCTAGCGCTCTGAGGTATATTCAGATGTTCCTTTGTACTGTTTAAGGTGACAGTCCGGCATCAAGTTCTGTGGGTAATATCCTGCCCATATTTTACGATATGGGGATTTTAAGTAGACCGTTGTTTCCTGTGTACTTTGCTCTCGGTTCGTTACAGCTTCACTGATGAGACCATTAGGTGGTCGAAACTAGTATGGAGAGAGAGAACCATAGCGGAATTCGCATAGAATAAACTGTCTGTCCCTTTTCTTAACGGTCTTAAGGAGACTAAAATAACTTTTCCATATATATATATAATATATATATATATATATATATATATATATATATATATATATATATATATATATATATATCCAGCCATCCTTATGACATCATGGAGCAAAATTTGTCCTATCCTTCTGACATCCACTAACGTTTTGACATCCAAAATTGGATGTAGTTACGTTTTCTATGTTAAATCATCTTGATCAGGTGAAGGGAGTGTATAGAACAACTTTCAAGAGGATGTCAAAAAATAAGATTTTTAAAATGTAACTGTTTATTTGTTTCTAGAGTTTATTGCCCAGATGGCGCGCATGAGAGATGGTTTCAGTATATACAGAGATTTCGCATCTTATTTTGTGACATCCAACGATTTTTAATGTTTATTAATTTTTGCACATCATACGTTGTGCATTCTTAAAACTGGCAACACTGCTGTCTCGTTTACAAGGCCGGGTTTTAACAGAAGAGCGCGGCATTTTGGTGGCGGCATTCGTAAACCGTGTAATATGTGACATCCCGTAATTTCTTTACAATATAATATTTTATATTTGTGGCTTTTTTAACCGACTTCTAAAAGAAGGAGGTTCTCAATTCGTCGACTATGTATTTTTTTATGTATGTACATCGATTACTCCGGAACGGCTGCACCGATTTGAATGAAATTTTTTGCGTTACGTTCAGAAAGTTGCTGCGGTGGTCCCATATTTTTTGCAGTGGTGCAGTAAAATCCAAGATGGCGTTTACAATATGGTGGCCAAAAAAATTAATTTTGTCCAATTTTCTCCAAAATTGGTATGGAGAAATTTTCGGGGTTGTACCCAACGAATCTGAAATTATTTTTAAAAAATTCAAAATGGCGGAGCCAATATAACGGACAAAAAAAAATTTTGTCCAATTTTCTCAAAAATTGGTATGGGGGCGTTTTCGGGGTCGCACATAACGAATTCAAAATATTTTTAAAAAATTCAATATGGCGAATCCAATATGGCGGACAAAAAAATCAATTTTGTCCAATTATCTCCAAAATTGGTATGGGGGAGTTTTCGGGGTCTCGCATAACGAATCTGAAATTATTTAAAAAAATACAAAATGGATTCAATATGGCGGACAAAAAAATGTTTATTTTGTCCGATTTTCTCCAAAATTGGTATGGGGGCGTTTTCGAGGTCGCACATAACGAATTAAAAATATTTTTTAAAAATTGAATATGGCGAACAAAAATCAATTTTGTCCGATTTTCTCCAAAAGTGGTACGGGGGAGTTTTCGGGGTCGCATAAACTAAATCTAAAATTATTTTTAAAAAATTCAATATGGCGTATCCAATATGGTGGATAAAAAATTAATTTTGTCCGATTTTTTTAAAAATTGATATGGGAGAGTTGTTGGGATAGCACATTAGGAATATATTATTAAAAAAAAATTAAATATGGCGGATTAAAGATTCTACATCTCTCGATTTTGTCTAAAGTCAGTATCGGAGGATTTTTGTTAGTGTTAATTACGAAATTAAAATATTTTTTGAAAAACTCAATCCGGCAGATTCAATATGGTGTCCTAAAAATTTTACATTTTTCGACTTTCTCCAAAACTAATATAGAGGGTTCTTGAGGGTGTAAATTATGAATTGAATAGTATTTTTTCAGGATTCAATATGGCTAATGCAATATAGCTGACTAAAAGTTTTACATTTTTCAATTTTATTCAAATGTGGATCTGAATCGTTTTTGAGGATGTAAATAGCGAATATAAAATTATTTTAAGAAAATCTAATATGTCAGATACAATATGACCGTTTAGAAATTCTTAATTTCTGAATTTCATCTAAAATTGGTACTATGGAGCTTTGAATGGTTTAGATTTAGATTAGATTAAGGCGTTATAATTATTTTTTTTTAATTCAATATCGCGAATCCAGTATGGTGGGTTGAAAATTTTACCTTATTCGCATTTTTTCAGACTTGATATTAGGGGATTTTGGGGTAGTGTATTACGAATATGAAGTTACTTTTTTACAACTATTGGTTTCATAAGATACAATATGAGGGACTAAAATTTTGCATTTTCCGGTTTTATCTAAACTTGATATTGCAGGGTTTTTGGGGAGAATACAAACTCAATATGCAATATATTTTATATCGGGCTAAGAAATTTACGTCTCAAATTATTTAAATATCGATATTAGTTTTGGGGCCTATATTACCAATCTAAAATTAATTTGAAATTTAAGATATTGGATTTACTATGACAGATTAAATATCTGTTTGACACAATTTTATTGGTATTTGGAGAACTCTAAGAATCAAAGAATTTTTAGTGGTTCATTTTAGGATGATTTACAATTCTGGATAAAATGGGTTCTTTTTAGCCACCTTGGAGTCATTGTGGAACACTAATCTCGATTAGTTCTTAGTTCAAATAATTTATGAATATCATAATGAATTCAAAACTAAAAATCGAAAAATAAAATTTTTTTAAAAAAATTGAACCGACTTCCAAAAGTGCGCTAAAAAGTGAAAAATAACTATAAATTTTTATATGAAATGGAAATTTTTGAGGTCGGCGCCAAATTATTTCTGAATGAAATAAATAACTACTTATATATACAAATTATGATAAGAAAGCAATTACAAATAAAGTATTTTTAATCTGTTTATGCGAATCACATTTTGTCAGGTATTAGTTTGGCGCCGACTTCAAAAATTTCGATTTCATGTAAAAATATATGCACTTTTAGAAGTCGGTTCAATTTTTCTATAAAAATTTTATTCTTAAATCAGCTTATATTAACTTTGACAAGATCACGTCTGGAGGGCAATATGGCGGTGCTCCATGCCTTCAAAATGTGAGCAATTTTCTTTGGTATTACATTTAACTTATATCTTCTATATTCCGAAATAAAAACGAGGTACCTTTTTCTTATTTTCAAAATATTTATTAATTAATCCCGACATCTGCTTATATCATGTGCGACATTATCGTGCTCACGGGTGGATAATAGAAATGAACTAACTTTTTTAGGAAGTGTTATCTTTTTAATACCTTTAATAATTCGAAATAAAATAGGGAAAATTTAATGAATTAAAAAATTTTTCATGTAATCCATACCTACTGGTTTGTATGTCCATGAGCGTGTGGCTGCATCGAGGCAAACTTCAGTTACATTGAAGAAAATAATTCTTTTATCATAATTAATAATAGTATTATAATAAAATCCTCTCTGTAAAAAAAAATAAATTCAAGGTAACTTTATGTCTTCAATGAAATATTGAAAAAATGTATCGTGAATAATATCTTACCTTAAAATGACATGATTCAATAACGATTAAATACTATAAACTTCACTGAAACTTTATAACGATTAATCGTGTTAATGAACTATTAATATTTTCACTTTCACTGCTAATTGTGTAAAATTATAAGTAATCTATTTGTTATATGGTATTAATAAACTTTATACAAGCTAAATTGACGCTCAGTGCTGGTATTCAAAGCTTGCTCTATCATGTTAATTCTCTTGTTTCAATAAGTTAAAACAGTTGAAAGGTGGAACTAAAAAGCACGTGAATTTGTTTATAGTTAAAATTGAATAATGCGCACATAATATTGTATATAATACTACACATGCGTACACGTAGATAAGTAAATAATTTAATATTATGTATAACTAATAAATTAATTTATGTATATTATTAACCTTATTGTAATAAAAGGTAACCGAAAGTAAGCTATATAGCTATTCATTTTTGGGCGGCACACAAGTTAATAATATATATCATATAATAATTTATTCAGTTTATTTATAATATGTAATGTTAATTTAATATTTACTGTATTCAATAAAAAAAATTGTATTTTATAGAAATATATTTCGTTGAGAGTTAATTGAAACGGTTTTCGACAGCACTATAGTATCACTCCTTTTGAAAAATTGCAATATCTTTTGAAAATTCGATTGCAAAATTCACAAAAAAAACGAAAAGGAACCTATATGAAATAAATATTTCGTTAAAGTAGAACTCTCAACGAAAAAACTTTGCAGAAGCGAAGATAGAAATTTTTGAAAATGTCCGTTTTTGGTCATTTTTCGACTTTTAATAGCTTATAACTCGAAAGGGATGCAATTTTCGAAAAAATGTCAAAGAATAAAAAAGTGTTTATTTTTGCCCAATTAATCAAAAAAATATAGCGTTGTTGTTAACTTTTTCATAATTTTGTTTAAATTTTTCGTTAATAACAAATTAAGGAACACTCAAAAAGAAAAATATTACTTAGGTTTTTTGTTATCAATAATGAAATGAATCGATTGCAAAATGTTTCATCACAGTGCCCTTATTTGTTAGGTTAAGTTGTATTTTTATGCATCTTTTTAGTGGTTGTTCGCTCGCCTATTTAGGCGAAACACTGTTGGAGGTCAAAATTTGGAAAAAATATTTTTCTCCTCAATATGGGTGGAGTAGGGAAACAACTTTGAATATAAATTATCTGAAATGAAGAAAGGAATACAAAAAAATGACATACAGGGTGATCCATTTAAAATAAGTCGGTTTCGAACAACTTCCGGTATAACGGGTAGTCGCACAAGTTCTCTGTTATTCGTTTTCAAAGAGCGTCACCGAAAACCGTATTATACAAATTTGTAGGATTTAAATCACTTTTCTTCCCGAGATATTCTAATGAACGGTTACCGTGAGACACCATTTCACTAATTTTTCACTTATCGTTGTTTTGTTTTTGATCGCATCATAATTGCCATGTATTTTTAGGATTGCGTAGCCCATTATGAACCCTTATAGTTACGTTAAGTCAGTCCATCTGTCTGTATGCACTGCCTTATAATTTCGCAACTATTCATTTTTTACAGGATCATCTGCAATTAAATTGGGTAGCTTTTCCTGAGCAGATAAGAATAAAAAAAATTATCTTTGTTTACCCTATGGAGTAGAATATCATTGGATAGCTCCTCAAAAGTGCAATTAAGTATGTCATAAAACATTTTTTGTTTGAAGCAACTATCATTCGCGAAATATGACACTATATAAAATTTTTATAAAAAAATTGAACCGACCTCTAAAAGTGCGCTAAAAAGTGAAAAATAACTATAAATTTTTAATGAAATTGAAATTTTTGAAGTCGGCGCCAAACTAATACCTGAGAAAATGTGACTTGCATAAATAGATTAAAAGTACTTTATTTGTAATTGCTTTCTTATCATAATTTGTATATATTAGTAGTTATTTATTTTATTTAGAAATAATTTGGCGCCGACTTCAAAAATTTCAATTTCATAAAAAAATTTATAGTTATTTCTCACTTTTTAGCGCACTTTTAAAAGTCGGTTCAATTTTTTTATAAAAATTTTATTTTTCCATTTTTAGTTTTAGAATTCATTATAGTATTCATAAATTATTTAAACTAAGTACTAATCGAGATTAGTGTACCTCGCATGACTCCAAACTGGCAAAAAGGTATCCATTTTATCCAAAGTTGTAAATCACCCTAAAATGAACCACTAAAAATTCTTTAGTTCTTAGAGTTTTCCAAATACCAATCAAATTGAATCAAACGAATATTTAGTCTGTCATAGAAAATCCACTATATTAAATTTCAAATTAATTTTAGATTGGTAATATAGGCCCCAAAACCTTCCAATATCGATATTTAAAGAAAATAAATTATTTTTTTATCCACCATATTGGATACGCCATATTGATTTTTTTTTAAATAATAATGTGTGACCCCGAAAACTCTCCCGTACCAATTTTCATGAAAATCGGACAAAATTGATTTTTTTTTGTCCGCCATATTGAGTTTTTTAAAAATAATTTCAGATTCGACAGACCCCGAAAACTTCCCTTACCAATTTTGGAGAAAATAGGAGAAAATTGATTTTTTTTCCGCCATATTGGATCCGCCATATTGAATTTTTTAAAAATTATTTTAGATTTGCCATATGCGACTCCGAAAACTCCTCCGTACCAATTTTGGAGAAAATCGGACAAAAACGATTTTTTGTCGGCCATATTGAATCCCCCAAATTGAATTGTTTAAAAATTATTTTAGATTCGTCATATGCGACCCCGAAAACTCCCCCGTACCAGTTTTGGAGAAAATAGGACAAAATTGATTTTTTTCGTCCGCCATATTGGGTCCGCCATATTGAATTTTTTTAAAATTATTTTAGATTCGTCATATGCGATCCCGTAAACTCCCCCTTACCAATTTTGGTAAAAATCGGACAAAATTGATTTTTTCGTCCGCCATATTGGATCCGCCATATTGATTTTTTTAAAAGTAATATCAGATTCGTTATGTGCAACCTCGAAAACTCCCCCATACCAATTTTGGAGAAAATCGGACTAAATTAAAAATTTTTATCCGCCACATTGGATCCGCCATTTTGATTTTTTTAAAAATAATTTCAGATTCATTGGGTGCAACCCAGAAAATTCCTCCATACCAATTTTGGAGAAAATCGGACAAAATTAATTTTTTTGGTCGCCATATTGTAAGCGCCATCTTGGATTTTACTGCACCAATTACATCTAAAAAAATATGGGACCACCGCAGCAACTTCCTTTACATAACGTAAAAAATTTCATTCAAATCGGTGCAGCCGTTCCGGAGTAATCGGTGTACATACATAAAAAAAAATACATAGTCGACGAATTGAGAACCTCCTTCTTTTAGAAGTCGGTTAAAAATGGCTTTTCAAATGCCTCCAGTCCCCTTAATTTCCCTATGATAATTATCAAAATCTTAAAAAATTAATATAAATGAAAATTATCGCTGTTTGGTTATATTTATTAATTTATGAGAAGTAAAAAACTTTAAATTTTTACTTCATATAAGATTTAATTTTATCGTTTTCCTTTATCTTATGATTCAACAAGTCTTCAAAACTGAAATTAAATATGCGATATAATATTTTTTATTTAGTGGTTTCATTCACGAAATATCAGCCAAGTTTTAAATATAAATAAAATTTAATCTCCGATTATTCAATAAGATTTTCGACTCCATCTTTTGTGATTAAATTTTGCAGGCACATGCTTTTAATTAACTAAAAAATAGACGTGTAAAGAGTTTTCAGAAAAAAAAACAAACTACGCCAATAACTGCTACGGAACCCTAACTTAGTGCGTGTGTGCTACAAGCCCACTGCTAGTACATTTGTAGCTGCCTTCGATCATACCAGTGAATTTAAACACAAAACATATGTTTGAAGTCTGTTTATGATCGGCAGGGGAGAAGCTTTTTTGATGTTTGACAGACGTAAATATATTTACTTATTTTTGCTTTCAGTTTTATTGCTTGTCGTGACTCTTTTTAGTGTTTTTAAGTGTTACCGTAAATTCTAAGTTTGGTTACATATTGAAAATAACAATAATAATAATTTAGGCAACCACAAATTCATACTTTTATGTATTCTAGAATTGATGTATCTATTATCATATTATATTCGTTTAAATAATACAGTTGGAAAAGGATAGCATAGAATCGGTATGTGAGTACTAGGAAATATGTATTATCTATCAACAATTTTCCAAATATAAATAAAAATATTATTGCGTTATTCAGCATATTTAAATAACTGGCCTTAGTTCTGACGATATGCTAATTCTACAGGGGTATATTCGAAGGTAGCTGTTATAATCGTGATTATGATAGCTCCGATTTTGAATGCGAATACGAGTGATATATGTTTTGCTGTAATTTCGTACATGGGCAGAGGAATTATATCAGAATTATACTAGACTTGCGAATAGGTTTTTTACTGGGGATTATATCAAAGTACAATAAATAAAAAATGGAACCGAAAAATTCATTTATTGAAGCTACTGGATAATTTTCACTATTATTGGACAGTTTAAAAAGGCAGTATGAAATACAATTTAACTGTTTCTTTTTTGTGGCATACCTAATGGACACCTAAAAAATATTTTTCTCAGTTGAAAATATAAAATTACCACCTTCACGTCGTTGTCTTTTATTATCGGGGCCTACCCAATTTAAGGATATCAGTCAATTTAATTTTAAGCACTGGAATATGCTGTTTTTCCTTGCCTTTTTGCATAACATCAAGACGTTATTATGTAAAAAGGCAAAGAAAAACAGCCCATACCATAACTTAAAATTAAATTGTCTGATAACCTTAAATTGGGTAAGCCCTGATAATAAAATACAATAAAATATTTTTAATTGTCATGACTACATTATTAATCAACATATTCTCTCATAGAATTAGTATATAGGCAGAACTAGGGCCCAGTATGTGGTTGCTGAACAACGTGATAATATTTTTATTTAGAAACGTGTTGATAAATAGTGTGAGGTATTGTATTTCTTGGTACTAATTGTGTGCTATCCTTTTCTAATTGCATTATATAAACTAGTATAACATGTTAAGCGGTACGTTAACTGAGGAATAAGATAACAGGGCATTAAAGTAAAAGTATGAGTTTCTGGTTGTCTATATTGTTATTATTTTCAATTTGTCAGTAAGAATATTTACCGATTCATATATCTTTTTAAATCCTCTTTTTGTTGAAATTAATTAAAAACTTCACATTTGTATTAATTTTTAACATTAAGAAATACGCAGAAGAGTCACAAGTAAGAAAGCTAAAAGCAAAATTAAATAAAAATATTTGCGTCCATCAAATGTAAAAAAGCCTCTCTCAACCGACCATTAACAGCGATTAAACAAACTTGTTTTAATCTACTAATCGAATATGTTAATATCACTTTGACATTTGTATTTTAAATCATTTTAGAGTTTATTTTTTTTAAATAGATTTAATAATTTAAAGTTATTTAAAAAAAATGGTGCCTAATAGTGAAAATAAAAAAAATATATTTATGATGTTGACATCAGATTTATTAAAATATTAATAATACACTCCGAGAATGTGTTAGATTCAATCTAGAAAGAAATACATCACATTTTATTTAATTTCGGAAAATTTAACGGAAGTTGGATGTGTTTCGAAAAAACGAGCAAAATATTATGTGAAAAATATGCATAATGAATTCAATGTATTGGTAAATGTAAACCTATATCCCGAATTTTCTTCGAGTTTCGTTAATTATCAATAAACACATATATCATGATTACAAATTTAAAATTGTTCAAACATTTTATCCTGAGGATTCTGCGTAGGCGTTCATTTTCAGTTGGTATTATGGCATATTAAAGGCAAACATATTGTTTCGAAACACTATATTATGAACAACTGAAACACCAATTTTGACACAGCATTTTGATGTTTGGAACACTTTGTGAAAATTTCTGAGAAATAACAATTACCGCAATGAAATTAAAAGTATTCAGGAGTTCTGACAAAGAATGACTGCGACTTTTAGAGACATCTGAAATGTTATCGAGTGCAGTAGGACAATTGACATTAAGTAGACCTAAAAGTACTGAAAATAAGTTTTCAAAATCTAATAAAAGTTTTACATCTAGTGTTTAAATTTGCTAATCTTTTAATATTACGTTAAATTTCAAATTTTCTTCACAGTAACGTGAAAATCAAACACCCAGTTTCCTATACCTAAAGTCCATAATTTCTGTCAGTGGCTCATCGCCCGCATATAGAGTGTCCCGGGTTGTGCGCCGTCAGGGGAATCAACTCCAATGGCGTGTACATTTCAGAAAATAATATATGATGAAATTTCGTGGGAATATAGAAATATTTTTTTTAAGTTAAATTTATTTCCTCCCATTTTTCTCAATACTTATAATTTTTTTTCCTGGAGGGGAAACCTTCACAAAGTGTCGGATTTTTACAGATTGAACCTTCCGTACTGAAGATCCTACCGATTTTCCTTGGTTAGCCGTGGCTGCTAGCAGTCCGAGGTTTTTCAGTGAGGCCTCTGGTTTCCAGACAATTAAGCCTTAACAAACCTCTGGTCTTCACTCAGTGTAACTGCACCAGGTGCCGGTTGCACCCATTGCTTCGTACTTTTCCTACATTTTGCTTACAATGTAGGATTGCCAATTTAAGATATTTTTTAAGGATTTTAGGTGCCCTTAAGTTATTTTATGAATATTAATCGAAAGTTTGTTGCTTATCTGCTCCTCTGAGTCGCGTTCAGGGTATTTCTCTTCTGAAATCTTCGTTTCAGAATAACCAGGGTGTGTCTAGTGTCATCCTCAGGAGTGTGAGACAGGTAATATAGATCCCTTAGCTCATATTGATTTTTCGGCAGAATTGTTGTCAAGAGACATATCGGAATCTGAGGATCTATCAACCTCAGGGGTGATTGTTAATGGTTTAACCACTGCCTCAACGTGAACGTCCAAGTCCCGCATTTTTTGTTCTTTTTTAACATGATCAATATGATTTTTGCAATCACTGATCGTCACGTTAGTAATTGCCTCGTCCAATAATATTTTGACACCTGCCAATTTGGTTTTCCGTGCCACTTCACTCTTTATTTGCGCCCATACTAATTCGATTGGGTTAAGTTCACAATGGTACAGCAGCAGTCTCAATACATTTCATCAATAACATATTTAATATATTTTGGTTTCTTTACCTCCACTAAATCTAGCAACTGCACTTTAAGCATTGTTTTGTTAAATTCATTGTTTTTCGAGAGGAGCCGTTGGACATATCTTCGCCTTTTTAGACGCAGGAATTTATTCTTGTCGTTGACTATGATACGGGACATTGTCCGAATCGGGTTTAAAATCGAAGAAAACCATCGCTCAAAACATCGGAGTTCATATCTTCATGGTAGCCCCCTGTTTTTCGAGATTAGAAAATGTTTAGGCCGCCATCTAAGAATACAAACCCACTTCCAGTATGAGTTATAAGACGACGACCGTTTCCACTAAGGTTAGCTTAGTCCTTGCGAAAATCCTTCCATAAATGCCTGCTTCGAACTTTAAATGTTCAGATCTTGCCATACCTTCCCAACCGTGTGCTGTTTATTAAGATGGGGCTGAAGCTAGCGGCCAGTGGCCAAATCCAGATCAAGTGCGGTAAGTATAGATGAAAATTATATATTTAAAACATCATAAATCCCACATTTATTAATATTTTTCTGTGATTTTTGGTTCTTATATTCACATTTATTTAAATACTTCGTAGATTTGTTGTAACTAAGCTTCTAATAATGTCCTCTAAACATCTATAAGGCTTACACATTTTGTTCCTCTACTGGAACCCCAGCGGCCAGAGTTACCCCTTATTTAAAACTGCCATAATATCTACACTTTTTCGGCGATTTTTGGTCACCAAGTTTATAATAATGTCCTTTAAATACATATATTAGTTACATAATTTGTTCCCTCAAGGCAGCCCCAGCGGTCAAGGCTGAGCACTTATTTAATATCATAAAATTCGCATTTGTTAATTTTTTTTGCGAATTTTGGTACTAAGCTTCTAATCATGTCCTCTAAACACCTATACGGGTTACATACTTTATTTCCGTAAAGCAACAACAGCAGCCAGAGTTCAACCCTTATTTTATAGTTGTCATAATATCCAGATTTTTCAAAATTTTTCGACGATTTTTGGTAACTAAGCTTATAATGCCATGTAAATATTTATTTGGATTACATAATTTGTTCCCCCCAAGACAACTTCAGCGGCCAAGGTTAAGCTTTTATTTTTAAAATATCATAAAATTCGCATTTATTAATTTTTCTTTGCAAATTTTTGTAGCCGAGCTTCTAATCATGCCCTCTAAATACCTATATGGGTTACACAATTTGTTCCCGTAACACAACCCCAGTGGCCAGTGGCCTAATTAAGTAATTGTCATAATATCCACATTTTTCAAAATTTTCCGACGATCTTTGGTAAATAAGCTTATAATAATGTAATAATACCTAAATATTTCCATTTGGCTTACATAATTTGTTCCTCCAAGACTTATTTTTAAAAATATCATAAAAGTCGCATTTATTAATTTTTCTTTGCAAATTTTCGTAACTAAGCCTTTAATCATATACTCTAAACACCTACTATATGAGTTATATAATCTGTTTCCGTAATACAACACCATCGGCCAGAGTTCAGTCCTTATTTGGAAACTGCCATAACATCCACATTTTTCAAAATTTTTCGACGACTTTTGGTAACTAAGCATATAATAATGCCCTTTAAATTACTATATGGGTTACGCAATTTTCTCCTCCAAGAGAACCCCAGCGGCGAAGGTTAAGTACTTATGTTTAAACATACTATAAAATCCACATTTATGAATTTTTCTTTACAAATTTTGGTAACTAAGTTTCTAATCAAGTCCTCTAAACATCTATATGGGCTACATAATTTGTTTCCCCAGGACAACCCCAGCGGTCAAGGTTAAGCCCTTAATTTTAAAAATATCATAAAAGTCGTATTTATTAAGTTTTCTTTGCAAATTTTGGTAAATAAACTTTTAATCATGTCCTCTATACACCTATATGGGTTATATAATTTGTTCGTGTAAGACAATCCGAGCGGTCAGAGTTTAGTCCTTATTTGAAAGTTGTCTTAATATCTACATTTTTCAGAATTTTTCGACGATTTTTGGTAACTAAGCACTCTGAATACCTATATAGGTTACATAATTATTTTCCCCAGCGGCCAGAGTTCGGACCTTATTTTATAATTGTCATAATATCCATATTTTTCAAAATTTTTCTAGAATTTTTGGTAACTAAGCATATAATAATGCACTCTAAATACCTATATGGGTTACATAATTTGTTCCCCTAAGACAACCCCAGCTTTATTTTGAAAAATATCATAAAATTCACATTTATTTTTTTTTTGCGAATTTTGATACTAAGCTTCTATTCATTTCCTTCAAACACCGGGTTTCCATAAGACAACGTCAGCGGCCAAGGTCAACCTTTATTTGATAATTGTAATGATATCCAGATTTTTCGAAATGTTCCGACTGTTTTTGATAACTAAGTTTATAATAATGTCCTCTAAATACCTATTTCGTTACATACACACATAATTCGTTCTAATAAGACAACTCCAGCGGCCAAGGTTCAGCTCTTCATTTTGAAAATATCATAAAATTGGCGTTTATTAATTTTTCTTTGTCAAAATTGGTAACCAAACTTCTAATCATGTCTTCTAAACACCTATATAGTTACTATCATAATATCCATAGCTTTCAAAAAATTTTTACGGTTTTGATAACCAAGCGTCATTAAAGAGAGCCAAGCAATTATCAGACCTTATAATATTTTTAATAACCGACTTTTTTACGCCTTTAATTTTCTTAGTTATGACGAGGTTCTTCAAAATATCATCGACTTTCGAACGTTCTTTCTCTTCTTTTTCAAGTTCAATCTTTGGTTCAATTTCCTCTGCTGAATATAACACCTTAGTAGAATACATTTTTGATCTTAATTCGATAAAATCCTTTATCATACTGAGAAACTTTTTGTTAACGACGTTTCTCGTCGTAGACGAAATCTCATTCACCATTTACAAAGCTCACTGTATGGCGTCTACGAGCGTAATGACGCCTAAGACTCGGGTGCTGTCGGTCCCGTGTGTACGTAGGACGCGTTCGTTTTCCGAATGGTTCTGGCGAATCAGGTTGCGAGACCTGCTGCGCGTCATCGGCCCTATTGCCAGTGTTTGGGGTTACGTTGCCGAGTTGTGATCTGTTTCGTTACTAAGTGGTACTGGTTGATGTTTTGTAAGCAGATTTTTCCAAGTATTAGGCACTCTCTGGCTATCATCTCTGCTATTTAAGTTGTTGGGCCTCTTTGCAATTTCATTGACTTCCCTTATAACTCTTGTGGACAGGTTTTCACATCTCGATAGCATATTTGTTCCTGAGAAATTTATCCTTTGTCCTGTGTTTAACCAGTGTTGGGCCAGAGCAGAAGAAGTTGTTTTTTGCTTGACAGCGTTTATATGTTCGTCTCTTCTGGCGCTTATTTTACGGTTGGTTTGGCGTACATAAGATGAGCTGCATTCTCCGCATGGAATTCCGTACACTCCGTGATTTTCTAGAGGGATTCTTTCTTTAGGTGTTGACAAGAGATCTTTTACTTTACGGTCTGTGGTGAAAATGGTTTCAATGTTGTGTCTCCTGAGAATATTTGCGATCTTATCTGTGGTGCCTCTTACATAAGGAACAAAAGCTTTGGAGCTATTCTCTAGGTTTTCGCGATTTTTTGAGGCCAAGTGTTTCTTTTTTAGAGCCTTGTCTATATGTTCTTTTTTATAACCGTTTTTTGTTAGGGCGTCTTGCAGTACGTTCATCTCTTTGTGGTAATTTTCTTGATCTGTAAGGGACTGCGATCGAAACGCAAGTGATTTCACTACTGCAAATAATTTGGCGGGGTGGTGATGTGAATCGGCGTTGAGGCATCTGTTGGTGTGAGTGGGCTTTCTGTAGTCAGTGTGCAAAAGCAATCCATTCTCTTTTCTTTTCACTAGGATATTTAGAAACGGTAGTTTTCTTTCGTGTTCTGTCTCCATGGTGAATTTGATTTTTGGATGTACACTGTTTATGTGATTTAGGAAACTTTTGTCTTCCAAGCAGGGTTAGACTGGTGTTCTTTAGTATTCTGTCTGTTTTAGAGTTTTTATGTGATACTTAGTCTTGCAGCACGTCGGTATGAGGTGTTTATCTCGACAGTTGCGTAAGAAGGTGAGGTCGCAAAGCAGTCTCGATTTTTTCGTCCATAGCTTTTCGAATGTTTTTGAGTCGTGGTAGGTTTCCTCCCCGTAAAGGTAAATTATGTTATGTCAGATATTCTTACGGGTGTGATGTGTAATCCAAGGTTTTCGGCCATCCCGTGTATGTGCTGAGTCCCTCTCAGGACTGTAAGGCAGCTGACCTTTCGATGTAACATCACTTTTCACGCAAATACCAGTCAAAAAAGCTCTTTCTGTAATGGAAAACAAATACAATCTGTCAAAATATATCATCGAATTAGCTAGACACTGTCTTGATAACACCTATTTTACTTATGAAGGCCGACAATATGAACAAGTCGAGGGAGCCCCGATGGGATCGCAGCTATTTCCTGCAGTCGCTAACTTATTTATGGAAAACTTTGAATCAAAAGATTTGGAGGCCTCTTCACACAAACCACGACTGTGGTTGTGTTACGTAGATGACACATTCGTTAAGTGGCAACATGGAGAAGAAAATCTCAAAAGTTTCCTAAATCATATAAACAGTATACATCCAAAAATCAAATTTACCATGGAAACAGAATAGGAAAGAACCCCGCCCAATTATTTGCAGAAGTGAAATCACTTGCGTTTCGATCGCAGTCCCTTATAGACCAAGAAAATTACCACAAAGAGATGAACGTACTGCAAGACGCCCTAACAAAAAACGGTTATAAAAAAGAACATATAGACAAGGCTCTAAAAAACAAGTACTTGGTCCCAAAAAATTGCGAAAACCTAGAGAATAGCTCCAAAGCTTTTGTTCCTTATGTAAGAGACACCACAGACAAGATCGCAAAAATTCTCAGGAGACAAAATATTGAAAACATTTTCACTACAGACCGTAAAGTAAAAATCTCTTGCCAACACCTAAAGAAAGAATCCCTCTAGAAAACCACGGAGTGTACGGAATTCCATGTGGAGAATGCTTCTCATCTTACGTAGGCCAAACCAACCGTAACATAAGCGCCAGAAGAGATGAACATATAAACACTGTCAAGCAAAAAACAACTTCTTTTGCTCTGGCCCAACACTGGTTAAACACAGGACATAGGATAAATTTCTCAGGAACAAAAATGCTATCGAGATGGGAAAACCTGTCCACAAGAGTTATAAGGGAAGCCATTGAAATTGCAAAGAGGTTCAATAACTTAAATAGCAGAGATGATAGAACATCAACCAGTACCACTTAGTAACGAAGCAGATTACAACTCGGCAACGCAATCCTAAACACTGGCAACAGGACCGATTAAGCGCAGCTGGTCTCGCATCCTTATTGGCCAGAACCATTCGAAAAACGAACGCGTCTTACGTACACACGGGACCGACAGCACCCGAGTCGCAGGTGTCAGTTCGCTAGTAGACGCCAGTGAGCTTTCAAAATGGTGAATGAGATTTCACCGAAACGTCTTAAAGTCCTGAGATGGACTCAGCACATACACGGGATGCCCGAAAACTTTCGATTACATATATATATATATATATATATATATATATATATATATATATATATATATATATATATATATATGTAACTATAATTTTTCTTTCTAATATTAATTAATAAAATTTCTCAAAAAATTAATTGTTTCAGTCGATAAAATACTTTGAAGACCTCCATTGCAATATTGTCAAGACTCTGAAGTAAATATCAAGTTTAATTCCTTGAGCGCACATATAAGGACAAATATTCATAAAAACAGGAGCTGCATAAAATATGGAAATAAAATTGACATTATTAGAAGTGCATTTAAATGCCGAATAGCTTCCTACATAATATATTCACCCAATTTTCATGTCGACTTCAAAACATTTGAGCAATTAATTGTTATTAATGTACAAACTTTAATTTGAAAACGTCAAAAAAAAATTCCATGTGTTAAAGCAAGTTTTGAATTATTTGGATTGTATTATTTCATAACTATAAGCTCAACTTCAATTAAGTCATTTAATACCACATTCTTCATTATCATTCATACGACTGATAAATAGCAAATCTACGATGATTTATTCAAGATAATGGTAGCCAAAGCATATAAATTACCAGAACGAGACTCAAGCAATTATTGTTGTTTGATTCCAAGAGCTACATTTGTTAACATCTGCTACATTTGGAAGTCAATATCAATAAGTACAACCCATTGAATGCCTCCTCCTATATTACGTGAATTCTAATGAAGAATTAAATGAAAAATATCTGCCATCGATTGATAAATTTTATAATAACTTAACAAATAAAAATATCTCTGCTCAAGACTACACTCTTGCTGTAAATGTATGGAATTTAAGTGTTCTACAATAGGGGCTTATTCCGATATTTACTTGGAATCTGATATTTTACTTTTGGCTGATGTTTTTTTGAAAATAATAGATCAACATGTATTAAAACCTATAGATTAAATCCTGTTAATTATGTCACTAGTCCTTTAATATGCCGGGATGTAATAATGAAATTAACTGATGTAGAATTAGAATTACTAACGAAACCAGATATGCTCCATTTTTACAAAAAAACGTGTTTGCGGTGGCGTTAGCGTCTGTTCAAAACGGAAATCTGACATAAATAACCCGTTTTTAGAAAATTTTTATTCTGAAAATTCTCCAAGATATATCGCTTATTTGGATGCATCAATCTGTCTGGTTGTGCTAGGGACTCAAAATCATAAAAATTTACACATTCACCATGGTTAGCCAAATATATAGATTTAAATATAAATTTACGAATTTCGTCTAATAATAAATTTAATAAAAACTGTTATAAATTGGCAAACAATTCAATTTTTGGTAAAACCTTGGAAAATGGTGATATGCGAGCAGATATTAAGTTAGTATCTTAACGGGAAAGACAGGGTAATAAATTAAGTGCTGAAAAATTTGTTTCAAAACATCAATTATAGGATTTAGTTTTGTTTTTTTGTAAATTTAGTTGCTCATCAACTTCAACAGGTTTGTATTGAATACAATAAGCTGATTTATGTTGGGAGGAGTATTTTGGATATTGTGAAAACTATAATATATAATTTTTATTATGGGTATTTAAAAGTAAAATACGGTAATTTTGTAAATTTATTATATACGGATATTTTTTCCTGAATCAAATATTCATTGTATTCTTATAACAACGTTAGTAATATGTAAATATAAACATTAGTGCAAAGGGGTTCCCATAGAAAGTTTATATGGAACTCGTGCTAGAGCATATTTTATAAAATCCAAAAATAGTGTAGATAAAAAAGCAAATGGTGTTAATAAATCGTGTATAAAAAAACAATTAAAATTTTCAGATTATAAAGATGTTGTTGAGAAAGGTAACAAAATATTCTGCACCATGTATGTATTCAAGTCAGATATGCATAACATATACACTACTTTGTTAAATAAATTTAACAACCCATGATAATAAAAGATATTGTATACCAAATTCCACAAAAACTCTTGTCTGGGGATATATGGAAACAGATTCTTTTTTGATAAAGATATGAAAATGATGTATGAAACTCTAACTTTTTTAAGTTCTGAAAACGAAAACGTATCTGAAAATAAAAAACCGCGATTAGAATTAACTACTCCTACTAATTTTTCTTATTTATAGACATCATTTTATGAATCGTAAATTATGTGAGTTCTTTTGAAGCTTGAAAAGTTGTAGAGGGGAGTTGAATCCATTATATATATGTATATATATATATATATATATATATATATATATATATATATATATATATATATATACTGTATAAAAATACTATTAATTGTTAGTATTATTACAACAAAGCAGCAATGACTGCTGCATCTTTAATAGTTTTAGTTTCCCTTGTTGGAAATGTGTTATATGTAAATTACATTCCTAATACAACTAGGACAGATATATGTATTAATGCACTCTAAAATGAAACTGATTACTACAAATAGATGAAAATGACATATCTTGTTGGAAATTCACACTTTTTTGCCTATAATGTAACTGATTCTGCTTTGTATGGAAACACATACATAAAAATTAAATATTTCATAGTCAGGGAATCATCACAATATTCATATTGGATTCCTTTCAACAATATAAAAGAAGAATCTTGTCATTGTGTCTGTTGTTATATATTTGTTATTATATTTCCAGCAGCAATATTTATTTGTCTCGGTATTCATGAAAAATATCTATAGAAATATTTAATAAAAATAAAAAAAAAATAAAATAAATTTTGTTTTTTTATTGATTTTCATTAGTATAAAGACATTTTAAGTTTACCCCTCCTCTTGAATGGAGAGGGAAAAGGTATACAATTGAGGAGCAAACGGATAGATAGCTAGTTAGTTTTTTGAAACAAATCATTCAAGATATTTAGTAAACAGAGTAAAAATATATTAGAAAATTTAACAAAAAAAAAAAATTTTAAAAAAATATAAATACTACAAAATATAATTTAAATAATTTTAACTCTAAATATGCCGCAATTGGTTTGTGGGTCGAAAGTGATTTTCTACCATGCATTTAACTTGATGTTAAAAATGGCCAATCTGTGATATTAACTGAAAATGATTGGAAGAACTCATTGCAATATCAAGGAGTAATAACGAATTATATGTTTTCACCTAATGTTTCCAATGAATCGATATATTTGCAAAATAATCTATTCATTTTGAAAAGATTGGTGAATTACCAACAGTGAAGATTGC
The DNA here is from genome assembly GCA_034092305.1 of Diaprepes abbreviatus. Lineage (NCBI taxonomy): Eukaryota > Metazoa > Arthropoda > Insecta > Coleoptera > Curculionidae > Diaprepes > Diaprepes abbreviatus. Next base: position 1,222,171 of record JASJET010000083.1, read on the forward strand.
GAAAAGTTATGAATTTATTTTCTATGGAAATGAAACTGTCTACGGACTTTGGAAACAAATTGCACTTATAGAATATAGACTAAATGTTTTACATAAATAAAACTTTCGACGTTATTTCAACGTTTTTAGAAATAACAATTTCTACCATGGTGATCCTTTTAACAAAATATATAATATTGTAATGAACTTTATAGCGTTTTACATTTCCTAGTATTAGTAGTTTGTGTTTGTAGCTTGTAGGGTGTTAGGTTTATTTTCTAAGAGTTCATAATTTATTTAATTAATTTTATCTTTGTTAATTTCCTCAGGAAACGTCTATGAAAGAAGATCTGGAACTTTTTAGAGAATTCAATTTCCTTATTTGTAACATGGAATGCTTAGGATAGAAGGTCTAGAAATCGGCGAATTATTCTTTTTTCTTATTTTTATTACATCATGTAGTATGAAAATCCTTTTAGAAAATTAGGGAATCTTCCAATATCCGCCAAAAATGTATATAAAGGGCCCAGATCGGCTTTCATGGACAGTTTAGTTTAAGAGCTCGACGATGCAACTTGGAAGTATTTTACAAGTATTAGATTTTAAGTTGACAATAAAGAGCTTTTGAAATAATAGAGTGTATTCAGTAATACAGTGTGTGTTCAAAGATGAGCCGTCCGGAACATTATTCTTTCTCCAAAACAAAACCTAAATAATGAAAATGTGTGCTCCATATTGGAACTGTTTTTGAATCATCCCAAAGAACTAGAACAGAAATTATTGCCTAAGCACTATTATGAAGAAGACAGTATCTATTGATGAATCAAGAAGCCAAATTCATCTGATGGTTGCCTGCAGAAAAGCTCGAATGGCCTGTGAAGAGTTTGTAATTCAAAAACATTTTAGAAGAAGAGTCGAGCTGGCTGAAGAAATTTTGAATCATATATTACACCCTAATTATAGAAATATTGTATTTAAAAAAATGTCTTTGTAATAAGTTTATTTTTAAATGAAACAAATATGAAAAATGTTTTTATTGAAAACACCAATTACTACTTCAATATTAATTAGTGTTACATCATATCTTTTTAAGGATCCAAGAATTATAAGATTTATCTAATTCTAACCATTTTACAAATACTTTATTTCCTTTCTTTCCTAACAATTTTTCTACCAAATATACATTTGGATACCTCAATTTTTAAGTTCTTCGTCAACCTCCTTGAATATCTATCTCGTTTTAATCTTGATTCAAATATGTTGATGGATTAGTGAGCTGGATTTTTTTCATTTGAAAAATTTCGTTTGACCAATTGGGTACGTAACCTTTAAAAAGTTGATCGCCAATCTTGCTTATTCGTATTCTGTCACCGACACGAAGTTTTGGCGATCTGGGATCTACGGTTTTCCTGTGAGTATAAGCTGATCTCAAAATTTCCATTTCATTCTTTTTGTTAACTTTAAACGGCTTTTTTTGATTATCAAATGTTTGGTATTATTGTCTTCTCTAATTATTTCATTAAGAAAGTTGATCCATTTATAATTACCAAATAAGCTAAACGTTTTCCACATTTTGTTTCTTAAAGTTCTCTTTATATATATATATATATATATATATATATATATATATATATATATATATATATATATATACATATATATATATATATATATATATATATATATATATATATATATATATATATATATATATATATAAGACAAACTATTAATATTCAGTATTGTAATATGGCTGGTTAGTTATCACTACGATTGCAACTATATATAATGTTTCCGTCATATAACAAACGAATCATTTAAAAAACAAATGGCAAAAGGGAAGGAAGTGGTCTAGTAAACATATTAATAAATAAATTCCTGATTATTACTTTTGTGAATCAAGAACAAAATTGAAAAAAAGTTTGTCAAGAGCTGATAAAGGCATAAATTTATTGGATGTGGTTTGTAAAGAACATGATATTGCTTACCTACAATCAAATAATATAAAGGAAGACATTTAGCTGATAAATTATTAGCTGATAAGTTTTATCAATGTTCAAAGCTGAAGAGTTTAGTTTTGGGGAAAATAACTGCCCTAGGAATTACCGGTGTTATGAAAATTAAAAGAAAATTAGGTATGGGGCTTCGAACGAGAAGAAAGTTCAATTGAAAAACTTGTAAAAGACGAGAACTATCCTTATCTCAGGTAATTTCAAAAGCTAGATAAGGAATTAAGGGGCAATGGTTTACAGACCTAAATGAAAGTATTCAAACTGCTTTAAACGCTATTAAAACACAGGTGAGGTGTTATCTCCAAAGAAAGGAGTAATACCAATCCCAAAGACTGGTGGATTTCTTCCACTCATACCTTTATTTGCTAGATTGTCTGCTATTGATGCTCTTGAAGGAGGGCTGCAGTAAATGATGCCAAAGTAGCCAAAGCAAAATTAGAGCCGAAATAATTAAAGTAAATTTAATAAATATGGATTGTAGACTCATATTTAAGCGGGAAACATGTACATATAATACACCAATTTTTCCCTAGTGTCTCTTCATGATTCAAAATAATAGAATGACCCCGCAACGTTATATATTTCCCAGTGACTGTTAAAGTAATTGATAAAATAACCATTAAAATAATAAATCAGGTATGTGATCTGGTTAATTTTAGAGAATAAATCATCACGATAAGACTGCATCTTAAAAAAGTTGATGAAAGATAATAATATTATATAACAGTAAACCTACAAACTTTACTAGAAAATTTAATAATATAAACATCAATAAGACAAGAAAGAAACCAACTTCCTTTAGTAGGAAATCAAACTCTCAAAGATTAACATTTTCTAATCGACAATTCCTTCTAAGTTTGGGTTTAAAACTTAAATAAAATGGATTATTTAAATGTAAAAGAAAATGTCTTGATTGATGAATAAATATTAAGCTGGGAAATTTTTTCTTTTGGTCCTTTTATTCCGACAAAATAAATTATGAAATCAAAGTTGCTTTGCAACAAACAGGAAAATATTCTTTACCATGCAAAAGCGAAATTCATGTAGAATTACAAGTGACTAAAGAAGATGATATTCCTTTAGCTAATACTGTTTTAATTAATAAAGTTCCAACATTTTTCTTTAAAGAACTGCATTATATTTTAAATGGTATTATTATTGACTCCGTTCGAGACATTGACATAACTTCAATGCGTAATCACACTTAATCACTCACTTAGTCAAAATGAAAGTGTTTAGTTGGAAAATGCTGGCTGGTATTCGAAAACAAAATCTAAAGAAAAAATCATGACTGATGCTAAAGGTAATGTTTCGTTATGTATTCCATTAAAGATATATTCGGGATTTTTTGAAGATTACAATGAGAAACTTTGCGCTTCAATGGACACAATCTCTATATAAGCTCCTAGTTTTAAGACAAAACATTCAGTTTATACTTTATAACGATTAGAGGTACAACCTAATCGAAACGTCGTAAAAATTAATAAAAATAAAGACAATGCAAATCCGACAATCGCATTTTAGTACTCTGAGATTATTCTAAATTCACAAGAGCTTATTCTTATATGAAGTAATGATAATACAAATGCATTATTATCCAGTAACGAAGATGAAAAATCCAAAATTGAAATTACGAAATTATGTTGGAGTTTTTCTCATCTTACTGTAGCAATTCCACAAGAATTGACACTTACTAAAATTATTGACAAAAATAGTGATATACTAATAATTTTTCGAAGTTGGGAATTAGTTGAATATCCAGAGTTACTCTGGAAACTACGAGACACAACTGGCCCATAGAAACAATTATAAAAGTCGAAACACCGCGTCATATTCTAATCGCTTTTCAGAAAAATAGCCGTAGTAATCTAAAAATAGATATGAGTAAGTTTAATCATTGTAATTTAAGAAATATGAGTGTCTTTTTAAATTCAGAAAGATATCCTTACAACAATCTTCAACTTGATTTTGAAAATAACAAATTTGCTACAGTGTATGAAATGTTTACTGAATTTTGTCAAGGGTATTATAACTTTTAAATCGAACCAAATTTTAATCCAAAACAGTTTACTGAAAATGCTCCTATAGTATATATTAGTTGTTCACATCAAAGAGATTTACTATAAACCGGCCCAGTAATCATGAGAATTCAATTTGAAACAAAGGAGAAAGCACCCCCTAAAACAGCTGCATATTGTGTTATACATAATAAAGTTTTTGGTTACAACCCATTGACAAAAATTGTGAAACAACTATAATGCTATTTCCTTAAGATATATTATTATGAACGATAAATAACCACTTATATCCCTCTTACACAACCGTTTAACATCTACTTATGCTTAACCGCGCATGCATCAATTTTGCTATTTATCAATGTGCCCAAACCGAAATTCTTCATTTATATAATGTGTTAAGAGATTTTAGTTCGAGTATTAGATTTTCAACTAAAGTTATAGAAATTAAAGAAACAAATAAGTGAATATCAATTAAAAGTAAAAATGATCAAGAAATTCAAATATTTAAAAGTATGAAACTTATTCTAGATCTTCAAGGATTTAAAATTGAAAATAATAAATTTATTGTGGCTTACGATGGCCATAAGGCAAGTCATTTTATTTTTAAAGCTCCATTTCCGATGGGTCATTTACTATCCTATTTACACAAACAAGCTATGTGGTTAATAAAAAATTACCATTGCATTGAGTGGCATGAAAGATTTACACCATTACACAAATGTGGATATATCATAAGAGATTTTAGAGATTACACTATGTTTATCTTAAAGGAGAAGAAAAGGCTGATTTCGTAAAAAAGTATTTCTTAAAATCATTTATTGAGATTAACGAATAACCTGCTTTAAAACGAAATGGATCCTTGCTGTTTTTACCATAAAAAAACACCATATGTATGGGCGTTATCAAATATTTACTACCTTTACAATATTTTTTTATGTTACAAAAGACTTGATTATAAATTATGTGTTTTATTTTGTAACATTTTTTTAATACATTATTATTCAATCCCAGTCCTTGAAGTTTGCATATAAAAATATCTAAATTTTTATCTTTTAAATATTCAGCTGCTCGTAAACATAATTCTGTGTGTTCCATATAATTTAAATACAAAATAATATCCTGCGCTTCACTTGACCTTCATATGCATAGACCTCGGAACAGGCTGCGGACATCACAAACTCTTCATACATTTCTCTTACTAACAATTACATAATAAATTCTTTACTAAAACCCTCTTTCTCAATATATCTTTATCTCTCTGTTCCTTTTCCTTTATTCTTGTAATATAGTAGGATCTTTTATATGATTCTTCAATTTCCTTAAATAAAAAGTAAATTCTAATTCCCATATTTAATGAAAGAACTTTGACAAATTTAATGTTTTACTATAGGTAAAGCATGCTCCTGCAGCTTGTTGGTATTCGAAAGCAGAATTACAATATATCTATACCCACTCAGGTTGCCTTTGCCTTAACATTGTATCTTTTAAGTGGGAATTTTTAGTTTTATTAAACTGCTCACCTAATTTGATAATTTCATTTTTCAAATCACTATTTATAACTATTACTTATTTTTTTAAAACACTTTTTGTTATTGATGGTGGATCATCTATGTGAGTTTGAGACTGATAGCAAATGAATGTAGCTCGCTCAGATTCAGTCGCTTAAGATAACAGATTCCCTCCAACTGCTGTGGTGGATAGGAAGGAGATACGAGGTGGAGCCAAAAGAGGGGGAGTTTAATCCACTCAAAAAAGTGGTGGGGAGGAGGATTACCAAGTTTCCTATAACATTGTGGTAATAATGAGTTAAAAACCAATTAAAAACAAATAACTGAACTTGTCTACCTAGTTGCAACCTATCCAAGTAAATGTAATTAAGATTACTAAAATAACAAATTTATTTAATAGTCGGCAGGTGTACAAATTATAAATAATAAGCCATATAAAAAAACAATACGTTATTCTAAAGACTCGCTAAACAGTGTCTCAGCTTAAAGCAGCTCACTTTGGAGATAGGTCTTACAACTTTGCTCCGCTGTCTTACTGTCCTTACTGAGGATGTCTACAGGGCCTATAATATTCTTTTATAAAATCTTTAACAACATAATCACTAAATGAAAGGGAAAACTGATGTCCTACCAAGTTTTCTGTAATATTGTGGTAATAATGTGTTAAAAAAACAATTGAAAACTTTTCATACAAACACAATTGTTGTATCTTGTATGAAAAGCGCATCTTTTTTTGTTAATTTTGGGATGCTGAACACTAAAATGACAATGAAATTAAAAACTTAGTTGTTTTGTTTTTAATAACAATCCAAATGTATCTAGTGCATTCTTGCAATTACAATGTTAATATTGTTCTGGACGGCTTATCTTTATTTATACGCTGTTTTCTTTTTATAACATTTCTTGCTACAACTTGTCAAACAATTTAAGTTACTTCAAAGAATTCTTAAAATAAACTGTCTACGAAAGCCGATCTGAAACTTTTGTATACCTTTTTGGCTGATACCAGAAGATTCCCTAATTTTCTAGAAGGATTTCCATATTACACGGTGTAACAAAAATAAGAAAAGGGATTAACCTAGTGATATCTATACCTTCTGTCATAGGTGTTCCATGTTAAAAATAAAGAGATAGAATTTACTAAAAAATTTCAGTCTCTTTCATCAATGTCTCATGTCTCATGGGGAAACTAACAGAAGGTAAAATTAATTAAATAAGTTATGAACTAGAAAGTAAACCTAAATCTGTACAAACTGGAGACACAAATTAACAGTATGAGGTATATTCTGCTATAAAGTCCGCTACATTTCCCGCTTCCAAGTATTGATCTTCTCGATCAACCTTCTTGATTTTGATAATGGGTCAATATCTCAAGATCCACAACTTTCATCTTCACATGAAGGCTCCTTTGAATTCGGTATACCAGATCGTTTAGTAGGATCACTATATTGTACGGACCTTCCAATGACTTCTGAAGCTTTGGTTCTTTTCGGATTGTATAATGATACTTTTTCACCAACCATGAATCCACCAGTATTGGCTTTGAAGTCATAGCGGGTCTTCATTCTGTCGCTTTCAATTTGTAGTGATCTCTATACATTTCCGAGGAGGACCTGTAGAACGTTTTTCTTCCATTGTCCCTTTCGCGGTCGCGGTCCCTCTCGACGTACCATCTCGAGGATGACCTGTAGAACGATCTTCTTCCATGGCCCCTTTCGCGATCACGGTCCCTCCCGTGTCGTTCTCCACAGTCGCCGCGAGTATTCCTTCTATCTCTTTCATAATGGTTCTTTCTTCTCTCGCCTCCACCAGCAGTAATTTCCGAGCAATCTTTGTAAAGGTGACGGTTGAATCTGCACTGGTAACAACGCATATTATTCGAATGGTATCGATAACCCCGATCCCTGCTTCTCGGTCTGGCATAAGTCACTCTAATGCGATAATCGCATATTTCAACTCCATCGCAAGCCTTGACTGCAACTGCAGGACCTTTTTTATCTTTGTAAAAAGCAAACCCGAAACAGGGGATACTATTACTTAACCAGACTTCTTTAAGTTCGTCATAAGGAGCAAAGACTTTTTCCATATCGCTTCTTCGAACTACATCATCTATATTAGCAGTATGAAGCAGATAGCCATCAGAATCTCTGTCGTGAACAGTACTGCAAGTACAGTGGCTTTGTACATGCCTCTCTTGGCCACACTTCCAACAACGAATTCTATTTCTGCTACGAAAGGTTGTGTTTTTGTTGTTATGTATTTTTCGTTTGTTCAAAAATTTCCCTCATTAGACTTATGAAAATTTCCTCGTTGGTCATGCGATAATCCCGGGAGACGTTGACTCTTCTTATGATTCTTTCATAGTTTCTTGAGATCTGTTGGAAATTTTCTTCAGTTGGGCCATTCTAAGAGTTTGACTTGTTTCTGGGTCACATAAACCTTCGATAAAACTATTTACTGCTAACTCTTGCTTTATTTGTTCCGGATATGTTGGGTAAGTCAAATTTATTAATCTCATTATATCCGCCTCGTATTCTTGAAGACTTTCGTTGTATTTCTGCCTTCTTTTTTGGAGTTGGGCCGTATAAAATTTTTGGAGGTGGGCTTCCACTAGTGAGCATTACCCGATTCGCTCAATCCCACCACTCCTCGACCTTGACCTTGACCTTGCCCTATCTCCTTCTTTGGCCCTGCCCATTGGCCATGATATTCAACCTTGCGTGTGACCTTAAAGTTATGTGACGTAGTTTAGGGTGACCTGAAATGGTTTTATATATGTTATGGAGCAGTTTCATTCATCAGTTGTCTCTGACTTGCATAGGTAGTACATGTACTATTATTATTTGTCAAATCTTGGCATATGTTTGTGAAAACTGTGGTTCTAAGTTTACCAATAGTTATAATTGAGTCATAAAAAAGAATCGTGTGCTGCGAGATTTAATGAAGTACCAGGAAGAAAACGGCTCCGAATTGAAGAGCGTACATCGGTGATTCCAGTAATTAATTGCGCTATATGTAATGTGGATGTTCCAGTAAATCAAAAGTTAGTACATCAACGAACATAACAACATAAAAATAATTCATGTTTGCCGGTACGTTATGGTGTGCAACTCGTTGAATGTACTTTCAGAAAGAGAATTGCAACTTATCGGGGTAGCAGTGATATGGAGCATTCCGATTATGTAATGTTTTTTGCAGACATTAAATCGAAGGTGGTGGAACTTGTTAATAATGTATTACGTATGCATCAAGCTATAAAAGTTAACATGACAGCTGTTGGCTAATACATGCTTCCATCACAAGAAATATTCAGTGAGAAATCCTTGAACATTGCTGATCAAATAATTGCTGTAGAAAGTAATTTGGATGGCGTTTACTATTCTTTCACCGAATTAATAAAAACGCAGGCGACAGAGTTCCAGGGGAAATATTCAGGTATGTAAAAATCGAAACCCGATATATTAAACTGATTCTTATAGATTTTTTTCTTGTTATAGGATGGAGTCCTGTACGAATTTTATACATTGAAGTGAGCATCAACAAGTATATGCCTATGAGTGGCTCATTATTCATCAAGTTGTCGTTTTCTATTGAAAAGAGAAGAGCTGTGGGCAATGTGACCAACCAAGACGAATTTTGCTTTGCGTGGGCTGTAACATCAGCATTAGTTCCACCAGCAGCAGCACCTTCACAGCTGTCATCCTATCCACATTTTTTTAGAGTGCCAAATTTAACAGGTATGGATTTTCCAGTAAAATTACGTGATATTAAAGGAATTGAACAATATATCGATTAACGTATACGGTCTCGGATCTAAATACTAAAATAATAAAGTAATAGATGAAGTTGTTGGTAGTAGTGCTCTTGGGGCGTTACTGTGACTCCGGATGGCATGTTCCATCGAGTTCTTTACTTCTTCAGCAATGACCTTGAAATAACTACCCCTAAGAAGTAAGAATTCCAAGAATTACCAGTGACGTAATTAGTTCTTCAGCAGAGAGGTTGCAAGAATTGGATGTGTAATAGTTTTCTAGAATGTTAATGAGTCACTAATAAAAAAATTTCTTTTGCAGGACCTTGAAAGAAGTAAATTTCTCGTAATTGGAATGATTCAGGTATTAGGTGATTAATATTTAGGTTTGTTTAGCTTTAACTTGGGCTCGGCTAGATGATTTCATTTATGACCTCATCCTGGTTCGTGGAAGCTTGTATTTAAATTATTTTCTTTAAATTATTTATTTAGTTTTATTTTGTCTTTGAACATAGTTGTATATTAAGCAAAATTGGTTCTCTATGTTCAGTAAAGGTGCGATTTTATAAAAATAATGAATTAGTTTATACTTAAGTAATTAAATCACATATATTTGATTGTGTATTTGATAATGTTCTGGTAGAAGATTATGATTCTGTAGGCGTAAATGTACATTATAAAGAATGTACTTTCCTTCGTGGTTATCATGAAGAATGTACTTTATCTAGTGGTTATACAACAGACAACGAAGAAGAAAAATATATATCTAATGATTATATAGCAGATAATGAAGAAGATGATTCAGATAAAATAAGCCTAAAAGACATTGGATTTAATAAAATTAGTATTGATGTAATTTTGATCTAATTAAAAAACATGAATGTTTAAATTTGAATTGTTCTTTTATTTTAATTAAAGATGATTATTTTTTAAAAATATGCGTGTTTTATTAGCTTAAATAAAAGACTTTTTTTAAATACAAAATTTATTTACATGCTAATATACACACTTTAAAAAAAGTTTTATGTAAAATCAGGAGCATTTTTATTATAATAAATTTAATTTCAATAAATAGGACAATCTTTAGTTACAAAATGAGTTACATTTTCTCCAATTTCGGACGGATTATGCTTGACAAGAGCTCTTGGATACAATGGATCACAATTCCTACAATATTAATTTTTCTTGAATTAAAAAAAATCTGTGAATCTATCCCTTCGATTTTTGCCACATTTACCACACCACTTCTTTTATATGTTACCCAATTAATAGCTGATTCATGACATCCACGAACAAAATAAATTTTTTCATTCTCCATTATTTCTTCTTTTAGACTAACAATAAAAATAATTTTCCTCTTGCAATTTATAAACTATACTAAATAATCTTATTTTAAAAAATACATATATAAGTAAATTTATCTACTTGACTGGTGGCCATGTTTTGATTATTATTTCGATAATTGTTTCGAATATTTCCTTCTCTTTTCTTACTATCTAAGTAACGAAAGGGTAAATGTTTAGATTTATCTTCTTCTTTAAAATGTCGCTGTAAATCACATGCTAAACAATTGTCATTTGGAACATCAGATTCGCCTTTACATTTAGAACACTTGTGTGTTGCTGGGATTGGCATTTTGTAAATACTGAAAATAAACTGTAATAACAATGGTATAAATAGATTCGGAAAAACCTAAAAAAAGCTGATTACTAAAATGTTGGCTCTTCAACAAAAAAACTAAGATCATATAACCAATTCAGCAAAAAACATCCAAAAAGAAACAATATCTGAAAAAATATATAATTCTAAGAAATAATACCTGAAAAATATAATTCTGATTTATCTCCAGATATGTAAGAGGACTCTTAATTATATTTATAAGAATATGTAAATAATTATAAAATTTAAATTAAGGAATGCAAAAATAATTATAAATTTCAATGAAGGTCAGTGATTTTTTTATAACATAATGTCTGTAATGATATTGGTTGGCCATGTTTTTTTTAAGGAACGATCAATACATTTTTTTTCGACGTAGTTTAATATCATCTGTATCTCTAAAATGGTCAACTGATATTTGTTGTGGTACAACAATTTGAAGTATTTCTTTAAATTCATTAATATAAAATGCATTCTAACAAATATCCAAATCGAAATCGTTAATTATTGTCCAGACCCAATATTCCATACTTTTAAATTGTGGGTTTGATTTAATAAAAACTGTATTAATAATATAATCTCTGTTCTCAATGTTTATTATTATTCCATATGATCTAAATGGTGTTAAATAGTACATTCCTGATTCATAAATTGGTATTGTTTTTTGTTTTAAGGCAGTAGAAATAAATGAATTTATTTTATAAAAATTTGTAAAAGATTTCTTCTATAAATATATCAATATCTATATATTTATTGGCATGCTTAAAAATATAAGAAGCGTATCCTCCGGCACAACATAGTCTAAAATTTTTTTCTTTTAGTAATAACATTATTGATATTATAATTTTTAATACATTATCTTGGATACAAGGCTGAAATTTTTTCGAAATAAATTTAATGCGATCTTGATTTAATGGATTTAATGTTTCAATAGTAATTTTTTTTAAGTCCAGATGACCCGAAACCTTTAGTTCCTCTTTGTGATAGATCTAAAACCTCACTTTCAATAGTTTGTAATAAAATGGAATTTACTGATTTTTTAATAATTAACTGGGCTATTCTATAGCCTTGGTAAACTATAAATGTACAATTGGAATGATTATAGAGGACAACTTTTATCTCGCCTTGATAGTCTTCGTCAATAATTCCAGCCCCAACTTCTATTCCATAGAAAAAACTTAAACCAGATCTTGATCTAATTTCGGCATAATGATTGTTGGATAATTGAAGTTGAATTCCGGTTCCGACTAAAACTCTTGGTCTGGGCTTAATTGAAACGTTTAACAAAGTGTACAGGTCGTATGCTCTAGATTTGTCTTTTGTTTTTGTAGGAATAATTGACTTTGGATGGATCTTTTTAACTTTAGCCTGGAAAAAATTTTAAAAAATTTAATAAATACCTATTATTTAAAATAAAAATATTACCTGGGGAGTTAGATTCTATTAGGTCATATTTTTTTCGGATATCCATAATTTTATATAATATAAAAAAATATATTTTTTTATATTTTTTGAGATTGTTATTTTCAATGATTTTTGATAATTACATACATTTCGATTAATTAAAGAAAATCACTATTTAAAACTATTAATTTATAATTATTTAAAGCTCCATAGTAAAGTATCTGTAAATGAATAATTTACTATTCTTTTATCATCATAAGGATTTAATGCAATTTTTTTTGTTCTATGTTACATACTTGATGTAATTTTGATTTAATAATTTTTTAACTAGTTTCAGAAATATTATTATTAAATAGACATTTATAATAATCATCGAAGGTAATGGTTTTAAGAGCAACTCTAGTTATACCCTTAGCTTTCCTAATAGTACCATAATTGTTAATAAAATTATCAACATCTTTTTTATTTGTACCTTTTCTTTTAAGTTTCTCTACATCTTTTTCTAATTCCAAATGTGTTTTATACATTTTTAGAGTATACATTTTTGATCTTAATCCAATAAATTCATTAATAATACTTCCATTAAGTTCATCTTTCATTAAACTAAGAACTTTTTTAATTTTACGTGGAATATTATGAATATTAATATCAGGATGGTCAGATGTATTGAATTTATGAATATCCTCTTTAATATATTGATAGATATCATCCACATGAAAATGATATATTAATGAATCTGTATCTGTATATAATAATTTTACTTTATTTTGAAATTTATTTTTTGTAAAATTGTAATGAAAGTCATTTAAAAATGTTTTTGAAAGGTCTAATATACTGAATCCTGCATAAATTGGTTTATTTAATTTTACTTTTAAACGGGACATTTCAATAAGTACTAAATCATCAGCTATTATAGAAGAGCTATGAAAATTGTGTTACTAATTTAACGTCTTTATGATTTCGAACATTTTCTATTGTTTTTCCGAAAAATGCATTATTTAATAACTTAAAAAAATTCTTTTCGAAATCATTTTTACTTTGCTTTCGTAATTCTATACTTAATTCAATGTAATTTTTTTACCAATTAGACTGAATAAATTTTAAACTCTATGTATTTTTATTAGTTTAAAATTTAATTTTAAAGCTTGTTTTAAATTTATATAATGAATAACATATTCTTTCTTAGGAAAAAGTGTAGTTAATAATTTTGTATTTTTATTTTGAAGAGGGTGGACGTAAATGTTCTGAAGATAATGGTAAATCCATATGTAAATGGAATAGTTCCTTAGGATATTCTAAATCTACTTCAAAAATATATCCTACAGGACTATTATCTGGAATATTTAGAATATCATTAGGTGTAAAATTATTATTTATTCACTCAAAATGTTCTTCTGGTAATGGTAAACTCATTACTGTTCCATATAGATTATTTACATCAAAATACATAATATAAGATGAAGGTAAATTTGGGTCGTATTTTGTTTCCATATATTTATTATTGGCTTTTCCATATCGATTAGAGCATTGGGAAATACCACCTCGTATCCCTTTTTCAATAAATAGAGTCATATAAATATCAGTTAGTTATTCTAATTCAATACCTAATGAAAGTACAATTTGATATGCTAAACCTGGACTAGTATAAGTCCATAAAGGATTCAGCTTATATGTATTTATACATGTTTCTCTAAAATTTTCAAAAATGTCACCTAAAAGAAGCACATCAGTTGTAAGATATATTTCCGCATATTCTTTTAAAGTTTTAATTTTAAAACTATTCCAAACTTTACAAGCAAAACTATAATCTTCTTCGGAAATAAGTTCGTTTTTTAAAGAACTATAAAACAATTCTTTGGATAGTAACTGAGTATCTTGTAATTTTTCCCAACAGTCTAAATATTCGTAAGGAAATATTCCTTTACGAGATAATAAATTAAATTGTTCATCATTTTTATAATAATATCTTAAAACATTTTTTTTATTATTAGGTAAATATGAAGATAAGTCATCAAGACTTGAAGCCATAAATCGAAATGAATCTAAAAATCTAAATTGAATATTTGAATTTTTAATATGTTTAGTAAAATAAATGTATTTTTCTTTATTAATTGGTAAAAGAGACATTTTTCCTTCTATATTGGTACTAAGGGCTTTAATTAAAAAGTGTCCATCATATCCAGATAAATTATGAACTAAAACTGGAATTATTTAATTAGTTTTAAAACTTAAATTACATGAGTTATTTGCGGCACCACGAAATTTGCCCGTAAAATGACAATGATCTCTGACAAAAGTGACAATGATTTGCAGATTTAAAATCATGTCATTCTTCATTGTTTAGAAGATCTATTGGTATAATATTGTCGAAAATATTTTTTATTTTAATTGATATTTTTTGTGGTTCATTAACTAACCAATTTATGCAATCTTTACCTGTATACAATTTAAAGTCTGATAAAGAATTATCATATTGAAAGATCATGTGTTTGAAATAATTTTGTTTTATCATTTCCAAAATCATTATGTTTATTAAAATATTTCCTAAATCTGTATAGATAGCAAAAGGAATTTTTTGTTTAAATTTAAAATTCGTAAATTTTAAGATGTTATTATTTTTGGTAGGTAAAGTTATTTTTGTTTCATTCAATGTTTTACACAATTCAAGATGTTTATCTAAATTATTATGAGTTAGGTTACCCATTTGTTTATTTAACATTCATGGTAAATTGTTGATAAACGCAAAATGATAAGTATTTTTATTAGAAAGTAATAATAAATTAATTCTTGGTGAAATTTTTTTTTCACATAAACATAATGGAACTATATCAGATTTTTTTCTTCTAATTTTAAAAATGTTAATTGATATTTGATTTAAATCCTCAAATTTTGGTATGTCATGAAGTTGAATTGGAAAATTAAGATTATTATATTTTAATACTTCACTGAAATGAGGATAAGAAGAAGTACGTAGTTTGTTTTTCATTTAGTGACGTGGGTATAAACCACAAACAATAGACCATAAAAAAACAATATTCATTATTAGTTTTAATATTAATAACGCGTTTTGTGTTTTGAATACATTTTGGTAATTTAACGTATGTTGAATAACCACAGTTTATTTGAGTATAATTATTTATATTTACTTTTAATCCTATAATGTCATAAAGGGCGTATCCGCTGTCTTTTTCTTGAAAACTTTCTAATTTTAATAAAATTTTATTTTTAACATTTTCAGTATACCAATTTTTTAAATTAGTATTTTATCTATGATTTGGTTTTTAGTAGAAACATGTTTAAGATCAGTTTGAAAAGTTTGTGGTTTTATAAATACAGCTGAAAAAGTAGTATTTACTTTTAATAAAGAGTTTTTTAATTAATGATGCCTGTTCTTATTCTTCCTTGAAAAGAAGATTCAAGATCTTGCCATTTTAAATTCTATTTTACATTTTTAAAATTAATAGAATTACTAAATTTACATCTTTTTTTATTTTAAAAAATTGTTTTGTAATATTTTAATATTGTTAAATTAGATTCTATTGCAGCTAAATTACCCAAATATTTTAATTTATTTTTTTCACATTTTTTAATCGATTTATTTGTTTTTCGAATATGCCCTATCCAAAATATATAATCATTTTTAGTTTTAATTAATCTACTTACTTGTGTTATCTTCTCAACCACTGAACTATCTATTGTATTAAAATTGTCTGAGGTATTAGTTGAAGCTGTTGGAGCGTTCATTCTTTATATATATTTATACTGTATATGACTAATTTCTTACTTGGTTTATGATATAAAAATACTTTTACTATGAAAAGTAGGAAAATTAACTGAATACCTTTGCTAGTGCAATAACAAACTAAACAAGGAATACTAATTATCGAAATTAGCTTTACTTTATTTAAAATAGTTACATTTTATTTATTACGCTTTATAATTTTTTTTAATGATTAATGGTTTAATTAAATTTAAATTATAGTAACAATTTATTTTAAAAAAAATAGAGTTGAAGTTTTAATTATACTTATTACTAAGTATTTAGATAATAATCTCACTATAAATATTTCAGCTCAAATTGAATATCAATTAACATATGCATCTAATTAAAATAATTACATTTATTATATTGTAATTAATTTATTTCCTGACTTTGTTTTTTCCTTTTTTTCGCTTACATTAAATATCAATAAACATATTTACCTAGTAGAAAAAATTACATTTTATTTATTATAGTTGATTTATTCCTTGAATTTACTTGTTCTTTTTTCCATTTAAATTGAATACTAATGAGCACTTGTAAGTAGTTGAAATAATTACATACATATTTATCAAGATTAATTTATTCATTTTATTAGTTTTTTCCTAGAATGACGTAATACGAAAAACTTATTGCAATTTATTATTTTTGCATAATTTGAAAGTTATTTATTGTATGATACAAAATTACATCATTTTTTTTTTAATTATGTATAAGGTTTTTCTGTACATTCACTAAATTAATTGTTTAGTATAATAGTAGGAGAGTATAAGGTTTCGTTATTCATTAGTATCTATCTACCTTTTACAAAATAACTTTTTTTAAATAGAATTTTAAAAAATGTCAGTAAAGTCAGAAACTCTTTCTCAGATACGCTGATTTTAGTTGATCATGATGTGCTAGAAATGAATTATGTTAACTGGAGTGAGGAAGAGGAAGAGGAAGAAAAAAAAACAACAAAAACCAGAAGAACAGGAGGAGTTTCAAGGTACACTGAGATGTTTTAGAAATCATAGGAATCATTGGTCGCATATGGCGTTGCAAAATATATTAAATAATTTTTTAACTGAAGAACCTAATTTTGTTAAAGTAACGGTCTCATCCGATGCAACGTCATATTTATCGTCCGTTTTCCAAATTTGTATCCAAAGATATTTTAAATTATTAGAACTAGAACACACGACCGATAAAATTACTTGTAACAAATTTTATGCCTTTTGTCAAATTTATCAAATAGCGTTCTACCAGTAGGGGCTTTAATTTGTCAACATTGTTTTAAAACACACGATTTTATGAAATTATTTTTAAAAATATGTAATAATTTTAGGCCTATAGAGATATTTAAAATTCATTATCTTCTTCCTGGACATATACATTGCTCATTATGTTTTGGCGACACACTAAATTAAATCTTTTTGTGAACTAATTAATTCGGCTTACCAAATTTGTTGTATAGTAGAGTAAAAAAAGTTAAATTTTTAGTTCCAATTTCTCCTACATTTTTAAAACAATATATATATATATATATATATATATATATATATATATATATATATATATATATATATATATAAATACAGGTTCTTCTTTCAAATTGTATAAAAACATTTTGTTACTAGTGCACTTATATTTTGAAATTCCTTCTCTTTCTACGTATCTGAGAATAAAAAAGATATCTACAACACTTTGTACAATTATTGTGACAATTACAGACAAGGTGAATTTTCCTCTTAAAATATCAATGGGGGCATGAAACAGATTTTTCCGTGAGTATTTTTTTACTTTTCGTTTTTAACAATTAGCATTTTTGATTTATAAAAAAATTATATATTTTTAATTTTTTTTACACAAATAACTTATCATAGAATTTTTTATTTTGAATAATAAGTATTTTAATTTTTTTAAAAAATAACACATTTTTAAAATTTATATCAAAAAAATTAATATATTAGTTTTTTTAGTTTAAAAATAGACTAAAAAAATACTTAAAAAATATATTTTTTTTAATTTTGAAAAATCGAAATCTTTATTGTTTTTTTGTTTCTTTTTTAGATTTGGTGTTAAAGATATAACATTAAAAGTTCATAAAATATTTATACAGTTAACATATTCTGCAAAAACCGTAACTTTGTTGAAAAAATTTGGAAACTTACCTATTTAATATATACGAGCCAAAAGATGATGAACAATTTTTATTATTCCGAGAGGCAGTAAAGAAGTATTCGTTCAATCTCTAAGATGAATCGATGTTACCGTCGTTAAGTTTAGCTACTCTTCTACTTCCTCCTCCCCTTCTAGTTCCGGTTAAAAAAAAGAAACCAAGTAATATTCCAGACAAAGTTCAAGAAGATCAAGGAATTGAAATAACAATTCCGGATGAAAAGGATTTATTTTTAAATTCACAAAAATATTTGTAATATTTATTATATTATGTATTCCTCTATGTATTATATTGTATTCTAATATGTATTATTTAAAAAAATTAAAAAATGGATCTATTTAATGAGTTAAAAAAAAACAAAAAAATCTTTTTCAAAAAATATTTATTTAATGATATTTGATACAATCCATTCTTTTAATGCAAATACATTTTGTTTGGCATATTTTAAATAATTATACAAATGACTATTACAATGTAGATTTTTAACATAACATTTGGACATCCTAAATCAGCTAAATCTATAATTTCATTGGAAATAATTTTGTTAACCAATTCTTTTTTTCCAATCCTTTAACAAAAACTTTTTGATTCTTTTTTATTATATACCTAATGAACGAACAAATATTTTCAATTAGTATAGAGTCTTTATTATTAAATTTACAATCCCATTCCAGTCCATGTAATTTTGTTGTACTCTAATTAACCTGTTGGTTAAATTCATTGTTCAACCATTGGGAAGATAAAGGTAAGTAAATGTGTTCATGAAATAGTTTTCCAGATCTTATATTTCTCTGCATATAAATGAAGAATGTTTATATTAAAATCCTTGAATATCTATTACATACATATTAAAATAATGTTATATTATTAGTTAACGGATTATATTTAATCAATCAATCATGTAATATTGTAACGAAGTTACTATATTTTTGGGCATGAGTATGTTCGCCGGGATTTAATTTATTTATTTTACATCCGAAAAATCTGATTCTTGTGGGAAAAGAATGCTTACAGTTTCAATATTACTGGTATATAATTAGATTTACCGCGCTATGCCGGGAAATATAATTTTCCGAGATTTTCAGAGCGTCCGACCATAGTAATCGCGCGCCGCATACAACAGTATTGTATGCGCGATCACCGCACGCCGTCACACGTCAGCGTAGTAGAAGCTCGGGCCGACTACTTAAGCTCGAGCAGATCATTATTTCGCGGAGAACTACACGTTCTCCACCCGGGTCAACAGTCCAAACGGACTGGACTTGGTCACCTGCCGAACCGCGCCTTCCTGGTCTAGCAATGTAGGTGAGGATGGACTTGTGTGTATATGGTGTTTTACCATACACTACCTTCCTTACGATCTGCCCCGCTAATGGCCAGCATTGTTGAGGACCCTTGTAAGAACGGGCAATGTTGTGTCATCTTACCGTCACTGCCGAGGACCCTTATAAGTACGGGCAGTGTCGGTTTCTTTCCTAATTTTCTACCGCTATTGTTCGACATTGTCGAGGACCACTATAAGTACGGGCAATGTCGTTCCATCCTGCTGACGCTGTTGAGGAACCTTACATGAACGGGCAGCGTTAGTTCCTTTATTTCCTTCCTACCGTCATCGATATACACACGCACTAAATGCCGTCAGTTTTTGTTTGTTTCCATATTGACCAGGAATGTGTTTTATCACCAGGTGCCCTCCGATGTCCGTTGATAAGGGCGCTTAACAACTGTCGCCCCCACACTTATCGCCGCCGCCGCGTGTAGAGATCGCCGCCGCGTGTAGAAACGCCGCTTATCGATGCCGGGTGATTGATATATACCGTGTATACCGCCGTCGGTCGAATTTTAATACAAAGAGCCGTGAACGCGGATTTTAGATACGAAAAGCGATAATTTGCGTACGAGCCATCGTGAATAGCGTAGCAACCGTGTAGTACGAGGTACGTGAATAGCGTCGTGAATGATACCGCCGGGTTACCCTCTTCAGCGCAACCGACCAGTACTAGCTACCGTGATCAGCCCTCCAGACCATTTATTTGTTTATATTATTGTCCATCTTAGATTGTAAGTTAATTTTGGGCTATGTATTTTTCTAAAAGAATGGAATACATGATACAGGATGTTTTAAAACCGTTTGTTTCATTACCTAGTCTCATTTTTAATATTACATATAACAATTGGCAGTCGGGAGCCAGCACTAATACGCGCAATTGACTCCTGGCTTGCCGTTTCTCAACTGTAACAAGCTGCCCGGTGCATAAGTGGATCCTCGGCCACATGAATCCCGAGGATGGCGCCCGAGAACCGACCACCGAGTGGATGTTTTGACCTTCAGGCAGTCTAACGGTTGATCAGTTCAGAAAGCAGTGATATCCCGATTATAAGTAGATACCGTCAAACCGATACCCATGCGCTGAGCATTTGACCGATGACTGTCTGCACGAGAAATTTCCACTGACCAATGTTCCGCTGCCGTAAACACAGTAGAGCCGTAGAGCAAGACTTGCTCTCCAATACAAAAACGCGTCACAATATTAAACAATAAGCTGTGGTATTCGCAGGTATTAAGGAATTTGTATCAAATTCTATTCGAATATCAATAGCACCACCTTTCAGGATGTCTTCATTTTGTCGTGAAAAATCTACAACTACCAACGGAGCAATATTTTTATACTTTATAGGATAAATGCAAGCCGAACTTTCATTTTTATAATAATAAGTTTTTTGAAATTGCGTAAACATTTCATAAAGAATTGCATATTTATTATTTTCAAAATCAACATTTAAATTATCATATGGAAATACTTTTGAATTTAAATGAACTTTTAAATTAGATAAATTTCAATGATCGAAATGACTCACATTTTTTGAAATATTATTTTTTTTGTCATTTTGCAATCCGAAAATCACAAGTCGAGGCTTCTCTAATTGGTTTGAACTCTTTACAGTCCACATATGATTTTTTGTTTGGGGTAACTGAGGGTATTCATGTAATTCCCATCCTCTAAAGGCAATGGTTATATCTCTATTTCTTTCAAACTGTTTAAATAAACGTAGTTTTTGATTATCGTTTACCATAATGTGAGGCATTTTCCATCGAATTTCGTAAATTCATTATTATTTTATGAAAATCGGCAAATCCTCTTATCATTTTTAATGGCAAACAAACATTAAAATTGCCAATAACATTCTAATAGTGCAGGATTTTTACTTTCATTCCAACCTGTATTATTTAAATATTTACTTTACGCTT
Organism: Diaprepes abbreviatus; assembly: GCA_034092305.1. Lineage (NCBI taxonomy): Eukaryota > Metazoa > Arthropoda > Insecta > Coleoptera > Curculionidae > Diaprepes > Diaprepes abbreviatus. Next base: position 1,243,673 of record JASJET010000083.1, read on the forward strand.
CGGTAAATGATACATATCCTTTCATTGTAGTAGTTATCCCAGGATTTCTAATTCGATCACTAACCAGTCCTTCTAATTCATATCGAATTTCATCAAAAAGAAACATAATTCCATTGTTTATAAATTGTACATTAACAGAAAATTTATTATCGTCTTTTAATAATTTTCCTTCTATATATATATATATATATATATATATATATATATATATATATATATATATATATATATATATATAACTTTGACTTAGTAGTGTATAGAAATCTTGAGTTTGTATAGGTATTCTAATTTCATCATTATCATTTAAAGTTGAAGATGAATATGGTTGGTGATTATGATGCTGATAACTCGTAACTGAGTCATCATATATTATATTTTCATTAACATTTAGTATATTATAACTCATTGTTTTTCTTTTTTTACACTTAAGTAATGTTAAAAATTTTATAGCTCTTACACTAATATGTATCTTTAAATTACACCAACATTTTTAAATTTTTTTTTTAAATTTAAATCCCAAAGATTTAATAAGCTTTCTATTTTTTAATGTTAATTGTTTTCTCTTTCGTTTATAACTAAACTCACTTTTGTTAACTGGAGCGTATTTATATTGATTTAAATCAATATAAATAATCAAAAGAACTAGGTAAAGTTAAAGAATTATGATTATTAAGAAATACCATATTCTCTTTTTAAAAAAGAAATTAATTTTTAGTGTTATCTTATCGATATAAAATGTACTAAATGGTAAATATATAATATTCATTGGTATTTTATTAAAAATTTTAAGGTAATGTGACGGGGGTTAAAAAAGATTTTACAAATGATATATTTTTTATTTCTAATTATTGATAAATTAATTTTCCCTCTTTGTTAAATGTAAACGTATTGTAATTAGTTCATTTCTAAAATTAATTAAATCTCCTTTTTGATCTGTAATTTTAAGTATTATCTCATCAATATAATGTGTCCTTATTGGTAAATGTATAGCATTCGTTGGTTTTCCAATAATTTTAAATCCAGGTGCGGTCGTTGGGTAAAACATATGAATAATATGAACAGGTTTTATATTATTAAATGAATTTATAACTAAATTATATTCTATACAAATAGCATTAACTTTAAATATATCCACTGGATGTTCTGATATATGCAACACATTTGCTTTAAGTAATCTATTACTAAAACATAATAAATTATCAATTGAATTTTCCTTTTCAAAATGAATGTCATAATTACACAAAATTTCACATTTCAAAGTATTTTTGGTAGGTTTAAGAGTTCGTAGTATGGGTAGGAACATGATTTTTATATATTAACAAATATCATTTATTTCCTAAGAACCTTCTGGTAATACAATCTTATTATTACCAAAATAAATACATTATTTGAACTATCAATGTTTGGAATTGTGTTGTAACTTTCAAAGTTTATAAGTCCTAATACGTATTTATCTTCACTGTTTAGAACTATAGAAGGATATATTTTTGTTGATAAAATTGAACTTTTTGCTGATAATGTAAATATATAAAACATTTCTTTTTACTATGTAAACAGAAAGAATTATACACAGTTAAAGAAACAAACTACTGAAAACATAATACTTGTATTAACCTAAAACAGGATAATACAAAAATTCTAAACATAAATGACCACAATTAATAGAATTATATGTTTGATATGGATTGTGATTATACGAAATATTGCAGAATTCACTTGAATTAAACTAAATTTTACATTCAACAGGTTGTTTTAAATTTCCAAAACTATCGAAATAAAAAATTTTCTTATTAAATTTTTTATAAACAGTCCGATGAGTTCCAGGACCTGAATAATTATCTAAATTATTTACATCCATTTCAATTCGATAAATCTTCGTTGGTAATTGATCTTTCATGAAAACCCCTCGAAAACTTGATATATTTAATTTATGTGCAAAAAAATCAATTCCAACATTAGTTAAAGCATGTTTAGGAAATGTTATTGAAAATTTTTTCATCTTTTTGGATTCGAATAAACTGGACTTAAAAAAAGACCCAAACCAGCATAATGTGGTTTTAAAAATAACCCTTTCCCCATTGCAATGGCTTCCATGGTATTGTTATGACGTTTACTTTCCTCCAATTTTTATTTGGCTATTCGTGCATCATTTATAGCTCTGGTAATGCCAGCAGCTCCACCACTAAGTGCTCCAAGAGCACTAAAACTTGCAAAATCGGTATTAATGGTAATATACCTCCTGTTTTTGGAATTTTAATTACTTTAGGTGATTTTAATTGTTTACTTTTATGTTTAATTGTTTTAAATCCTATCTTTAGAGCACTATGAAAATTTTTAGGTTTCTCTTTTATAATAACATTTTTAATTTTTTTCATTACAGATTGAAAATTAATTAATTTCTTTTTAAATTTACGTTTTCCTTTTTTAGCAATTTTTTAAATTTACGTTTTCTATTTTTTACTTGCCTGTTACGTTTTCTTATTCGAGATAATGTTCTAGTCATTATAATAAATTTAACTAAAATAACATATTATTAACTACCGACGTTTCTTTTATAGGAAAAAAAATATTATCAATCAACTGCGTTATCATTTTCTTCATCTTCTATGAATTTACGCTTTCTTAATTGATTTGATGTATCCAGTTTCATATTTTTAATATTAAACATATCTATAGCGTTATTACTATCATCTTCTATAAGTTTTCTCTTTCTACTTTGAGATTCATTTAATATTTCATTACTGGATTTTAACATATCTTGTTCAATTTTTTTTCTTTAAATTTTTTTGTAATATTTTATCTTTTATTGCTTTCTCATGATAATTATCGATATGTTTTTCATCAGATTTTTTTTTTATTTTTCGAATATCTTTTTTTCTCGCAATTTTTGTATTTTTCCTTCCATATGAGTTGTAGGTTCAAGTTTTTTATTAACAATTTTATTTGATAGGTTTGCATACTTTTAGCACTTTTTTGTAATATAGCCGCAGTTTGCATACTAACTATAGTATTGTTTTTCTAGTGCGTTAAATTTAAAGACTGACTATTGTTCATATTTAATTTTCCTTTTAAATTTTTATTCTCATTTTGACTTATTTCTCCACTTCCACCCATTCCAAATTTACGGTTAGTATGCATAGCAGTAGAAACACCTAAAGCTGCTATTTTTCATTTTTATTCCCATTTTGACTTATTTCTCCACTTCCACCCATTCCGAATTTAAATTTAGTATGCATTGCAGTAGAAACACCTAAAGCTACCAATTTTTCATTGAATGATGCATCCGACGAAGTAATTCTGGATAATGCATTTTTAAGTAAAATTCGATCAGCCTCATGACTATTATGTAATTCTGAACTATTTCTATATGCTATATCATGAAATCTACAGGCTTCATCCAATGGATTTATACCTACGTCACCACGATTGAGAAGTTTTTCTAATTTTGTTACAGGTCGACAGTAATTATAGCCAGGTAAATGCAATTCAAATGGCAATTTATTTATAAAAGAATTTATTAAACCTTTTCCTTTAATTTCACTGTGACTTAAATAATGCCTCATTTTTTTTTGTTATCGGTATAAAATTCGACCGTTAACTAATTATATATTAAATAACAACACTCTTTTTAAGTATTATAAGTTTAGAAACAATATGAAAAAGGTTGTAAGACAAAAAACTACTAAAATTGTAGATAATCACGATACTGATACAACGTGTACAAAAAATTTAAAACATAGAGCTCATTTTCCAAACACAATAAGATGCATTATAACAGGCCCATCAAATTGTGGAAAAACAAACACTATGTTAAGTCTTGGAGAATATCCTAATGGATTAAAATTTGAAAATATTTATTTGTATTCGAAATCATTATATCAATCAAAATATAAATATTTACATGAATTATTAAAACCAATTAAAGGAATAGGTTATTATGAATTTAACAATAGTGAAAATATTATGTCACTTTCTAAAGCAAAATCAAATTTTCTTTTTTTTTTGACGATGTTGCATGTAATAAACAGAATATTATTAGAGAATATTTTAGTATGGGATGTCATAACAAAATAGATTGTTTCTATCTTTGTCAAACTTATTCAAAAATACCTAAGTATCTAATTCGAGATAATGCTAATATATTAATCTGTTTTAAACAAGATGAACTAAATTTACGTCACATATATACAGATCATGTTGGTACAGATATGTCATTTGAAAAATTAAAAAAAATGTTCTTATTGTTGGAAATCACCTTCTGGATTTATTTCAATTTTTAAAGATAATTCTCTAAACAATGGTCAATATCGTTATGGTTTTGATAAGTATATATACATTTAATATTAAAATAAAATTTTAATTAGATTTACTAAATCTGTGAATAAATAACAATGGCTCTCAAAAAGAAAAGAAAAATTAATCATTTAGTAAAATTAAAAAAGAAAAGGAAAACTAATAGATTGGAACAAAATATAAAAGAAAAATTAATGGAATAGAGAAAAAATATAAAAAATAAATTATTAGTTCTAAAACATAGTTAAAAAACTCATGAAGACTTATTTCAACCTATAGTCAAGCATTTACAAAATATTGAAAGTAATTTAAAACCTACTATAAAAAATGTAAGTAAAAATGAATCATTATTTTCTCCAATTAAGAGAAAACATGACTATTCTGATGTATTTGAAAATGATAGTATTAAAGAAACAGCAAATAACGATAAAGAATCAATTTTATTTGATCCGATATCTTCTACTCCAATAGAGGATTTAACTCCCAAAGGAATACGTGGTACAGTTTTATCACCTCAAAAAGCAAAAAAAAATTAAAAGAAAATTAAGTTTCAGTACCGTTGGAAAAAAACCATATAATTTAAGAAAAATATTAAAAGGAAAGATTGAAGACGATTTAAAAAATACCGATATTAACAAACAAGAACAATATGAAAACGAACTTAACAAATCAATACATGAAAAGTCATTAGTAGATTATTACGACCAGTTTCACGCTTTACCGCTTCAATATATTAAAAAACTTATTAATGATCCAAATATTAATAAATCAATAGATCCATTACGAATAAAATATAATTAAAAGGAAAGTAGCGAGTTTTCCATTGGAAATAAAAAAATTGATTTTGATGTACCGGATATCATAGTTGCAGGAAAAAAAACAAAGGTGCGAAAGGTCTATATGGATTACTTTTTAATCAAAAGCTACAGAGTGTTTATACAAAAAAAGACGCAAAAAATTTTGTTAACATTTTAAAAACAACAAATATAAAGATAAGCTCAAATAAAAAAATTTAAATAATTAAAAATTATAGTAATAGTGACAATGATAATAATTCTAATATTGGTGAATCAGAGATTTCATTAAATTTACCTCAAGGCTGAGGTATGTTAATGAATATTTATAATAAATCAGCTGATTGTGTTTATTGGGATGGCCCAAATGAACTTGCTGAACGACTTCATCTGTTACTTGTATCAGAAGCAGCTGGTAATACTAGTAATCAAGACGAAATTAATTCAATTATTGAAGAATTGTATGAAGCCAATATAATTGAATAATTTTTATAATGTCTGTAACTATAAAGACAGACATTGATACAGAAAAAAAGAGTGTTACTTTTAATGAATCCAAAAATAAAATTTATTTTTTATGTAAACGGAATTTGACTTATCGCGAAGCTCGAAATAGAAATATATATATGGAAATGGATAGATGTCGTTTTAGAAATAGAATTAAATTTTTAGAAGATATTGTTAATAAAATTTTGACCATTGAACATAGAAATACAATTTATAAAGAAAGATTTAACTTCGAATATTAATTATTTTATAATAAACTATATTAAAAAGGTTGTTTTATTTATTAATCAGTTTTAATTTTACATTCAACCAAGAAACCTAAAAGGTCAAAATATAAAACTGATGTTAAAAGACAAATTGTTGAAGAACTACATAAACCTGCTAGAATAAATTTTAAACGTAGAAAAGTAATTATAAATTCATTACTAGATTTAATGCAAGATAATTTAGTTGATATGCAAGAATATTTGTCTGAAAACAACGGATATAAATACATTTTGGTCGTAATTAATTGTTTTTCAAAATATGTATGAGTATATCCATTAAAATCAAAAACATCAAAATAAGTAGCAAATGCATTGGAAAACGTCTTCAAAGATCAAAGGCCAATTCACTTGTGCACAGATTCAGGAGGGGAATTTACAAGAAAAGAAGTACAAATTTATTGAAAAAATATAATTTTAACATTACGTTACTTATAGTGAAAAAAAAAGCTTCTATTGTTGAACGAATAACTCGAACAATAAAAAATATAATGGGGAAAGAATTTAATTTTCAGGGATCCTATAAATGACTTACCGAAAATTATTAATATTTATAACAATAAAAAACATAGCACCACAGGTTTTAAACCTACTGATATAACTAAAAACCTAAAAAATTTTTACTTAAGAATGTTTATAATAGAATTTAAATGGCATCAAAGCCGAATATAATATAATATTGGAGATCATGTACGTATATCAAAATATCGAGGTGAATTTGATAAAAAATATAAACCTAATTGGTCAAACGAAATATTTACTATTAGAAAAATTCAACTAACCAATCCTGTTACTTATTTAATTATCATAATAAATAATCAAGGAATCAAAGGAGGCTTTTATGAATTACAATTACAAAAAGTTAAATATCATGATGTATATTTAATAGAAAAAGTACTTAAGCGTAAAGGTAATAAAATATTTGTAAAATGGTTAGGTTTTGATAATAAACATAACAGTTAGAATAATAAAAATAGTTTTGAATAAAAAATAATGTATATGTATCATATAAAACTAAATATATATTTTTTAAACTGTATTTTTTTTTCAATCAAATTAAAATAAACATAATAATAATTTGTTTAATGAAAATATCTATACAAAAATATAATACAAACATATTTTAAAAAATAATAATATAACTATAAAAATTAAAATATAATATCAATATTCAACATATTTTAAAAAATAATAATATAACTATAAAAATTAAAATATAATATCAATATTCAGTGCCATTATTGTGTTTTTCAATAGAAAATTCCATTTTATCTAAAAATTCCTTATCTACATCCTGGTATTTTATTATCATCATCCACTTCACATCATCTTTATGTTTCTTAATAAATTCTTCAGACAACTTTTGATATTTACTAATAGAATTCCAATTTACCCATGTTTTAAATTCTTCAGTTAACTCTTAATATAATTGTTGATGTTTTGATAATTCTGCCCAATTCAATTTTGTTAAAAATGTTCGTATAAAATCCGAATTTAATTTTTGGCTTCTTGATATAATTTCCCAATTCAAATATTTTTGAAAATATATCATAAATTTGTAAGGTAAATGAGGAAAACCTAATATATTTTCCCACATACTTATACAATCCATTTTTTTAATCTATATTTTTTAAATAAATAACTAACTTAAATAATAATTAATGTTATTCAATCTATTGTCAAAGACAAATAATATTATTTTAAAATAACGATACTCATTTTATATGAAAAAATATTTTAACCATTGCGCACAAAATTAGCTTCCACGAACCAGGATGAGCTCATAAATGAAATCATCTAGCCGGGCCCAAGTTAAAGCTAAACAAACCTAAATTTTAATCACCTAATACGTGAATCATTCAAATTACGAGAAATTTACTTCTTTCAAGGTCTTGCAGAAGAAATTTTTTTACTAGTGACTTATTAAAATTCTTGGAAACTATTACACACCCAATTCTTGCAACCTCTCTGCTGAAGAACTAATTGCGTCACTGGTAATTCTTGGAATTCTTACTTTACAGGGTTAGTTTTTTCAAGTTCATTGCTGAAGAAGTAAATAACTCGATAAAACATGTCATCCGGAATCACAGTAACGCCCCAAGACCACTACTGTTGGTCCACTGAGGTATGCGTCAAGAAAATTGGATATACATGTAAATTTCTTGTTAATTACAAAAGACTGTAGTAGTAAAGATGGCGGTGAATATTTTTGTGATACGACTTGTTGAAAAAGTCATTATTGTTGGATTAAGGATTTATTACGCTTAGTTTCAAGTCAAATTGGTTGTCAAAAACATAAAATATATATTTGTGATGGTTGTTTTAATAATTTTAGTACACCGTCAGCTTTAACTTTACATCAAAACTACGATTGTAACCACATTTTCACGCAAATACCCTCAGTGGATTTACAAATTGATAAATTTGTAAAGAGTGTGCGGGAAAATATCTTAAAATTCGAGGGAATAGAAAAGCAAAGGCCCGTTCCATTCGTGGTTTATGCAGATTTCGAATCTGTTTTAAAACCTGTTGAAACGGAACAACCAAACCCATCAAATTCTTAAGCTGTAAAAAGTTTTAAACATGAACCATATTCTTTTGCTTATTTAATTAAATGCACTTTTGACGACTCAGTTTCGAAATTGAGCTATTTCGGGGGAATAACGCAGCTCAAGTTTTTGTGGATCGTATCGAGTGTGATTTATGCTCTATATAACACATATTTAAATTACATTACGCCTATGAAACCGTTAACGCCTTTAGAAAAAAGGGAGATTAATGATGCTAAAATATGTGGTATATGTTGTGCCTTTTTGAAGATGGTCAGATTGAAGTACGAGATCATACAAATTACCCTCTTTTATCCCTATCATATTTCATAACTTCAGCGGCTACGATAGTCATTTATTTATAAAAGAGTTATCTAAATATAGGGACAAAATTGATGTTTTGGTTCAAAGTAAAGAAAAGTATATATCCTATACCAAAAGCGTTTATGTGCACGATTATTTTGATAGTAAATGTGGAAAAGTTAAGAGGAAATATTTTAAATTGCGGTTCATCGACAGTTTAAAATTTGTGTCAACGCCTTTGGAAAAATTAGCCAGTGGCTTAAACGATAATGACTTTATTGAAAGGCGGAAACATTTTTCAAATATCGAACAATTTAATTCTATGCGTTAAAAGGGCGTTTTTCTCTATAGCTTTATTGACTCTATAGAGAAAATGTAAAATACATGTCTTTCAAGATGAAAGATCAATTTTATGATAATTTACGGGAAGAAGTTTATCATTTGACTGTATGTTGCGTATGACTAAGGTAGAGCTAGAACTCTTAACTGATATAGGCATGATACATTTTTTAAGAAAGGTATACGCGGCGGCACAAGCCAATGTCCAGAGATAGAATTTTAAAACAAGCCATTGCCAACGGCTTAGTGGTAATGCAGACTCATCGAGTATTACAGTTTAACCAATCAAAATGGCTAAAAACGTATATTGATTTTATTACCAATTTACTTAACAAGACCACCACAGAATTTGCGAGAGACACTTTTAAATTAAAAAATAACTCGATTTTTGGCAAAACTATGGAAAATGTGGAAAATCGAAAAGATATAAAATTAGTAACGCATTGGGAAAACAGTGTAGGCAGAAATGGAGCTAGAGCACTAATATCCCGCCTCAATTCCAATAGTAGCTCGACATTTACCGAACACTTTGTTGCTAGACATATGAATAAAGATAAAATATTATACAATAAACCAATTTATATCGGATTTTCCATATTAGATATATCAAAGACTGTAATATACGATTTTTATTACAATTTTATTAAATCCAAGTTTGGCGATGATGCTTCATTACTTTACACCGATACTGACTCGCTTATGTTAAAAGTGTACACAGAAAACTTTCGTCAAACTATATCAGAAAACCCCGAAAAATTTGATACATCAAATTACCCCCAAATAAATAATTTCAGCATAATTAAAAGTAAGTCTGTAGTTAGCAGAATGAAAGGTGAGTTTCCTGGTGATCCGATAATAAGTTTTTATGATACCGGCGCGAAAGCTTATTATGTAAAGTCCATTAATAATGAATAAAAAGCCAAAGGTATTAAAAAATCTGTTATCGAGAAAGACCATCAGGAAGACTACCAAAGAATTGTTGAACGGGTTGGTTTGATATTAAGAAAGATGAAGACATTTAGAAGTGAATTACATAACATTTAGACCAACATAATGAATAAAGTAGCATTATCACATAGCGATGGTAAACGTTATGTAATTCCCAATTCAACCAAAAATGTACCTTGGGGACATACAGACATAGATTTTTACATAACAGACCCGGAAGAAAATTTAGCAAATTTAGTTACTGTGTTGGAATCATTTCTAAGTCAGGACAGCACGTAATCTGGAAAATCCATATTTCGTTATTTGTATTGTATTAGTTCTATTGATCATACAACATTAATGTATAGCGGTAGTATTGTAATTTTTTTTTTAAATAAAAAACATGTATTCATTACTTGATTGCTTTTTATTCAACCTTTATTTTAAAATTATAAATATAATGAAGTATTGACACATAACAAACAACAAAGTTATTGTTGAAAAATTTGTTTAACAGTAAATTAAATGCATAGGTCCACGAGTAAATGTTTAAAGTGGAGCAGTTTTGTTGGCAAGATCCTCCATAGTCTCTTCAATTTTCAACATTCTAGAATTAAGTTCATGACGCAGTTCGTCTTGTCTAAGCTCATATACTGCAATTACAGAGTCATCAATTTATCCTCTAAGTTCTTGAAAAGTTTCAATTAATTTCTTGCCTACATAACCTTCAAGTTGCTTTTGAATATATCTTTAATAACAATTGTTGAGTCATGTGCAGTTTTCTGCGTATCTTACACACACTGAGCAATGTTATTGTCAACATAACTTCGTGTGACCGCACCGTCTCCTTCAAGAGGTTCCGCTAAGTAGCATAATCTTTTGCTTCCCATGTCGTAATCCTCATCAGGTGTAAGTTTAAATCCTACTCCTGAAGGTCCGCGCATAAAGTTAAAATCTTTAAATTTGCTATTGCGACCCAACTTATTAATAGTGTTTACTTCTGACATTGTTATTTGAAACTGATTTGAAACCATTACATTTCACCCTAATATATGGTTCTATTTCATTAATAAACAGACTATGCAGAAAAATATGGATTGCAAAACGTATTATAGGTGATGTTTAATAAATACAGATTATTTTACTATTGTTTTATTGGTAAAAAATGAAAATATAACCAAAAAATTTATTTTACTACTGTTTTATTATTAAAAAATGAAAATATAACAAAAAAAAATAAAAATAAAGAAATAAAATACACCAGTTAATTTCTTCTGTACAGGTAAGCTTCTTCTATGACCCAATTTTTTCTTTGGATGGCGCGTTTATTAATGTCCTTACCCTGGTAGTGAACTAGTCCACAAAAACCGCATTGTACAAATTTGACCCTGAGAAGGTCAATGTAGTTGAAATCGTGTGTGAGATCATTCCGCCAGCAGATACCTTGTCTTTTACAACGATGACAAATTAAACAAAATGCTCTTGGTATATGCCTGTATGTTTTGGTTGTTTCACCTGGTTGTTCATCAGTTGGCAACATGATGTTTGAATATGTTGTACTTTTCAAACGTTGTACTCTATTTATGTATTACTTTTTAAAATAACCTTGACAGGGACAAAAAAAAATCCTTGAAAATTACAACCTCGAAAACGACCCTGGCATTGCCGGTTGCTTTGACCTTGACCTTGGCCTTGCATCTGACAATTTTAGTATTAAATTTATATGTTACTTTTTAAAATAACCTAGACAGGGACAAAAAAAATCCTTGAAAATTACAACCTCGAAAACGATCCTGGCATTGTCGGTTACGTTGGCCTTGGCCTAGGCCTTGCATTCGACAAGTTTAAATACTATACTTGATGCATCAAACAAAAGGAATAAAGTTGGTGTAGTAGGGGAAATAGACATAAAAGCAGACTTGCTGGTTAGAGCTCTTCACAGTTCGTCAGAACAGCAACCAGTTCAGTAGTAAGTGCAAGTCGAAGTAAAGCAAGAAAAAAACGAAGATGTCTTCAAGAGCACAAAGCGTCACTTTACTCTTGGTCTGGCTTAATGCGAATTCCGGACCAACTCCACCAACACCCGCCAGTGTAGTGGAAGTGTCGGAAGTAAAGTCTTCCCCAGTGAAGACTGATGCACCACTGTCTCCGATGTTGGAATGACGCAAACCATTAAAGAGGCGGTTTAAGCAGTGTTATGAAGGCGATGAAACATCTAATGTTTCATCGCCTACGTCACTAAACGAAACTGATGCTTCAAAATGTTCTGCGACATCCCAACCGAAGTGGGCTGAAGGCTTTACCAGCTCGCAAAGGACAAAACTATCGGACATGTTTAAAATTAAAAAAGGATTGATGAATAAACTTAGTGAGAATGACTGTGCGAGAGCTGAATTTGAAAAACAATTACTCGAAATACAAAAACAATTAACAGTTAGAAAAAGTGCGGGTGAGTGGTATAAAAGACATTTTGCAGATTTTGATAAGTTGTGTAGTAGATGTTAAGTAGTTATAAGTATTAGTTTATAATTTATGGTATTAAGTTTGTAAATATATTTTGTAGATTAATAAAAAAATGGGTTTGATAAAAATGATTTTTATATTTTAACAAGTGTTTTTTTTTACAAATATATATTTTTTATATATAAAATAAAAAAATGGTTGAAAATATATTTTTTGGTGTTTTATTTCGTATAGAACCTTCCCCGTATAATATTAGGTAGTAAAAAAAGTGCCAATAATTCACTAAAACCAGGTGTTAGCATAGTTGTAATTATTTTTGATAATATTTACAACTATGCTAAAACATGGTTCGGTTTAAGAAGTTCAGGTTCTGTCGCCAGAACTTCTAATACTTTGCATCTCAATATTGTGTTTTTTTATGAAAAAAAAATGTTAAATATTGGTTACAAGGTATTATAACCAACTAAAACTACGATTAAAGTATTTTGTGGTCCTGTAAAGGACAATTTTGTTGCAGAAACATGCGACCCTTTATGGTGTTGTAGAGACGCAAAGTCCTTCATCGGTGGCGTTGTTATCCACCCATTAGACTATAAAGTCCCAGAGGGCATCCCATCTAGGATCCTCCGCCTCCCATTCGAGACAATGGTCCGTGGTAGAATCTACCACAGGACATTGAATTGGTTGGTTTTGCTCATTGGGTACTTTGATTTCGAATGATTGGAATAAGTATTGGTGGCCGTATATGTAGAGACAAATTAGTGGTGGGGGTAACGACAAATGCCGTATTACGTATTGGAACCAGAGTTGTATGTGGTCTCATATACGAACGAACGACTTTGCCGGGTTCCACCAGCACCTAAAATTTAATACTTTGTATCCAATATGGTATGTTCTATAAATACAATATTAGTAACAAAGTACTAATATGAACTAAAACTACGATCAAAGATTCTGTGGTCCTGAAAAGGATCGTTGTTTTGTGCCCGGGGACAGGGGAGGGTGTGAGGCATATCCTTATCGACAGACCACCAGCTGGAAGTGTCGCAAGGCCCCTGGGGATCTTCGTGCGTCGGCGATGTTGGAATTTCCAATACTGCGTCCTCCGTTGAATTCGGCTCTGGCTGCGGACTATCATCTTCGAGGTGCTGAAGCACCCAGTCACCCACGTCGTCCAACGCCACAAGACCAGGATCATGGTCATAGAGCAGTGAAATTGGCTCATCCAAGTCGTCTCAACGTTAGACGTCAATCTCAAAGTCCACATCGCCGTCAAAGTCCTCCAGGTGTTCAACGTTGTCGTCGCTAAATATTGAAGAGCCTTTGCTTGCTGGTCTTTCTTCTTCCATGTTAGTGGTATGAAAGTTGAAGTAAATATGACTGTGTAACTGGCCCGGCCTCAGTTATATAGAACTACCCCCACTCCACCAGCGTGCTCTAAATGTTGTGTGTTGGTGAGAGCTATTATTGATTTTTTCAAAAACTTTAACCACGGAATTTAATTTTTTTATTGGTTTAGAAAATAAGACTAATTACTAACATTTCGTGAAGAATACAATAAAAAAATTAATAGAAACTTGACACTTAAGCGACGAGACAATTCGTCGTTAAACGAATATGTCTCCCCATAAATGACGACTACCAGACTACGATCAAAATTTAATATGGTCCTGAAAAGGACCATTTTTGTGGCCCTAAAAGGGCCTGGGGGGAGGATCAGGTGTCTACCGTGGAGCAATACCCAACGATAGTAACACCGGCCTAGATTCAGCCCTTAGCCTTCTTCTTGGCTGCACCTGGACCTCAGGCAGCCAAAGCCTTACTGACGGTGTCGCCGTTACTGGTGGTGCCGTCAGTGCTGGCGTTGCAAGCGGTCCCGAAAGTGCTGGTGCTGGTGCGGTACCCCTGCACTCCGCACACGTACATAATTTGTCGGGCACGAATGGCCTTACAATGATAATAATCTTTTTTGGGGTATCTTCCATCCTGACGGTCGAATGTGTAATAATGAAATAATTCGAATACAGCTCCTATATACATTCAAGAAAGTTGTAGGGGGTAAGGTGTTGTGCATATATGCAATATATATGTTTGAGAAAAACATGATATTAAAAATCACCATATCTCTGCTTTTTAGACAAAAACTACCCCCTTCCACGTTTCTAACATAAAGTACTGAACTTCCTCTATAATTTTTCTGAATAACTTTTTTTGATATTCCTAACCATTACTTTGCTACATATTTACAAATAATGCTAAATATGTATATATTTAAATTATTTTCGAAAAACTAAGGAAAATTTTGAAAATGTTTTGATGAAATTATAATAAGGAAGAATTGTAGAATATCACACTATTTTTCTCGAATCGATAAATAAAAAAAAACATTTATGTTGCATTTTGAGTGGACTCTAGCGTCGTAACTGTTAATGGTAAAAAATTAGAAAATACGTATATTGTATGTGAAATGTCCTTTAGAATCAAAAAATTGTTCCGAATTTCTGTCACCGGAAATATAAAAGTGGATACCACAAAATTTGCGAAAAAATAGTGAATTTGACGCCGGATTCCTCTAAAACCATCAAAAATCCTTTCTCGACCGTTCCTCGGTTGGGCGGGTGGTAGGAGGTGGGGGGCCAAGAGGGCCGGAGGCCGATAGGTTGGTCGGCCCTCTTATAAAAAGAAAAACAAAAAAACACCCCTCACAACTTCCCGATAACCATGTCCGGCGGCCAGGCCTCTTTCCTATTGATTTTTAGACTTTTCTGGTTTCTAGTTTTTTTTTTTCAAATTTTTTTTTTCATCATTTTATTCTCCTTAAAATTCTAGGTAATAAAACTGCTTTTAGTTTTTCTCTATCTTGAACGGTTCCCGAGCGTTTTAAAAAATCCAAATTACTAATTTGTAACCCTGTTTTTCAAATTTCACCAATTTTGAAAAATATTGCAATATGTAGAAAAAAATTTTCTCTCAAATTTTCCAATACGATTTTTCTCTAAATCTTCAACTTTGGCACGCATTCGCCATTTTCCTTAGAAAAATTCTAGGTAACTAAAGTGCTTTTAGCTTCTCTCTATCTTGAACGGTTCCAGAGCTACGACGGTTTAAAAAAAATCCAAATTACTAACTTTTCTTAACCCCTATTTTCAAATTTCACCTTTTCGAATTTTGAAAAATACTTCAATATGTAGAAAAAAATTCTCTTTCTAACTTCTTAATATTATTTTGCTCCAAATCTTCAACTTTAGCGCACATTGACCATTTTTTACTAATTTTTGAAAAAATTATTTTTACTTTATTACCGTCAGAAAAAATGCTTGCTTATAGTACTCGACTTCCTCTATAATTTTTTCCTATAAATTTTTTCCCTATTACTAACCGTTACTTTTCTACAAATTTTTTATATCGTCGTGTTCATATTTTCCATAAAATTTTTTTTTATTGCGTTATCTAAGTACTTTTTTCCACTAAATAAACCCCTATTATCTAAACTTACGTACTCCCTTCTTAAGAGAATCCACTATTTTTATTGGGTTTCAAATAAATATAGAACCACTACTTGACTTTGTTACAGTTTTGTTATTTCACAAACAAAACTATAAATAATTTTACCAATATACCAACAATCAAGCCAATACTCACCATAAATTAAACTCTTATTTTCATCAAGTAGTCTCTTTAATACATATAAAATAAAAACTAAAAGTTTTTGTCACTGTCACACCAAAAACCGGTTTTGTTAAAAAATCAAGTGTGCCTAGAAATGTATCAAACACTCCACTTTTGCCACTTTCATCAAGGATGTAGTTAGTTATTCTTTTGTTTTTTTCTGGGCGCTCTTTAGTGTCAGTAGAGAGAGTCTGGGCCAAGCCGTGGTTGTGAAAACTGGCATAAACCCAGAAAGCAGATTTTTTGCTGATTTTCTCAGAGTATAATACTACTTTTATTCCTGTTTGCTGCTAAAATCATAGTTTAGTGCGTTAAGGCATCATTTGCCAGATATTGAGGATAAACAAAGTTTTATTGCATTCGTTTTTCGTTAAGTACAGTTTAATGAAAGTGATCTCACCTAAGAAGTTAAAACACATCATCGTTGTGACTACTTGGTGCACCTTTAAAGACAATCAGGTACATGCCACAAACAGTTCTTATTATACCGGGACTTTGCCATCCTGTCTAAAATTAGATTTGCCTACCAGAACCAACATATTACACACCACTGCTTCATAGAGGCCATCGGCTATCCAGCTTGCCGAAAGTGTTTGGATTTAATCACAAAACTGCCTTTCAGGTATTAGAACTTCGTAATAAACAGTGAAATTGCCGGTTTTAATGTATACTTTCCTTTTTCCCCTGTGATTGGGAACTAATAAGACTTTATGCGAGTAATTACAGGACACTTTATTTTTAAATTTCATTTAAAATACTTTGTAAACCGAAGGTATACGTATACACTAGGTAATTTAAAACATCACTTCACATATTAATAGTCCAACACTTTTAATTAGGCTTAAGTAAATATAATTTTAGTCTAAATCGGCATACTAGATAATTTGTTAGTGCGAAATACAACCGTACATAAAAAGTAAGGTTATTCAGTTTAGCCGATCTAAACCAACTTGGCGTATGGCGCAGATGACGTCATAGTTACAGTAGTGTTCATTGTTTCTTTGTTTTTTTTTTGCTCTAATCTAGGTAGAAAATAGTCACATATTGCTTTAGTTTAAGATAGAATTCACATAGTTGTAAAACAGAATCTTTTTTTTATTGTTAAATAAAGTTTTTAATTGTTTTTGGAATCGGTGTGTTTTATTTTTGGATCTAGTTGTTTCCTGTTTTCAATAACATCATCGCTTCTTCTTACCGACGGGCCTAAAACAGGTGGCGCTTTTAATTTAAATAACACCCCCTAATCTCCGGCATGCTAGCCTAGGCGCTGCCCTAAAAGAAGGAGCGATCAACACTAAAAAATAACCACCTGTACAGAAGCATTAAATATTTAATTTTCATTCATTCTTTTTCATTTTAATTCTTTTTCTCTCCCGTGACGTAGCAACTTTTTACAAATTTAATAATTGACGTTCCATATTTTAACATTATTTTGTGTTACATATAATGGATAATTACATTAAAATATAGATTTATTGGTCACTGAACCATTTAGTACATTATAACTAAAAAATGAATCGTGAATAACTAACGCATACACTTTACTGTCTTTGGGGAATTTATTCTTTCTAGTTTGGAACTCCAATTTCACATTCACGGTCGATGAATTAATAGCCTCTGGTTGATGACTGCAATTGATAATAAAAACGGGGTTTTTCATATATTCGGCGAACGTCATCATCGGATCGTTTATTTCGCGCCCCTAGTAGCTGCATTGGAAGTTTTCATAATTGTAATAGGCTGCTGCGTATAGTTTCTTGGTGAAATCCAAATTCCATCTTTCATAGTGATAAATGGTTGAATTCAGATATAGTCTGATATCGCATACGTCGGCGTGGGTAAACTGGGTTGCATTCCTTTCTTTTTTGTCGCAATTATTACCGTCCTGAAATCCGACGATTATATAGCGCGGTCTTTCTAGGCTTGTGCTACTTATATACAATGTCTATACGTCGAAAGATGTTTGTCTTTGGCAATTCGTACAGATCCCATTTACGATATGCCATTTGAATACTGGCATTGTTTCCACCTTTATTAATGCGAGAAAATATTTTCAATTTTTGTTTGTCGTCAGGAATGAATGAGTGACGAATTTTCCATTCGATTTTGTCGATACTAATTTCGGCGTCTACTTCGCAGACGTAGCAATTGGTAAAAGTGCGAGCTTTAATCACAATAAGCTCTTGTTTTACGTTCAAAACACATTTTGTATAATCTTTGGCGAATCCTATAAGATATTTTAAGGGTCATATCTTAGAGAATACGTTACTTGCAGTGTCTGCGATATCTTAGTTTGCTTCGTCGAGATCCCATCCGCATACCATGAGAGATCTTTGTTGTAAACTTCCGAATGAAACCATGGTTTTTAATGTCGTGGTAACTCCAGGTTTACGAACCACGGCGACCTGGGCACCTTCGATCTCGTAGCGAATTTCATCGAACAAAAATGCGAGGGCATTATGTGATAAAAAAACATCTTTTCGTTGCGTCTATGAGTTTAAATTGTCCTTCGATATATATGTTACTTTCGGCGATATCCAGTATAATATCTTGAAAATTAATAGGAACACGGACTTCATCAGAATTGTTGAATGATGGAGATCCCTATGGTTTATACGTATGCTCTTCTAGACTAATAATGCAATAGTCTAAGGTGGGTTCGGAGAAAACCTCTATTTTCTCTGGTGGTGGAAATCATTTTCGCACTTTAGGACCGATTGATTTTAAAAATTTATAGTCTTCGGCAGATAACTGTTGAGATGTTTGCGATCTAATGTCTGGACGACGACTAACCTTCACTAAACTCTTCATTTACTTTTATTATGTTTCGGCGATTCCCCAATCTTAGTCGACAACACACACAATTGACGAATGAAGCAAAAACCCATTTCTATGAAAGCTTCTTCAATTCCAATATCACGACAACTTTCTCGCCTTGAAAATCGATTAGATCACCGCTATCGTCCAAGATGCGAAGAGTGATGTTGTCGATAAACTGACGTCCTTCGGGCATTAACGGCATATAAATTTTATTTTGTGGTTCTTTACTGATTTTGTAACCGGGCTCCACATCGATATCGAACTCGAATTAGATATGACCTTCCATAGAATTCATATATGCTCCGGAAATTATATTACAATCCACGCATATGATGCGTACTTTCATTATTCATTTCATTTGACTCGTGGTTTTTGTTTCTTTTTAACACTGTATAATTAAATTTTAACATTTTACCGATACTCGACTCTCTCCGGAAATCTATAGTATATTGGAATTTTAGTTCACATTTCAGCGTATTATAAATAGCGACTAAGGAAAACATTTCATCATTCTTTTCTTCACTTGAATTCCTCAAAGCCTCCGACATAGCTTTACTTATTTCATAGGCCCCAGGTGGAATTTGCAATTGTATCGGCTCGGCGATGTAACTTTCCTTCATGTAGACAAACTTATTGTTGCTTTCATCCACATTAAAAATTGAATTGTATGTGTAAAATCCCAGCAATGCAAGACCATATTTGTTTTCTTTATGTAATTCGATGGGTGGATAAAAGTCGACGCTTAAGAGAGTGTCCTGTTAGTGTGAACGTATAAGACATGTCTAACCATTTAAACATCCCATATATCGGTTTTATTCTAGCAGCAACATTTAAAAAGATTCATCTTCACACCTTTTCCAACTGAATTAGTTAGTGATGTTTTTATGCTATTTTCTGCTCTTATGCGCACATCGCTTTGCAATAACAACAAAATATTTTTCTAGACATAAGACCGTCATCAGCCGTATCCTCGTTTAAATTGCTGCTAGAATAATGTTTGCAACAGCACTGATATTTTAGTATATACATATCTTCTTTCAGGTGTTTGGGCAACTTATCCCAAACGAATAGCATTTCATTTGGGGCCAATGCAATCATTACTTCCTTGGGCTTATTTTCTAGCTATTTCACGGCCATTTTCCTCAATCCACCGACAAGATGGAATGCTTTCAGTGATCGCAACATTTGGTATAGTTGTTGCGATCCATTTGCGGTGTTAATAGGGCGATGACATCGCTTACGCTGATGATTCGACAATAATACAGTAAATAATTTTTGATGGTTCGGGTCTCGTTTGTAGATATTTCACCAATTCGATCGGTGGAGGTAAATGGCCGAAGCTGTCATAATATGTTATTCTAGAATTGTTTTTTTTTATATGCTACCCAATGAGTCCCTGCACCAGACGTACTTACCAATTTCACTATTGCTGCTTCGTAACGTCGAGGACCTTGTCTAGGTAATGAATCCCTCATATAAACAGCTCGAAAGTGTCCTATTCTCTTCTTCTTGACATATTTTTCAGTATCAATGCTAGATAGTGGTCTTCGAGGTAGGATTCATTAATTTTTTTATTTATGATTTAAAAATAATCCCATACCTTTACGATATGGCTTTAGAAACAAACTATTTCCTTTCGATTTCAAATACAGGCCGGCAACGGTTTTATCTTCACTGCTTTTTCTTTGAAGCTTTTACGGCACGCACAATTCCCTCTGCCCCACTGGCTAATGAACCCAAATCTGATAACCCGACAAAAATTGGTAGTAATGGTAATATTCCGCCAGTTTTGGGAATCGGTATTATTCTCAATAGAAGAACTTTCCTTTGCCATTTGCCGCTTTTACCGATCTACGGGCTGCCGACAGAGCTATTTTAGATGCATTCATGAGATTATTTTCCAACACATTTTTTTTCCGGCTTTCAATAATTTCTTTCGATCTGTTTGTTGAATAGCTGTTCCGAAACTGACTTTCCGAACAAGTCCACTTTTATCGACACCTTTCGCTTTTGTACGACGTATGCCTTTACTACATGTCTTTTTTTGTTGGTAATTATGATGATGATGATGATGGTACACCTATACCAAAACGCTGTTTTGCCTTCATAATGTTTGTAACCAACCAAACTGCTCTTTTTTCACTTAAACTGGAATCTTTTAAGTTTACTCTATTCCAAGCACTTCGTTCGAGTTCACAATCCGCTCGATGTCTCTCACTTATGTTGTCTTTGTTATGTAAATAGGCTAAATCGTGTTTTTTGCATGCGGCATCCAAAGGATTAGTGCCCGGATCACTTCTTGTTACGCGTTTTATTAGTTTTGTTCCGGGACCGCAATATTGATAACTGGGAATGTGTACCTCGAATGGTAATTTATTTATTAACAAATTCATAATACCGTGTCCAGTTTTATTGGAAACGTGAGACCGTCCACTTCGTTTGACGCTCGGCATCTTAATGACAGTTTTTGTGTCTTTAGAATATCAAATTTTCATACGATACGCGTTATTGATCTTAAACAAAATTTCCTATTAATAATCTCGGTGAAAAAGTCGGACTTGGATTTGAAAAGAAAATAATGAAGAGACACTGTCCTCTACTTCCTTTCTCTATTTGCGGTCTGTTAATTGGTCCATCTAATTGTGAAAAAACTAATATCATAATTTCGCTGCGTACGCACCCCCTTGGGTTACGTTTCGAAAATGTCTATATTTACTCGAAATCTCTGTATCAACCGAAATATGAGTATTTAAGGAAAATTTTAGGACCCATCTATGGCTACTATGCTTTTAGTGATTCCAGTAATATTGTGGAATCGTCCGATGCAAGACCAACTATATATTTATCTTTGATGATGTTATATGTGAAATACAAGATGTTATAAATTCGTACTTTAGCATGGGATGTCATAAAAATATCGACTCATTTTACCTAGCGCAAACACATTCGCGATTGCCTAAACAGCTTGTGCGAGACAATGCCAATTTTATTATTATGTTTAAACAAGACAGGTTGAATATGAAACAAATATTTACTCAATTTCAAGAAATGTGCACAAAATGTTGGGATAATAAGCATGGATTTTTAGTAATTGATAAAGACAGTGATGTGAAATCGGGAAGGTACAGCAAAGGAATTTATAGCTATATATTACTGTAATAATAAGAGAAAGCACTGATTTGATAGTTGAAACGTCCTTTGTTAATATCATGAATAACACAATCGACCTAAAACGTAAACTAGTGGAAGCTACCAATGCCGTTAGAAAAAAATTTAAACAGATTAAAGCAGCTAATGAATTAAATGTGATGGAATTGGAAAATTTTTATGAACCCATTTCTAAGCCGTTGATATCTGATGTGGTCAAGCAACGTCAACAACAACAACAGCAACATTATCCAACTACAAAATCACATAGTCCCAGTACATCAGTGCAGTCGACTCAAATATCAGGTTTTCCCCAACCTACATATTCCTTTCAAACCTCTACACTTATACAGCAGTAGCAGCAGCAGCAGCATCGCATTTCAAAAGAGGATATTAGCCAATCGGTCTTTGATACACCCTCGACATCAACTAATACATCTCTCGCATCCGCCGACACCGCAACTTCCGATACTTAAACGCTCACCTGAAAGGATTACGTTTAAAACCATCTCTATACGATAATGTATATGGTGTCCGTTTTGGTTCCAAAACAGATCGTACCAAAAATTTTATTTGTAATTTAGAGGTGCCTTTTCTAAATGGAAATATTGCCCTATAAAAAAAGGGGAAAAATATTGCAGAATATGATGGATTTCCGGCACTTTATGACTTGTTATTTCTTAAAACACACCCAAGCTAAGGCTAAGGCCCAGCTAAGGTCTATTGGAGATCAAATGGAACAAATATTTACGAATTATTAAACCTCTGATGATGGATAAAAAATTAGGTGCTGGTGTTACAAGAAAAAATCTCTCCGAAAATCTACAGTTGCCCACAAAAAAGAAATTATCTTCAAAAACATTTCAATGTGTCTACTGGAACAAAGCTAAAGAGTTGGTAGACCGTTTGCGTTTGTTATGGAGTTCCCAAGTGGCCGGATACACAGAGCATGAAAATGAAATTATGTATTCATAGAGGAAGGTATAATATATTAAGCCATTCTTCAGTTCTTCCTTCGATTTGGAAACCTTAATATTACTAATAATATGGAGTCCAGTCTAAAAAAAAAACAAAATTGTTAATGAACCTCATAGAACGGCTAGAAAAAATTTTATACGAAGGCGTACGATAATAAAAGGATACAGATATTTGTGGCAAATTGATTTGGCTGAAATAAAACGTCTGCTGATGATGATGAAAACGATGGTTATTGGTATATTTTGATCTGTATAAATTACTACTCTAAATTTGCAAAGTGATCAAGGAAAAGAGTTCTATAATAGTAACTTTCAAGCCTTGATGAAGAAATATAATGTAAATCATTATTCCACTTACAGCACAAAGAAAGCTGCAATTGTTGAGCGAGTCATAAGACCTCTTAAAAATAATTTATATAAACAATTTTCGACAAGAAAATCTTACAACTAGATGCATATATTATCGGCGGTAACAAAAGCCTATAACCATTCGAAACATCGCACCATTGGAATAAAGCCGGCAGATGTGCAAGAAGAAAAGCAAATTAAAGCATACGATTATTTAAAAATTGTACTTAAAAAATTTAAGTTTTCCATAGGTGACATTGTGCGTATTAGCAAGTACAAAAGCTTATTCGAGAAAGGATATACGCCCTCTTGGTCAACTGAACTATTTAAAATTGTAAAAGTTAACGTTAAAATTCCACCTACGTACTTGTTGGAATCGTTAGAAGACCAGTCTATAAGAGGGTGTTTTTACAAGTCAAAACTATAAAAAACAAGCAGTCCTGGCATTTATCTAGTAGATAAGGTCCTTAGACAATGCCAGAAAAATCATACCGATCAATTGTTTGTAAAATGGCTAGGAATTCCCAACCACTTCAACTCTTGGATAGATAAATCTAATATTGTTTATATAAGATATTGTATAACTATAATTTTAATTTAAAATAATGTAAAATAAATAAACAATATATAGTAATACAAAATTTTTTTATTTCAATCTTCATCATCAATAACAATGACAATAAAACTTCATACACATAAATGACATTTCAATATTCTTGGGGGGAAGATCCAATTCACCGACGACTACGACGTTATCTTAAAGGCTATACCACTCGAAGTGCGTTCTCCTATTCTTTAACCTGCTTTCCCTTTTTTTAGATTTTTTTGCAGTCGAGTCGTCCGACAGTGCGCTTAATGAGTCATTTAAAGGCTGATGATAGAGTATTTCCTGAATAACTTCAGTTTTTGTTTTAAGCTTACTGTTATTTTGGTATATCATGGGGAGGACATCCTTGTTAAATATGTCGCATATTACAAATTGTAAAACTTTCTATTAACCAAGTGTTTTGTCACAGCATCGTCATCACCTTTAGGTTCGCCTAAGTTGATTATGATTTCGTCATTTTCGTTATTCAAAATATTATCCCATCCGACACTATTTCGATTGCCAACATCTTGGGCTATTGCTGCTGCAGGAACCAATTCATATTTTGCAGCAAGCTCACCAGGTAAATGTGGAATATTGACGAGGTATTCTTTTAATTCTTCTTCAACCATTTCAGCACAAAATGTATCCTTGTCTATGGAACCATATAAAAATTTGTCGCACAAGTGTGCCCCAGCCATAAAATTGATTGCATCCCTGATCTCGTTATTTGATCTTTGGTTGCTTCAGCATGCGACCAATCATTTGCACTATCCAACATATCGTGAGCCAAATTTCTTAATTCTCTTCCCAACCAAAATATGTATCTATCTACACATTCGTGACATGTGCAACTATATTTTAAATTTAATTACATCCTTTTTCAAACATTACATACAATTTACTCCAATGAGCCAAAACGTAATAATGTTCGAGTATTGTTTCCAAAAACTCTAGTACCATGCCCCTAATAAGTTAGAGTATATTTCCCTTTAGTTTTACTCATAATATCTACAATATTGTCTGACAGTGTTTCGGCCACACGTTTTGGAAAAATAATCTCGAATGTGCTATTATCACCGTCATTATGTAAAGCCACTAGAAGAATTTTACCAAGTCGTGTAGTCATTGAAACCATTTTTACAATTTTATACTCTTTCCCCACAATCATTTCGGTAACCTTTTTTCTCTCTAAAACCTCGAAATCTTTGCTGAACATTTTATTAGTTTCATCTTTTGCAATACTCATTTAAAAAAAAGGTATATAAATCCAAAAATTACCGTGAATATTCAGAACAATACACGAATACAATATTTGCTGTTTATGCCACTTATATCTGTGACTGTTTGAAGTCACTTCTTTTCCCATTAACCTTTATAGCGAGTTTTCAAGGTCGAATTGTAACAATGGTGGGGGTGGCTTAACGGTAGAAACACCAGAAATAGTGGGGGATTCTTCAAGGTCAAATGGCTTCACACATTTAAAATGGTATACGGATAACTTCAAGGTCAAAATATAATGAAACAAATAACTGCATTTTATGTACTTTATTGATTTACATATTTCTGTCGTTCTTCTATACGTGTAACATAATCGTTTAAACCTAAATTTCTCGGTTTGTTTAATAATATTTGTTCGTTTTTATTAATTAAAAAATTCTTACAAACTACACTCACTAAAATACACACTTCGTACATTTATCTCACTAAACTTTCCATACTAACTACTACTACGTTAAACTTAAGTCCTACACTCTAATTTCATTTAACACAACCGGATCTGCAATGAAACTAATCAGTTTTTCCAAATAGTCACTAAACCCCAACTTTTTTATTTCACAAATAAAGTCTCGTAAATTTTAAGTTTTGCTGCAATATTTATGACATGCATTGGCAGCCATTTCATATTCAAAAGCCAAATCACAATAGCGCTATGCCCATTCTGGTCTACTTTTAATTGCATCATTGAAATAATTACTTCATCATCAAATTTTTTTACTGTCTTTTGCAAATCACTATTTTTATTTTTACACTCACGACACTTTTTCATTGCTGGTGGTGATCCATCTATATAATGACGATATATTTGTTCATAGTGAATGTAACAGGGAAAGTTCATTTTTAGTTCCTTAGCACACCAAATTTGCTTTAAACTCAGCGAATCGACGTACGTTTTTAAATATTCGAGAGGAAAAAATGCTAGATCTTTTTCTTCAAAATCACACAAACTTTTAAAATTACTTTGATATAAACAAATTACTCTGCCGACTTGCTCTATAATTTTTTCTTTAGATAGCTCCGTATCTGACATTTCACGCTGAATGAATGAAAATGGACTCAAACAATTTTATAGAAGAATTTGCAAGATCAAAACCATTTCAAGATCATCCCACACTATTACAATGCACAAATAACTACTTCAAGGTCACACACCCAAGATGACTTCCACCAAGTCAGGGTAACCTTGAACAAGGACAAGATCGTGCACACAACCTTGAGCACAACATTTTCCACAGTCAAGGCCGTATCAACCCAAGGTCGAATATTATGGCCAATGGGCGGGGCCAAAGAAGGAGAGGGGCAATGTAGAGGTCAAGGTCAAGGAGTGGGGGTTGGGTGGGTCGGGTAATGCTCACTACTGCTTCCCCGTAGAGTATCTCAAGAAAAGTAGCAGTAAACTCATAATCATTCTGTTTTTTTTTTTCGGGAATGTTACGTTAAACTCCCATAGTTTTACCTCGTAGTGGTAAAACAAGAGCACGTGCCTTCTCTGGTGAACTCTAGTTATTGCCGGTGGCGGCGGCTTCGAATTAACGGACAAGTCAAGATACTTTCGCGTCCAGGGTAGGTGGCTTCATTATATTAGTTGCAGGAACACCATCTACTTTTATTCTACCTGAACGGACTACCTTCTCGATTCGTAAATGTAATTGTTGCATCTCTTGTTCTATGCGCTTTATATCTTCCTGATTTTCTTACACGTCTTCTTTCAGTTCTTGGTTGCTAAACTTCTGTTGCATTTCTTGTTCACTTCATGTCTTCTTGATTTTTTAATGTACTCTTTAAGTTATTTTTTCATATCTTCTTGACTTGTTTTAAATTTCTGTCTTATATCCCCTAGGCTTGTTTTAAATCTTGTTTTATACCTTCTTTCTTTTTCTTTATGTCTTCTTTCAATTCTTGGTTCATGTTTTGTTGGCTTGTTTTCAATGTCCTCAATTCTTGTTTCATATTATCTTTATTTGTTTTTAATTCTCATTTCATATCGTCTAAGATTTTCCGTCATATCTATTTTCAATTCTTGTTTCATATCATCTTGGCTTGTTTTCAATGTCATCAATTCTTGTTTCATATTATCTTGGTTTGTCTTTAATTCTTGTTTCATCTATTTTTGGTTTTTCTTCATATCCTGTATCATCAACAGTATGTGATTTAAACTAGTTCGAAGTTGTTCTTCAATTTTTGCTTTCTGTTTTCTAGTTTCTACTGGCATATAGTTTCAGTTCACTTTTTTCTTAATTTCTTTTGAGTAGTGGATATATGAGAGAAATAAAGAGGAGGAGGAGGAGGAGGAGGAATAAGAAGAGTAAATCATCAACACTTTTCATCCTCCTCCTCTTTTCTTCTCTCATTATACTTTTCAAATCTCTCATTATACTTATTAAAAAACCTCGTATCATCAACACTTTTCATCCTCCTCCTCTCTTGTTCCCTCATTATACTTTTCAAAAAGCCTCGTATACATCACCTTGAGTTTAATCTTAAAGTTAATAACATGGCTAACCTTTCATCGAATCCGATCATAGTAGGAAATTTAACCTTATGTTTGACCTTGAGGTGGATAACCTTATTTGACCATGAAGTCGATATAAAGTCCTACAACCAATGAATTTTCACTTCAGTAAATTTATAAAATAAATACGTGGAGCAACAAAAGATGATAAATTAAATACCAACAAATAATAAGTAAATAATTTTATATTTAATAGTAAATATTACAAAGTAAATATTAAAAAAATTCATTCAAAAATTTATGGATAATAATATTGAAGAAGAAGATCCAGATCTAGATGAATTAATTGGAGTATTGGATTACAATACACATCTTAACGAAAAAAAATTTCAGATGAACTTTAGAAATTGTTTGAACTACGATATAAATAATTTCGAACAAATTGAAGCTGACTCTGGTGACTCCGATATTGAAGAAGATAATGAAGAAGACAGTGCTAGTGCTAAATTTTGTTTAGTGAAACATAAGTACACTGATCCCAAAGAAGTTGTGTTCTGTATTACTCAGAGTTATATCGTAGTGTTTGTAGTGACGGAAAATCAAGAAAAAACTCTTTGTCACGCATGCTATCAAATTATACAATATTATCAAAGGGCAGGGGCTCATAGACATGTAAATACTCATAATAAGAGAAAATTAAAACGCTTAAGTGATGATTTACATTGCGATATGTGTTCAAGACAGTTGTATCAAATTATTACCCCCAAAGTTTGTTTAATTTGCAAAAGTAGTGTTAAAAATATTGATTTAGATTGGGACACAAATGTTCCAGTGGTGCCAATATAATGCCTGGTAAAAAACCAAAATATAAAAACGGTAGGAAGTCGCGAAGGGTAAAAAAAAAAAAGTTGTTAACGAAATAATTGAAAATAAAACCGAAGAATGTCCTATATGTCTTGAAGATATATTATCTAATAAAATGATGTCACCAGAACTTTGTAATCACAGATTTTGCATCCCTTGTTTAGGAATGTGGATGTTAATTAATAAAACATGTCCAATCTGTCGCAATGAACTATGTGTAATTAAATGTGAAAATGAAGAAACTGTAGTCCTAGAATATTTAGATTAGAATGTATTATTTAATATTTATGTGTTGCAAACCACTTCATAAATGCGAAAATGAAGAAATTATAATCCTAGAATATTTATTTTAAAATGTATTATTATTTAATTTTTATTATTTTAAAATTATTATTGTTTGTATTTAATTTATCCATTTATTCTTATCTTATTGGAATAAAGAATTGAACAATTTCGAAAAAAAAATGTTTTATTTATAAGAATAACGAACAAACATAACAACTCAATACAAAAGTTTTGATTAGTCATAATAGATTGAAAAAATATTTTAAAGTAACCACCCTGTTCAAAAATTCTTAATCCTTTCTTATTTTAGAGAGTTTTAAATCTAAAATTAATAAGTTTATAAATATGAAAGAAAAAATATTATAGGAAATTTAGGTACAGTTATCTTCATACTCCTTTATAATTAGATCAATTAAATAAAATTTACATTACCTTAAATCGTCTCCGTTACTATTCACTATCACTTAAACACTTTAACTTAACCTAAAAATAGTTTCACTTAACACTGTCCCTAAACTTGGTCTATTGTTTGTATCTGTCAACTGAAAAAAAAATCAATTAGTATTTTGATATTAGGAAGACTAATAATAAATTAAAACATTTAATATAAGCTTAATATAAGCTACTTACTTTGTAGTGGAATCAACTTTGTTACACTGGACTGGTTCCTCCGGATTTATTTGAGGTTCCACTTGAGGATCCTCATTTTCCTCTGGATTTGTTGATGAGGTTATAGATGGTACTTGTACCGGAGGATGAACGTTGACTCTTCTTCTTATTACAATTCTGTTCCCATCCATAACCTGAATTTCAAAATTTCTATTCCTGAACATATTAAAAATAATAAAAATTAAAACTTATGCGGACAGCAATGGTGATGAACCAAAAATGAAAAAGTCACCTCGCAAAACAGTCATTTTATGAAAGTAGGTCAAGGTAAAATTTCGATTTTTAAATCGCGGAGAGGGCCCCTCAAACCGCCCCCTATACCCTCCCATAACCCCCCCCCCGAAGGGGGAGGGGCGGGGGGGCTTTCGGCCCCACGCCGCTGGACCCCCCGCACCAGGCGAGATGCCCCGAAAAAAACATTGTGTTTTTTATACGCCCGCAAACCTCTCGTGTTTTTATAGTTACAGCTCATTCTAGGACGTCTCACTGAGAGTTATAGGGGACCCCTAAGGTAAGATGCTCCGAGGAGAATTTTGTGTTTTATACGCCCGCAAACCTCTCGAGTTTTTATAGTTACAGCACATTTTAAGACGTCTCACTGAGACTTATAGGGGACGTAGCTCTCTAAGCAGCTCAGCAGAGGGACTCAGCTGGGGGGCTCAGCGGGGGGAAGGGAGGAAGATGGAAGGGGGCTTTGCGGGGGAAGGGGGCGGGGGAAAAGGTTTTGCGGGGGGAAGGGGGAGGGGAAGGGGGTTCCGCGGGGTGTGACGCGCAGAATTGAGGTCATTGACCTTTATTGAGGTCACTATACATACGAGGACAAACCGTGGTCTACTTTCATATAAAACGGTCGAAGATCAGTTTATAGTAAGCTTAAGTCGAGTTTACCACGCTTTAAATTTAAAGTCTCCAATTTTAGTTTGTTTTAGTTTGTTTTAGTGTGTTTTAGTTTGTTGCTGTCTTTTCCTTTTGCCTCAACTTCCACTGAACAGTTAGGAGTGGTGAACAAAATTAACATAATTTCAAATATAATAATTCAGCCTGCTTTTTTGAAAAATGAAAATGAAAGTGACAACCAAAATTTAAATCAGAGAACCCAAAATTTTAACGCGATGATTAATATGATGCAAGAAAAAAATTTAGAAAACAAATTACTCCAAATTTGTTCAGAAACGAACATAAAATTTTTAGAAAATTTGGAATATTTGCCTGAACTAGAGAATATTTCGGAGACATATTTTGACTTTCAAAATTCAATTTTATCACAAAATTTAGATTTTAATAATATTTTAACGCCGGAAACCCCAAATTTCTTAACTCAAGATTTAGATGTAACAACGGACACTCCCATTACAAATACTCCAGACATATTAACTCTAGATTTAGATAATATCGACAATTTTAAAAAGCTAATGGGGATTCCCAAAATTAATAAAAATTTAACAAATTATCAGAGTAACAGTGACAGTGACAGTGACAATGATTCGAGTTCAAATAAATCACAAAATTTTTTTGGAATGTTGAAAATTAGAAATTTTGAAAGTGAAAACAATTCTGGAGGAATACCGGGTAATTCTTCATTTTCTCCTCTATCTCTGTTCAAAATTACAACTAATCAAAAAAAAAATTTCGGAATCGACTAGTAGTGGAAATATGGGGGTTGATGTTTTGGGGGAGGAGGATGGTTCACGGGATAGTTAAAAAATTTCAGATTGTAGTGAAGATTTGGGAGCATCGTTTACTAGTGGTGGTGGTTCCCAAGAAATTCTTCCAATAATAAGTGAACCATCTAAAAAAATTGAAAATTTTAGTCAAAATTCAATTCCGTGCGGCCAAAATACATACTGTGAATTCAATTTTCCAAATTCTCCAATAATTTTTGAAAACTCGCCACCAGATTTCAATGAAATTTTAAATTCTGTTTCCACATAAACAGAGACAGTTCAAAATTCTGTTTTAACACAAACGGAATTGTCAATTCCCTTCGAAAACGATTATCCGAAACTAAGCTTTCATTCAAAATCAAATTTCAAAATTAAAAATAAACATTTGTCTTATCAAAGATCATTAGGATTTGTCTTGGATTCTATTTTAAATTGCGATCCTTATAAAACAGCTGAGGAGAAAAGGAAGATGTGGAAAAGGGCGATAGAACTTTATAAAGCTACTCTTAGCTTTTTCCATCCCATTCCTTAACTCCCCTCCTACTTCTTTTCCACCATTTAAATTCATACCTGACCGTGTTACCCTCAGTGTGTTGAAATCGACTTTGGCTTCACAATAAGAGATTCGTTTTAGAAAAATGGATTTTAAATGTGAAGAGTGCTTCAAAATTTTTACTCGAAAAGACAATTTGAATCGCCACAAGAAGATAATTCACTCTAACAATGGCCCCCAGTTAGAACAGAAAAAGAAAAGCTGTAAGTTTATTTTTAAATAGAAATTTTGTTTCAATTTAATAATTAGTTATTAATTTGATGAATTAGAGGCAAATTTAATAAAGGAGTTATTAAATTTTAGGTGAAAGAAAATATTGTCAATTCTGCAAAATATTTATAAAAAAGTCATTTGAGAACAAATAAACACAAACCAATTCAATGGTGGTTAGGGATGAAAATGTGTCTGTAATAAAATCGGCATTTAAAGAAAGAATCATTTCATATAAAATATCATCGACTCAATACCAAATCAACATTTATGATTTTTTCTCCGAAATACAACAAAAAATAATTGAGGTAATCAGTTATGAAATCCAAAGACACACCTGCATCAAACTCAACATGGAGTTATTTGGTCTTTACTTAAATCCTTCCAATGAAAGTCATGAAGTTAAGTCTTTCAATACCCCATTTCGGATTTTATGTAATAGTTCAGAATTAACGCAAGAACTAGAAGATATTATTAAAATTATTGACCGGAAAGCTGATGAACTGGCAGAAAAAGATTCGGGTAAATTATTTTTTATTAAATATTTAGTAACTAAACTTAAACCAAAAATAAATTTGTTGTTAATTATTCTTCTTTAATTTCAGGATGGATTTTAATAAAAATATTACACGTTGAGCTTAACATCAACAAGTACAACCCCTTAAAAGCTTCTTCGTATATACCACTACCGTCAGAGATCAAGTTGAAAAATGCTGTAGTCAACGTTCAAAACAATGATGAATGTTGTTTCGCCTGGTCTGTGGTTGCAGCTCTTCATTCACCTAACGGACCAATTGAAAAGGTGGAGTCATATCCACATTTCACCACTATTTTAAACTTTAAAGGTATCAATTTTCCTTTAACTTTAAAAGACATAAGTAAATTTGAAAATTTAAACAATATTTCAGTTAATGTTTATGGATTAGAATAAATCAAGAATAATTTTAAAACTCAATTCGAAATTATAGGACCTTTACATTATACAAAAAATAAGCGAGAACGTCACCTTAATTTATTATTAATTGGAGATGATAATGGAAATTTCCATTACTGTTATATTTCGGATTTATCTAGATTAATTTCAAAACAATTATCTAAACATCATGGGAAAAAATTTTTATGCGACGGTTGTTTACAATATTTTACTACTGAAGAATTATTAGTCAGGCATAACACATATGATTGTGATTTTGTAAGAATAAATCTACCTTCAACTGAAACCAAAATAGATAGATTTGGAAATATTATTCCCGAAAATATTTTAAAATTTCAGAATATACAAAAACAAATTGAAGTTCCATTTGTTATATATGCAGATTTTGAATGTATTCTTAAGCCTTTAAATAATGAAATTAATGATGTAGATCCAAGTTCTCCATATACTGAAAAAAAATGTCAACATATTCCATATTCGTTTGCTTATTATATAAAGTGTTCATTTGATGATTCAATTTCCAAATTTCAAAATTATAAGTGTCCCAATTGTGCACAAATTTTTATAACTTACTTAGAAAGAGACGTTCTTAATATTTACAATAAATATATGAAAAAGTTAATACCAATGAAAAAATTAAATGTGTTGGAACAATTACATTTTGAATATACGCATGATTGTCATATATGTGATAAACCTATAATTTCGGATAAGGTTGCTGATCATTGTCATTTAACAGGTTCCTATAGAGGTCCGTCACACTCTATATGCAACTTAAATTATAAATTATCTAATTCCATTCCAGTAGTTTTACACAATTTGCGTAATTATGATTCTCATCTGTTTATAAAAAATTTATGTTCAAATCATGAACAATTATTTGTCATAGCCCAGAATAAAGAGAAATACATTTCATTTCAAAAATCTATTGAAGTAGATCAATATTTAGATAAAAAAAAAACTGGTTTCACCAAGTCAAAATTTCCATATCTTAAATTTATTGATTCATTTCAGTTCCTACCGTATTCTTTGTCAAATTTAGCTTCCATTCTTAATGATGAACAATGCAAAGAAGTGTTCAAATATTTTAATGAAAAAGAAAAATTTAAGTATATCCGTCAAAAAGGGGTTTTCCCTTATAAATATATTGATAATATCGCCAAATTAAATGAAACGGAGATACCAGATAAAAAAAATTTTTATAATGACCTCACGGATGAACACATTACTGATGAAGAATATGAGAGGGCTAAAAATGTTTGGAATTTATTTGAATGTAAAACAATCGGTGAATATTCCGATTTATATCTTAAATCTGATGTATTACTTTTGGCAGATGTTTTTCAAAATTTTAGAAAAACGTGTATGGAAACTTACAAACTTGATCCTGCACATTATTATACTTTTCCAGGTTTAAGTTTTGACGCTTGTTTAAGATATACTGGAGTCGAATTGGAGTTAATAACAGACCCAGATATGTTACATTTTTTTAAAGGTAGTGTAAGAGGAGGAATCAGTACCTGTGTATGTAGGAAATCTATAGCAAACAATTTATTTCTTTCAAATTATGATCCATTACAACCATCTAAATATATTATGTATTTTGATGCAACTAATCTTTACGGATAGGCGATGTCTCAATATCTGCCCGAAAAAGATTTTGTTTGGTTATCAAATCAACAAATTCAAAATTTAGATATAATGAATATATCTGAGACTAATGACAAGGGTTATGTGCTAGAGGTTGATTTAGAATATCCTGAAAATTTACACAATTTACATAATGAATTTCCATTCTGTCCAGAAAATTATAAGCCTCAAAATTCTAAAACTTTTAAATTAATTCCAAATTTAAAAAATAAAGAAAAATATGTAATTCACTATACTTTATTAAAACAATGTATTCAATATGGAATTAAACTAACCAAAATTCATAGGGTTGTAGAGTTTACACAATCTCAATGGTTAAAAAAATTTATTGATCTAAATACAAATTTAAGAAATCAATCCAAAAATCAATTTCAGAAAAATTCTTATAAATTGGCAAATAATAGCATCTACGGTAAAACAATGGAAAATGTGGATAAAAGGACAGATATACGATTGGTTACACAATGGGCAAAAAATCATAGAAAAGATGGGGCAGAAAATTTAATTGCTAAACCATCCTTTAAAGATGTAACAATATTTTCAGAGAATTTAGTAGCTGTGCAAATGCGTAAAGTGCAATATGATAAACCTGTCTATATAGGCTTTAGTATTTTAGATATATCAAAAACGGTGATGTATGACTTTTTTTATGGGTTTTTAAAACCTTTATATAAGAATAATATTAAACTTCTGTACACAGATACAGATTCCTTTATTTTGGAAATTGAGACAAGTAATGTTTATGAAGACATTAGGGTTAATACTGATAAATTGGATACTAATTATGATGTTAATAATATTCATGAAATACCAATAACTAAATCTGTTGTTGGAAAGTTTAAGGATGAATATGCTGGTGAACCAATAGAAAGCTTTTATGGCACAGGGGCCAAAGCTTATTGTGTTAAGTCAGAAAATGGGTTGCTTAAAAAAGCTAAGGGGATAAAGAAAAGTAGCATTAAAAAACACTTAGAATTAACACATTATAAAGATGTTGTAGAACAAAATTCAAAAGCTTTCTGTACAATGTATTTGTTTAGATCTCGACATCACAATATTTATAGAGAATTAGTTAACAAATTAGCTCTCACTTCTAATGATGATAAAAGATTTAAAATTCCCAATAGTTATGATACATTAGCATGGGGTCACCAAGATATTTCATTTTTTCAGTGGTTAATAGACCATGAAAATGAATTATTAAAACTGTGACTTAATCGAGTGTTTGTGGTTAGGTGAAAAAAATAAAAAATGTGAACCTGTTGTCCTTAAAGTGAAAGAAAATATGTCAACATCTTTAATTTTTTTATTAGTTTTAATAACTATGTTTATATCTCTAATTTGTAAACAAATTATTTAATGTCCTTAAAGTGAAAGAAAATATGTCAACATCTTTCATTTTTTAATAGTTTTAATAACCATGTTTGTATCTCTAATTTGTAAACAAATTATTTAATATTTTGAAAAAAAAATGTCTATATATTGTAGAAAATTAATTAAAACTGTTCAGTCTTATTTCAATCTCTTATTGTTTTGTTAATAGACAATTAAAATTGAAAAGTGTTTTAATGGCATCCCTTATCAACTACATTGTTTTGCATTCAATTTTAAATAATACTTTATATGTACTTTATCCTCCAAGGGTTTTACATGGAATGGTGTGTTTTGAAAACGATACCTCTACTATTAAACCTGAAATATGTAATTATATGAAAGCTATGAATATTAATAATTATTCAACTGCTTTTGCATATAATATGAATAATAGTCAATTTAATAGTAATTTTTTCAAAATTTACTTGCATTATCCAAATAATACAATTTTTGACACTAACTGGATTGAAAAAAATAAAAAACCATTTATGATTTCTAGCTGTGCTCATATTAAAAATGATGAGAAAGGTAAAAACTGTTTAATTCTATTTATCTTCAATATAATTTTATCAATAGGTAGTTTTTCACTTTTGTCGTTCTTGACAATTTTGTTTTATCAAGATAGGTCATAAAAATTTAATAAACTTGCTTGACCTTGAAATTTATAGAGGAGTGGGGTGGATAAGATATATTCAGGCCCAGTATTTTAGTTTTCAGTTAGCATCAAGACATCATGTTGAGTAGTAGCAATTTTAATGGATATAAATCCAGTTCTAGTGAAACCAATGATAAAATTAGTCAGTGTAATGAAAAATTATTAAATTCAAAAATCTACTATCTTAACAATTCCTTATCAAAATTTGTTTGTGTTGGAATTGGTATAAATGATTTTACACCAAAAGTTCTAATTGGAGGTCGAAATGGATTTCACATTTACTTGAATGAAGAAGAATGGAAATAACTTCAAAAAAATCAAGGAGTGTTGGTGAATTATTTTTATTCTTCTCAAGCATATGCATACCCACTAAAAATTGAAAAAATCACATTGTTTTTTGAAAAAATAAATCATTCTCCTGTTATCAGAATTCAAAAGGATGAACATTATGTGATTCTGGGAAAAGAATCAATAGATAAATTAGTTGAAATCGACCAACTTGTTGACTACAGAATTCATATAATTAAAAAGCAAGAATTTTCCAAATATTTTAATTTGTTTCATCACTATAATTATCAGTCAGGGGATGTGTTGTCTTATATTTATAGTGTTTTGGATCCATGTCAGAATTTTGACAGTGAGAATGTCGGAACTGTTTTAGAAATGTTATCTCTACATAAACAGGAATTAGAAAACAAGTTAAGAAAATTACAATAAAAATATGAAGAAATCAGTGACAATCAGTGAGAACAATAATAAAGTTTATATATTAGTGACATGGGACTTTGCATTTAGACAAGCTCGAAAAAGTGAATATCAGAAATCTTATCTTGACAGACTAAGATTTGAAAAACGAGTTGAACAATGTGAAAGTATTCTTAAAAGTATTTTTGATGTAGATCATAGAAAAAAAATATATATTGAAAGATTTAATGTAAAAATATAAATTTATATTGTTAATCTCAGTTGTAAACATCTTAAAAATTATATTGTTAGTATTTGTTGTAAAAAGGATTATCGTAAATAAAAAATATGTTATATAAATAGGTCTGTTATTTAAAAATTTGATATACAATATTACTAAAAATTAATTACAATACATATTTTTTAAGAATCCATGCATAATTCATGGATGATTTATCGAATCCTAACCATTTAACAAAAACTTGGTTCCCTTTCTTCCTTAAAATTTTTTCAACCAAAAACACATCTGGATGTTTAACTTTTTGTAACTCTTCTTGGTAGAAACCTCCTTCAATATATTCATTTTTACTATCTTTTAATAAATAGGTGGGTGGATTTGTTAACTGAACCTTTCTAATTTGAAAAATTTCAGTTGACCAATTTGGAGTATATCCTTTTTCAAAAGCTTCTCTTTGTTTGGAAATTCTAATAAAATCATTTTCTTTAAATTTAGTGCGCTTTAAATCAAATGTTTTTTTAAAAGTAAAAGAATTTTGCAGTATAGTTTTCTCATTTTTTTTATTAACCTCAACAGGTCTATATCCGGTAGCTCTATGAATACTATTATTATATTTTTCAATAATAGTGGGTAAAATAGAGTACCATTGGTAATTCCCTCTACTACTAAAATATTTCCACATTATATTTTTTAAAGTTCGATTTACGCGTTCTACAATACTCGCTTTGAGACTAGAATAAGTATTATAATGATTAATTTTGTAATAATTCATAAGATCTTTAAAATCTTTATTGAAAAATTCTTTTCCCAAATCTGTCTGCAAATTTTGCGGTTTACTTGTTTTTTCTAAATTTTTTTTCATAGCTTCAGTTACATCTTTTCCTTTTTTACTTTTAAGTGGTTGAGTCCAAACATACTTTGAGAATGCATTTATCACCACCAAAATATATCTATAACCTTTATTAAATTTGGAATAGGGTTGCATCTCTACCAAATCAGCTTGCCATAAGTCATTTAGGCTTTTAACAATAGTTCGTCTTCTTCTATATCTTCTTCTTGCCGGTTTATGTAATTCATCTACAACTGATTCTTTAATATTTTTACTCATAGTACTAGAATAAAATTTCTTAATACCTTCTTTAAATAACTTATTTTATTTGTTTGTTATCTTTTTTTA
Source organism: Diaprepes abbreviatus (assembly GCA_034092305.1). Classification (NCBI taxonomy): domain Eukaryota; kingdom Metazoa; phylum Arthropoda; class Insecta; order Coleoptera; family Curculionidae; genus Diaprepes; species Diaprepes abbreviatus. The sequence continues at coordinate 1,282,348 of JASJET010000083.1, forward strand.
GCAAATCTTCGATTTTATATTCCAAAGTTTTAAAAGATGCATTATTCGAATCTTTGACTTTTTTGATTTCATCTTCGATTTTATATTCCAAATTTTTAAAAGATGCATTATTCGAATCTTTGACTTTTTTGATTTCATCTTCAATGTTGCTAATTCTTACATTAATTTTAGTTTCAAAAACAACAAGTGATTTTATACTTTCGTTTCTCATTTCTCTTACTGTTGCGTTTAATTCTTCTCTAGCATATGCCATTGTGTCATTAAACTCTTTTCTAGAAACTTCGGCTGCTCTTTGAACTAATTCGTTTAATAATTTTATTTCTTTTACCAATTTATTTTCTAGATTTGTTATATCTTTTCCTAATTGAAATTCTACATTTGTTAAATTTAATTTTATTTCTACCAATTTTTTTTCTATTTTCTTTATATCTAAAATCGCTTTTTCAATTTCAATTCTTACATCGTTCAAAGATTTTTCATAATCACTTAACTTTGTTGAAATTTCTTCAATTTTTGAACTGTGTTGTGCAAGTCCTTTTTTTAAATCATGGATAGAGGTGTTAATCATAGCTTGTATTAGTTCTGCTAAAGATTCTAATTCTTTTTCTAATCTTTTATTCAACATCTTTTGAAAATATTCATCGTCAACAGTGGTTTTTAATTCTGTTTTTAGATTGTTTAATTGTGAGATTATCTCCATGATTTGTTCACTATTTTTTAAAATTTCATTTTTAAATTTATTTTCAATTTTTTCATCTACATTTTGTAAATCTGTGTTTAATTTCTTTTCCAAATTTTTCAAGTTTAATAGAATTATTTCAGCATTATTTTCAATTAAATTAATTTTCTGATTTATTTCATTAATATTATCGCTATCTTTTTTATGGATTATAAAGTGTGTATTCATAGCTCTCTCTATTTGTTGTGTGTTTTTATTCATACCATCATGAATGTTTTGAAAATTACCTATTTCTTCAGAAACCCTATTATTAAGTTTGTTCGTAAATTCTTGGAAATTTGATACCATATCTTTTATAATAATTTGTTTAACATTTTCTATTGCAGAAGTAGCATTTATTTTTGATTTAACCAATGTTATTTCATTTTTTATGTTATTTTCAAAACTCTTTACTCCATCATATTTCTGTTTTATTGTTTTAAAATCATCTTCACACTTCGATGTTTTTTGAGAAAAACTTTTTAATAGTTCATCATTGTCTTTGACAATATTTTTTATATTTAATATCCTGTTATCATAGTTTGACACAACATTTTTTTCAAATAACTTAATTTTTTTTGAAATAGATTCCACATTTTCATCATTTTCACTAACTCTCTTTTTTAAATTTACAATATCATTTTTTAACACAGGTTCAAATCTTTGAACAATTTTATTTTCTATATATTTATCATCACTTTTAAAATTTTTTAATATTTCATTTTCAACATTGGCTAGTATTTTATTTTCTATTGTAGGTATATCTACTGTATACTTTTTAGAAATATGACGTCCAAATTTATCAATGGTCATTTTAACAATGTTATGTAACAATATTTACTACATTCTTTTATACAATTATATTGGCTTCTTTCAATTCTTCTATAATAGAAATAATTTCGTTGTTATGTCCTGTATTCCCAGCCATCATAGATGCTACCAACAGTCGAAGTCTATCAACAAGTTCATTTACGTTATCCCAATATACGTAATCGGTATAAGGTTTATTAACTTTTAAAGTTATATCGGATCCTGTTCTTTTCGAAGATATTCGAGTTTCTCTGTATGGAGCTTTTCGTCTTTCAAAAAATCCTTGAACTATATTATGCGTTTCGGGATTTATGGTTTTAGTTTTTGTAATTCCTTTATTTTGTAAATAAGGCCCTATTATAGAAATATATTTTTGTGATCCATTTCCCTGTACCTGCTCATTTGGATCATAATTTCTACGGTATGCATTGGTTCTCTTTAAAATATCCATATAATTTTCCAAATCTTGTTTTTTATAACCTACTAGTTCCTTTTTAAATAATAATTCATATAAACCTGGTGTACCTGTATAAGTTATACCTTCAACTTTTATGTTTTTACCGATAATTTCTATAGGTCTTTGCGTTAAACCCAAAAAGTATTTCTCAGTTTCAAAATCATGTACTATTCCATAGAGGTGATCAAACTTATGTTCCACATCTTTTACCCCTCCGTCAATATATTGACGAGGTAATTCATGAAATCCTGATAAATATTCTTGATATAAAGGTGTACTGACAAATGTTTGAATTGTTTGGCGTGTTTGTTCTAATATATCCGAAAGATTTCCTACCGTAGATTGTGAAATTGAAGAAGGGGTGGTTTCTGCTATGACACTTGTTTGTTGTAAAGATGGCATCTGACTATGTGAAGCTATACTGGTTTCCCAATCAATAATTGTTGGTATTTCTGTAGGAAGAATTGTAGTTTTCCCTGTCTTTCTTTTTTCTGGTGTTGATGTTCCATACTGTAGTTTTTTTTGGTGTTAGTATTGGAAACAATCTTTTTTCTGGTGTTTCATAATTTTTTTTAATGGGTGTTTGTAGCTCTTCCTTTACCTCAGCCGATTCAATTTTACCAATTGTTGAAATTAATTGTTGTAGGGGTTGAGTTATTGGTTTATAGGTTTCCTCCAATTTGGATTGTGCTTCAAATTCAGCATTTTTTAAACTTTGATATTTTTGTTTAACAGCTTTCCTTGACTTAACAAGCTCTCTTGCTAAGCGTTCATTCATGATTAGTTAAATTTTTCACAAAACTTTTATTTTTATAAGAAAATATATGAATCAAATCCTTTTCGATATCGACCGGATTTTAAATTCGAATCCTTGTCTATTACCAAAAATCCAAATTTATCTTTCCAACACATCAAACATAACTCATTAAATTGATTAAATGACATATCAACATTAACATAATCATCATAAATATGTTTTAAGTTCGTTTTGTCTTGTTGAAATATAACAATCAAATTCGCATTGTCACGAATTAATTGCTTTGGAATCGAAGAATACGTTTGACACAAATAAAAACAATCAGTATTTTTATGTCTTCCGAAACAAAAATAATCTTTTACAACATTCTGATTGCAACACACTATATCATCAAATATTATTATGGAATTTGGTTTTATTTCTTGTGGAGAAACAATATTTTCTTCATTTTCGGATTCATAATATCCAATTTCTCTCAATGGTTTAAAAAGTAATCTCAAATATTCATATTTTGGTTGATATAGAGACTTTGAATAAATATATAAATTTTCAAACCGTAAACCATTGGGATCTTCAATTAAACTTATAATGATATTAGTTTTACCACACCCTGATGGACCAATAATTAACCCCCTTTTACTTGAGCCTTCAAACAATTTTCCATGTTTTCTAAAATTATTTCTTGAAGTCTCATGGTCTTTAATAATAATTGAATAAGGTTGTTTGACAATTTTCATATATAAGAGGATGTATAAAGGGTAAGTTCTAATTTAAAACTAGTCAGTTTGTTCCAAGATTTCAATTATATAATGCCAATCTCATATAAGCAACAATCCATTTATAAAAGAAGAGTCAGAAAAAGAGGTAGTGGTTTAATTAATACTCTAATAAATAAGTTACCTTTTGAATTACATCTACCTGGGTATAATTTTTGTGGACCTGGAACCAAACTAGAAAAGAGACTAGCTAGAGGCGATAAAGGCATAAACTTATTGGATGAAGCTTGTAAAGAGCATGATATTGCCTATGCACAATCAAATGATATAAAAAGCCGACACGCTGCTGATAAATTATTAGGTGACAAAGCTGCCGAAAGGTTCAGAGCAAAAGACGCCACTTTTGGAGAAAAAACTGCTGCACTTGGAATAAGAGGTGCAATGAAAATTAAAAGAAAATTTGGTATGGGATTAAAAAAAAGAAGGAAAAACAGAAGTCGAAAAACTCGTCTAGGACGAGGAATAACTTTATCTCAAGCTATTTCAAAAGCAAGACAAGCACTAAACGGAAAACAATTTAAAAGTTTGACTGATATTATTCAAACCGCACTTAGATCTATCGGAGATAGTAGAATATTATCACCAAAAAATAGAATCATACCAATTCCAAAAACTGGTGGATTTCTACCTCTTATTTCTTTATTTGCTGGTTTGTTCGCTTTAGGTGCTCTTGGAGGAGGAGCAGCAGGTATTGCGAAACCTATCAACGATGCAAAAGCTGCTAAAGAAAAATTAGAAGAGTCCAAAAGACATAATAAAATGATGGAATCTATAGCAGTAGGAAAACAAGGAAGTGGTCTTTATTTAAAACCATATAAAACTGGATGTAGATTATATCTGAAACCTTATTCAAAAAACTGTTAAAACAAATACCTCGAAAACCACTTACAAATTATGATTTAAGTAAATATATTAATCTACTTAAAATTCCCAACTTTCGAGGTATATTCATGAGAGATAAATTACCAAAAAAAATTAATAAAAATGAAAGTGGTATTGTTAATCTCGATAAGAATAGTGGTGATGGAACTCATTGGACTGCATACATAAAAAAAGGGAAAAATATTTTATATTTTGATAGTTATGGCAATTTGCGACCATCTACCGAATTAACAAAATATTTTTTCAGCGATAAAAAGAAAAATATTGTGAAATATAACTACGATCATTATCAATCAATTAACAAAACAAATTGTGGTGAGCTCTGTCTTAAATTTCTTTATAATAATGGTTGAAAAACAATATTAATTCATTTTGTTAAAAATTTTTAAAGAGATATGTCGTACAGTTTTGTCATTAGTGGTAATTCCCCCACGCTTTTTGTTAATATTCATCCTCCAATATATTTAGATGAAAATTTTGAATATTCCATTGGACTTGTAAATTTTGAAACTTTTAATGCTATTCCAAATATTGATGAGACTAATAATCTTTTCATTTATGACTCAAATAAAGAAATAAGAATACCACCAGGTAGTTATGAAATAGATGATATAAATAATTTTATTCAAAAATTTTTGGACAATCGTACTTTTCTTCATATTTATGCCCATAATAATACTTTACGAACACATATTAAAACAGATATTCCTATCTCGTTTCGTGATGGAACTATAGGAAAAATATTAGGTTTTAAAAATAAGGAATTAGAAGGTCTTAATGAGCACATTTCAGATTTTCCAGCGGAAATTATTAAAGTAAACGCCATAAACATCGAATGTAATATTGCCTAAGGATCATATTTAAATGGAAAACCTGTTCATATAATACATCAATTTTTTCCTAGTGTAGCTCCTGGTTTTAAAATAATAGAATCACCACAAAATGTCCTTTACTTTCCTGTTACTGTAAAGGTAATAGACAATATAAACATTAAAATAGTAGATCAAGATGGTGATCTCATCAATTTCAGAGGAGAAACGGTAACAGTAAGACTACATCTTAAAAAAATAGATGAATAATGGTTATTTTATATAATAAAAGAGTCTCAAATTATAATTTTTCACAGAAATTTTACTCTAAAAACATTAATAAGAAAGATACTAAACGACATTTAACTAGTAATAAATTAAACTCTCAAAGGTTAACACCTTCTAATAAAAAATTTCTGATAAGTTTAGGTTTCAAACTAAAATAAAATGGAATATTTAAATGTAAAAGAAAATATTCTTGTAGATGAATCAATATTAAGCTGGGAAATACTATCATTTGAACCTTTCAATCCTACAAAACTTGGATTAAATGATGAAATTAGAATTGCTCTACAACAAACAGGAAAATATCCTTTACCTTGCAAAAGTGAATTATATTTAGAATTTCAAGTTACCAAAGAAGATGATACTCCATTTGCTAATACGGTATTAATCAACAATGCTCCAGCATTCTTGTTTAAAGAATTACGTTATATTTTAAATGGTGTTACAATTGATTCAGTTCGAGATGTAGGAATTACTTCAACTCTTAAAGGATACATATCATTTAATCAAAACGAAAGTGCTAAATTGGAAAATGCTGGATGGTATCCAAAAACGAAACCTAAAGAAAAAATTATGACTGATGAAAAAGGAAACGTTTCCCTATGCGTCCCATTAAAAATGTACTCTGGATTTTTTGAAGATTATAACAAAATAATTTTAAATTCACCACAAGAACTAATACTAATAAGAAGCAATGATGACACTAATGCTTTAGTAACCACAAGTGATGATGAAAAACCGAAAATTAATATAACCAAACTTTGTTGGCGAGTTCCACATCTTACTGTGGCCATTCCCCAAGAATTGGCACTAACGAAATTTATTGATAAAAACAATGATATTCTTCTTACTTTCCGAAGTTGGGAACTAATTGAATATCCAGAGTTATTAGAAAATACAAGACATAATTGGCCTGTCAAAACCTCCACAAAAATTGAAACACCAAGACATGTACTAATTGCTTTTCAAAAGGATAGACGTGGTAATTTAAAATCAGATATGAGTAAATTTGATCATTGTGACCTAAGGAATATAAATGTGTTTTTAAATTCAGAAACATATCCTTACCAGTATCTTCAGCTTGATTTTAAAAATAATAAGTTTGCTACTCTGTATGAAATGTTTTCTGAATTTCGTCAAGTATATTATAACTTTCCAATAGAACCAATATTTAATCCCAAAGAATTTAAAGATAATGCACCTATTGCTTACATTAATTGCTCTCATCAGAGAGATTTATTACAATCCGGCCCAGTAACCATGAGAATTGAATTTGAGACAAAAGAAAAAATATCGGGAAAAACAGTTGCGTATTATGTTATAATACATGATAAAGTATTTAGCTATAATCCATTAACAAAAATTGTTAAACAACTTTAACTTCTCCCACCACATCAAATATCATTATTAAAATGAAAATATATCGAATAAGATCAGTTGTTTCTATACCATAGTTTGTTGCACATCAAATGGAATGTACTAAATACAAAAAGAAAAAATAGAACTATTTTAAAAAAAAATTAAACATCTAAAAAATCTTATTGAAGACTATTCGAAAAAACAATTTGTAATAAAAAAATTGAGTACTTTAAAAATTTGTTAAATAAAAATGAGAATAGTTATGGATGTTCAAGGATTTAAGGATGAACACAACAAGTTTATTCCTAAAGAACTTGCAATGTTTGATGGACATAAAATGAGTCATTATATTTTTAAACCACCGTATCCACTACAAATGCTTCCACCAGAAACATACAAGCAAGCAGAATGGTTAATGAAATTTCATCACTGCATCAATTGGAATACAGGATATATTCCTCTTCATAATTTTTCATCTATACTAAAAAACTTAACAGAAAAAGGTGAATTCATTTATATTAAAGAGAAGAGAAAGCTAATTTTATTAGAAAATATTGTACTAAGCCAATAATTGAATTGGACGAACAACCTGTTTTAATTAAATCATCTCCTAAATGTTTTTATCATTCTCAATCACCTTCAATGTGTGCCCTTTCTAATGTATTCTTTATGTATAAAAATTTTTTTATGAATGAATAAATTAACAATGAATGTAATAATATTTTTTTTATTTATCCACATCCCCACATTACTAACAGAAAATTATATTTTCCTATCTTTACATAATCAAATATTTAAACATAACAGCCGTTACACAATAATAAAACAACTATAAAAATTTAAATATTTTATTTCACACTAACTTTAATTAACCAATAAATCAATACATAAATTTATTTCTTTATTGATTCCAATTTTTTTAAGTTCATCAAAGAATTTTAACACATTTTTAGTCCTCAAAAATTCACTACACAATTCTGCTGCTTTTTTACAACAATTTGCATGATCAACATATTTTATATATAACAATAAATCTTGACCCTCACTTTCTTCTTCAACTAAACAAGATAAATACCTGGAACATGCTTCGTTCATAATGAACTTTTCATAAAGGTCCCTCACAAAATTTTCAATTTTAGGCATCATCTTCACCACGCGATTTGATTAGTTCTTGTAATACAACAGGATCTCTAATATATTGGTTTAAATGACGAACTTCATGATGAAACCAACTTAACTTCACTAATTCACGTATAAACTGTACAATATCTTTGTTTTGAAAATAACGTTCGCACAATTTCACAGCCTCTATATGGTTTTTGGATATATCCAAATAATATTGAAAACAAGATGGACCACTATCAACTGCATAATGTTCGAACTCAAAAGCAGAACTTTTACATTTTTTATAAAATTTTTGAATTAATAAATTTAATTCACTTTCGTTAGAAGCAGAAGACATATTTCATTTTAGTATGTTTTAAGCTGGTAAAGTGTTGCTTTTATAATCAAAATTTAAAGAAGGGATACAAGGTCATGTTAACATGTATACGAAGTAACTCGAATGTATACGAAGTAACTCGAATGTATACGAGATAATTCGAATGAGAAAACAAAAGAGGAGGAGGATGAAAAGTGTTGATGATACGAGGTTTTTTAATAAGTATAATGAGAGATTTGAAAAGTATAATGAGAGAAGAAAAGAGGAGGAGGATGAAAAGTGTTGATGATTTACTCTTACTCCTCCTCCTCCTCTTTCCTTCTCTCATATATTCACTACTCTTCTGGATTTTATCCACTTCCGACATCAATTTGTTCCAGACGGCCTATCTTTATATACATACTGTTTTCTTTTTATAACCTTTATTATCACAACTTGTCAAACAATTCAAGTTACTTCAAAGAACTGTTAAACTGTCCACGAAAGCCGACCTGCACCCTTTATATTCCCTTTTGAAAAAAGAAAAAAGGAGTGAGCTGGTGATTTCTAGACCATCTGTCATATGCGTTCCAAGTTCAAAAAAAAGAGGTAGAATTTACTAAAAAGACCTTCTTCCATCAACGTCTCAGGAGAAAATTAACAAAAGTAAAATTAATTAAATAAAGTATGAACTTGTAGAAAATAAACCTAAAACCGTACAAACTAGCAACACAAACTAACACTGAAGTGTCCTGTCCTGCTATAGTCCGCTACAATATATAGGGAGAGGTGACATCACATATCTCATAAACTTGAAGTAATATTGAAAAGATAAGTTCAGTTTCGGTTTTAGCACACCAAAAATAGTAAGATTAGTCGATTTTATTTTAGATACATTTTAGTTGTTGTCCGGTATAATTAAACTTGTTTGTCTAGTTGCACCTCCTAGCCAAATAAATGTAATTAAGATTGCTATAAAAACAAATTTATTTAATAGCTATCCGGTGTAAAAAATATGAATAATAAGCTATATAAAGAAACAATGGTTTATTGTAAAGACGCGCAAAACAACTTCTCAGCTAAAAGCAGTCCACTTTGGAGATAGGTCTTACAAATTCGCACCATATAATCGCCAAAAGAAAGGGGAAACTGATGTACCAAGTTTCCTGTAACATTGTGGTAATAATGTGTTAAAAAACAATTGAAAACAACATAGCAGATAATTAAACTTATTTGTCTAGTTGCACCCCCATAACCAAGTAACATCTAATTAAGATTACTATAAAACACATTTAGTTAATACCCATCATGTATACAAAAGAATAATAATAAGTTATATAAAGAATGAGAGGTTTTTCTCAAGACGCTCAAAACAGCTTCTCAACTAAAAGCAGCCCACTTTAGCGCTAGGTCTACAACTCTGCTCCACTGTCTTACTGTCCTCAATGAGGATGTCTAAGGGGCCCAAAATATTCTTTTATAAAATCTTTAACAATTTATTCGCCATATGAAAGGGAAACTGATGTCATACCAAGTTTCCTATAACATTGTGGTAAATAATATGTTAAGAAACAATTGAAAACAACGTAACAAATAATTAAACTGGTCTGTTTAGTTGAAAGCCACCGCCCAAGAAGCATATAACTAAGATTACTATAAAAACAAACTTATTTAATAAATAGATAAATAAAGAACTAGTTAGATGTTGCAGAAGTTTATTATTTATCAAATACAGCAAATTAAAACATATGTTACAATAATTAGAGGAATCAATAAATATTTTTAGTTAAAGCTGATCGAGGCGTGTTTTCGTATGTCTGTAAGAGATAAGATCGTATAAAATATAAATAATAAGCTGTATAAAAGAACATTCTATTCTAAAGACGCGCAAAACAGCCTCGCAGCTAAAAGCAGTCCACTTTGAAGATAGGTCGTACAACTCAGCTCTGCTGTCTTACGGTCCTCAACAAGGATGTCTAAAGGGCCTCAAATATACTCTTATAAAATCCTTAACAACATTATCGCCAAACGAAAAGAGAAACTGATATCGTAGAAATATAGGGTATTCTAAAAACGTGGAACACAACTTCTCAGTAAATAGCAGCCCACTTTGGAGATACATCTTATAACTCTGCTCCGTTGTCTTACCGTCCTCAATGAGGATGTATAAAGGGGTTAAAATATTCTTTATAAAATCTTTTACCAATATAATGGCCAGATAAAAAGGGAAACTGACGTACGAAGTTTCCAATGCTGTATGATCTAAAAAAGAGGTTTAATATAACTTTCCTAGTTTAAAATTTAAACAGCTATATATCCGGTTTTCCTATTTTGTTTTTGGATGAATTCGGTTTTCTTCAACCCCCCCCCCCCCCATTTCGTCATCGTTGCCGGGAATAAAAAAGGAAGGCTGTGGAAGAATTTTCTTAATAAAAACTAGTGGTTTTGAAGGAGTTTTTTTATTATCTTCATACAAATTGTTGTAAATTAGTATACTTTATATATGGTATTTATCGAATGATTATAATAAGGGTATGATAGACTCGAGGGGTAGAGGGGTGCAAGTAGTATTTTCTAAAAAGAGAACATCAAACTCGACAAGGTGTTCATGCAGGAGATTTTTTCGGGCATTTTTATCCCGAAAAAAGAAGACGACAGGCTGTGGAAAAATTTTCTTCAGTAGTGTGTGTAGTTTCTTCGAGTGCCTATCAGAGATAGCCGGATAAGTTCAATTTTCCTGATTAAAAATTAGTGTTGTTGGAGGGGGTTCTCTGTTAAAAAGAAAATTGTTTTAGAAAATGATGATCCTGCTTTTCCAAACTTGTACGGTTGAAGTCTTTCAGTTGTTTTTAATGTTAAAGTTCTTCAGGTAGCAGGAGAATCAAAGTAATTGATATGTACATAGAACGTATGATTATCGAATCATTCTAAATCAGCGTTATTGAAAAAATATTCTACCGACAACTAAAATAATTTTCTTAAAAGAATATTTTTATGAAATATTATAAACTAATTTTTAAAATCACCATCATTTAATTTATTATTTACTATTTTTGTTTCATTATTAAGAATATAAGGATGGCTACGATAATTTGAAATTAGTAAATATTACTACTGATTAAATAGATATTGGCCACTGGTTAATAATAAAGGGCCTTCTTGATGCGAAAAAATTTTGTTTTAGATATAATTAATATAATATTTTCTTGTCTAAATTTAAAATTATATACTATAACAAATAAAGAAAGTTTTATTAAATATCTTTTTTAAATCATACAGCATTGAAACTTGGTACATCAGCTTCCCTTTTCATCCGGCCATTATATTGTTAAAAGATTTTATAAATAATCTTTTGATCCCTTTAGATATCCTCATTGAGGACAGTAAGACAGCGGAGCAAAGTTGTAAGACCTATCTCCAAAGTGGGTTGCTTTTAGTTGAGCAGCTGTTTTGCACGTCTTTAGAATACCCTATTGTTCTTGTATAGAGCTTATTATTTATGTTTTGTACTCTTGACAGCTATTTTATAATAATTATGATTTTATCTCTTACAGACATGAGAAAATACGCCTCGATCAGCTTGAACTAAAAATATTTATTTATTCCTCTAATTATTGTAATATATGCTTTAGTTTGCTGTATTTGATAAATTATAAACTTCTGCATTATTAAATTAGTTCTTTCTTTACCTGTTTATAAAATAAATTTGATTTTATAGTAATTTTAATTATGTCATATTTGGGCGGACCTTTTCAACTGAACAGACTAGCATAATTATTTGTTACGTTGCTTTCAAATGTTTTTTAAGACATTATTTGTCACAATTTTACAGGAAACTTGGCACGACTTCAGTTTCCCCTTTCATTTGGCGATTATGTTGTTAAAAATTTATAGAAATTATAAGAGAATATTTTCAGCCCTTTAGACATCCTCATTGAGGACCGTAAGACAGCGAAGCAGAGTTGTAAGACTCCAAAGTGAGTTGCTTTTAGCTGAGAAGCTGTGTTGTGCCTCTTTAGAATAACCTATTGTTCTTTTATATAGCTTATTATTTACACCTAACGGGTAGACAAACAAGTTTAATTATTTGTTACGTCGTTTTCAATTGGTTTTTAACACATGATTATCACAATGTTATAGGAGACTTGCTACGATATCAGTTTCTACTTTCATGTGGCGAACGATTTGTCACAAAGATTTTGTAAAAGATTATTTTGGGCCCTTTAGACATTCTCATTGAGGACAGTAAGACAGCCGAGTGAAGTTATAAAACCTATCTCCTTATTGGGCAGCTTTTGTTCAGAAGCTGTTTTGGGCGTCTTTAAAATAACCTATCATTCTTTATATATCTTATAAATCTCAATAAGATGTTACATAGCTATGGGTGCAACTAGATAAATAAGTTTAATTATTTTTTACATTATTTTCAATTTTTTTAGCACATTATTCACACTATGTTACATGAAACTTAGTACAACATGAGTTTTCCTTTTCTTTTGGCGATTATGTTGTTGAAGATTTTATAAAAGAATATTTTGGATCTTTGAGACATCCTCATTGAAGACAGTAAGACAGTGAAGTGAAGTTTTAAGACCGCTCTCCAAAGTGGGTTGCTTTTAGTTGAGAACCATTTTGTGGGTTTTTAGAATAACCCATTGCTCTTCTACATTGCTTATTATTTACATTTTGTACACCTGATAGCTATCAGTGTTTTTATAGTAATCTAAATTACATGGTACTTAGGTAGGGAGTGCAACTAAGTAAACAAGTTTAACTATTTGTTACAATGTTTTCAATTGTTTTTAACTTAACTCATTAGTACCACAATGCTACAAGAAACTTGGTACGACATTAGTTTCCCTTTTCTTTTGGCGAGTATATGGTGCGAATTTGTAAGACCTATCTCCAAAGTGGGCTGTTTTTAGCTGAGAAGCTGTTTTGCGCGTCTTTATAACAACCTATTATTCTTTTATATAACTTGCTATTTATATTTTGTACACGTGATGGCTATTAAATGGATTTAATTTTTATTAGTTTCTCCTTTCATTTGGTGACTATGTTATCGAAGATTTTATAAATGAATATTTTGAGCCCGTTAGACATCCTCATTGAGGACAATAAGACAGCGGAGCTAAGTTGCAAGACCTATCTCCAAAGTGGGCTGCTTTTAGCTGAGAAGGTGTTTTGCGCGTTTTTGAATAACTTGTTGTTCTTTTATACGGCTTATTACTTATATTTTGTACACCCGACGGCTATTAAATATGTTTTTATAGTAATTTTAATTACATTTAATTGGCTAGGGGGTGCAAGATAAACAAGTTTAATTATTTGGTACATTGTTTTCAGTGGTTTTTAACACATTATTACCACAATGTTATAGGAAAGTTGGTATGACATCAGTTTCCCTTTTTATTTGACGATTATGTTGTTAAAGATTTTATAGAGGAATATTATGGGCCCTTTAGACATCCTCATTGAAGACAGCAAGACAGCAGAACGAAGTTGTAAGACCTATCTTTAAAATGGGCAGCTATTGTTCAGAAGCTATCTTTCGCGTCTTTAGGTAAACCTATTTTTTATGCAGCTTATTAGAAATGACAGGCTTCATAATTATTTAAACCACCTACAAAGTGGGACACTAACTAGGCAGACTAGCAGGGTCTTCCCCAGAAACAAATAGGCATATTGTTACCATTTCGAGTAACAGATCAGGAATGATTAATACATTTTATTGCATATGATCTGTATAGGAAATAATTTTCATTTTTTAATTTCAGGTGAAACTTGGTGATAAGTGGTTCAGAAGTGCTACCGAGACTGGGAGCTCATTATTGTTCAAACCTTCATACAGTGCGGATGCTTATATATAAACGCTTTAAACGTGCTAAGTCAAATTCGCATCAAGCACATATTTCATCTTATCTAGGACAGACTAAAGGTTTTCAACGCATCTTAAAAGACAGGAAAATAGGCGGAGGTAGCGGAATACGCCGAGCTACAAGTGCATGTTGGAGAGTGAAATGGAGTGATATCGAATCAACAGAACAGGAGGATAACAAATATGTAACATGCTGATGTGAAACCATTTTTGGACTGTTCAATAATTTTTAAGCGCAGAATTTCAAATGCCTTAAAAAATTATACATAAAATTAATACAGTCTTTTCCGCTCAGTTTAACAACAATAAGGGCAATAAAATAATAGAGGAAGTCAAATATTTGAAAACTCCGATATATCGTGGAGTCGATTTGGAAAGTTGGTTTTCAAGAAATATAGCAGAACCATTGCTTGCAGATTTAGATGAGTTCCATGACGATACATATTAGCAAGTTTAATTCTCTACGTGTTGGAAGCTACATCGAATAAGAAACTTGTATTAATGTGCGAAATTCCGATGAAATGTGTTTCGCCTTGACAGTTGTTTTTGCATTATATTCGGCAGAACTTCCTTTTACCCGGAACCTAAAAGCATTCTTAATTTAAAGGGAATTCAATTTACCATAACTCTGAGACAAATTTCGTGCTTTTGAACACAAAATATCTTGTCAATAAATGTATACCGAATACAGAATTGTGAGAAAAAATTTCAAGTTCTACCTCATTTGCTAACACAAAACAAGCAAGATAAGCACGTAAACTTGTTGCTTATTTAGAATAGCTATATTGACAATGATACTCTAGATGATTTATTTCGTATTAAAGATCATTATATCTGTATCAAAAATTTATCTCGATTATTTGCTCTACAGCTAAGTAAAAAGCATAATTAAAAATATTTTTGCCATAGATGTCTGCACTATTATTACTCTAAAGAGAAATTAAATCAGCATTTTCTAGTCGGTATAAAGATAAAAAATGTACTAGTTTCTCAGGATCCGAGAGATGCAATGAATATTGTTGAATTTAAAAATTTTAATCAGAAAGAGAAGATACCATTTATTATATATGCAGGTGCAGAGAGTTTATTCGTTCCAGTTGAGGTCGACCGCACAAGAAATACTCGGATAACACAACAGCATATTCCTTATAGTGTTGATTATTTGTAAAATGTTCCTTTGATCATTTTATCTCATTTATATATATCGGCGAGGTTGGCATATAGTAGTTTGTAAAATAACTTTTGCTGAAGATGTTGAACGAGTATTTCAGTGTTCCCTGTCTATGGAACCTTTAACTACAGAAGAATGGATCAGTTTCTGGGAGGCTTCTCACTGTCATATTTGTGAAGAATATTTTCCTCCTTATGTTAAAAAGCTTCTCGATCACTGTCATCTCGTACATAAATGGTGCAACTTCATAATAATGGCACTGAATGAGAAAAGGAAAGATATTACGAGTAAACAAAGCAAAATACATATCATTTACTAAGCACATTCAGTTCAGATCAGGGGCGGATCCAGCCTCTCTCCTTGGGGGGGGCGGTGATATCACAAAAGTGTAGTATGGCAAGCGAAAGCAAGTTGTCGACGGGGGGGGGGGGGGGGAGGGGAGACATCAGCAACATTCCCATTTCTAGTGTAAAAGGCAGGGTCGGGTCTATTTTTCAGAAATTTGAAGCTGTTGGAGAGGGGGGGGGGGGCGATCAAAGGAAAAAAACAAGTTGCCTACAGCAAGGGAGGATGCGAGCAGCATACACATTCCTAATATAAAATGCAGAATCGGTTGTATTTTCCTGAACTCAAAGCTTTTGAGAAGGGGAGGGGCGATCGCAAGCATACACATTCCTATACTCTATTCAAGAACTAGAGAGAGTAATAAAACTGTTATCGAAACCTCCAACGTACCTGCTCCAGTGCCGCAGGTATCTGAGGACTGCCGTAAATCTAATTATATTTAATTATATTTAAACATTATAAACTTTTATAAATTTACTGCTACAATAAAATTTCTGGTAGTTCAATTTAATTTCTGTCAGTGAGCAAAGTACATCTTACAGTGTGTCCTTAGTAATTTATCTTGTCTGTGCTTGTTTTTACATATAATTTGAGATTAGTAAGATACCCAAAAGATATGGCTTCCAAAATCGTTAAAACCAAGGCATTTTTTCCTCAACGAATAACTTATTACGACGAATGTTTATGATGCCTTAAGATATCAATATCTAGATAATAATGTTAAAAACTCTGTTGAGTTGTGTGTCAACATGACAGGAGTTGGAAAATCTACTATGTGCCCAATACTGAAGGAAAAAACGACTGGAATTGTTAGTACTCCCAAGCTACATTCGATCAGGGGCAGACGAAAAACCTCGTTGGAAGAAGAGATGTAAACTGCAATAAAAGAAGTTATATACACATTTTATTATGAGAAGCAGATCCCAACCGTCGATAAAATTCTAAGTAAAATCAATGAAGATCGGGATTTACCTGAAATTAAAAGAACTGAGCTCTGGAAATTGCTAAGAGAACTTAATTTTTTATGGAAAAAAAGCAGATAGGAAATCTGTTCTTATAGATGTCCTTTGGAGAAATAAATATCTCTCTCAAGTAAAAGGTAGAGTTGCTAGAAATATTACAACTTACAAAATTAGTAATTTAAAACTTTTGAAAGATTTTTTGAATAAAGTTAGTGCAGAAAATTGGGAACAATCCATATAATAAAAGCATAAAGGAAAAGGTGACTTTGATTACAAATTAGATACGTAATGTTTACCAGCGTAAACACAATTTATTATTTAAATTATTAACTTATAAAAATAAATTACATTTCTGCAGTTGGTTTCAGAAATAAATAAACTGAACCGTCAAATATCCTAAAAATGTTTTTAATTAATAATTAAATGACCGATAGCCCCAAAAAATTTTTAATATTATATGGACGAATTTATTTTTTTATATATATATGTTTAACTTCTTGTATTTTTCACAATGGATATTTTGTAAGTATTTAAATTATAACTTAGAATTTTTTGAGACAAAAAGGCTACATTTTAGTCGGAATGTGCATAAAACGATTTCTATGCCACAATTAAAAAAAATAAAAATACAGTTGTGATTTGTGGGAAATATGTCAAAATTTTCTATATTTTCTAATGTATGTGAATTATTAAGAAATCATAAGAAATTAAATAAAATTATAAAAACTTTTTATTTCAGGTTTATTACCGAAATAATATTCTATGCCATAAATACTTAGTGATAAAATAAACCTCCTTCCGACGCCTATGACAAGGATTAAAATCCTTTTTAACACTTCACACATCCAAATATCTATTGTTATCCAACCAAATTGTCCATTATTATAGACCGGTATATTTGATTCTAAAATTTCTAAACCATTTTTATGAATAATATATGTGTCTAACAGATTTTGCCAAAGAAATCGGACTAAAAAACAAAGGTAGAAAAAAAAAGGGTAAAAAATGATTTATTACTCTCTCTAGTTCTTGAATAAACTATAGCATAAGTGGCAAAATCCGGTCTATTTTCCTGAACTCAAAGCTCTTGGGGGGGGGCGATCGCCCCCACCGCCCCCCCCCTTGGATCCGCGCCTGGTTCAGATTCCTATACTCTTTTCTTTTCCTACCTTCAAAATTAGATCAGCTAGCGACAAAGGGTATATTTCCCTATGATTACATGAACAGTTGGGAAAAATTAAAAACATCACAGCTTTCTGCACATGAATTCTGTAATAGTCTGGAAGATAAATATATATCAGACAAGGAATACGTTCATTCGCAGAACGTTTGGTATATTTTTAAGTGCCGATCAATGCAAGATTATTTTGATTTATATATAAAAACGGACATTATTGTTAGTAGATATTTTCGAAGAATTTAGGAAAACTTCGCATAAAACATACGGCATTGACCCTGCGCACTTCTTAGCCTTACCCGGATATGCATGACAATTCTTAATGTATAAAATGTATAGAGAAAATCAAGCAAAACTCGAGTTGATGACTGATTATGAAATGATAAGATCCATCGAGCGAGAAATATGTGGAGGACTCAATCAATGCTCGATAAGATATGCGGAAGCTAACAATAAATACATGCCCGAGTATCATGAAACAAAAGAAGACATCTATCTCGCATATTTCGATGTAAATAACCAGTACGGCTGGGCAATGTCTCAATATTTACCTTACGGTGAATTTATATGGTTGAATGAATATTTAAATGTTTTAGATATATCTGATGAAGCTGAAAGGGGATATATCTTAGAAGTAGATCTCGAAATTTCTCTCGAGCTTCATGATAAATTCGTAAATTTGCCTCCTTGCCCAGAACATTGCAGGACAGAGAAATCTAAGAACGTGAAAGTGCTAGTGACTCTATACAACAAGGAAAATTGCAAAATATGTTACCGAAATTTAAAGCAGGTTTTGGAGTTAGGAGTTAAAATAAGCAAAATACACACAATTTTATTCATCAAAGAATCCCCGTGGTTAAAATCGTATATAGATTAAACACTAAACTCCGTCAAGCTGCCCAGAATGATTTTGAGAAAAACCTCTTTAAGTTGATGAATAATGGTGTGTTTGGCAGAGCAATGGAAAACTTGAAAAAACATCAATCGTGAAATTAATTTCTAGCTGAGATGGACGATACAGTGTAAAAGCTTTAATTTCGAGACCGGAATTTAAATCATCAACTATAATATTAATATTATTGTTGAACTTGCCAAATCTAATGTATTTTTGAACAAACCAATCTATGTGGGTATGTATATTTTGGATTTAGCAAAGACGACAATCCTAGATTTTAATTATAGTTATATGAATCGTTGTTTTTCTAATTGCAAAGTCTTCTGCACAGAAACCGATAGTTTAGTTTATGAAATTAGAAATGATAATCTATATGATGAAATTAGATTTTCAAAAATAGTTTGATACTTGATTATCCCCGCAATAATATACATAATATTCAGAAAGGCTCTCGGTATGATGAAGGATGAGAATAGTGCAAGACCTTAACGCATTTTATCGGATTAAGGTCAAAAACGTATTGTATTTTAAAGGTGTTATATTCAGTAAAGTAAATTGAAGCGAAAAAGATTGAATTTGAAAAAATAGAGAAAGAACGTTCGGAAATCGATTCTATTTTGAAGAACTTCAGCATAACTAAAAAAATTAAAGGAGTAAAAGAATCGGTTATTAAAAATACTATTCCTTTTGATGATTACGTAGATTACTTTAAACCCTTCAATGAAAAACACATAACTCAAAAATTGATTCGTTCCAAAGAACATGAATTATATACCACAAAACATGATGATAAACGTCGCGTTATAAAAGACATCTGCGATACCCTTCCCTGGGGAAATTGTAATATAATGGAAGAATAAACAACAAAGAGTTCTCTATTGTATTTTTTTTCAATTTCTGTTTAATATAAAATAACAAAATTATGCCCTATTTTATTTTTTTAATTCATGTATAATATAAAATAGATATTTCGACAAAACTATGCCCTATTTAATTTTTAAAATTCCATGTCTTAAGATGGCACTAAAATTGCAATTTGAACCTAAACTTTTCCCCACGTTATTCTTATGGGAAAAATACAATTTTTATTCCCGTACACCCCTAGGTAGATTTTATTCATATGGGTGTTTAGAGGACCAGATTAGAAGCTTATTTACCAAATTTCGCAATGAAAAATTAATAATAAAATATAATATTTTTAAAAATAAGGGCTGAACCTTGGCTGTTGGGGATTGCCTTGTAGGAACAAATTATATAACCTATATAAGTATTTAGAGGACATTATTACAAGCTTAGTTATCAAAAATCGACGAAAAATTTTGAAAAATGTAGATATCATGGCAATTTCATTCTTCTCAGTTAGTAAGATTTTTCAGTTCCGTTTAAAATATCTAAAATTCATTTCATTTAAAGTTCATTTTAAGACTCTTAATATTATAGGTAAAGATGTATCGGTATTAATTTGTGTCTTAATTTTTTTTTATGTTGGTTTTTCATTTTTCAAAAAGAAACCATTGACTTTGCGATGAATGGCGTATTTTTATGTCAAGGTTCAGGATTATTTTTTCCGTCCTCTTGCATGCTTAGCTTTTTTTGATGATTTTCTTTATAATTCCCATTTAGAACCCAGAACACCATGCGCGATGAAATTTTCGTTAGAGGGCTACATGTTTCTGTAGTATACAAAGAAGTTACTTCAGGGTTTCGTTCGCGAATACCATGGTAAACAATTTTAACCATTATTTATAATTTTTTTTTTGTAGGCACACCACTAACTAGTGGAAGGTTTGTTAGTATCCATAGCAAAGTATAGTAATTAAATCATGAACTCACAGAATATATCCATGAATCAATAATAAATCAATAAAATATTCAAACAATACCAAAGCGCAGTCGGGACGCTTATGTTCAAGTCTATTTAAGATGAGCATTCCGTGTAGGTGTGTTGCTACATACGTTATGTTCTCGATAAGGAACCATGTACAAGTTCATCGGCATCACCGTGCTATTTTAAGTGCGATCAGCTGATTGGTATTTAGAACTCGCGAAAATGACAACAATGCGTTTATAATTTTGTTTCTATTTGTTGACCGTGTAGTTACTAATTAGTTTTTATTTTTTGGGTTTCGGTCATATTATTATTTTATAAAAAATTAACACGTTTTTTTCTGACGTTTCAGTTTATTTTATTGATTAAACCATCTTCAGAGAATTACTAATGTTAACAGGCGATTCACCTGAATAACTTACATTTAACTATTTTATTACTCTGTCAAAAGCAAAACAAACCAGATGTAAAAAAAAATGCATTCAAAAAATAATAGTTTTCTATATTTATATTTATATTAAAAAAGAAGTTTTTAATTATATTGTATTAAAGTAATAAAATAGTTAAATGTAAGTTATTCAAGTGAACCACCTGTTAACATTAGTAATTCTCTGAAGATGGTTTAATCAATAAAATAAACCGAAATGTCAGAAAAAAAACATGTGTTAATTTTTTATAAAGTAATAATATGACCGAAACCCAAAAAAGTAAAAACTAATTAATGCGCTTATAGTCCCTGCTCCGTAAAAAGAGAGGTTTGTTTTAAATTGTTTAGAGTTGCATGAGATGTTTATTCCACCGCTTCGTCGGTGTCGTGACCGGTATTAAATGAGACATTGACAGAAATTATGACAAATTAATTATTTCGCAAGAAATGTTTATAACTGTTTTCCTGTACCTTTCTATATAATAATGTTGATGTATTATATATATTTTTTAAGGGAATAGCGCCCATGTTAATTTCTATATCTTGATCAATTACTTGTTTATGCAGCACAATCCCTAGATGGTTCTTAGTGAATGTTCTAGTAGTGACCGCTGAGGCACCCTTAGCATGGTGGACGTTCACTTGGGTGATATTGATGCCCGCCATTTTCCTGTTATTAGGTAAGGTTGTTATCTCCCTATCCTCTTCTCCTTTGGTTTCTTCGATCTCCGTTGTTGTTTCGTCGGATGATGGTATTACGAGATTAAAGTTGGAGATGTGGAGACTTCCCCTGCTCTCCTCCTCGTCGTCTTTAGAAGTAATAGGAGTTACTTCCTCTATTTCCTTCCCATACTTCTTGTCCTTCTTGAGGCCATGCACAGGAATTTTCCGATAGTGGATAGTGTGTCTCTTATTCCTGATTTTATGGTAGGATAGGTCGTCGTTGCTGCCCTCAGCATTTGACCTTACCTTCGTCCCTTAGGTTAATAACCTTCCACGTTAATGTTCTTATCCCATCGTTTTGCGCTTCTATTAGCTGCAAAAGTTTTTCTGGTGCTATTTATTAGTTTCTGGGGAGAAAGTTGTCACTTTGTGAGATTTTAAGATGCCGTGTCTCTCGGATACTATCAGTCTTACTTCCTTCCAGCCTTTCAGTTTTGACGTTTTCACCCGAAGCCATTCTGTCTACTGTGGTATTTTACAGTCGATCAGAATCAAATCCGGAAGAAAATGCATTCCTCCGAATTGGAGCTTAGGTTCTCACCCTTCATATATCTCCTCAACTAGTGCTTCCTCCAATAAAGACTGTTTGTTTGCACTACGGGTATTCCCAGGGAACGTTTTTAAGAGGATGGCGATCTTGTTTAATTCAAGAGCAGCTGAATAGCTCCCACCAATAGAGGTGTTGGAGGTGTTCTTGTCCGCCCTTCTCCTCTTTGCTTTTATTGCTTGCGGTGGAGTTACATCTGCCTCCTTTCGCTTATGGTTTAGTTTATTCTTTTGATCTACAATAGTCTTGTGTTCTGCCACCTCCTTTCTGGTTTCCTCAAGTGCTAGCCTTTCATTAAGGCAACACAAGTACCATTTTATTTCTGCTCCTTAGCGTTCTTGCCTTAGAGGATCGTCCCTACGTCCCAGTTTTCCCAGTCCAGGTAAGTAGGTATACTATGAGAGAGCCTCCTCCTCCCAATGCCTCCTCCCAATCATAACCCTCCGTAATAATATGAGAGTGCCTCCTCCCGATCATAACCCTCCGTAATAATATGAGAGTGCCTCCTCCCGATCATAACCCTCCGTAATGATATGAGAGTGCCTCCTCCCGATTCTTTGTGCACATGACCTACTCCGTGAATTATGTGGGGATAGAGTGATATAAGACTGGAAAAGCGGAAATTTTACAACAGTTCTTTAAAAGTTATACTAAATTTTCAATGTCATCTAGTAATGATAGTGAAAGTAGTATTGTTGAAAGGAATAAGTTATTAATTAAAGCAGTAAAAGATGTGGAAAAATCTTTTTGTAAAAAGGCATTAGCTTATGAACACGAAAGTCTGTATGCCAGACCAAATGCTAAGAAATGTTATAGTTTTTACCAGAGCATGTATGAAGAAGCAATAAAAACGTGTCAAGGTTTCTACACAAATCAAGATATTAAGCGATTGGTGCAACATTTTGTGGAAAAATATTTTCTTTCAGAATTAAAGGTGTTAAAACCTTATTTGTCAAGTGAATTACAAGGTGAAATACTAAGGCGTGAAGAAGAGTGGGAAAATGGCTGGTAAAATCAAAAGAAAAATGAAGAAAAAAGTTTTTAATTGTCCGAAAAAAAAAATAGTGCAGCTAATTTTAATAAAAAAGTATTGTTGGAGTGTCCCATATGTTTGGAAAATATAAGAAAAATTGAAATTACTTATACAAATAAATGTAATCATTTATTTTGTGTAAATTGTATTAAACAGTGGTCTAAAACAAAAGAAACATGTCCTGTTTGTAGAACGTTATATGAACAACTTATAGTGCGTGAGACAGGGGAAATTATTTGTGTAGAAGACCTTATTGAAGAGGAATATTGTGATTGTGAAGGCTTCTATAACTTTTTCACATTTTTATAGTGTGAAAATAACATAGTTAAAAACTTACCATACATTGTTGCAAAGACATATCTCTAAGAACGGCTTTCCCACTCCGTTACTGGTTGCCCCTCCTCCTTTCCCGCTCCGCTACTGGTTTTACCACCTTTTCCACTCCATTAGCCACCATATAAAAATGTGTTGCAGAGCTCTGGAGTTCAGTTCAAAATTTTTCTACACCGCTTCGCGAAATTAAGTAAAAAGTTTAAAAATGGAAGATCAAGAAATTGACTTGGTGGAAGTGTTCCAGTTACTAGAATTTCACCGCATAGGTTCTGTATCATTACCAAAGCTTCAAGAGCTTAGAAATAACGATGTAAACAATGAAGTTTTGTTAGAAAACGAGTCTGGAGATTCAGAATTGGAAGAAGATGTAGAAGATGCAAGAGCTCAAGCAAACGTTAAAAACATTTTTACTCCATCTGTTAATTTCCTTCAGGAAGTATTTTGTGTAATGCAGTCTTATATTAATATTAAAAAAATGGACAATTCAAATAATCCTCTCTGCCATTATTGCTATTTTTTATATAGAGCAATGGTAGAAGAGGATGAAACTCATATACATGTTAACACTCACATAAAAAGAAAAGTTCAACACAATATAGACGAATTAAAATGTGCTATATGTGAAAAAGATTTGTACAAAATAATAAACTGTGAAGTTTGTTTAGTTTGTAATAGTTTAACTCAAACTTTAGAAATAGATCAAGAAACAAAACAGCCTATAATAAAATTATAATTTTTTAGTATAGTGTCAAATAATTTATGTTAGTAAATTTGATAAAATCAAGAAACAAAACAGTCTAAAATAAATTTATAAATTTTATTATATATTATAACACATAATTTATGTTAAGTAAATTTGATAAATCACATTTTTATTGTCCTAAAACTTTCTTAAACTTTTTACTTAATTTCTTCGAAGCAGTGTAGAAAAATTTTGAATTCATTAGTATTAAGTTAATTGAAATAAAAAATTCATTGACTTGAAAAATTAAAAATGTTGTTTTAAATTTACC
Source organism: Diaprepes abbreviatus (assembly GCA_034092305.1). NCBI lineage: Eukaryota > Metazoa > Arthropoda > Insecta > Coleoptera > Curculionidae > Diaprepes > Diaprepes abbreviatus. Next base: position 1,306,953 of record JASJET010000083.1, read on the forward strand.
TACCTAACTGTTAAAATAATTGAATTGAAAAGTAAGGGACCAAATGAGATTTAATAAAAATCAAAATAAAATACGAGTTATTTATTTTACAGAAATAAAATAAAATAATTACAAAATTCAAGACTTACATAAACAAAAAAAATTCTAGTTACAGGTAAAAGACAAACCATAGCCACATATTTAAATAAAAACAGTTTTTTTTGTTGTAATTTATTGATTTGAAAAATTAAAATAATTGAAGTGAAAAATACAGGATTAGATGAGATTTAATAAAATTAAAATACAAACTATTTAGTAAGGAACCAAATGAGATTTAATAAAAATCAAAATAAAATACGAGTTATTTATTTTACAGAAATAAAATAAAATAATTACAAAATTCAAGACTTACATAAACAAAAAAATTCTAGTTACAGGTAAAAGACAAACCATAGCCACATATTTAAATAAAAACAGTTTTTTTTTGTTGTAATTTATTGATTTGAAAAATTAAAATAATTGAAGTGAAAAATACAGGATTAGATGAGATTTAATAAAATTAAAATACAAACTATTTATTTTAAGCAAATAAAATAATGACAAAATTCAAGTAGTATGGATTTTATGAGGGAGATGGTAGATTATTGAAACAAAAAATTTCTATTTACAGGTAAAAGATGTTTTCAGTTAAATGTTAAAAATTATTTATTGTAGAAAAATATGTGAAAAAAATTATTTACCTTTTTACAACACTTAAAGTCATTACACAAGTCCCTAAATTAATACACTATTTACACTTTACACTTTACACTATCTACATTACAGGTCCGGTCGAGTGGTGGAGATCTCGTGAACCTGTATAGGGCGATATGTAATTGTTTGGACCTCCCAAACGTCGTCCTCTTCGATCGCAGGTGGAGATGGAGGTGGAGTTGGAGAATCTAAAAAGTTTCTCTCAACCCCATTGTCCTCCCCTTCTAATGGCGAAGGAGAACGACGATGTCGCTCCGGCGATTGAGGTCGCCCCCAAAACAGAGGTCGCCTCAATTGAAAGGGCCTCTGTTGCTGTTGTAGCTGCTGTTGCTGTTGTAGCTGCTGTTGCTGTTGTAGCTGCTGTTGCTGTTGTAGCTGCTGTTGTAGCTGCTGTTGTTGCTGGGGCTGTGCAATCCCTGCAACAATCCGCACATTCCGTCCTTCTAATCGAAGGAACCGTCCGTGCCAGTTTTCACCCATATTAAATAAAAAAAACTTTAACTTTAACTTTAATTTTCGAACCCGACTGTGTTGTTTAATGGAAAAGATGCGACTAAACGGGCTTGTTGGAGTTGTTTAAAAAGTGTTCAAAACTCGATTTTAAAGCCAGGAAAACCGGTTTTCAGCCCCTCGGGGGGGGGGCTTCGCCCCCCCCACCTCCCCCCCACCAGGGACTTCGTCCCCTGGACCCCTGACCAGGAGGCTGCCGCCCCCTGGACCCCCGCGTATAAGGGGGCTGCCGCCCCCTGGACCCTCGAATTGTGACAGTCAAAGAAAATTTCTATGGGGTTTTATCGCCGAAAAGTACTCAGTTTTTTTTTAAAAACGCACACACAGACACACACACAGACAAATACACACGCAAACAAACCTACACACGCAGACACAGATACACACAGACACACAGACACACATCTCAACAACGAGAGGCAAAAAAAAATCCGCGGGGGAAGGGGGGGTGCGGGGGGGGACAATCGGGGGCGGGGTGGGGGGTGGTGCGGGGGACAATCGGGGGTGGGGGGGGGAGGTTGGTCATCGAACTTCTTCAAGTCAAGGTTTTTCTTTGTTCGTCACAATATATAAGCGGAAAGAAGATCAGTCTCGCCTAAGTTTCTACACAGTGAACAACGTTATTCTATTTGTCGCGATTTCTTGGTGTTTTTTGATGTTTTTTTTGTGAATTTGAAGTTTTAAATAGGTAATTTTTATTTTTAAAAGCTTATTTTGTTACTGCAACATCTTTTTGTTCAAATTTTAACGGGTTTTCAGTGTTTTTAAGGACGATTTCTTCCAAATTTTTGTGGCTTATATTTTTCATTGTATTTTTAAAATATTATTTTTAAAATATTATTTTTAAAACCATATTTGATATTTTTTAAACATTTTTCCAGTTTTTTCTACGCTTAAAGGTTCATATATTTTTTAAATCTTTAGAAGTAACTCTGATTGAATTTCAACTATTAAAAACCATTGTTCTCTTCCAAATTGTTAACTAAATTTTGTGAATTTTATTTTTAAAAGTTTATTTTGTTAATACATCTATTTTTCAAATTTTGGTTCGTTTTCTCTCAAATTTTTGCTGTTTATTAAAGCTCCAAGTATTTTTTTTAACTCTTAAGTAACTCTACCCCTTAACCACCGTTTACATTCTAATTTTTAACGTTTTTTAAAATAAAACAATAACACATTACGTAGAGAACTCCAACAAAATTAATGTTTTGCAACATTTAGCCATTAGAGTTAATAGCCAGGAACAAATGGTTGTTGATGATCTTCTGGCAGAACAAAATTCCTATTTAAATATTTTAGACGAAACAGACATTGATGAGGACTATTTAATGGAAATTACAAAACAAAATGACTATTTGGGGATTTTTAACAATTCTCAAAGAGACCCAACACCTACCAACAACGACGACATACCAACACAGGCGGTAAAAAATGTTGACTCTTTAAAAACATTTTTAGGTTTGGATAAAATCAATTTAGCTCCACCAATATATGAAAATATCACCCCCGTTCCTTCACCACATCCTACATCTTCAACTCCTTCACCTCTTTCCCCAACTCCTTCACCTCTTTCCCCAACTCCTTCACCTATTTCTCCAACTCCTTCACCACTTTCTCCAACTCCTTCATCTATTTCTCCAACTCCTTCACCTATCCCTCCAACTTATTCACCTCTTTCTCCAACTCCTTCACCTCTTCCTCCAACTTATTCACCTCTTTCTCCAACTCCTTCACCTCTTCCTCCAACTTATTCACCTCTTTCTCCAACTCCTTCACCTCTTCCTCCAACTTATTCAGATTTTTTTGCACAATCTCCAGAACTTTTTGCCCAATCTCCTATTCCACAAGAACCGCTCTCCCCCTCCCTACTTTCCAATCACATTTTTCAAAATTCCATGGAGAAGGAAAGTTCTGAAGATGAGGAGATTCCTTGTGGTCAAAAGACCACTGTAGATCGCTTTTCTCCATCTCCACCTCATATCCGAAACTTTTCTCCATTTACTTTCGGGGAGGATATAGGGGTTCAAACCGAAAGTAATCAAAAATCCATAGAAACCCAAACAAACCTAAAAAGCCCTTGTCAATGTGGAAAGTCTTCTCAAGACCGAAAAAGACGAAAAAGAATACATGGAGCACATATAAACTCATTAGTTCTAAATTTAGGATTATTGAGACCTCCACCAGTTGAAGGTCCTAATAATGCTTATGCAGATAACATTGTTAGAAATCTTACTAGAATTATGGAGGTAGTATCGAAATTAAAAGATAGTTTTTCGAAGCTTTAGGAAATTTTTCAAAATTTAAGGAGCTATATTATATTAAATTTTTCAAAATTTAAGCACCTTTAGTAATATTCTTCCCACCTACTTTTGTCACTTATTTAAAATTTTCTCCCCCTACTTTTATTACCTATTTAAGATTCGTCTTTCAAAATTTGCTCTCACTATTTGTGTAGGAACTTCCCAAAAAGAGACTGAGTATGCAGTGTGTAACATGCAAAAAAAAGTTTACAAGAAGAGACAACTTGGTACGACATCTTAAAAATATATGTCAAAAATACAAAAAAAATGTGGAAAATATTTCAGAAGAGATTTTTTGTAATCTGTGTAACCAAGGTTTCAAAAGAAGAGCATGGAGTGGACATCTTCGATCAAATATTCACAAAGAAAATGCATGTTTGAAAAATGATAATGGCATTGATGTTATTAACTCCGCATTTCAAGATCGAATTATATCCTATAGAGTTCGAGCGCTGAAGATGTACATAAATGTAATTGAATTTTTGAATAATTATTCAACAAAAATCATCAACTTAATAAAAAAAGAAATGGAAAAACACACATGTATTAAAGTTAACTTGGAACTGTTTGGTTATTATTTTTGTGAAACCTCAAATCAACATGGTGTAAAATCCTTTAATACACCTTTTCAAGTAGTCTGCGAAGGATCCGATTTAAACGAAGTTTTGGGGGAGTTAATAGCGATCGTAGACAAAAAAGCTGATGAACTAGCAGAAAAAGAGTCAGGTAATAATAAATAAAAATAATATATAATTTTGTAAAATTTTATGAAATTTCTTTTCCGTTTTTATAATAACAATATTTTCATTTGCAGGTTGGAAATTAATTCGTATATTACATCTAGAGGTAAACATAAATCGATTTAATCCACTACGTGCCTCCTCATACATCCCCTTACCACAAGACATCTGTAAAAGGCAAGCCATCCTTAATATCCAAAATCAGGATCCATATTGCTTCTTATGGAGCATCGTTGCAGCTCTTCATCCTCCAACAGGATTACCAACAGAGCCGACATCATATCCACATTTTAATACATTGTTTGATATAGCAGGTATGACTTTTCCTTTAGCAATAAAGGACATTATATTTTTTGAAAAAAAAAATAACATATCCGTAAACGTGTTCACAATAGAAAAAGTAAATAAAATTTTTAAAGATCGATATGAAGTTATCGGTCCACTGTACTATGGGAAAAAAACTAAAAGAAATGTTCATGTAAATTTATTATTAATTTCCGACGATGAAGGAAATTTTCATTATTGTCTAATTAACGATTTATCACGATTAATTTCAACCCAAGTAACAAAACATAATGGCAAAAAACATTTGTGTGACGGTTGCTTACAGTATTTTACCACTAATGAACAATTAATCCGTCATTCTGAGTATGATTGTGATCACATAAGAATGGATTTACCTTCTACAGAAAATAGAAAGGATAAATTTGGAAATATTGTACCCGAAAATATACTTAAATTTGAAAATATTCAAAAACAAATGGAGCTACCATTTGTAGTTTATGCAGATTTCGAATGTTTACTTCAAAATATTAATAATCCTGATATAAATATAAATTCAGAGTCTTCTTATACAATTCAACAATATGAACACATTCCATATTCATTTGCATACTACATTAAATGTTCATTCAACAATTCATTATCAAAATTGGAATTATATCGCGGAAAAAATTGTGCACAAATATTTATAAATCTTTTAGAAAGAGATATTCATGGTTTATATGAAAATTTCCTTAAATCACCTAAAAAAATGATAAAGCTTACTGAACTAGAAAAAATACATTTCAATTACACAAATATGTGTCACATTTGTAATAAAATCATTGAAAATGACAAAGTTGCCGATCATTGCCACATAACCGGAAAGTATAGAGGAGTCGCACATTCCATATGCAATTTAAATTTTAAAATTCCTAAATATATTCCAGTTATTTTTCACAATTTAAAAAATTATGATGCCCATCTATTTATTAAAAACTTGTGTAAAAATAAAGAACAAATAAGTGTAATCGCTCAAAATAAAGAGAAATACATTTCTTTTGAAAAAATTATTGAAGTTGATACTTATCGAGATCGTGTTTCAAACACCTTGAAGAGAAAATATATTCAATTAAGATTTATTGATTCTTTCCAATTTTTACCAAGTTCGATCGAAAAACTTTCGAATAGACTTTCTAATGAACAATGCATTGACGTTAGAAAATATTTTCCTAATGATGATGAATTTAATTTAATTCGCAAAAAAGGAATATTTCCATATAGTTATGTTGATGAATATACAAAATTATCTAAAACATCATTGCCGGAAAAAGAACAGTTTTATAATCAGTTAACTGATGAACATATATCTAATGAAGAATATGACAGAGCAAAACATGTTTGGAAATTTTTCAAATGCACCACAATTGGTAACTATTCAGATATTTATTTAACATCAGATGTTCTACTTTTGGCAGACATATTCCAAAACTTTAGGAAAACTTGTATGAAAACTTATAATTTAGATCCAGCACATTATTTTACTTTTCCAGGTTTAAGCTTTGACGCATGTTTAAAATATACAGGGGTAGAGTTGGAATTATTAACGGATACAGATATGTTACATTTTTTCAAAAATAGCGTTCGAGGTGGAGTTAGTATATGTACTTGTAGGAAATCAATAGCAAATAACAAATATTTACCAAGTTTTAATCCTAGCGAACCTAGCACATATATTTTATATTTAGACGCTACAAATTTGTATGGTTATGCTATGTCGCAACATCTTCCTCAAAAAGATTTTTCTTGGCTTTCCCAACAAGAAATTAATAATTTTAATGTTATGAATATTTCTGATACCTCAGAAAAAGGCTATGTTTTGGAAGTAGATTTAGAATATCCTTCATCTCTACATGAAGATCATAATGATTTACCTTTTTGTCCTGAAAATTTTAAATCTCCACTTCCAAATGTTTTAAATTAATTCCTAACTTACACAATAAAACAAAATATATAATTCATTATACATTGTTAAAACAAAGTATTCAAAATGGTTTAAAATTAACTAAAATACATAGGATATTAAAATTTTCCCAATCATCATGGCTAAAAAAATATATTGATTTGAACACTAAATTAAGAAACGAATCAAAAAGTCCTTTTGATAGAGATACTTATAAATTGGCAAACAATAGTGTCTTTGGGAAAACTATGGAAAACGTTGATCGGAGGGTAGATGTCCGCTTGGTAACCCAATGGTCAAAAAATCAAAAAAAAGATGGTGCTGAGAATTTAATAGCAAAACCCTATTTCAAGGATCTTTCAATATTTTGTGAAGATTTAGTAGCTATTCAAATGCAAAAAGTTCAAATAGTGTATAATAAACCAGTTTATATAGGCTTTTCAATTTTAGATATTTCTAAAACTGTCATGTACAATTTCTTTTATAATTTTTTAAAACCTTATTACAAGGAAAACGTAAAATTATTATATACAGATACTGACTCTTTAGTTTTAGAAATTAAAACTGATGATGTTTATCGAGACATTAAAAGTAATATAAATTATTTTGACACTTCAAACTATAAAACAGATAACATTTATAATATTCCAATTACAGAGTCTGTAGTAGGAAAATTTAAAGATGAGTATGCTGGTATACCAATTGAGAGTTTTTATGGGACAGGGTCAAAAGCTTATTGCATTAAAACAACGCAGGGATTAACTAAAAGGGCTAAAGGGGTTAAAAAAAGTAGTGTGGAAAAACAATTACAGTTTGTTCATTATAAAGATGTGGTTGAAAAAGGTTCAAAAACATTTTGTACTATGTATGTATTTCGATCTCGATTACACAATATTTATACGGAGTTAATAAATAAAGTGGCATTAACTTGTGCCGATGATAAACGATTTTTAATACCAAATGAATATGATTCTCTTGCTTGGGGTCATCAGGATATTCCTCTATATTTATGGTTAAAAGACAATGTTTAGCCATTGGTATCTATTTTCCCCTTCCACCAATAAACGTTTAAGTATTTAAAGTTGACCAAATATAAAGTATAATCATTTTAGTTTATAAAATGTGTCTTGAAACAACTGAAAAGGAAATAGATAATATTTCCTTCAGAACTTACCAAAGAAGACTTTGGTCTTTTAAAAATTGGAAAGGGAAACTAAAGCCTGAAGTATTGGCCAGTTATGGATTTTATTATTTATTGAAAGAAGATATTTGCAAATGTTTTTATTGTGGCACCGAAATATACAAATGGAATAGTGATGACTGTCCAATTAGTGAACATTACAAGTTTAATAAATATTGTGATTTAACAGAATGTTTAAATCGGTGCAAAAATTTAAATCTATCAATAAATGTTAAAAAGGAGGAATTTAATAACAAATTTTTCTATTTGTTAATATTCGCATTCCTTTTCCTATGTCATATGTTTTCATTTTATAAATAAAAATGTTGATTGTAAACAAGGTTTCCATTTTAAAATTGTTTATAAAATTGTTTATTGTTTTCATTGTATATATTGATTGTAAACAAGGTTTCCATTTTAAAACTGATTATTAAATTGTTTATTGTAAAAAATTGATTGTCAAAATTTATATAAATATTTGTATCTCCCACACATATCAATCAGTCTCTTTTTGGTCTTAATATACGCTTAAATTTGAAAAAGAGTTTCAATTATGTCTCCTTTTATCCTGCTATATTCAATATTAGGAAGTGTCTTGTACGTATATCACCCTTCTGGTGTTACCGATAGTGTAGTGTGTTTTTCAAATGATTCTAAGCTTACACTGGACAAAAATTGTCATTACATGTTCCACGATAAAATTAATAACGACATTTCTGTATTTTCATATGAAATGTTAGACAAAGAAAAATCAAGTAGAGCTTTTAAAATTTTATATTATTATTCAAATAAAACTATTTTGGATACTAATTGGAATGAAAAAAGCTGTTTTGATGAAATTGAAAACCATAAAGTTAAAGGTTTTGAAGAAATAAAAAAATTTAATATTTCAAATTATTTCAATTTTACGCCAATATATGATAAATTTGATTACTTATCATTTGTCTTAAATCTAATTATATCCATTTTTATTACATTGTTGGGTATTATATGCTACCACTTTAAAGTCAATAACTAAATATTTCACGTTTTGGTGGGGGGCCATGGTGGGGATAAAACTATAAGTAGCGATTTCAAAATTAAGATTTTCCAGTGCTATATTAAGCTTGGTGAAATTAAAATGTATTCTAACAGTATTAAGAATTATCAAACGTTTCCTAATAGTGAGAATTGTAACAAAAAAGAAGAGGTGTTCAATTTAAAAATTTACTATTTGAATAATTCATTATCAAAACATGTGTGTGTTGGAATTAGTTTGAACGATTTTTCTCCTAAAATCGTATTTGGTGGAAAAAATGGAGTCAAAATTTCATTAAATGAAGATGATTGGAAATCGTTCTTAAAATATGAAGGTGTTATTGCTAATTATTTCTACAGTTTAAATAGCGATCTTTATCCCATCAAATTTGGTGATATTACAATATGTTTTGAAAAATATATGGAAATACCAATAATAAAAATTCAAAAGAAGGATGAATTTTATGTGATGCTTAGTTCTTCTTCTGTTGACAAGTTGTTGCAGATAAAAGATCTTATAGATTATCGAATTCAAATGATCAAAAAACAGGATTTTATTACATATTTTAATGTATTTCAAGAAAATTTAATGAATTCAAATGATATTTTAAATAGTGTTATCAACATATTGAATTATAAACAAAATATAAATAGTGAAAACGTTTCTACTATGATGGAGCTATTAATGACGTATCCAAATGAATTGGAATCCAAACTTGCAAGTGGAATCGGAAAAAAGAAATTCTTCAGCGAAAAGAGTAACTTTTAGTGAAAATGATACAGTTTTTACTATGTTTGTGTGGAGTTATGCCTACAGACAATCAAGAAAAAGTGATTTTCAAAAACAATATTTAGACAGACTTCGATTTGAAAGGAAGATTCAACAATGTGAAATTATACTTTTTAAAGTGTTAAATGTAGAACATAGAAATATTATTTATAACGAAAGGTTTTTACCATCAATAAAATAATTAAAATATATTTAATTTCTCTTTTATTTAAAAATATTTTTCTATTATAAAATAACAAATACAAAGGTGTGTGAATAAAATTATACTAATTCTTTTTTGGATATCCATGAATTGTGTGATTTATCAAAACCTAACCATTTGACAAACACATTCTTCCCCTTTTTTCTTAAAATTTTTTCAACTAAAAATACATCGGGATATTTTACTTTTTGCAATTCTTCTTCATAAAATCCTCCTCGAATTTCTTCACCTTTATTATCTTTTAATATATATGTGGTTGGACTTGTTAACTGAACCTTCTTTATTTGAAAAATTTCTGTAGACCAATTTGGTGTATATCCTTTGTCAAATGCTTCTCTATTTTTTGAAATTCGAACATAATCATTTAACTTGAACTTAACTGGCTTTGAATCAATGGTTTTCTTATGAGTGAAAAAATTTGATAATAATAGTTTTTCATTTTTTTCATTAACATTAGCTGGTTGTATGCCGATTGAAGTGTGAATCCTGTTATTATATTTTTCAACAATTTCCTCCAAAATACTAAGCCATTTATAATTTCCCTGTTTGCTAAAGTATTTCCACATAGTGCCTTTTAAAGTTCGGTTAACACGTTCAACAATACTAGCTTTTAAATTTGAAAAGGTGCTGTAATGGTTTATATTAAACTTTTTCATTAAGTCCTGAAAATGTTGATTATAAAATTCTTTCCCCAAATCTGTTTGTAAATTTTTTGGTTTAGTGTTTTTTTCTAAAATTCTTTTCATAGCTATAGACACGTCTTTTCCTTTCTTATTTTTTAGTGGTTGAGTCCAAACATATTTTGAAAAGGTATTTATTACTACCAAAATATATCGATAACCTCTATTAAATTTAGAATAAGGTTGCATCTCCACCAAATCGGTCTGCCATAAATCATTTAGTCCTTTAACAATAGTTCTTCTTCTCTTGTAATTTTTTCTTGCTGGTTTATGTAGTTCATTTACGACTATTTCTTTTATAGGTTTGTTCATATTGGTTTTCTCTATAGCATTACTAATAAATTGCACCCAATTCCTTAGACATTATTTAATTTACTGCTTCTTTTTCATGAAGTTCTTTTATTTTATTTTTTAACGTTTCAATTGATTTTCTGTTTTCATCCTTAACACCTTCCATTGATGAAATGATTTGATTAATTTTATTTACAAGGTCCGAAATTTTCCCATCTATTTTAGTCTCAAGAAGAATGTTCGATAGCATAATTTCTGTTTTGGTAGTCCGCAACTTATCAGCAGACTTTTGAACTAAATCGTTTAAAGATTTTATTTCTTTCGTGAATATGGTTTCCATATTTTTTAAATCTATTCTTACTAAATTTTCAACTTTGGAATTTAGCTCTTTGTACGCTGTTTCAAGATCATTTAAATCGTAAAACATTTCTTGTAGTTTTTCGTTATTTTCCAAAACTTTAGTTGATAAATCTTTTTTTACAGCCTCAATCAAAGTTCTAAACATTTGTTCCAATTTTATAAAGTCTTTTCCCAACATTTCTTCAATTAATTTTTTGACAGTTTCTTCATCGCGAGCCTTTATTTCTGTTTTAATATCATTGAATTTTTTCTGTAAAACCTCGATTTTGTTGTTATTTTTTATTTCTTCAAATAACCTAATTTTTTTGGCTGTATTCTGTACATCTTCCTCATACTGATATAATCTTTTATTAAAATTACTAATATCTTTTCGTAATTGAGGTTCAAATTTTTCAATTATTTTGTTCTCAATATATTTTAGATCACTCTTAAAATTTTGTAATATTTTTTCTTCAACATTTGTTAATATTTTATTTTCCAATGCAGATATGTTAGGGGCGGATCTTTTTGAAATATGGCGACCAAATTTATCAATAGTCATTTTAGAAATGTGGACAAATACCTATTACATTCTTTTATATGATAATATCGGCTTCTTTTAATTCTTCAATAATAGAAATAATTTCGTTTTTATGTCCTGTATGGCCGGCACTCTGGGAAGCAACAAGCAATTTTAATCTGTCAACAAGTTCATTCACATCATCCCAGTAAACATAATCTGTATTGGGTTTAATATCTTTAAGGGTGATAGCTCCTCCTTTTTTTGATGCTAGTCGACTCTCTCTATATGGAGCTTTTCGTCTTGAAAAAAATGTTTGAACCATTTCACGTTCAATAGTTTTAGTTTTTATAATCCCAGCCTTTTGTAAATAGGGACCAATTATAGAAATATATTTGTGTGATGCATTTCCCTGAACTTGTTCGTTTGGGTCGTTATTTCTTCGGTATGCATTGGTTCTTTTTAGAATATCCATGTAATTATCCAAATCTGTTTTCTTATAACCTATTGGTTCCTTTTTAAACAATAATTCATATAATCCAGGTGTACCTGGATAAGTTATTCCTTCTACTCTTATATCTTTTCCAATAATTTCTACATTTTTTAATGTGACTCCTAAATAAAATTTTTCATTTTCGTAATCATGAACAACTCCATATTGATGGTCAAACTTATGTTCTGTATCTTTTACACCACCATCAATATATTGCCGAGGTAATTCATCAAATTCTGATAAATAATCTTGATATAAAGGTGAACGAACATATGTTTGAATAGTTTGCCTTGTTTGTTCTAGTATATCAGATATATTTCCTAACGTAGATTCTCCTGATGATGGTTGGGTTTCTGCAATTATACTGGTTTGTTGTAAAGATGGTAGCTGACTTACTGAAGCTATACTTTTATCCCAATCTATTATTGTTGGTATTTCTGAGGGAAGAATTGGTGTTTGATTAGTTTTTCTTTTTTGGGGAGTTGATGTTCCATAATGCCATTCTTTTGTTGGTGTTCTTGTTTCAAATAATCTTTTAGGTGATGTGAGTGTTTCATAAGATTTTTTTATTGGGGTTTTTAACTCTTCTTTTACTTCAAGAGGTTCAATCTTACCAATTGTAGAAATTAATTCTTGTATGGGTTGAGTTATTGGTTTAAATTGTTGTTCTTGTTGTCTTTGTGATTCAGTTATTTCTGATTTTAGCGCTTGATATTTTCTTTTAACTGCTAAACGGGTTCTAACCAATTCCTTAGCTTTTTTCTCATCCATCATCAGCAAATTTTAAGAAACTAATAAAATTCAACGAATATAACCTTTTTATAGAAAAATAAATGAATCAAATCCCTTGCGATACCTCCCATTAGTTATTGGTGAGTCTTTATCTATTACCATAAATCCATATTTGTCTTTCCAACATAATAAACATAAGTCTTTTAATTGTTGAAATGACATATCCATATTTACATGATCATCATAAATATGTTTTAAATTTGTAGAATCTTGTTGAAATATAATGAGCAAATTTGTATTATCTCGAATAAGTTGTTTTGGTACGGCTGAATAAGTTTGAGATAAATAAAAACAATCTGTATTTTTATGTCTTCCAAAGCAAAAATAATCTTTTACTATGTTTTGATTGCAACAAACGATATCATCGAAAATTATTAAAGAATTTGGTTTTATTTCTTGTGGTGATATAATATTTTCAGCATCTTCTGATTCATTGTAACCTATTTCTTTGATTGGATTAAGAAGTTTTCTTAAATATTCATATTTTTCTTGATATAATGATTTCGAATATACATACACATTTTCGAACCTCAAACCATTTGGATCTCCAATTAAACTTATTATTACATTTGTTTTCCCACAACCTGATGGTCCAACAACTAATCCCCTTTTACTAGCACCGTTAAATAATTTACCATGTTTGTTAAACTTGCTATTTAAAATTTCATAATCTTTAATTTGTATCGAAAAGGGTTGTTTTTCAATCTTCATTTTTCCTATATAAGACAAGATCTCTTAAAATGGATCATTTTTGTTACAACTGCTATTTATATAATGCTTATAAACTCCACGCATCATTTAAAAAAAAAGAAAGGACGAGGTATTTTAAATACTTTGATAAATAAATTACCATTTGAGTTGCATATACCAGGTTACCAATATTGCGGTCCAGGAACTAAATTAGAAAAAAGACTTGCTAGAGGTGACGAAGGAATAAATCCTTTAGATAAAGCTTGTAAGGAGCATGATATAGCATATTCAGAAATAAAACATATAAAAGGAAGACATGATGCAGATGAATTATTGGCTAAAAAGGCTTTGGAGAGATATAAAGCTAAGGACGCTAGTTTCGGAGAGAAAGTTGCTGCTTTAGGAATTACTGGTGCGATGAAAGCTAAAACTAAGTTAGGAATGGGGATGAGAAGGAGGAAAAGAGTATCAAGAAAACGAAAGGGACGGGGAATTTCCTTGGCTACGGCTATATCAAGAGCTAGAAAACAACTCAGGGGAAAAAAGTTTAGAAGTTTAACGGAAAGTGCGAGAACAGCATTGGCATCAATCAGAAAACTTGGAAGAGTCTCACCTCCTAAAAAACGAATAATACCCATTCCAAAAAGTGGTGGATTTTTGCCGCTTATACCATTATTTGCAGGTTTGTCTGCTTTAGGTGCCCTTGGAGGTGGAGCGGCAGGTATTGCGAAAGCTGTTAATGATGCCAAAGCTGCTAAACAAAAATTAGAAGAAGATAAAAGACACAATGCAGCGATGGAGGATATAGCAATTGGAAAAAAAGGTAGTGGTCTTTATTTAAAACCATACAAAACAGGATGTGGTCTATACTTAAAACCTTATTCAAAAAACTGTTGAAAGAAATACCTCGAAAAGCTCTTACAAATATTGACTTGTTTAAGTATGTTAAGTTTTTACATATTCCTAATTTTCGAGGTGTGTTCATGAGAGATAAATTACCAAAAATAATTAAAAAGAATGAGTGTGGAATAGTTAATCTGGACAGTTCTCACAATGATGGAAGTCATTGGATAGCATACACAAAAAAAGGAAAAAATATAATATATTTTGATAGTTATGGGAATTTACAACCTCCTGTTGAATTAATAAAATACTTTTATAGCGATGGGAACAAAAATAATGTTAGATATAATTACACCACATTTCAAACTTATAATAAAACTAATTGTGGTCAATTATGTCTAAAATTTTTGTATAAAAATATGAAACGTGTGAAATAAATTTATTGTATATCACAATTTTTTGGAGATATGTCATACAGTTTTGTTCTTAGTGGTAATTCTGCTATTTTGACGGCGGATATTCATCCACCAATTTATTTAGATGAAAATGTTGAACATGTGATCGGACTTATAAATTTTGAAACCTTTAATGCAATTCCCAACATTGATGAAACAAATAATTTATTTATCTATAACACAGATAAAGAATTTAGAATTCCACCCGGTAGTTATGAAATAGATGATATTAATAATGTGTTACAAAATCATCTTGATAAAGAAAAAATAAGTTTTCATTTATATCCTAACAATAATACCTTACGAACTCATATTAAAACTACAGTTCCGATAACATTTCGAAAAGGAACAATTGGAAAAATTTTGGGATTTTATGATAAAGAGTTACAGGCAAATGATGAGCATATATCTGATTCACCAGCAGAAATTATAAAAGTAAATGCAATAAATGTAGACTGCAGTATTGCTGAAGGATCCTATTTAAATGGTGATCCAGTTCACATAATTCATCAGTTTTTTCCAAGTGTCTCTCCAGGATATAAGATCATAGAGTCTCCTCAAAATATTATTTATTTCCCCGTTACAGTTAAAACAGTAGACAAAATTACAATTAAAATAATAGATCAAGAGGGTGATTTCATCAATTTTAGAGGGGAAACCGTAACAGTAAGATTACATCTTAAGAAAATAGTTTAAAATGGTATTTCTTTATAACAAAGTGCCTTACTTAACTCAATTTAATATAAAAAGGTTCAAGCCAAATTCAATTAGTACTAAAAGAAACTCAAAGAAGTTAACACCTTCTAATCGTTTGTTCCTAGAATCCTTGGGGTTTAAAATTAAATAATAATGGAATATTTAAATGTTAAGGAAAATATTCTTGTTGATGAATCTGTTTCAAGTTGGGAAATGCTTTCATTTGACCCTTTCAATCCTTCAAAATTAGGACCTAATGATGAAATTAGAATTTCTTTACAACAAACTGGAAAATATTCTTTACCTTGCAGGAGCGAACTATATCTAGAATTAAAAGTTACTGATGATAAAGATACTCCCTTAAAAAATACATCTTTAATTAACAATGCTCCTGCGTTTTTATTTAAAGAGTTACGTTATGTTCTTAACGGTGTAACAATTGATTCGGTTCGTGATATAGGAATAACTTCTACAATCAAATCATATATGTCTTTTAATGAAAATGAAAGTGCTAAACTTCAAAATGCTGGATGGTATCCCAAATCGAAGATGGGAGAAAAAATAATGACGGATGAAAAAGGAAATGCTTCTTTATGCATTCCACTTAAATTATATTCAGGCTTTTTTGAAGATTACAATAAAATTATTTTAAATTCTCAACAGGAATTAATTTTAATAAGGAGTAATGATAGTACTGATGCAGTTATATCCACAGTTGAAGATGAAAAACCAAAAATTGTTATTACAAAACTTTGTTGGCGAGTTCCACATTTAACTGTAGCAATACCTCAAGAATTAGCTCTTACTAAATTAATTGATAAAAATAATGATATTTTCATTACTTTTAGAAGTTGGGAATTAATTGAATATCCAGAATTATTGGAAACTACTAGACACAACTGGTCGGTAAAAACCTCTACAAAAGTTGAAACCCCTCGACATGTGTTAATTGCTTTTCAAAAAGATAGACGAGGAAAAGTCAAACAAGACATGAGTAAATTTGATCATTGTGAATTAAAAAATATAAATGTATTTTTGAACTCTGAAAGATATCCTTATAACGATCTTCAACTTTATTTCGCAAATAATAAATTTGCTACTTTGTATGAAATGTTTTCGGAATTCCGACACATGTATTATAATCATCCTGTAGAACCAATTTTTAGTCCATCGGACTTTAAAGGAAAAGCACCAATTGTTTACATTAATTGTTCGCATCAGCGCGATTTACTACAAACTGGTCCGGTAACTATGAGGATTGAATTTGAAACAAAAGAAAGCATTTCTCCAAAAACTTCAGCATATTGCCTTATAATTCATGATAAAATATTTTCCTACAATCCCTTAACTAAAATAGTAAAACAAATTTAATTTTATCCCCTCTCCTACTAATGGATTCCATTTAATTTAAACATATTAATCGAGTGTTCCAGTAGTGTGAAGATGTTCAGAGGTGAAACATAGATTTCAACTGCTTGTAATGAATTCACGCAAAAATAAACAAATTGAAAATTTTATAAAAAAACTTAAAATTCTCAAAATACAAATTGAAGAATATTGTGCTAAAAAATTTATGATTAAAAAATTTGAATCTTTAAAAATATGAGACTAGTTTTGGATATCCAAGGATTTAAGGATGAAGGCAATAAATTTATTCCAAAGGAGTTGGCAGCATATGATGGCAGCAAAATTAGTCATCACATATTTAAGAAACCCTATTCATTAAATTTACTTAATACAGAGATATACAAACAAACTGTTTGGTTAATGAACAATCACCACTGTCTCTATTGGAACACAGGATTTACACCATTACACTATTTTTCTACTATTGTCAATGAATTGACGAAAGATGCAAATTATGTGTATGTTAAAGGAAGTGAAAAAGCTGACTACATTCGAAAATATTCAGCCAAACCTGTTATTGAACTAAATGAGGAACCTGCTCTTCATAAATCTGAACCTAAATGTTTTTTTCATTCTAAATCACCGTCTATGTGTGCACTATCCAATGTATTCTTTATGTATAACAATTTTTTTATGAATGAATAAATACAAATTAAATATAATTTTATTCTATTTTATTAAACTTTAAACCTGATTTTTTACATATATCTATTACACAACTATTTAATCCTAATTTTCTTAATCCTAATAACAACTTATTAATATTCCTAGTTTCTAAAAATATTTTACACAATTTTACAGCTTTTTCACATATTTTTATATGGTTCATATACTTGAAATAGGACGTCATGTCTTGTGCCTCAATAGACATGATGTCTAAAATTTCCTCACTTCCAGTAACGGCAAAGTATCTAGAACACTCTTTCGATATTAAAAAATCCTCCATAATTTCAATCACTAAATCTTCCATAATAAACTATATCACTCATAAATTTTTGATAGAAATTTTGTCCCACTCTTCTTCACGCCTTAGTATTTCACCTTGTAATTCACTTGACAAATAAGGTTTTAACACCTTTAATTCTGAAAGAAAATATTTTTCCACAAAATGTTGCACCAATCGCTTAATATCTTGATTTGTGTAGAAACCTTGACACGTTTTTATTGCTTCTTCATACATACTCTGGTAAAAACTATAACATTTCTTAGCATTTGGTCTGGCATACAGACTTTCGTGTTCATAAGCTAATGCCTTTTTACAAAAAGATTTTTCCACATCTTTTACTGCTTTAATTAATAACTTATTCCTTTCAACAATACTACTTTCACTATCATTACTAGATGACATCGAAAATTTAGTATAACTTTTAAAGAACTGTTGTAAAATTTCCGCTTTTCCAGTCTTATATCACTCTATCCCCACATAATTCACGGAGTAGGTCATGTGCACAAAGAATCGGGAGGAGGCACTCTCATATCATTACGGAGGGTTATGATCGGGAGGAGGCACTCTCATATTATTACGGAGGTTTATGATCGGGAGGAGGCACTCTCATATTATTACGGAGGGTTATGATTGGGAGGAGGCATTGGGAGGAGGAGGCTCTCTCATAGTATACCTACTCAGGTAATAGAGGTATATTTTTCTTTTTCTTTTCTTCGCTTCATTAAAGAGGTGGAGGGTGTAGAGAGAGCAATTTTGCTCATTTCCTCCTTACTTTCTTGTCCTTTTATTTACTCGTTCTATGCTTGTGAGGCTGGTTTACTTGGGAGGGTGACTGGGTTTCCTGAGTTGTCCGGATGGCATGCTCTGTTTTCTGTTTCTCAAATTTCTTGTTCGTGGTTGATCGCTAGGGAATGGAAGATTGACTCCTGTAGAGTCCCATTAGGAGCAAAAATAATGGAACCGGAGGTTCGTAGGTATTCAGATTTCGCATATTAAAGATGAAACCATCTTTTAGCATGTAGCCCGCAGCATGTGCTGTTCTTTTTTTCTTGGAGGGAGTTTCGTGTCTGCCATCCATTTGGCCGGCCAATTAAGATAGGCCCCCACATCTTGCAAATACTTCCCCAGCGACTACCGGCCCGCCAGACACAATATATACCAGGCTGTCTTCCTTAAAATAGCACCCCCACCATACGCCTTGCAGCCCCAAAAGTGCTACGATACATGGGAGGGATGACTACCTTCTCCGTGCCATTGCTTCTGGTATGTGTAAGGTGTTTCTTGGTTTCACTCTAAAAAAGACAGTTAACAATGCTATTGTAAATAAAGTTAATAGATGTTAGTACATACATCCAGTTTTTTTTTAATTTGAAAGCTTAAGTTATTTTTCGACTGAGTGGATGATCTAACGGAAGTACCAAAATCATCAATGGCAGTTTGCTATTTAACTGGTATGGAGCTGCTGGCGCTCTAAATTTACAGGACCCCCTCTCACTGAGCTGTCGGACATTTGCTCACTAACTGAGCTGCTTTTTCTCCAGGGCCACTTTTAGTTATCTCTATTTGTGAAATTTATAATCTTTATTAACTTTAAATATAATTTAACATCCTCAGCTTTCAAACAAATGTGTGTGTAGTACCCCGAATAATTCTGATTAAATTAGGAACTGCGAAAGTATAAGAATTTAATATAATACATTGTTACGATCTTATTTCAATAATTTTGGAAATCAATGAACTTTATATTAAATATAAAAATTTATCGGAAATGATAAGTTACAATCCAGAAAACACATTCGATTCTTCTAATTATTTTAAGATGTTCAAATTTACACAAGTTAGGGTTGATACAAAAATAATAGAAATAATCTCTCATTCAAATAGAATAAAACGAGATTTAGTTAATTTATTAGGATCAGTTTTCAAAGTTGTTACGGGAAACTTAGACTCCTCGGACGGAGCGAGATATTAAAAACTTAATTTTTGAAAAAGTAATAAAATTGGACTTATATTTTAAATAATAAAGTTACATATTTATTGCACATGACAAATACATACCCCAAGTCATTCGATTATTTCCACCTTTCACATTTATTCTATACTCATTTCGAGAATTTGTTTAAGGTTATTATACTGCTAAATAAATTTCTTTTAAATAATAAATTTTACTACCGCAAGGATTCAAAGATGTCAAAGCCCTGAACTACATCTGCGGAAAATGTAACTTCAAAAAATCAATGAAAATACCCTCTGTACAGTTAAACTTTTAGACTCCATAGTAAATACCTAAATATGTAGACAAATCAAAGTAAAAATCACCAAGCTTATCCTTAAAGAATTGGATATTGCCGAACACCGGATCCGTATCTTGCCAAAGAAAGAAATTGTTAAATTAAAATACCAGTCAAGAAGAAACTCAAAAATCATTCGGCAAAATACTAATGAATTGTCAAATAACTCTTAACTAGCAATTAAGGTTCAATAATAAATTAAGATCAAGTAACAGTTAACCAATTGTGTTTCCCGATTTTAACGAAAAAATCAGTCTGTTGTCAACCCTCAAACATAGCTTTGATCTACAAAAAGTCGAACTAGATGAACTTTTCCATTTTGAAAATAAAATCCAAATAAACCTCAACTATTCTTTAGGAACGAATCGAATTTTCCCAGTGTATAGATTATTCTTATTTATGCTTTGTTAATTTTATGAAACATAAAGGCTCAACGAGAAATACAGAAGAGATCACCCCAACAATGGAGTTACAAGATATGTCACTGGAATTGATTTTTTGAGGGGAGAAGTTATGTCACCCTGTTTTTATGGACCATATTTAAAAATGCTAACTATTCATTTCGCTGATGTTGATTAATTTCCTTATATTATTATTTGCAATATTCAGCTAAACTAATTTTACTCATTATAATAACTATAATTGCTAATTAAGCAGACAAAAAGTAAAACATTTAAGTTTTAAATTTATAAATTAAATAAATAAAATTCATTTTTAAAAAAGAATTTTCTGAAGTCAATTAGTTAACTCTTGTGAGGTGCCTCATTACCTGCTTTTTACCACCTGTCAGGTTAAAATCTGAAGAAATATAACCTATCCGTTATGCTGGCTATTAAGTTTGGAATTTATTATTAGAAATAATTCCACATTTATAACGAAAACTTTGATGGTGACATATCAAAAGTTGAGTTTGAGATACGTAGGTAGCGATATAAGATTTTTAAAAGTACACCAAAGCTCTTATAGAGGATAAAACAAAAACAATTCGCGATTAAAAAGGTTTTGGCCTATTTAATCGCGCAAGAATAGTTTTGGATATACAGGTATTTAAGGATGGGTATGGCCAGTTTGTTCCTAAAGAACTAGCAGTTTCTGATGGATATTAAATTAGTCACTATGTTTTTAAACCACTCTATCCTCTCCAATCAGAAATATGCTAGCAAGGCTAGTAGTTAATTGAAATCCTACTATTGCATTTACTGGAATACATTGTATACTCCTATTCATAATATTTCCTCCATAGTCAAAAACCTAACAAAAAAAGTACAATTTGTTTATGTTAAAAAAAAGAAAGCCAACTATATCAAAAAGTACTGATACAAACCCGTAATTGAATTAGATGAGCAACCAGTTTTAGTTAAGACAACTCCCAAAAGTTTTTATTATTCCGAATCACCTTCTATGTGCCTACTTTCTAATGTATTATATATGTACGAAAAATTTTTTATGGATGAATAAAACAATTTTAGACTTATTTTTTTACTTATTAAATAAGCAAACAAAAGCCGTAAATACATGTTGATATGTTTTTGTCTGGCTATACTAAACCAAACAAAATTACAGTAACTATGTTCTATTTTAAGATAAACATGAGTGACTACCTATTTTTATCAAATATTTTAGCAACATCACTAATCTAATTTATGTTTATGAGTATTAATCATATAAAAAATAAAACTTTAGTAAAACTACAATACGTTTATATTACATACAAAATTATTATAATACACATAAATGGCATACTTAATCTAAAATACTATTACTACTTTTATAAATATTAAAGAAGAAAAACGTCTAAGTTAACTAAATTAGCATTTTTTTGGATTATATTTAGTAATAATTATTTCCAAAAGCGCACACGCACACGCACCCGCACCCGTACCCGCACCCGCACCCGCCCCCGCATCCGCATGCAAGCACGCACGCACACACACATATATATATATATATATATATATATATATATATATATATATATATATATATATATATATATATATATATATATATATATATATATATATATATACATTTTCTAGTTTAATAAAAATATAAAAACTTAGTACTATAAATTAAAAGCTAATACCTACAACTACTTAACACCCACTACAAAATCTATTAAAGTCCGCCAATTGTCTTTTATATCCCGCACATTCCATCTTTTTTAGTTCTAATTGTCTTTCTAGTTCTAAAATTTCACTCTTACACGCACTTACTTTTTCACTATGTCTTTTTTTCATTCGAAACATGCCCGAGAGTTTGTTCTTCTGCGAGTTGGTAAAGTCTTCAACGCACTCCGGTTGAGATGTCTCAGAACATATTAAAGAAGAAGCGGTCTCGTTTGGTGCTCAAGACGACGACGACGAAGCAGCGGAAACTTCATCACCTTCAAACCACTGCTTAAACCGCTTCTTCGTAGGTTTGCGGCATCCCAATATCGGAGACAGTAGCGCTCCGACACTACTTCTTCTTCTAAACTGGCTGATGTTGGTGGCGTTGGTCCATCGGGGCCTTCGATTACTTCCACTTCGACAGACAACGGCTCTTGCGGTGATGTTTCAAGGAAGTCAGGTAATGGAACAGGGGTGGAGGGACGCTTAAAGTTAAACTTCTTCTTCTTTTCTTGCCCCACACCTTTAATCGCCGAATAATAGGTTTTTTATCCGAGATTTCTGATTTCCGCATAGTCAGAAGCTTCTTCAACTTCGAAGCTTTTGGAGAAGATGCCCGATTTGGTCGCCAAGCTTTTCGAACCACTACATCACTAATAACGTTGATCTTCGGCTCCTTCTCCTCTGTCCAGGTTTTGAGAAAATCCGCCGTCGACTTCACCAATTCCTCATCACGACCATCGTTGAGCGCCTTGTCTGCTTCAGCATCGTCTTTCTCTCGGTGCCAATCCTCGAGTACCCCCGGAATTAAGACTTCCAGTCCACTAATGTTTTCCAACATTTCTTGTTGAGAACTGCAACTTACTTCAAGAGCATCTAAAAGTGATGCAACACTTTGCCGTTCGGAAGACATCTTGGTTACTTTTCACTTAAACTTTCACTTTAGCACTGAACTGTACTGTGTTCTGGCGAACTGTGAAGAGCTAGAGCCTACAAGTCTGCTTTTATGCCCATTTCCCCCACTACATCACCTTTATTTCTTTTGGTTGATGCATTAGGTATGGTATTAAAACTTGTCTGAGGCAAGGCCAACGTAACCGGCAATGTCAGGGCCGTTTTCGAGGTTGTAATTTTCAAGGATTTTTTTTGTCCCTGTCAAGGTTATTTTAAAAAGTAACACGTAAATAGAGTACAGCGTTTGAAAGTACAATATATTCAAACATCATGTTACCAACTCATGAATAACCTGGTGAAGCAGCCAAAACATACAGGCATATACCAAAAGCTTTTTGTTTAACTTGTCATCATTGTAAAAGACAAGGTATCTGCTGGCGGAATGATCTTACGTACGATTTCAACTACATTGACCTTCTCAGGGTTAAATTTGTACAATGCGGCTTTTGTGGGCTAGTTTACTACCAGTTCAAGGACATTAATGAACGTGCCATCCAGAGAAGAAATTGGGTCATAGGAGAAGCTTACCTGTACAGAAGAAATTAACATGTATTTTATTTCTTTATTTTTTAATTTTTTTTTGTTTGCTATATATTTTTTTTTAATAATAAAAAGTAAAGTCAATCTTTTGTTATATTTTAATTTTTTTTCCAATAAAACAATAGTAAAATGAATCTGTATGTGTATTTATTAAACATCATTGTGCTATTTTGCAGAACCTCTTGAAGGAGACGATGCGGCCATACGAAATTATGTTGATAATAACCTTGCTCAGTGTGTGCAAGATACGCAGAAAGCTTTACATGACTCAACAGTTGTTATTAAAGATATATTCAGCAACCAACTTCAAGGTTACGTACGCAAGAAATTAATTGAAACCGGTCAAGAACTTAGAGGATACATTGATGATACTGTTATTGCAATATATGAACTTAGGCAAGACGTACTGCGTGATGAACTTAATTCTAGAATGTTGAAAAATAAAAAGAATATGGAGGATCTTGTCAACAAAACTGCTTCACGTTAAACATTTGCTCGTAGACCTGTGGGTTTAATTTACTGTTAAACAAATTTTTCAACAATAACTTTGCCGTTTGTTATGTGTCAATACTTCATTATATTTATAATTTTAAAATAAAGGTTGAATAAAAAGCAATCAAGTAATGAATACATGTTTTTTATTTAAAAAAAAATATATAATACTACCGCTATACATTAATGTTGTATGATCGATGGAACTAATACAATACAAATAACGAAATATGGATTTTCCAGATTACGTGCTGTTCTGACTTAGAAATGATTCCAACACGGTGACTAAATTTGCTAAGTTTTTTTCCGGGTCTGTTTTGTAAAAATCTATGATTGCATGTCCCCAAGGTAGAGTTTTGATTGAATTGGGAATTACATAACGTCTATCATCGCTATGTGATAATGCTACTTTATTTATCATGTTGGTATAAATGTTAAGTAATTCACTTCTAAATATTTTCATCTTTCTTAATATCAAACCACCCAGTTCAACAATTTTTTGGTAGTCTTCCTGATGAAAATCTTTCTCGATAACAGATTTTTTGATACTTTTGGCTTTCCTAAATTTATTATTAATGGACTACACAATAAGCCTTCGCGCCGGTACCATACAAACTTATTATCGGGTCACCAGGAAACTCATCTTTCATTCTACCAACTACAAAATTACTTTAAATTATGTTGAACTTATTTATTTCGGGGTAATTTGATGTATCAAATTTTCAGGGATTTTCTGATATAATTCGATAAAAATTTTCCGTGTACACTTTTAATATAAGCGAGTCAGTATCGTTGTAAAGTAACGAAGCATCATCGCCAAACTTGGATTTAATAAAATTATAATAAAAATCGTATATTACAGTCTTTGATATATCTAATATGGAAAATCTGATATAAATTGGTTTATTGTATAATATTTTAACTTTATTCATATGTATAGCAACAAAGTTTTCGGTAAATATCGAGCTACTATTGATATTAGTGCTCTAGCTCCACTTTTGCCTACACTGTTTTCCCAATGCGATACTAATTTTATATCCTTTCGATTTTCCACATTTTCCATAGTTTTGCCAAAAATCGAGTTATTTTTTAATTTAAAAGTGTCTTTCGCAAATTTTGTGGTGGCCTTGTTACGTAAATTAGTAATAAAATCAATATACGTTTTTAGCCATTTTGATTGGTTGAACTGTAATACTCGATGATTTTGCATTACCACCAAGCCGTTGGCGATGGCTTGTTTTAAAGTTCTATAGTGTACAATGTATTCAGTCGGATAATGCACATCCACTTCCAAAACGTAGCCATGTAAACACCAACAGCCATAATATTTGAATCGAGAATTTCGCGCTCGGTCAACCATCGAAAACCACCATGTGACATATTTTGACCATATAGATTAGTAGCATCAAAGTATGTTATAAATGAAGACGGTTTTGTTGGGTCATAGTCTGGTAAAAAAAATTATTAGCAATCTGCTTCCTTTCTGTACACTGGCTTATGCCGCCGCGTATACCTTTCTTAAAAAAATGTATCATGTCTGTATCAGTTAAGAGCTCTAGCTCTACCTTTGTTATACGCAACATGCAATCAAATGATAAACTTGGAAGGGTATAGTAATGTGCTGAATCCAATTTATCGAATTTTAAACAATTATTCCGAAATTGCTCAAAAACATCGCACAATAGCAACACATCTGATGTTAAATACACGTCTGAATAGTCCCCCAAAGTTTTACACCCAAACAAGCGCCATACTTCTTTTTCTCTTCTATAGCTTTCATCGCTAATGTGTTCTTCCCGTAAATTATCATAAAATTGAATTTTACTTGGAATACATGTATTTTTCATTTTTCTATAGAGTCGATAAAGCTAGAGGGAAAAACACCCTTTTGACGCATCAAATTAAATTGGTCGATATTTGAAAAATGTTTCCGCGTTTCAATAAAGTCGTCATCTTTTAAACCGCTGCCTAAATTTTGCAAAAAAAAAAATTATGAGGCTTTCACGGATTCCTCCGTGTGAGATACTATAGCAGCATTATGCCGTTGTAGAGCTGAAATCACATTCAGCAAACGCACAATTATATGCAACTCCGTGTATAAATGAAGTAAAATGCGAACAGTAAATGCAAACTTCGTTCCATTATACCATTTTTTCCCTCATCTTGTAACTTTCTTCACTAAATACACATTAGGATATTATATTTTCTGCAACTGTGTTTCATAGAAACAACCTTTTATGGATGGGTTATCAAAGTCTCTAAGATTATAAGTAAGTGGGTTTGTCATATTAATTTTGTAAATTTTAAATAACTGTGGATACCAATTTATGTCATACAATTTACTAAACACACTTTTACGTTTGGTTATTCTAACAACATCGCCCACCTTATGTCTAAAATTAAGAGCTTTTAAAATAATTTTATAGGTTACCTGACTAGATTTTATACCAATTGTTCTATATCTATTATGGTTATACTTATGAGTTTTCTTAACTAAAATTGTTAACCAATCATGTTTCTCATTTAGAGACGATTGCTTGTATAACATATTTTTTGAAGTTCAAATTACCCGTAGCTTTCTTAATGCTAAATGTTGAGTAATGATTTGTATTATATTCAATCATAAGTCTTTTAAAATGTCATTTGTGCATTGCAGATCCATCATCACTTTGTATCTCTTTTGGTATATAAATTACTTTCTCAAGAACTGATTTCATACCCCTGCTAACTCTAAATAAGTTTTGTTCCTTAAGGGTTGTGCCCGAACGTACTTTGAGTACCAATCGATTACTAATAGCAAAGAAAATATATACCAAGAATTCCAATCCTGTACTATAATTTTGACGCTAAAAAATGTACGCCGAATTGGTACGCCGTCTCATTCATAAAAAGCAATTTACAGTATTGTCAACGATTAAATATTAGTATTTTAATGCGATATACATGCTTTTATTAGAAACAAGTACAAAAAAAATTAAATTTTAGGATTTACGTTTAAAACGTGGCAATACTGCATATCCCTTCTTACCGAGAAAGGGAGGTAAGCTCCACCTTTTTATCGATTTAATTGCGAAGTTGCCGCATCCCAGTTGCGTTTTCCTGAAACGTTTAGTTATGACAACATTGCCAATAGTTAAATATTATTAATAGGATGCTACATGTTTTTATAGAAAAACAAGCACAAAACTATGAACAACAAAACTTCTGAAACAATGGTATAATATATGCTTATTATTAAAATAACGCTTACAATCGTATGTTTATGATACAATAAAATCTTAATATTTGAATATCTCTTCGAAATATGACAACATTGCACAGTCTTCAGTATGAAAATTGCCTAGAAGACATCCTCTCTGCCTTATTTAACATATTATTTTCTTTGTTTTTGCAGCCTCACATTCCACATTTATTTCATAAAATTCGGCTTTTATTCTTGTTTTGGGCTGACGTCATTTTAGTTCGTGTTTATCTGATTTATTCCAGTGGTGTTGTATAATTTACTTCGTTTCCTTTCAGATTAGTAGTGCAGAAAATTTTTATTATAAACGTTTAATTAGTTTTTTTGTGCAGTAAATATATTTTGCCATAGTAGTGAACATTACCCGATTCGCTCTATCGCCCCACTCCTTGACCCTGACATTGCTCCCTCCTACGTCAAGAGTAGTTATTCCGGCGGTATAGACCGGGCCCCTTTTTTTGAGCCCCTTCCGGGAGCCCCATTTTCTAGTGCTCCACCCGAGTACCCCATAGGGCTCCGCTAAAGTTCCGTGCGGGATTCTTATTTTTCAGAGCCCCGTCGGTATTCCCATTTTCTAGTACTTCACCCGGGTACCCATAGGGCTTCGTTAAAGTTCCGTCCGGGGACCCCATTTTTTAGAGCTCCTTCCGAAGTCCCCCTTTTCTAAGCTTCATCTGGATACCCTATAGGACTCCTATAAAGTTCCATCCAAGGGCCCCATTTTCTAGAGCTCTACCCACGTGCCCCATAGGACTCAGTTCAATTTCCGACCGAGGGCCGCATTTTCTAGGTCTTCACTAGCGGATCCCATTCAAGCTCCGGCTAAAGGCCAAATTTTTTCCTGAACCCCCACCCAAGGGCCCCATTTGGGCGTTGGCTTTCGCAGCTGTCAATTGTTATATACGTCAGCTATCATTTACATTAGGCTTTAACCCCACTTTTTATTAGGCCCTATTTAATAGAGCGAAAATACGCTTTTCAGTAAAAAATAATCTATTAGAATTTGAACAAATATTTCATTTGATTTAAAGACTTGTAGACAATCTGACAAGGAAATTATGTAAATAGAGAACTTACTGTGGACTGTGGTGATGCAAACACGCCATTTTACAATTTCATTTTAACAAGTTTGTAGCTAATTGAATAGATGATGATAGGAATACTGTATTTCCCTTATTTTATATGTCCTATTTTTAGAATTAAGCCCCCGGAGTCCCATTTTCTAGTTGTTATCTGTCATACGTCAGCTGTCATGTCAAATAATGATCGCACGTTAAAGTTTAGAGAGAACACCATTTGATATATATTTTTTTACTTTGAAAAGGTAAAATTTGGAAAAAAGAGTTGATACGAAGCTACGAGACATATGAATTTTATATAATAAAAAGTGGAGTTATACGATATGCCCCTTAGAACGCACGGGGAAAATAAAACAAATATATATTTCATTTTTATTTCATCAAACATTATTTTTTACTGTAATATAAAGAGTGAATAATAAACAAATATTTAGCTGGTAAATCAACAATGTGAATTTATATTTAGGGCCCCCTATGGCAAGCAATTTCGAGTTATAACCTTTTTTTTGACATATATAATAGGTAAATCTATATTATTTTAATAATAATTGAAAACATAATATTTTAATTTATTTTTTCAATTTATACAAACATATCCTTAATCTTATATATTTTGTCACATATTTAGATTTTATTCCTGGGTATAGAATGTTTAGGACTGGAGGAGGAGGACCATCCACAAACCAAATAGTTTCTTGAATCGATTTTCACATCATCTGGAAGGTCTTTGTCAGCATAAGGTATGCTATATCTAAAAAAAAATAAACAATTTTTAGCAAAAATAATTAAGTTGGATTTTCTTTAACCATAGGTGCCTCGTTTTATTTAATGTGATAAAAAGTTAATAAAATATCGAAAAAAGTAAAAAGTGCTTAAGAGGAAACTGATTATTTAAAATACTAACATAATGGTGAGAGTTATTAAAGAGATAAAAAGTAATCTAGGCATGAGTTTTTGTTTATGTCTCTTTTAATTCAATATAATAAAAAATTTAAAGATATGTATAAGCAAGGTTTTGAGCATAGGTATATATAAAATATGAAATAAACTATTTAACAGTGTACAACAAAACCACAAGTTTCATTTATCATGATGAGCTAATGGTTCAACGAATCGATAATAGCCTAACTAACTCACTGATATGCTTTTCTCTAATTTTCCGTGAAATATGAAAGTGTTTTTTATTTTGCTATTTTAAATACATAATTTCCTATTTTTTACAAATTTTAAACGCTTTTAAATTGTTATAATTATGTTTTAGATATGACATCTTATATCATTATTAAAAACACTCAAGTGTTACAAATTAAATATTTGACTTTGTTACTACTCAAAATTCACCAAAAGTTGTATAAATAATATGAAAATATTAGAAAGGTTTCTTACTGCATTGGAAAAGATATAAAATTATAAAAAAAACTTAGAAATTAGTCACAGACTAAGTAATATGGACAATAAATTAAAGGTTCAAGTATATCTTGTATAGATTTTTTGTATAAAAATAGGGCATGTTCTGTAGAATACTTTAAATCGTGGATCATAATTTCGTTTAGATATGAGTTTAAATATTAAAATTAAAACCACTGTGATGTAAGAAATTAAATATTTTGCCTTTTGTTGACTTCTCAAAAGTTCATCAAAAGCTGTACAAAATAATATGAAAAATAATGTCAAAGAGGTTTCCCACTGCATTGGAAAAGACATAAAATTACAAAAAAATGCTATAACAAGTGGTTAAATCAACTGTTAGAAATGTCTAATTTGAAAAATTACAGGTCCAAGTTGCGTCTTGTGGAGATTTTTATACAAAATAGAGCGTTTTTAGAAGAGAAATTACACATTAACTAATTGATATGGGCAATAAATTAAAAGGTCCAAGTGTATTTTCTGATTTTTAATATAAAAATAGGGTATGTTCTGTTAGATACTTACAAGAAGGGTTATTTTGACATGTTAAAATGTATAATTTGAAAATTAAAGACTCCTGAAGTGTCTCTTACGATTTTTTTTATACAAAATATGGTGTTCTCTGGAGAGAAATTGTACCCTAAGTGATGTTGACAATAAACTAAAAGGCCAAATGTATCCTATATAGATTTTTTATATAAAAATAGGGTATGTTCTGTAGAATACTTAAAAAAAAGGGTTATTTCGTTCTGTTAAAAATGTATAAATTGAAAATTAAAGACCCATGAGATGTCTTGTATGGATTTTTTATACAAAATATGGCGTTTTCTGGAGAGAAATTGTACCCTAAGCGATATGGACAATAAATTAAAAGTCCAAATGTATCTTGTATAGATTTTTTATATAAAGATAGGATATGTTCTGTAGGATACCTACAAAAAGGGTTATCTTGATATGTTAAAATGTATAATTTGAAATTAAAGACCGCTGAAATGTCTCTTATGGATTTTTTATACAAAATATGGTGTTTTCTGGAGAGAAATTGTACTCTAAGTGATATGGAGAATAAATTAAAAGTCCATATGTATCTTGTCTAATTTTTTATATAAAAATGAGGTATGTTCTGTAGGATACTTACAAAAAGGGTTATTTTGATATATTAAAATATATAATTTGAAAATTAAAAACCCCTGAAGTGTCTCTTACGAGTTTTTTTATTCAAAATATGTTTTTTTCTGTGGAGAAATTGTACCCTAAGTGATGTTGACAATAAACTAAAAGTCCAAATGTATCCTATATAGATTTTTTATATAAAAATAGGGTATGTTCTGTAGAATACTTAAAAAAAGAGTTATTTCGTTCTGTTAAAAATGTATAATTTGAAAATTAAAGACCCATGAGATGTCTTTTATGGATTTTTTATACAAAATATGACATGTCTCGAAAGAAATTATACATTAAGTAATATGGACAATAAATTAAAGGTCCAAGTATATCTTGTGTAGATTTTATATAAAAATAGGGTATATACTGTAGAATACTTACGTAAAAGGATATATGTTCTACAACAAATCCTCATAAAGTTCCAGAAGGCCAACACAGTCCCAAGTAGCATATATTTCAATATTCTTTTCAGTTCTATTATGTATCTCTTCTGGACGTATTACGTTTACCTACAAAAAAATTTTAACACAAAATATCAGTTAACTATTAAATATATAGTTATCACAATGAGTTGATGGTTTAATAAATCGATAATAGTCATAACTTACTCACAGATATGTTTTTCTCTTTTTTCCCTAATAGAAAGGTGTGAGCCAATGTTTCAACGTTAATACTTTAGTTGCTGTTGTTGTCGAAACTGCTGCCACAATAGAAGTATTCACGTATTTAGATTTTACCTAAAATTGGAAAAGTTACAATATTTTTCTTCAAATTAACAAAAAAACCATACCACTAAAATTATTACTTACAAAAAGGGTTATTTTGTTCTATTAAAAATGTATAATTTGAAAATTAAAGACACGTGAGATGTCTTTTATGTATTTTTTATAAAAAATATGGTATGTCTCGAAAGAAATTATACACCAAATAATACGGGCAATAAATTAAAGGTCCAAGTGTATCTTGTGTAGATTTTTTATATAAAAATAGGGTATATTCTGTAGAATACTTACATAAAAAGAATATTTGTTCTACAATAAATCCTCATAAAATTCCAGAAGGGCCACACAGTCCCAAGTAGCATATATTTCATTATACTTTTCAGTTCTATATGTATCTCTTCTGGACGTATTACGATTACCTACAAAAAATTTTTAACACAAAATTTCAGTTAATTATTAAATATAGAGTTATCAAAATGAGTTGATGGTTTAATAAATCGATAATAGTCATAACTCACTCACAGATATGTTCTTCTCATTTTTCCATAACAGAGAGGTGTAAGCCATGGTTCAACGTTAATACATTAGTTACTGTTGTAGCCGAAACTGCTGCCACAATAGAAGTATTCAGGTATTTAGATTTTACCTAAAATTGGAAAAGTTACAATGTTTTTCTTTAAATTAACCAAAAAAAATACCACTAAAATTGTTACATTTATTAAATTAAAAATGAAACTTCTTGTTTTAAAATTGATATTTGCATCAAAGAAAAATTTATATCATATTAATAAGTTTTTCACTATACAGTACTGATAAGCAACTTAAAAACTGACCTTCATTGGTTTGCTGCGGGCATTGTTGTGATAAATGCAAATATGTTTGACTAAATTCAAGCTTATTCTAAAAAGTTCGAGTTAGTATAAAATTAAATAGCAATAAGGTGTATAATTTTTAAATAACAAATAAAAAGCTAATTTATATACATTAGGGTAAAATTTACGCAGTTGACAATTAGTTGTCCTATTACTTTTTATGGTTTATTGGTAAATAGGCTGTCATTCTTGACATCATCATCGTCCCACCACCACAAATAAACGAAACAAATGTCTGCATATTTGATTTTTCTCTCTCAAAATTGACTTAAGATATTTTTATTCTTGTCTATCTGCTTCTATATGCTGTTTATTTCACATCGGGAGTATTCGTTACATGCCAAATTCTTTCTTGAATGTATTTCTGGCCCATATATATTTCCGATATAAAGTACGGCATATCTAAAAAATTTACTATTTCAAAAATTTTTTTTAAGAGGAGAAAGTAAAGCTAGAAGAAGAACACCCTTTTGTAAAATTAAGAAAATCATTATTTCTGTTTTAAATATTTCCCAGCCCCCATTTTTACAAAGTAGTTCTGTTTTTTTATACGTTTACATAGATTAAAAATGTGCTTATATGTCTCAAATACTATTAAAAAGTAATTTTTGAAATTCACTCATCGAAAAATTTTCTAAGCTGACATTTTAAGATAAAAATGTAACCAAAGCTACCTATTAAATTTTTCTTAAGTATTTTATCAGAAAAACACTAAAATGTACCTGACATAAAAAAAAATCAATGACGTAATTTGAAAAAATATTTCATTTTCGACAAAAAAAATAGTCCAAAAACTTCTCTGTCTAAATTTTAAGCATTATTTCGAATAGAAACTAATTAAAATGCTCTCTAAACATGAATAAATCATCCACCATTCGTTGAAACTACAAAATAGAAAAAAATAAATCCGCCATTTTTAGACGCCGTTGTCGTTCAAGCTATACTTTGCACGAATCAGATATCTACTACAAAAATTACTATTTAACTACGTAAATTGAAAATATACTGCTTTTTTCTAACAGAAAATAATTAAAAATGCACGCTAAACATATAGAAATCAATTAATATTCGATCAAATTATAAAATAAAAGAAAATAAATCCTAGAGCTCTGTTACCGGCATCCATTGAGCGTGCCAGCCATGTAAGCCATTGCAGACATAAAGTACAATCTAAAAATTTTCTGGGTTCCTCATTTCATTAATTTACAGAAACTATATCTTAATACCTTACTAACGCAGCAATCACGCTATAAAAAAATACAATAACGCTAACGGTTTAATTTCCTATTACCGATCTTTAAGATATCATCTTGTTAGATTTCATGAATAAAAATAAAACGGTTTTTTATAAGACCATTCGCCCTGGAATTATATCAAAATTTATCTTAAAACTTACCTCTTTCAATTTTCTTAAGGGTTTAGTCGAACAAAAACTGATTAAAAATGCACTCAACATATAAAATTCAATTAAAAATTCACTTTACACGCTTAAAATTTGTAATAAAAAGAATATTATCGGCCATTATGGTTGCGGTACGAATATTGACATAATACTGACACACTTTTTAAAAGCAGTTCTACCGGCGGATCGATAAAAAGATCGGGTCTGTTACCTGCCTTCACATCGAAAGTTCCATGAATTACATACAGTTCCGATCGCCCTTTTCAGTACTGGAAACCATACTTTCAAACCTTTTTTAAATTCGAATTGTTTCTGCTTCTATTTTTTCAACAAAATAACATTGTGGAAATCCTAAGTAGACTATAATTTATTTTAGATTGCTAAGTTAAAGGTGAAACACAATAAACAAGCATGTAAAATGTGTGTCTTTGGGTAAAATAGGTATAAAGTACAGTTTTTAGAGAGTACGACTAGTAATAATATTTATTTAAATTATAAAATCAGATGTTGCTGTAATGAAATGTAACGAAAATTTTCGTTGTTCGAGCTATATTACTTTTTAATAAAAATAATGTAATTAATACAGTTCCAAAAATCGGATTGTCCATTGGGTAGTAATTCACCCCTTCCACGTCTTAAACTTTGTCACGACCTTAAAAAATATACGAGTATATGCTAATGTCTTTGAAAGCTGGCGTGATAATTCACCCCCACTCTTTAAACTTAAACCACGCCTTGAAAATATGCACGCTTCCTCGATGCCTTGAAAACTGGCGCTCAACCTAACATATGTGATGAATATATATGACGTCATTTTACCTGAAGTATACCATTATAAACGCCCATGCGCCGAGGAATGATTTTTATGTTCACGTTGATATCATAATTTTAAAATATTTTTTGTAGTGCATATTTTAAAAGTGATTGTTGTTACAGGTAATTTTTATTTAATACATTTTTCCACAGCCGGTATTTCAAAATTTTTTTAATAATTTGACTTTTTGTTTCTTACCAGTTGAGTTATTTTAATAAAATTCTGTGTACTTTTCAAAAATAATCTTTTATGAAGGAATTATTCCCAAAAAATACGCCCAGAATTTCCTTCGCTGTATTTGAAGGAGAAAAATACCTTTTTAATATTTCTGTTTTCAAATATCATGGATTTCTTTTACAACACCATTTTGTTCTTATAGATCCTTTTTAAAGTCTGATTCTTTAACTTTCTCTGTATAAGCTAAGTTCAGAATCTTGTACTTCCCCTACAGAAACCAAGACATAAGTTAAATAATGTCAAAATAAATGCGAAATATCTAAATTTAATGATTATTTCGCCTTTAGTGCTCTAATTTCCTTGTTTTCCTGGAGAAGTTATAACAAAGGTATCGAAAATGCAAGATATTAGTTAAAATAAATCCAATAATCTTTGAGATATTTTCTTATTTCCCTAAAAAATGGATTTCGCGGAGTAAATTAATACAAACGTTTGTGATATTCTGTCTATAAGCTAAGTTCAGAATCTTGTACTTCTCCTAAAAAAAAAAACAAGGAATATAGGTACAATAAAATCAAAATAAGAACGAAAGATCTAAATTCAATGACTATTTCGCATTTGGTGCTGTCATTTCTTTGCTGTTCCTAGTTAACCTATAAAAGAAGTATCCAAAATGCCGGATTTTTAAAATATTATAAAAACTAATATTCTTAGAGATATTTACATATTTCCCTAAAAAGTGGACATCGGGAACTAAATTAAGAAAAACGGCCCAGTTTCGAATTTCTGTCTATAAGCTAAGTTCAAAATCTTGTACTTCTCTTGTAAAAAAAAACAAAAATTATATGTTAAATAATGTTGAAATATGAACGAAATGTCTAAATTCTGTTATTTTTCGTCTCTTGGTGCTATAATTTTTAATATATTTCGGCAGCAAAACTACAAAAATCTCTGAAGAATTTAATTTTCAATTATATTTAGAATATAGAATTTTACTTTAGAGTGAATAAAATCTAAATATGAACGGAATATCTAAATTTAGTTACTATTTCGTCTTTGGGGTTATGATTTCCTTGCTTTCCTAGAGAAGTTACAACAAAAGTATTGAAAAACGCAGGATTTTTAAATATTATACAAAATAAAACTAATAATCAAAGAAATATTTTTGTATTTCCCTAAAAAACGGCATTCTAAAAGTAAATTAATATAAACGCCACATTTTTGACTTTCTGTCGATAACCTAAGTTCAGAATCTTATATTTCTATAAAAAACAAAAAATATAGATTAAATAAAGTTGAAATATGAAGAAACATCTAAATTCTATGAGTTTTCGCCCTTGGTACTATAATTTCTAATATATTTCGGCAGCAGAACAACGAAAATCTCTGAAGGTTTTAATTTTCAATTATATTACGAATTTAGAATAGCATTTTAAAGTGCAGAAATAAAAATATTAACGAAATATCTAAATTTAGTAATTATTTCGTCTTTGATGTTCGTCTTTCGTATCAAATATGCAGAATTTTTAAAATATTATGCAAAATAAAACTAATAATGAAAGAGATATTTTCGTATTTCCAAAAAAAAAGAAATGAAATTCGGGAAGTAAATTGATACAAACGACTCATTTTTGACTTTCTGTCTATAAGTTAAGCTCAGAATCTTATACTTCTCCTGCGAAAAGATAGCAATATAGGTTAAATAAGGTCGAAATAAGACCAAAATATCCAAATTCCATAATTACTATGCCTTTAGTGCTATTATTTCCTTGTTTTCCTAGAGAAGTTATAACAGAGGTATCGAAAATGCAGGATATTATTTAAAATAAATTCAATCATTGATTGAAGACATTTCGTTCTTATTTCGACCATATTTAACCTTATATTTTTTGGTTTTCTTCTAGTTCAAGATTCTGAACTTAGGTTATGGGCATAAACTCAGAATTGGGCTGTTTGTATTAATTTACTCCCGGAATTTCACTTTTAGGGAAATACGAAAATATCTCAAAGATTATTGAATTTATTTTAAATAATATCCTGCATATTCGATACCTCTGTTATAACTTCTCTAGGAACACAAGGAAATAATAGCACTAAAGGCATAGTAATTATGGAATTTAGATATTTTGGTCTTATTTCGACCTTATTTAACTTATATTGCTATCTTTTCGCAGGAGAAGTATAAGATTCTGAGCTTAACTTATAGACAGAAAGTCAAAAATGAGTCGTTTGTATCAATTTACTTCCCGAATTTCATTTCTTTTTTTTTTTTGGAAATACGAAAATATCTCTTTCATTATTAGTTTTATTTTGCATAATATTTTAAAAATTCTGCATATTTGATACGAAAGACGAACGTCAAAGACGAAATAATTACTAAATTTAGATATTTCGTTAATATTTTTATTTCTGCACTTTAAAATGCTATTCTAAATTCGTAATATAATTGAAAATTAAAACCTTCTGAGATTTTCGTTGTTCTGCTGCCGAAATATATTAGAAATTATAGTACCAAGGGCGAAAACTCATAGAATTTAGATATTTCTTCATATTTCAACTTTATTTAATCTATATTTTTTGTTTTTTATAGAAGTATAAGATTCTGAACTTAGGTTATCGACAGAAAGTCAAAAATGTGGCGTTTATATTAATTTACTTTTAGAATGCCGTTTTTTAGGGAAATACAAAAATATTTCTTTGATTATTAGTTTTATTTTGTATAATATTTAAAAATCCTGCGTTTTTCAATACTTTTGTTGTAACTTCTCTAGGAAAGCAAGGAAATCATAACCCCAAAGACGAAATAGTAACTAAATTTAGATATTCCGTTCATATTTAGATTTTATTTACTCTAAAGTAAAATTTTATATTCTAAATATAATTGAAAATTAAATCCTTCAGAGATTTTTGTAGTTGTGCTGCCGAAATATATTAAAAATTATAGCACCAAGAGGCGAAAAATAACAGAATTTAGACATTTCGTTCATATTTCAACATTATTTAACATATAATTTTTGTTTTTTTTTACAAGAGAAGTACAAGATTTTGAACTTAGCTTATAGACAGAAATTCGAAACTGGGCGTTTTTCTTAATTTAGTTCCCGATGTCCACTTTTTAGGGAAATATGTAAATATCTCTAAGAATATTAGTTTTTATAATATTTTAAAAATCCGGCATTTTGGATACTTCTTTTATAGGTTAACTAGGAACAGCAAAGAAATGACAGCACCAAATGCGAAATAGTCATTGAATTTAGATCTTTCGTTCTTATTTCGATTTTATTGTACCTATATTCCTTGTTTTTTTTTAGGAGAAGTACAAGATTCTGAACTTAGCTTATAGACAGAATATCACAAACGTTTGTATTAATTTACTCCGCGAAATCCATTTTTTAGGGAAATAAGAAAATATCTCAAAGATTATTGGATTTATTTTAACTAATATCTTGCATTTTCTATACCTTTGTTATAACTTCTCCAGGAAAACAAGGAAATTAGAGCACTAAAGGCGAAATAATCATTAAATTTAGATACTTCGCATTTATTTTGACATTATTTAACTTATGTCTTGGTTTCTGTAGGGGAAGTACAAGATTCTGAACTTAGCTTATACAGAGAAAGTTAAAGAATCAGACTTTAAAAAGAATCTATAAGAACAAAATGGTGTTGTAAAAGAAATCCATGATATTTGAAAACGGAAATATTAAAAAGGTATTTTTCTCCTTCAAATACAGCGAAGGAAATTCTGGGCGTATTTTTTGGGAATAATTCCTTCATAAAAGATTATTTTTGAAAAGTACACAGAATTTTATTAAAATAACTCAACTGGTAAGAAACAAA
Source organism: Diaprepes abbreviatus (assembly GCA_034092305.1). Lineage (NCBI taxonomy): Eukaryota > Metazoa > Arthropoda > Insecta > Coleoptera > Curculionidae > Diaprepes > Diaprepes abbreviatus. Next base: position 1,345,906 of record JASJET010000083.1, read on the forward strand.
AAGTCAAATTATTAAAAAAATTTTGAAATACCGGCTGTGGAAAAATGTATTAAATAAAAATTACCTGTAACAACAATCACTTTTAAAATATGCACTACAAAAAATATTTTAAAATTATGATATCAACGTGAACATAAAAATCATTCCCCGGCGCATGGGCGTTTATAATGGTATACTTCAGGTAAAATGACGTCATATATTCATCTCATATATTAGGTTGAGCGCCAGTTTTCAAGGCATCGAGGAAGCGTGCATATTTTCAAGGCGTGGTTTAAGTTTAAAGAGTGGGGGTGAATTATCACGCCAGCTTTCAAAGACATTAGCATATACTCGTATATTTTTTAAGGTCGTGACAAAGTTTAAGACGTGGAAGGGGTGAATTACTACCCAATGGACAATCCGATTTTTGGAACTGTATTAATTACATTATTTTTATTAAAAAGTAATATAGCTCGAACAACGAAAATTTTCGTTACATTTCATTACAGCAACATCTGATTTTATAATTTAAATAAATATTATTACTAGTCGTACTCTCTAAAAACTGTACTTTTTACCTATTTTACCCAAAGACACACATTTTACATGCTTGTTTATTGTGTTTCACCTTTAACTTAGCAATCTAAAATAAATTATAGTCTACTTAGGATTTCCACAATGTTATTTTGTTGAAAAAATAGAAGCAGACACAATTCGAATTTAAAAAAGGTTTGAAAGTATGGTTTCCAGTACTGAAAAGGGCGATCGGAACTGTATGTAATTCATGGAACTTTCGATGTGAAGGCAGGTAACAGACCCGATCTTTTTATCGATCCGCCGGTAGAACTGCTTTTAAAAAGTGTGTCAGTATTATGTCAATATTCGTACCGCAACCATAATGGCCGATAATATTCTTTTTATTACAAATTTTAAGCGTGTAAAGTGAATTTTTAATTGAATTTTATATGTTGAGTGCATTTTTAATCAGTTTTTGTTCGACTAAACCCTTAAGAAAATTGAAAGAGGTAAGTTTTAAGATAAATTTTGATATAATTCCAGGGCGAATGGTCTTATAAAAAACCGTTTTATTTTTATTCATGAAATCTAACAAGATGATATCTTAAAGATCGGTAATAGGAAATTAAACCGTTAGCGTTATTGTATTTTTTTATAGCGTGATTGCTGCGTTAGTAAGGTATTAAGATATAGTTTCTGTAAATTAATCAAATGAGGAACCCAGAAAATTTTTAGATTGTACTTTATGTCTGCAATGGCTTACATGGCTGGCACGCTCAATGGATGCCGATAACAGAGCTCTAGGATTTATTTTCTTTTATTTTATAATTTGATCGAATATTAATTGATTTCTATATGTTTAGCGTGCATTTTTAATTATTTTCTGTTAGAAAAAAGCAGTATATTTTCAATTTACGTAGTTAAATAGTAATTTTTGTAGTAAATATCCGATTCGTGCAAAGTATAGCTTGCACGACAACGGCGTCTAAAAATAGCGGATTTATTTTTTTCTATTTTGTAGTTTCAACGAATGGTGGATGATTTATTCATGTTTAGAGAGCATTTTAATTAGTTTCTATTCGAAATAATGCTTAAAATTTAGACAGAGAAGTTTTTGGATTATTTTTTTTGTCGAAAATGAAATATTTTTTCAAATTACGTCATTGATTTTTTTTTGTCAGGTACATTTTAGTGTTTTTCTGATAAAATACTTAAGAAAAATTTAATAGGTAGCTTTGGTTACATTTTTATCTTAAAATGTCAGCTTAGAAAATTTTTCGATGAGTGAATTTCAAAAATTACTTTCTAAAAGTATTTGAGACATATAAGCACATTTTTAGTCTATGTAAAGGTATAAAAAAGCAGAACTACTTTGTAAAAATGAGGGCTGGAAAATATTTAAAACAGAAATAATGATTTTCTTAATTTTGCAAAAGGGTGTTCTTCTTCTAGCTTTACTTTCTCCTCTTAATAAAAAATTTTGAAAAAGTTAATTTTTTAGATATGCCGTACTTTATATCGGAAATATATATGGGCCAGAAATACATTCAAGAAAGAATTTAGCATGTAACGAATACTACCGATGTGAAATAAACAGCATATAGAAGCAGATAGACAAGAAAAAAAATATCTGAAGTCAATTTTGAGAGAGAAAAATCAAATATACAGACATTTGTTTCGTTTATTTGTGGTGGTGGGACGATGAGGATGTCAAGAATGACAGCCTATTTACCAATAAACCATAAAAAGTAATAGGACAACTAATTGTCAACTGCGTAAATTTTACCCTAATGTATATAAATTAGCTTTTTATTTGTTATTTAAAAATTATACACCTTATTGCTATTTAATTTTATACTAACTCGAACTTTTTAGAATAAGCTTGAATTTAGTCAAACATATTTGCATTTATCACAACAATGCGCGCAGCAAACCAATGGAGGTCAGTTTTTAAGTTGCTTATCAGTACTGTATAGTGAAAAACTTATTAATATGATATAAATTTTTCTTTGATGCAAATATCAATTTTAAAACAAAAAGTTTCATTTTTAATTTAATAAATGTAACAATTTTAGTGGTATTTTTTTTGGTTAATTTAAAGAAAAACATTGTAACTTTTCCAATTTTAGGTAAAATCTAAATACCTGAATACTTCTATTGTGGCAGCAGTTTCGGCTACAACAGTAACTAATGTATTAACGTTGAAACATGGCTTACACCTCTCTGTTATGGAAAAATGAGAAGAACATATCTGTGAGTGAATTATGACTATTATCGATTTATTAAACCATCAACTCATTTTGATAACTCTATATTTAATAATTAACTGAAATTTTGTGTTAAAAATTTTTTGTAGGTAATCGTAATACGTCCAGAAGAGATACATATAGAACTGAAAAGTATAATGAAATATATGCTACTTGGGACTGTGTGGCCCTTCTGGAATTTTATGAGGATTTATTGTAGAACAAATATCCTTTTTATGTAAGTATTCTACAGAATATACCCTCTTTTTATATAAAAAATCTACACAAGATACACTTGGACCTTTAATTTATTGCCCGTATTATTTGGTGTATAATTTCTTTCGAGACATACCATATTTTTTATAAAAAATCCATAAAAGACATCTCACGTATCTTTAATTTTCAAATTATACATTTTTAATAGAACAAAATAACCCTTTTTGTAAGTAATAATTTTAGTGGTATGGTTTTTTTGTTAATTTGAAGAAAAATATTGTAACTTTTCCAATTTTAGGTAAAATCTAAATACGTGAATACTTCTATTGTGGCAGCAGTTTCGACAACAACAGCAACTAAAGTATTAACGTTGAAACATTGGCTCACACCTTTCTATTAGGGAAAAAAGAGAAAAACATATCTGTGAGTAAGTTATGACTATTATCGATTTATTAAATCATCAACTCATTGTGATAACTATATATTTAATAGTTAACTGATATTTTGTGTTAAAAAATTTTTGTAGGTAAACGTAATACGTCCAGAAGAGATACATAATAGAACTGAAAAGAATATTGAAATATATGCTACTTGGGACTGTGCTGGCCTTTTGAAACTTTATGAGGATTTGTTGTAGAACATATATCCTTTTACGTAAGTATTCTACAGTATATACCCTATTTTTATATAAAATCTACACAAGATATACTTGGACCTTTAATTTATTGTCCATATTACTTAATGTATAATTTCTTTCGAGACATGTCATATTTTGTATAAAAAATCCATAAAAGACATCTCATGGGTCTTTAATTTTCAAATTATACATTTTTAACAGAACGAAATAACTCTTTTTTTAAGTATTCTACAGAACATACCCTATTTTTATATAAAAAATCTATATAGGATACATTTGGACTTTTAGTTTATTGTCAACATCACTTAGGGTACAATTTCTCTACAGAAAAAAACATATTTTGAATAAAAAAACTCGTAAGAGACACTTCAGGGGTTTTTAATTTTCAAATTATATATTTTAATATATCAAAATAACCCTTTTTGTAAGTATCCTACAGAACATACCTCATTTTTATATAAAAAATTAGACAAGATACATATGGACTTTTAATTTATTCTCCATATCACTTAGAGTACAATTTCTCTCCAGAAAACACCATATTTTGTATAAAAAATCCATAAGAGACATTTCAGCGGTCTTTAATTTCAAATTATACATTTTAACATATCAAGATAACCCTTTTTGTAGGTATCCTACAGAACATATCCTATCTTTATATAAAAAATCTATACAAGATACATTTGGACTTTTAATTTATTGTCCATATCGCTTAGGGTACAATTTCTCTCCAGAAAACGCCATATTTTGTATAAAAAATCCATAAAAGACATCTCATGGGTCTTTAATTTTCAATTTATACATTTTTAACAGAACGAAATAACCCTTTTTTTTTAAGTATTCTACAGAACATACCCTATTTTTATATAAAAAATCTATATAGGATACATTTGGCCTTTTAGTTTATTGTCAACATCACTTAGGGTACAATTTCTCTCCAGAAAACACCATATTTTGTATAAAAAAATCGTAAGAGACACTTCAGGAGTCTTTAATTTTCAAATTATACATTTTAACATGTCAAAATAACCCTTCTTGTAAGTATCTAACAGAACATACCCTATTTTTATATTAAAAATCAGAAAATACACTTGGACCTTTTAATTTATTGCCCATATCAATTAGTTAATGTGTAATTTCTCTTCTAAAAACGCTCTATTTTGTATAAAAATCTCCACAAGACGCAACTTGGACCTGTAATTTTTCAAATTAGACATTTTTAACAGTTGATTTAACCACTTGTTATAGCATTTTTTTGTAATTTTATGTCTTTTCCAATGCAGTGGGAAACCTCTTTGACATTATTTTTCATATTATTTTGTACAGCTTTTGATGAATGAACAAAAGGCAAAATATTTAATTTCTTACATCACAGTGGTTTTAATTTTAATATTTAAACTCATATCTAAACGAAATTATGATCCACGATTTAAAGTATTCTACAGAACATGCCCTATTTTTATACAAAAAATCTATACAAGATATACTTGAACCTTTAATTTATTGTCCATATTACTTAGTCTGTGACTAATTTCTCTCCTACTAAAAACACCCTATTTTTGGATAAAAATCTACACAAGGCATCACTTGAGCTTTTAATTTTTCAAATTACACATTTTTAATACTTAACCCATTATTATAGTTTTTTTATAATTTTATATCTTTTCCAATGCAGTAAGAAACCTTTCTAATATTTTCATATTACTTATACAACTTTTGGTGAATTTTGAGTAGTAACAAAGTCAAATATTTAATTTGTAACACTTGAGTGTTTTTAATATTGATATAAGGTGTTATATCTAAAACATAATTATAACAATTTAAAAGCGTTTAAAATTTGTAAAAAATAGAAAATTATGTATTTAAAATAGCAAAATAAAAAACACTTTCATATTTCACGGAAAATTAGAGAAAAGCATATCAGTGAGTTAGTTAGGCTATTATCGATTCGTTGAACCATTAGCTCATCATGATAAATGAAACTTGTGGTTTTGTTGTACACTGTTAAATAGTTTATTTCATATTTTATATATACCTATGCTCAAAACCTTGCTTATACATATCTTTAAATTTTTTATTATATTGAATTAAAAGAGACATAAACAAAAACTCATGCCTAGATTACTTTTTATCTCTTTAATAACTCTCACCATTATGTTAGTATTTTAAATAATCAGTTTCCTCTTAAGCACTTTTTACTTTTTTCGATATTTTATTAACTTTTTATCACATTAAATAAAACGAGGCACCTATGGTTAAAGAAAATCCAACTTAATTATTTTTGCTAAAAATTGTTTATTTTTTTTTTAGATATAGCATACCTTATGCTGACAAAGACCTTCCAGATGATGTGAAAATCGATTCAAGAAACTATTTGGTTTGTGGATGGTCCTCCTCCTCCAGTCCTAAACATTCTATACCCAGGAATAAAATCTAAATATGTGACAATATATATCAGATTAAGGATATGTTTGTATACATTGAAAAAATAAATTAAAATATTATGTTTTCAATTATTATTAAAATAATATAGATTTACCTATTATATATGTCAAAAAAAAGGTTATAACTCGAAATTGCTTGCCATAGGGGGCCCTAAATATAAATTCACATTGTTGATTTACCAGCTAAATATTTGTTTATTATTCACTCTTTATATTACAGTAAAAAATAATGTTTGATGAAATAAAAATGAAATATATATTTGTTTTATTTTCCCCGTGCGTTCTAAGGGGCATATCGTATAACTCCACTTTTTATTACATAAAATTCATATGTCTCGTAGCTTCGTATCAACTCTTTTTTCCAAATTTTACCTTTTCAAAGTAAAAAAATATATATCAAATGGTGTTCTCTCTAAACTTTAACGCGCGGTCATTATTTGACATGACATCTGACGTATGACAGATAACAACTAGAAAATGGGACTCCGGGGGCTTAATCCTAAAAATAGGACATATAAAATAAGGGAAATACAGTATTCCTATCATCATCTATTCAATTAGCTACAAACTTGATAAAATGAAATTGTAAAATGGCGTGTTTGCATCACCACAGTCCACAGTAAGTTCTCTATTTACAGAATTTCCTTGTCAGATTGTCTACAAGTCTTTAAATCAAATGAAATATTTGTTCAAATTCTAATAGATTATTTTTTACTGAAAAGCGTATTTTCGCTCTATTAAATAGGGCCTAATAAAAAGTGGGGTTAAAGCCTAATGTAAATGATAGCTGACGTATATAACAATTGACAGCTGCAAAAGCCAACGCCCAAATGGGGCCCTTGGGTGGGGATTCAGGGAAAAATTTGGCCTTTAGCCGGAGCTTGAATGGGATCCGCTGTGAAGACCTAGAAAATGCGGCCCTCGGTCGGAAATTGAACTGAGTCCTATGGGGCACGTGGGTAGAGCTCTAGAAAATGGGGCCCTTGGATGGAACTTTATAGGAGTCCTATAGGGTACCCAGATGAAGCTTAGAAAAGGGGGACTTCGGAAGGAGCTCTAAAAAATGGGGTCCCCGGACGGAACTTTAACGAAGCCCTATGGGGTACCCGGGTGAAGTACTAGAAAATGGGAATACGGACGGGGCTCTGAAAAATAAGAATCCCGCACGGAACTTTAGCGGAGCCCTATGGGGTACTCGGGTGGAGCACTAGAAAATGGGGCTCCCGGAAGGGGCTCAAAAAAAGGGGCCCGGTCTATACCACCGGAATAACTACTCTTGACGTAGGAGGGAACAATGTCAGGGTCAAGGAGTGGGGCGATAGAGCGAATCGGGTAATGTTCACTACTATGGCAAAATATATTTACTGCACAAAAAACTAATTAAACGTTTATAATAAAAAGTTTCTGCACTACTAATCTGAAAGGAAGCGAAGTAAATTATACAACACCACTGGAATAAATCAGATAAACACGAACTAAAATGACGTCAGCCCAAAACAAGAATAAAAGCGGAATTTTATGAAATAAATGTGGAATGTGAGGCTGCAAAAGGAGTGGGGGGATAGAGCGAATCGGGTAATGTTCACTACTTGCCATTTTAGGGCGATTTATATATAAGTAAGTTTGGATAATAAACATTTTTAAAGAATATTTACGAATTACAAGAAATGTTCTTACGAGCCGCCTCCGATTTATCTCATTTATTTACGATTACAATCTGGTCAGATTTCCAAATACAAGAATACTAAGATGAGTAAATGAATAAACATGACTCCACATTTCTAAAATTCATAACTACAAGTATAAAATTCTTCATCATATAAAATATAACTACCACATATTAGGATCAGGATCTTTTATACAGAACAACATTATATAATTTAGTAGGCTTATTTTTTCGAACAAAATCACTTGCATATTATGAAGTTGACGACAAGGGATTAATACACTTAATTTTCTCAGTAAGGACCTGTCATCTATTTATGGGCATGAAAATGTTATTTCTTTTCGCAGTTTTCATTCCATAAATGTATGTTTCCTTAATTCGATCAAAAACTCGTTAGTTACACATGAATTTGAGAAGTTAAGTTAAGTGGCTTTTTTCACGGGATTTAATACTCCTTATTGGCTTTTTTTTAAAAGAGGCGAAAAGTGTATTTTTTTCTAAGAAACTAATCACTAAACTACCCCTTATGGCTTTCTGTAAAAAAGTTTGAAAAGTCAAGTCTTTAATTTTCCTTATTATGTGATATTGTAATATATTAAAGAATATGTAACAAATGTTTTTTTACGTCTCGAATTGCATTTTTAGGGGGTGATACCTACTTCCAAAGTTTATCGCTGAAAAGTTTTTTTTTCAATTATAATTTAAAATGCTGATTTTTGTCTAAAATAACTAGCCCATTATTAGGTTTACAGAAAGGGATTGATACATGTGATTTGTCAGTAAGAGCTTGCAATGAATTTTTTATAGGGGTGAAAACATTTTTTTTTCGTAATTTTCATTCAATAAATTTAATTCGATTAAAAACTGGCCTTTTTAAAAATAATATTTACCTTTGGAGTCATTACACCTTATGAGTTATTTTTTGAAATTCAATGATTTTTCCTAAGAAATTAATACAGTCATAATATTCACTACAGATATCTCAAGGGGTAAGCTACATATATATATATATATATATATATATATATATATATATATATATATATATATATATATATATATATATATATAGCTTGAAAATATATTTTTTTGGTGTTTTATTTCATATAGGATCTTTCCCACATAATATTAGGTAATAAAAAAGAGTGAATAATCCACTAAAACTACGTAATTGCAATAGTTGTAATTATTTTTGATAATATTTACAACTATGCTAAAACATGGTTTGGTTTAAGAAGTTCAAGTTCTGTCGCCAGAACTTCTAATACCTTGCATCTCAATATTGTATGTTTTTATGAAAAAACATAAAATATTGGTTACAAAGTATTATAACGAACTAAAACTACGATCAAAGTGTTTTGTGGTCCTGAAAAGGACCGTTTTGTTGCAAAAATATGCGACTCTTTATTGTGTTGTAGAGTCGCACGGCCCCTCATCATCAACAGTGGTGGTGGTGCTGTCATCCGTCCATTGAGCTATAAACTGCCAGAGTTCTTCTCATTTGGGATAGTCCAACTCCCATTCGCGACAATCGTCCGTGGTAGAATCTACCACAGGGCATTGGATGGGCTGTTGTTCATTGTCAGACATGTTGAATCGAAATGATTTTAATAAGCATTGGTGGTCGTACATATAGAGACAAATTAGTGGTGGGGGTGTCGTATTACATATTGAGACCAAAGTTGTTTGTGGTTTCGAATACGAACGAATGATTGTGTTGGGTTCCACCAGCACCTACACTTTTAATACTTTGTATACATACAATATTAGTAACAAAGTACTAATATCAACTAAAACTACGATCAAAGTATTTTGTGGTCCGGTGGAAAAGGACCGTTGTTGTGTGCCCTTAAAAAGGGCCGGGGAGAGTGTGGGGCTTATGGTGCCCCATCCTCGCTGGTTGACCATCAGCTTGACGAATCGCAGGGGCCCTGCGGATCGTCGGGTGTCGGTGATGCTGGAATTTCCAGCACCGCATCTTCCGTCGAATTCGGCACTGGTTGCGGCGACGGTGTGTCGAGTCTTTGTAGAACTCAGTCGCCCACATCATTCAATTCCATAAAACCAGGATCGTGGTCATAGAGCAGCGGAATTGGCTCATCCAAGTCGTCCCAACGTAGGACGTCAATCTCAAAGTCCACGTTATCGTCGTCGAAGTCCTCCAGGACTCCAACGTTGCCGGCGACGGTGTCCTCGCTAAAGATAGATGAGCCTCTGCTTGCGGATCTTTCTTCCTCCATGTTATTCGTATGAGAGTTGATGTATATATGACTGTGTAACTGGCCCAGTATCATGTATATATATATATATATATATATATATATATATATATATATATATATATATATATATATTTATATATATATATATATATATATATATATATAGAACTATCCCCACCAACGGATTCTAAATGTTATGTATTGGTGAGAGCTTATAGAATTATTGATTTTTTCAAAAACTTCAAACAAGGAATTAGATTTGTTTTTTTTTTTGGTTTAGACAATAAGACTAATTCTTAACATTTTGTGAAGAATACATTACAAAAAAAAATTAATAGAAACCTTGTTTGGACATTTTCATAGGTTCTCAAGCATATAACTTGGCACTTAAGCAATGAGACAAATCGTCGTTAAACAAATATCTTGCCCCATAAGTGACGACTACTAAACTACGATCAAAATATAATGTGGTCCTGAAAAGGACCGTTTTTGTGGCCCTAAAAGTGCCTGGGGGGAGCGTCGGGTGTCTACCGTGGAGTAATACCCAACGATATTAACACCGACCTAGGTGCAGCTCTTGGTCTTCTCCTTGGCCGCACCACGAGCTCGAGCTCCCAAAGCCATACTGACTGTGCCGGCGTTGCTGAAAGTGCCGGCGGTGCTGGAGTTGCCGGTGATGCCGACGTTACCGGTTTACATTCGTCATACTTGCATAGTGTTTCCGGTATGAATGGCCTGACAGTGCCAATAATCTTTTTTGGTGCACCTTCCATAGCAACCGTCGAATGTGTAATGATGAAATAATTCAAATACCGGCCTCTATATACATTCAAAAGTTGGAGGGGGTTAGGTGGTGTGCACATATACATATATATATATATATATATATATATATATATATATATATATATATATATATATATATATATACAGGGGCGGATCCAGCCTCTCTCTTTGGGGGGGGCGGTGATATGGCAAGCGAAAATAAGTTGTCGACGGGGGGGGGGGGGTAGACACCAGCAACAGTCCTATTTTTAGTGTAAAAAACATGGTCAGGTCTATTTTTCTATATTTGAAGCTCTTGGAGAGGGGGGGGGCGACCACAAGTAAAAAAAAAGTTGCCGACAAGGGGAATGCCAGCAGCATAAGTATAAGAGCAGAATCGGGTCTCTTTTCCTGAACAAAAAGCTCTTGGAGGAGGTTATCGCAAGAAAAACAAGTTGTCAACGATGGGGAGTGCCAGCAGCATACATATTCCTAAGATAAAAGGCAGAATCGGTTCTATTTTCCTGAATTCAAAGCTTTTGGGAAGGGGAGGGGCTATCGCAAGCATATACATTCCTATACTCTATTCAAGAACTAGAGAGACAAATAAAACTGTTACCGAAACCTCCAACGTACCTGCTCCAGTGCCGCAGATAACTGAGAACTGCCGTAAACCTAATTATATTTAATTATAAGCTTTTATAAATTTACTGCAACAATAAAATTTCTCATAGTTTAATTTAATTTCTGTCAGTGAGCAAAATACTCCTTATAGTCCTTAGTAATTTTTCCTGTTTGCGCCTGTTTTTATATATTATTTGAGATTAGTGAGATACCCAAAAGATAGGGTTTCCACCTCAATATTTATTCCAAAATCGTTAAACTTATTACGACGAATAATAATGTTAAAAGCCCTTTTGAGATGTGTTCCAACATGACAACTGAAGGAGAAAAAAAATTCTGGAATTGTTAGTACTCCCAAGCCACATTCGATCACAGGCAGAAGAAAAACCTCATTGGAAGAAGAGATGAAAACTGCAATAAAAGGAGTTGTACATACATTTTATTATGAGAAGCAGAACCCAACCGTTAACAAAATTCAAACTAAAATCAATGAAGATCGCGATTTACCTGAAATTAAAAGAACTGTACTCTGGAAATTGCTCAGAGAACTTAATTTTTGCTGGGAAAAACCAGATAGAAAATCTGTGCTTATAGATCGTCCGGAAACTGTTCGTTGGAGAAGGAAATATCTCTTTCATGTAAAAGGTAGAGTTACTAGAAATAACACAACTTACAAAATTAGTAATTTAACTGAACTTTTGAAAGATTTTTTTGAATAAAGTTAATGCGGAAAATTGGGAAAAATCCATATAATAAAAGAATAAAACAAAATGTGGAAACTTAATCTCATGATCTGTGACATAGAGGAACCAATTATAATTAATTTGAGCGAAGATAGCTTCACTGACTTTGATTAGGAATTAGATACGTAATATTTACCAGTGTAAACACAATTTATTATTTAAATTTTTGGTTTTGTTGTATTTTATTGTTTAATGCTGTTTATATATTTTTTTATTTTTTATATATTTTTCTTTAATTTGATATATATTTAATTCCAATTAGCCGTAAGTTTTTTATTATTTTATTAATGTATTTGTATCTTTTTCTTAAGCGTGTAGAATTAGCATTTTTTTTTTGGCGGGGGGGGGGGCTATCGGATTTCCATATAATAAAGTAAATTAAATTAAGATATCAGTACAACAGAAATAAAAATAAGTAGGTCTATTTTTAACTGTAACATATAAAAACTAATTATATTCGAATCTTTTTTTAGTGTTTAATTGTAATTCTGCAAATGGTTTAAGAGATAAATAAACTGAAACGTCAAATGTCCTAAAAATGTTTTTAATTAATAATAAAAGCCGACCGAAGCATCAAAAAAAATTTTGATATTATTTGGACTAATTTTTTTTTATATATGCTTAATTTTTTGTATTTTTGACAATGCGTTTATTGTAAATATTTAAATTATAACTTAGAATTTTTTGAGAGAATAAGGCTACGTTTTTGTCTGAAGGTGCCTAAAACGGTTTCTATGACAAATTTAAAAATAATAAAAATATAGCTGTGATTTGTGTGTGTGTGTAGGTGTGTGTGTGTGTGTGTGAAATAGTAAGAAATAAGATAATATTATAAAAGCTTTTTTTTTTTTTGACTTCGTTACCGAAATACTATTCTATGCCATAAATACTTAGGGATAAAATAAACCTCCTTGCGACGGTTTAACAAGGATTAAAATCCATTTTAAGACTTCACACTTCCAAATATCTATTGTTATCCAACCCAAATAGTCCATTATTATAGACAGGTATTTTTGATTATAAAATTTCAAACCCATTTCTACGAAAAACATGTGTCTAACAGATTTTGCCAAAGACACCGGACTAAAGAACACAGTTTGCGAAGAAAAAAATGGTTAAAAATGATTTATTACTTTCTCTAGTTCTTGAATAAACTATAGTACATGAGGCAAAATCGGGTCTATTTTCCTGAACTCAGACCTCTTGGGGGGGGCGATCGCCCCCACCGCCCCCCCCTTGGATCCGCGCCTGTATATATATATATTGTTGTATCAACGGCTCGAACTAAATTTAAAATCCAAAATAAAAGAACATCGAGTCAAAAATTATGTGTATATGACTAAAAACTCCGTTGATAAGCTCCTCCTCAAACACGTGACGAAGTTAAGCTCAGTGTTACCGGTGTCTTTCGATAGACGGTCGGGTCCCAGTACATTGCGGAAGGGGATCGGTGGGCTCTTTTCGTTATGAACAGTTTATTGTTACGGTTTTGAACTTTACTGCATGGTATAATTTTTGCAATAATCCGCGAAAAACATTAGACTTTCAAATTTAAATACTTTGTGATAAAAACAATTTAAAAATTAAAAACTGAGTTGCTAGTGCCGCGTGAAAACTAAAACATTGTTTTTCTCGTTAAACGGACCTTTTATTTAATAATATCAAAATACATTAATTCAAAGCAAACTATAAATTGTCAATCTAGAAAACATTTAAGTGGTTCTAAATTAAAATCCGCGAAAATACTTTCATATTCGTGAAAATTATCAAGTGATAAATTTAGTACTACTCGAAAAAAAAAAACTTTCGATTATCGTGGGAACAAAGGCGACGACGACCTTGCAGTTCTCCAGGCTTACGGCGCCAGCAAATAATAAATTCGGCCGTGAAATTCTTGTGCTCCGAGCTTAGCCGATCAGAATTGGTAAAATCCATTGTTCTCTTGATAGTAGCAAGCTAGAGCTAACCTTAAAGTAAATGTAACAGGAAAATATTTTTTAATATTGTTAAATTTCACTTCAGACGTAATTAGACCTATTAGTTTTAATAGTCCTTAACTTTTTATTTATTAAACTTCTTTAAACGTGAACTTAAAATTAAAAATAAACATTATTTTGTGAGTTGAAATTAAAATAAAACATTTTTATTCTCACTGAACCTCTTCTCTGAAGAAAGGAGAAAGTCTATTGTCGGGTATTGCATCGTGAAAATTACAATTAATTAGATACTTTTATTCTAAATATAAAAGAAACCGATAGGACTAATTGTTCTATTAATAAACATTAATAAAATAAACTAATATAGAGTTTATTTCAAATATAAAAAACCCAACTTGAGACACTCCATGAAAACATAAGACTGTTAAAAGAAACTTAGCCAGAAAAAACTGGTCTATTTTGTAAAAAACAAAGACTGAATTTTTTTTAAATAGTAATAAACTATTATAGTTATATTTTCCTAATTAGATATTAAGTACCATTTTTAGAATTTAAGATTTATTTTTTAAGTTATTTTGTTCTTATCTGAAAAAAAAACTGTTCTGAAAAATTTTTTCTTTAAGAATTATTGACAACAAAAAAAATACAAAAACCTATTGTTAAAAAATATTAATATTGTCAAGTTAAAAAATTTTTGTAAAAGGTCACTGGGACGCCAGCTGAACTTTATTATTTCCTAGTATTAAGTAAAAGCTCCTATAGGTCATGCCTAATAAGAATAACACCAAATGGCCAAAAGATAATAAAACATCGCGGACAAATTAAATACATTTTTTATTTATTTCATTTAAATTTAATTAATTAAAATTATTTCTTTTTCAAAATTTCAATAAAAGGAAATTGGAATATAGACTGAGAAGAAACAAATAAACTTTATCTGCAGATAAACTTTCAATATTAAATTTCCCTCCTTAGTTAATACTCCGACTAAGTGACCTTCGCCCCCTTCAAATAAATAATAATATAGCCCTCCTTGATTAGATATATCGTGTAATAAAAGTTCCAATACAAAAACACATAATATTCTGTACAAGCAAATTACATCCTTCTACATCATGTCCACTCCTTTTTCTTTTTCAAAGTCCGTGTCAAATGAGGCGGCTGTTCATCCTGACTCCCTGGGTAGATATGGTTGGTCCTCTGCGCCGGTACTAACCGGCGCGCAACAGGACGCGGCAATTAATGTAACCCCTAACCTTGAAAAAACACATGACGAATCATCCGTTATTTTTGGTTCTGTAAAAAAATTAGTAATTTTTTTTAAATCGACCGCGATAAGCGGAACCTCTGAAAGATCAAATCCCGAATTTAGAATAATTGATAGTTTAGATTTAGGTAATAAATTTTATAAAGAGAGCTCACAGTCGTCGGCAATTTTCCGCCAAAACAAAATATTGTCGCGGAAAAACCCAGCGACTCATCCGGCGCGGTCAATAGAAAATTTTTCGCGGACCTCGATCGGAGCTATGGAAGATCGCACGCGGGAGAATATTGCTCGTCGAGGGGCGGACTTATTGTCGCAAGAACGTTATAGAATCTTATTAAAAAACGAATTGAGACTTACCGAACCCGAAAGCCAAATGAAATCGCGCAAAAAAAAATAATCCACCCTCGCATTCGCGACAATATATATATATATATATATATATATATATATATATATATATATATATATATATATATATATATATATATATATATATATATATATGTTTGAGAATAATATGATTTTATAACTCACCGTATCTCTGTTATAAATATAAACTACCCCCTCTACTTTTCTAGCATATAGTACTAAACTTCCTCTACATAGCACGGAGTCGGCACACAAAAAAAACCTAAGAACCTCCCTTACAACTTCCACATACTCCCTTTCCGCGCTTCGGCTTCCTAACTCGAGAATTTCAATTTTTTTGTCTAAATTTTTTTCATTTTAGAGATTTTTCATTTTTCACCATTGTATATTCCTCAAAATTCTAGGTAATTAAAGTGCTTTTATTTTTTCTCTATCTTGAACGGTTCCCGAGCTACAGCGCTTAAAAAATCCAAATTGCAAACTTACTATAACCTTTTTCTTTAAATTTCATCTTTTCGAATTTTGAAAAATACTACCATATGTAGAAAAAAATTCTCTTTCTAATTTCATAATATTTTTTGCTCTAAATCTTCGACTTTGGGCGCATTCACCATTTTTCGATAATTTTTTGAAAAAAATTAAATTTTTTCCGTTTTTACTGTCGGGAAAAATACTGGCTTATAATACTCGATTTCCTCTATAATCTTTTCCAATAACTTTTTTCCCTATTCCTAACCGCTACTTTCCTACAAATTTTCTAAATCGTTGTGTTCATATTTTGCCTAAAAATATTTTTCTTGCGTTATCTAAGTTTTTTTTCCATTACATAAGCCCCCATTATCTAAACTCCCGTACTCCTTTCTTAAGGAGCGGGCTTTTCCGTCCGTTTTTTTTTTGTTGGGTTTCAAATAAATATAAAACTACTACTTCACTCATTACAAATTTATTGATTCAAATACCATATTTTAACATTATTTTGTGTTACATATAGAGGATACATTAAAATATAGATTTATTGGTTTAATACATTATAACTAAAAAATGAGTCGTGAATAACTAATGCGTACACTTCAGTGTCTTTGGGGCATTTATTCTTTCTCGTTTGGAACTCCAATTTTATGTCCACTCTCGATTAGTTAATAGCGTCTGGTTGATGATTGCAATTGTTAATAAAAACTGGGTTTTTCATATATTTGGCGAACGTTATCATCGGATCGTTTATTTCGCTTTGGAAGTTTTCGTAATTGTAATAGGCTCCTGCGTACAGTTTTTTGGCGAAATCTAAATTCCATCTTTTGTAGGGATAAACGGTTGAATTCAGATACAGTCTAATGTCGCACACGTCGAGGTGGGTAAACTGGGTTGCGTTTTTTTCTTTTTTGTTACAATTATCGCTGTCTTGAAATCCAACGATTATATAGCGCAGTCTTTCCAGACTTGTACTCGTTCTCAAGGTCCACACGTCGACAGATGTTTGTCTTAACGCTGACAATTCGTACAAATCCAATTTACGATATGCCATTTGAATACTGGCATTGTTTCCACCTTTATTAATGCGAGACAGTATTTTCAAGTTCTGCTTGTCGTCTGGAATGATGTGACGAATTTTTCATTCGATTTTGTCGATACTAATTTCTGCTTCTACTTCGCCAACATAGCAATTAGCAAAAGTGCGAGTTATAATCATAATAAGCTCTTGTTTTACGTTGAAAATACCTTTTGCATAATCTTCAGCGAATCCCATAAGATATTTTAAGGGTAATTTCCCGGGGAATACGTTACTTGCCGTGTCTACGATATCTTGGTTTACTTCGTCGAGATCCCATCCGTAAGTCATGAAAGATCTTTGTTGCAAACTTCCGAATGAAACCATGGTTTTTAATGTCGTGGTAACTCCAGATTTACGAACCACGGCGACCTGGGCACCTCCCATCTCGTAGCGAATTTCATTGATCAAAAATGCGAGGGCATTATTTGATAGAAAACATTTTTTCGTTGCTTCTATGGGTTTAAATTTTTCTTGGATATATATATGCAACTTTCGGCGATATCAAGTATAATATCTTGAAAATTAATGGGGATACGGACTTCATCGGAATTGTTGAATGATGGAGATCCGTATGGTTTATACGTATGTTCTTCTAGACTAAAAATGAAATTGTCCAAGATAGGTTCGGAGAAAACCTCTATTTTATCGCTGGTGGTGGAAATCATTTTCGCACTTTAAGATTGATTTTAAAAATTTATAGTCTTCGGCAGATAACTGTTGAGATGTTTGTGATCTAACGTCTGGATAACGACTAACCTTGACGTTAACTCTTCTTTTACTTTTATTATGTTTTGGCGGTTCCCCCATCTTAGTCGACAGCATACACAATTGACGATTGAAGCAAAAACCCATTTCTATGAAAGTTTCTTCAATTCCAATTTCGCGATAATTTTCTCGCCTTGAAAATTGATCACTGCTATCGTCCAAGATACGAAGAGGAATGTTGTCGATAAACTGAAGTCCTTCCAGCATTAACGGCATATAAATTTTATTTTGTGTTTCTTTACTGATTTTGTAACCGGGCTCCACATCGATATCGAACTCAAATTAGATATGACCTTCCCCAGAATTCATATATGCTCCGGAAATTATATCAGCGTATTATATTTAGCGACCTTCTTTTCTTCCGTTGGATTCCTCAAAGCCTCCGACATAGCTTTACCTATCTCATCTATTTCATAGGCCCCAGGTAGAATCTGCAATTGTTTCGGCTCGGTGGTGTAACCCTCCTTCATGTAAGCAAACTTATTGTTACTTTCGTCCACATTAAAAATTGAATTGTTTGTGTAAAATCATAGCAATGCAAGATCATATTTGTTTTCTTTATGTAATTCGATTGGCGGATAAAAATCGGCGCTTTAAATGCTCGAGTGTCCTGTTAGTGAGAACGTATAAGACACGCACTGATATTTTAATATATCGATATCGCTTGTGAGGTGCTCGGGCAACTTATCCCAAACGAATGGAATTTCATTTGGTGCTAATGCAATCATTACCTCCTTGGGCATGTTTTCTAGCTGTTTTACGGCCATTTTCCTTAATGCACCGACTAGATGAAATGGTTTCAGCGACTGAAATAATTTAGTATAGTTATTGCGATCCATTTGCGGTGTTAATGGTGGCGATGATGTCAACTTTTACGCTGATGATTCGACAAGAAACTTTAAGCACAAATGTCCACTCCAGACTATTCCAAAATCCTGTTGACGATCGTATGTATAGTAAATAATTTTTGATGGTTCGGAACCCGTTTGAAGATATCATACCAATTCGATCGGTTGGGGTAAATCGCCGAAGCTGTCATAATATGTTACCTTAGAGTTGTTGTTTCTATAAGCCACCCAATGAGTCCCTGCACCACACGTACTATCCAAATTCACTATTGCTGCTTCGTGACGTCGAGACCTTGTCTAGGTAATGAATCCCTCATATAAACACCTCGAAAGTATCTTATTCTCTTCTTTTTGGCATATTTTTCAATACCGATGGTAGATAGTGGTCTTCGAAGTATGGATTCAAATAGTTTTTTGATCTTCGATTTAAAATTAATCCCATACCTTTACGATATGGCTTTAGAAACAAACCATTTCCAGTCGATTTTAAATACAGGCCAGCACCGGTTTTATCTTCGCTGCTTTTTTTGCAGCTTTTACGGCACGCACAATTCCCGCTGCCCCACCGGCTAATGAACCCAATGCTGATAACCCGGCAAAAATTGGTATTAATGGTAATGTTCCACCAGTTTTAGGAATCGGCATTATTCTCGGAGTACGAACCTTCCTTTTGCCACCTGCCGCTTTTACCGATCTACGTGCTGCCGACAGAGCTATTCTAGATGCATTCATGACATTTTTTTCCAACACATTTTTACTTCCGGCTTTTAATAATTCCTTTCGAACTGCTTGTCGAATAGCTGTTCCGAAACTGACTTTCCGAACACGTCGATTTTTATTAACACCTTTCCTTTTTGTACGACGCGTGCCTTTACTGGATGTTTTATTTTGTTGATAATGATGATGGTACACCCATACCAAAACGTTGTGTTCCTTTCATAATGTTTGTAACTAACCAAGCTGCTGTTTTTTCACCTAAACTGGAATTTTTCGATTTTACTCTATTCCAAGCACTTTGTTCGAGCTCGTAATCCGCTCGATGTCTCGCACTTATGTTGTCTTTGTTATGTAAATAGGTTAAATCGTGTTTTTGCATGCGACATCCAAAGGATTAATGCCTGCATCACCTCTAGTTACACGTTTTATTACTTTTGTTCCGGGTCCGCAATATTGATAACCGAGAATGTGTACCTCGAATGCTAATTTATTTATTAACGAATTCACAATACCGTGTCCAGTTTTATTGGAAACGTGAGACCGTCCATTTCGTTTGACACTCGGCATCTGAATGACGGTTTTTGTGAAAATTTGTCTATAAAATATCAAATTTTCCTAAGATGCGCGTTATCGATCTTAAACAAAAACTTCCTATTGACAATCTCGATGAAAAAGTCGGACTTGGATTTGAAAAAAGATAATTAAGAGACACGGTCCTCTACTTCCTTCCTCTATTCGCGGCCTGTTAATTGGTCCATCCAATTGTGGAAAAACTAATGTCATGATTTCGCTGCTTATACACCCCCTTGGGCTACGTTTCGAAAATATCTATATTTACTCGAAATCTCTGTATCAACCGAAATATGAGTATTTAAGGAAAATTTTAGCACCAATTAAAGGTTTAGGCTACTATGCCTTTAGTGATTCCAGTAATATTGTGGATCTCAATATTTATCTTTGATGATGTTACATGTAAAAAAAAAATGTTATAAGATCGTACTTTAGCATGGGACGTCATAAAAATATCGACTCCTTTTACCTAGCTCAAACATATTTGCGAGTACCTAAACAGCTGGTGCGAGACAATGCCAATTTTATTATTATGTTTAAATATGATGAGTTGAATATGAAACACAAATTTTCCGACCACGTTTCACCGGATCTAACTTTTACTCAATTTCAAGAAATGTGCTCAAAATGTTGGGATAATAAGTATGGATTTTTAGTAATTGGTAAAGACAGTGATTTGAAATCGGGAACATTTGATAGCTATATATTACTGTAATAATAAGAGAAAACACTCATTTGATTGTTGAAACGTCCTTTGTTAACATCATGAATAACGCGATCGACTTAAAACGTAAACTAGTGGAAGCTACCATTGCCGTTAGAAAAAAATTTAAACAAATTGAAGCGGCTAAAGAATTTAATGTTGTGGAATGGGAAAAATTTTATGAATCCCACAACAACAACAACAGCAACATTATCCAGCTACAAAATCACATAGTCCCAGTACATTAGTGCAGTCGACACAAATATCAGATTTTCCCCAACCTACACATTCCTTTTAAACCTTCACACCTATTCAGCAGCAGCAGCAGCAGCATCGCATTTTAAAAGAGGATATTATCCAATCGGTGTTTGATACACCCTCGACATCAACTAATACATCTCTCGCATCCGCTGACACCACAACTTCCGATACTTTAAACGCACATCTGAAAGGATTACGTTCGAAATCATCTCTATACGATACTGTATATGGTGTATGTTTTGGTTCAAAAACAGATTATACCAAAAATTTTATTGGTAGTTTAGAGGTGCGTTTTCGAAATGGAAATATTATTTTATACAAAAAGGGAAAAATATTGCAGGATATGGTGGATCACCGGCAATTTATGATTTGGTATTTCTTAAAACACCCCCAAGTTTAGGCAAGGAACAACAATTAAGTGATAATGTACTTTCAACGTACAAGGAAATTTTAGAAATCACGAGTGCTGTCTACAAGAATTTAAAAAAAAGTGATGGTTTACGGGAGACTAGATGGAACACATATTTACGAATTATTAAACCTCTGATAATGGACACAAAATTAGGTGGTACTATTACAAAAAAAAATCTCTCTGAAAAACTACTGTTACCCACAAAAAAGAAATTATCTTCGAAAACATTTCAATATGTCTACTGGAACAAAGCTAAAAGTTGGTGAATCGTTTACGTTTGTTGTGGAGTTCCAAAATGGCCGGTCACACTGGACACGAAAATGAAATTATGTCAATCATAGAGGAATTACGAGAAGAAGATATAATATATTAAGCTCAATATTTAATAATATTCTTCAGTTCTTCCTTCGATCTGAAACCTTTAATATTACTAATAGTATGGAGCCCAGTCTAGAAAAAATCAAAATTGTTAATGAAATACATAGAACGGCTAGAAAAAATTTTGTAAGACGGCGCATGATAATAAAAGGTTACAGAGATTTGTGGCAAATTGATTTGGCTGAAATGCAACAGTATGCTGATGAAAACGATGGTTATCGTTATATTTTGGTCTGCATAAATTGTTACTCTAAATTTATCTATACCAAAGCGATAAAAAACAAGACCGGTATAGAAGTTACTAGTGCGATGAAAAGCATCATTAAAGAGGCATCATATACACCAACAAATCTGCAAAGTGATCAAGGAAAGGAGTTCTATAATACAAACTTTCAAGCTCTGAGGAAAAAATATAATATAAATCATTATTCCACTTACAGCACAAAGAAAGCTGCAGTTGTTGAGCGAGTCATAAGGACTTTAAAAAATAATTTATAGAAACAATTGTCGGCAAGAGGATCTTACAAATGGATACATATATTATCGGCAGTAACAAAAACCTATAACCATTCGAAACAACGCACCATTGGAATGAAGCCTGCAAATGTGCAAGAGGAAGAAACGCAAATTAAAGTATACGATTATTTAAAAATTGTACCTAAAAAATTTAAGTTTTCGATGGGTGACATTGTGCGTATTAGCAAGTACAAAAGCTTATTCGAGAAAGAATATACTTGGTCAACTAAACTGTTTAAAATTGTAAAAGTTAACGTTGCAAATCCACCTACATACTTATTGAAACCGTTAGAAGGTCAGCCTAAGGTCAGAACTACAAAAACAAGCAGTCCTGGCGTTTATCTAGTAGAAAAGGTGTGACAGATTTAGATTATAGACTCTTGCCGATGACATATTGAGGTAGCGTTAATTATCTTATCTATAATCATTTTTGTCCCATATTAATTAGTAACTATTTTAATAACCTACAATAAAAATTTCACAGTAATAAAGACACTCTGGAAGTCTGGTCGTTCATCTTCTCTCTTGCAGCTTTAGTACCAAACACTACGGTTATTAAAGCTTACCACAACCATGACTCAGATCTTCAGGACTCAGGAAAGGCTGCTAATTAGTTGGTCAGTAGACATCTCTTGCTTTGTAGATCTCGCAGCAGCGCGCCCGCAAGTTAATTCGCGTGAAGGTTTTAATTAAATTGAATAAAACAAGTTTCTCAAAACACTTAGTCTATTAACAAAATAAATAGAATAAAACGAACTATTTACAATGAGAAACTTAAAACTAATAACAATTACGAAAACTAACATAATTGCTCTTCTCGACCGTTATTTTAACCAAAAACTTAAAACCCAATTTTGAAAAAACAGGTATAAATAGCTTAATAAAATATTAAACAAAAAAAAAAGAAATAAAACGCGAAAAACAGCTATTTATATTACTTAATCGAACCATATGAAAATCGCGAAATGCCCCACTAAAATAACACATGATACTCCCTTAACTTCCCGAATTAAATCAAAAACAAATCAAACAAAGAAAACCTTCATTACCGCCAAATATACACTACGGCACTGGGCTTATAGAATGGTAGCGATCACCCTTATTCGAATTTCAGATTGGAACTAAAATTTACTATTCCTTAAAAGAGTGTATTGGAATCTTAAACCCCCTCTCCCTTTGTTTCCAGTTTATACCCAAATTACAAGATGGAACCCGGTAACCGACAATTTCTTCCCTTAGAGTTCGAAGATGTGGGAGTTTTCTTACTGAGGGCGTTAGCTGTACTATACCGGATGTTTGATTCCCGACTTGGCATCTGTGAGCATCTTAAAAATAATTTTTATATAAAGACAATTAATAAAACTATTCTATTTATTTCTATAACTAAAAGAATATATGTTAAAGACTGTAAAAAAAACTATTCACTTTTCTTGGCTGTTTTGGCAATAAACATCTTAACTCATTATTTGTTGTGAATAGAAAAAAGAATTATTAATCATAATTCTTTTTACAAATGGTCAAACGATATATTTCTATTATAGTGAGTGTATCTGATCATTCTTTTGTTTTCCAATAATGGGAAAATCGTTCAATAATTTAAAACATTTTAACGGTATTCTACATACCATATGTTAAAACTACTCTTATCACATCTGGTTTTATATACTTAACCAGGGCAGGATTACTTGGACGGATTTATAGGCAATTCTAAGAGAGGGTCTT
Organism: Diaprepes abbreviatus; assembly: GCA_034092305.1. NCBI lineage: Eukaryota > Metazoa > Arthropoda > Insecta > Coleoptera > Curculionidae > Diaprepes > Diaprepes abbreviatus. The sequence goes on from JASJET010000083.1 coordinate 1,369,978, forward strand.
TTACGTCTTCATAAATTAACTGACTTTATGTATTTTTTTAAGAAAACCTTTAAACGACAAAGATCATAAAAGTTAAGTTCGATAACTGATTTATTCTTCCTTTAGACCTTCGTGGATAGAGATAAAAAAATATAACTACCCTATTCCCACGGCATATCTATTCACAGAGTGATTATTCAATTATTTATTTTAACAAAATATAGTTGACATTGAACAATGAAAATAATTAACATTGGTTCCATTACATTTTACCCTCCCCCTTAGATTGAACATTTTCCCACAAAAGGAAATTAAAAGAATACAAATCTCAACTACGCTGCAATATATCAATTTGTAGATTGATAAAATAAACCTTAACCTAATCTTCTTCACTCTTCTTTCTTCATCCAGAAGTTCCTTGAAACACATCTGCTAAGTGCAGTCTTTTACGATCAAGTTCCACTTTTCCACGAACACGCACTTTTCCACTAGTCTGAAAACATACCGCTTTTCACGATTCACTATCACGTCCTCTTGAGTCTTTAACCAGTCCCTGCATTGTCCCCTTCATGTTCTGGACTCCTCTTGATAACCCGAACGTTGCAGAGAATGCTGCTACCTGATTGCCATGTTGTTCAAAAAGCAAGGCTGCTCGCACGCTTGTTAGATGTTCTGTGTACCCATAATTTTACAATGAAATCCACTATTACTGAATCGTTTCAAGCTTCCTCTGTTATGACTTATGTGAAGTGCGTGAAATCGACCTCTCGATCTTGGAAAATAGTTTCCTTGTATGAGGATCAGTGTGGTTGATCCCCATAAATTTCCTTGCTGTCAATTGGTACTGCTTCCTTGTTAATGAATTCAATGTTGACTCCACTTCTCCATGTCCATTCCAAGCAAACACATCGTTGGAGTTAACCAGTGAAATCGTATGTTCCGTCGTGGAAGGTTCGTCATCTGCTTCTGTCTCTTCCAATGTCCTTTGCGTCATAGGTTGTTGTAATTCCAGCCCAACTGGATCGGTTTGCTGTGTCGCTTTCAAGGAAGATCCTGGACTCTGTCATGGCTTCATAGGAGGGAGAAATTGTTCGTCAAACATCACCTATATAGTTGGATGACCCAATTTCAGCGATACCATTAGCTATCTACGGTAGAAAGTACTGCTTGCTCTAAAACTCTAAGACATTACTAATATTCTCGACAAATATAAACACCTAAAAAAAAACAGTGTGACGTATCTTCTTTAATTAAACATAACCTTTAATAGCATCTATCTTCTTCTAGCTACCTGGTTCTACTGTGTCACTCATCTCTGTACTTTGGAAACATTTCTTGTTGCGACAAACTGCTATTTATAATAACATTTATAATAATATTTGTAATAATATTTGTAATAATATTTGCTAACTGATCACTCAATCCCTAAAATAACTTAACCCATTTATACACGTATTTACTTTTTTTAAGACCCCCGTACGCGAACTTCTTTTACATCCGTACCATGTATCTCTCTAACATCTGTCACTACACCACTTAATTCGACAATTCGCTATGGCTTATGCTTTTCTCGGCTGCTTTTGTATCCTCCTATGTTCCTAGATTGCGTGATACTTAGTGTCCTAACTTGAACTCTTACAGTGTAGTTTTGTTGACTGTAATTTATTGATCCAAAAGTAACCCTTAAACTGTATAATTACCTAAATGAAATCCACACATTTGCGTTTCGAAGTGAGATACTTTTACTATGCATATATATAGTGTGAATTGTCTACTGGAGTCTTTGTTAAGAACTCTTGACAATCGTAGACTTGATGTTAAAAAAAAAACGGTAATTGCCAAATTGGTCTCTATCACAGCCAACTAAAACTGTCCATTTGAATCTAGGTATTTTAAAAGAATTTCCCGGATAAAGCTGTTCTTAGGATGTGCAAATTATCCTTCACAGTCTTTAATCCATCTAAATTTGACATTTTACTCGGCCAAATTCGCTAGTGTTATTGCATGTTGTGAAAAAAAATAATTCATTTAAGTCCTTTTTAACTCTACGCCACTAATTCTAGCAATGACGGAAGATCATATTTCTATAACGGTGGCTGGTCTGGAGTACTGTTTAAAATTTCTACCTGTTTCGAACAGGGACGGACTCCTTCTTTTAATATAAAGATAATTCCAAACATGGACTTTCATTTACATAAAAGTAGATCTTTCCGAATTGAGTTATAGATGAATATGTTGTTTTTTAAAACTGATGTGTGTGATTTTGCAATGGCTGCTTAATGTGGCTTTATATAAATACTTTTATGCCATCCAAATAAACATCACAATGTAAGTCTAATAGATAGTGAATTACACACATCATTAATCACTGCTAGGTAAATGGAGAACTAGCTAGCCTAAAAGACATATGGTTACATTTCTAGTGACCCCAGGGACTGAATATACTATCTATTCTCTATTCCTTGGGTAAAGTTTAACACGCCAATAACCTTTAGTCGTGTCCGGTGTAGAAAATACTTAAGCTTCTCCTATCATCTTATTCTGTCAAGTATACTAAGATTGGAGAACAAAAGTAAAATGTAATTTTACTATGTTGGTAAAATCGATACAGCATCTAAATTTCTTGGTCCGGTCCTGACTTCTTCCTTATTAGGACCACTGCTACACTTCAAAGAGATACAGAGGGTTTAAGTAGTGAACATAACCCGATCCTCTTCATCCCCCACTCCTCGACCTTGACCTTGACCTTGCCCCACCCCTCTTTGGCCCCGCCCACATGGCCTTGTCATTGACCTTGAAAGTGCACGGGTGCTTTGTCCTTGGCCTTGACCTTGTGTTCAAGGTTGTGTGTGTGCGACCTTGACCTTGACCTTGATCGAGACGACCTTGACTTTGTTGGAGTTCATCTTGGGTGTGTGACCTTGAAGATATGTTGCGTGGTTTGGGGTGACCTTGAATGGTTTTATATAAGGTATGGGGCAGTTTCATTCATCAGTTGGCTCTGACTTGTATAGGTAGTACATGTGTTAATATTTGACAAATCATGGCATATGTTTGTGAAAATTGCGGTTCTAAGTTTACTAATAGTTATAATATGAGACGTCATAAAAGAGAATCGTGTGCGGCGAGATTTAATGAAGTGCCTGGAGGAAAACGGCTCCGAATTGAAGAGTATACATCGACGATTCCGGTAATTAATTGCGCTACATGTAATGTAGATGTTCCAATAAATCATATGTCAGCGCATAAACGAACACAACAACATAAAAATAATTCATGTTTGCCGGTATGTCATGGTGTGCAGCTCGTTGAATGTGCCTTCAAAAGGAGAATTGCAACCTATCGGGTTAGCAGTGATATGGAGCATTCCGATTACGTAATGTTCTTTGCAGACATTAAATCCAAGGTGGTGGAACTTGTTAATAATTTATTGCGTGTGCATCATGCTTTAAAAGTTAACACGACAGCTGTTGGCGAGTACATGCTTCCATCACAAGAAATATTCAGTGAAAAATCCTTCAACACTGCTAATCAAATAATTAGTGTAGAAAGTGATTTGGATGCCGTTTACTATTCTTTCACCGAATTAATAAAAACGCAGGCGACAGAGTTCCAGGAGAAAGATTCAAGTATGAAAAAATCAAAACCCGATATATTAAACTGATTTTTATATATTATTTTTCTTGTTATAGGATGGGCTGTTGTGCGAATTTTATACTTGGAAGTTAGTATCAACAAGTATATGCCTATGGGTGGCTCATCATACATCAAGTTGCCGTGTTCTATTGAAAAGAAAGGAGCTGTCGTCAATGTGATTAACCAGGACGAATTTTGCTTTGCGTGGGCTGTAACATCAGCATTGTTTCCTCCAACAGCAGCGCCTTCACAGAAGACATCCTACCCCCATTTTTCTAGAGTGCTAAATTTAACAGGTATGGATTTTCCAGTAAAATTACGTGACATTAAAAAATTTGAAGAAATGAACAACATATCAATTAACGTATACGGTCTGGAATCTAAATATGAAAATAATGAAGTAATACATGAAGTTATTGGTCCACTGAGGTATGCGTCAAAAAAGTTGGATAGACATGTAAATTTATTGTTAAGTACAAAAGACTGTAGTGGTAAAGATGGCGGTGAACATTTTTGTGATACGACTTGTTCAAAGAGTCATTATTGTTGGATTCGGGATTTATCACGTTTAGTTTCAAGTCAAATTAGTTGTCAACAACATAAAATATATTTCTGTGATGGTTGCCTCATTTATTTTAGTACACCGTCAGCTTTAACTTTACATCAAAGCTACGATTGTAACCACATTTTCACGCAAACACCCTCAGTGGATTTAAAAATCGATAAATTTGGAAAGAGCGTGCCGGAAAATATTTTAAAATTCGAGGGTATAGAAAAGCAAATGCGCGTTCCATTCGTGGTTTATGCAGATTTCGAATCTGTTTTAAAACCCGTTGAAACGGTACAACCAAACCCACAAAATTCTTACACTGTAAAAAGTTTTAAACATGAACCATATTCTTTTGCTTATTTAATTAAATGCTCTTTTGACGACTCACTTTCGAAATTTGAGCTATTTTGGGGGAATAATGCAGCTCAAGTCTTTGTGGATCGTATCGAGTGTGATTTAAGGGCTCTATACAACACATATTTAAAAGACATTAAGCCTATGAAACCGTTAACGCCTGAAGAAAAAAGGGAGTTTAATGATGCTAAAATATGTGGTATATGTGAAGGCCCTTTTGAAGAGGGTGAGATGAAAGTACGAGACCACTATCACCTAACTGGTGCAAAAAGATTTGGTGCTGCACATTCCGTTTGTAATTTAAATTATAAATTACCCTCTTTTATCCCTATCATATTTCATAACTTAAGCGGCTACGACAGCCATTTATTTATAAAAGAGTTATGTAAATATGGGGATAAAATTGGTGTTTTGGCTCAAAGTAAGGAAAAGTACATATCATTTACCAAAAGCATTTATGTGCACGATTATTTTGATAGTAAATGTGGAAAAGTCAAGAGGAAATATTTAAAGTTGCGATTTATTGATAGTTTTAGATTTCTGTCAACGTCTTTGGAAAATTTAGGCAGCGGTTTAAACGACGACGATTTTATTGAAACGCGGAAACATTTTTCAAATATCAACCAATTTAATTTGATGGTGTTTTTCCCTATAGCTTTATTGACTCTATAGAAAAAATGGAAAATACATGTCTTCCAAGTAAAGATGAATTTTATGATAATTTACGGGAAGAACATATTAGCGATGAAAGCTATAGAAGAGCAAAAGAAGTGTGGCGCTTGTTTGGGTGTAAAACTTTGGGGGACTATTCGGACGTGTATTTAAAATCAGATGTGTTGCTATTGCGTGATGTTTTTGAGCAATTTCGGAATAATTGTTTAAAATTCGATAAACTTGATCCAGCACATTACTATACCCTTCCAAGTTTATCTTTTGATTGTATGCTGCTTATGACTAAGGTAGAGTTAAAGCTCTTAACTGATATAGACATGATACATTTTTTTAAGAAAGGTATACGCGGCGGCATAAGCCAGTGTACAGAAAGGAAGCACATCGCTAATAATATTCTTTTACCAGACTATGACCCAACAAAACCTTCTTCATTTATAACATACCTTGATGCTACAAATCTATATGGTCATAGTATGTCACAAGCATTACCATATGGTGGTTTTCGATGGTTAAGCAAGCGCGAAATTCTAGATTTAAATATTATGGCTGTTGGTGATGATAGTTAACATGGCTATGTTTTGGAAGTGGATGTGCATTATCCGACTGAGTTGCATGATGCACATTCTGATCTTCTATTTCTAGTAGAAAATATCATACCGCCAACAGAAAACGCCAAATTTCCGAAATTAATTCCTACTGTACAAGATAAAAAAAATACATTGTACACTATAGAACTTTAAAACAAGCCATCGCCAACGGCTTAGTGGTAATGCAAACCCATCGAGTATTACAGTTTAAGCAATCAAAATGGCTAAAATCGTATATTGATTTTAATACCAATTTACGTAACAAGACCACCACAAAATTTGCGAAGGACACTTTTAAATTAAAAAATAACGCGATATTTGGTAAAACTATGGAAAATGTGGAAAATCGAAAGGATATAAAATTAGTAACACATTGGGATAACAGTGTAGGCAGAAATGGAGCTAGAGCACTAATATCCCGCCCCAATTTCAATAGTAGCTCGATATTTACCGAGAACTTTGTTGCTATATATATGAATAAAGTTAAAATATTGTACAATAAACCAATTTATATCGGATTTTCCATATTAGATATATCAAAGACTGTAATATACGATTTTTATTATAATTTTATTAAATTCAAGTTTGGTGATGATGCTTCGCTACTTTACACCGATACTGACTCGCTTATATTAAAAGTGTATACGGAAAACTTTTATCAAACTATATCAGAAAACCCCGAAAAATTTGATACATCAAATTACCCCGAAATTAATAATTTCAACATAATTAAAAGTAATTCTGTAGTCGGTAGAATGAAAGATGAGTTTCCTGGTGATCCAATAATAAGTTTTTATGGTACCGGCGCGAAGGCTTATTATGTAAAGTCCATTAATAATGAATTAAAAAAAGCCAAAGGTATCAAAAAATGTATTATCGAGAAAGACCTTCATCAGGAAGACTATCAAAGAATTGTTGAACGGGGTGGTTTGATATTAAGAAAGATGAAGACATTTAGAAGTGAATTACATAACATTTATACCAACATAATAAATCAAGTAGCATTGTCACATAGCGATGCTAAACGTTATGTAATTCCCATATCCACCAAAACTCTACCTTGGGGGCATGCAGACATAGATTTTTACAAAACAGACCCGGAAGAAAACTTAGCAAATTTAGTCACCGTGTTGGAATCATTTCTTTTCAATTTTCAACATTCTAGAGTTTAGTTCATCACGCAGTTCGTCTTGCCTAAGTTCATATATTGCAATAACAGTATCATCAATGTATCCTCTAAGTTCTTGACCGGTTTCAATTAATTTCTTGCGTACGTGACCTTCAAGTTGGTTTCTGAATATATCTTTAATAACAATTGTTGAGTCATGTAAAGCTTTCTGCGTATCTTGCACACACTGAGCAAGGTTATTATCAACATAATTTCGTGTGTCGCATCGTCTCCTTCAAGAGGTTCTGCTAAATAGCACAATCTTTTGCTTCCCATGTCGTAATCTCCATTAGGTGTAAGTTTAAAACCTATTCCTGAAGGACCTCGCATAAAGTTAAAATCTTTAAATTTTCTTTTGCGACCGAACTTATCAATAGTGTTTACTTCTGACATTGTTATGTGAGACTGATTTGAAACCATTAGATTTCACCCTAATATATGGTTCTATTTCATTAATAAACGGACTCTGTAGAAAAATATGGATTGCAAAACGTATTTTAGGTGATGTTTAATAAATACACATACAGATTCATTTTACTATTGTTTTATTGAAAAAAAAAATTAAAATATAACAAAAGATTGAGTTTACTTTTTATTATTAAAAAATAAAAAAATATAACAAACAAAAAAATTAAAAAATTAAGAAATAAAATACATGTTAATTTCTTCTGTACAGGTAAGCTTCTTCTATGACCCAATTTCTTCTCTGGATGGCACGTTCATTAATGTCCTTGAACTGGTAGTAAACTAGTCCACAAAAGCCGCATTGTACAAAAAGGTCAATGTAGTTGAAGTCGTATGTAAGATCATTTCGCCAGCAGATACCTAGTCTTTTACAATGATGACAAGTTAAATAAAAAGCTTTTGGTATATGACTGTATGTTTTGGCTGCTTCACTAGGTTGTTCATCAGTTGGCAACATGATGTTTGAATATGTTGTACTTTTCAATCGCTGTACTCTATTTATGTATTACTTTTTAAAATAACCTTGACAGGACCAAAAAAAAAATCCTTGAAAATTACAACCTCGAAAACGACCCTGACATTGACGGGTACTTTGACCTTGGCCTTGGCCTCGCATCTGACAAGTTTAGTACTATATTTATATGTTTCTTTAAAATAACCTTGACAGGGACAAAAAAAAATCCATGAAAATTACAACCTTGAAAACGACCCTGGTATTGTCGGTTACGTCGGCCTTGGTCTTGGCCTTGCATCTGACAAGTTTAAATATTATAATTAATGCATCGAACAAAAGGAATAAAGGTAGTGTAGTGGGGGAAATGGGCATAAAAGCAGACTTGCTGGCTCGAGCTCTTCACAGTTCGTCAGAACACCAAACAGTGCAGTAGTAAGATAAAGTTATAGTGTGAGTTGTCATCGAGTGTAAGGTCTCTTTTAGATGCTCTTGACGTGAGCTGCGGTTCGCAACAAGGCATGTTGGAAAACATTAGTGGCTTGGAAGTGTTAAGTCCGGGGGTATTCGAAAATTGGAGTGGCAGGGAGCAAGAAGATGCCGAAGACAGAGCCCTGAATGATGGTCGCGACAAAGAGTTGGTTCAGTCGGCTGCGCAATTCCTCGAATCTTCGACGGAGGAGAAGGAGCCGAAGATCAACGTAATAAGTGATGTGGTTGTGCGAAAAGCATCGCGGCCTAACAGGGAATCTTCTCCGAAAGCTTCTAAATTAAAGAAGCTTTTGACTATGCGGAAGTCGGAAATCGCCGATAAAAAAACCTTTTATTCGGCGATTAAAGGTGTGGGACAAGGAAAGAAGAAGAAGTTTAACTTTAAGCATCCCTCCACCCCTGTTCCATTACCCGACTTCCTGAAAACAGTATCACAAGAGCCGTTGTCGGTAGAAGTGAAAGTGATAGAAGGCCCCGATGGACCAACACCACCAACGCCACCAACACCGGCCAGCGTAGAGCAGGAAGTAGCGTCGGAGGTAAAGTCTTCCCCAGCGCCACTGTCGCCGATATTGAGGTGCCGGAAACCTATGAAGAAGCGGTTTAAGCGGTGTTTTGAAGGCGATGAAGTTTCCGCTGCTTCGTCGTCGTCGTCGTCGTCGTCATCGTCGTCTTCACCAAACGAAACCGCTTCTTCTTCTTTAATATGTTCCGAGACATCGCAACTGGAGTGGGTTGAAGACTTCACCAACTCTCAGAAGAGCAAACTATCAGACATTTATCGAATGAAAAAACACTTAGTGAAAAAAGTGAGTGCGTGTGAGAGTGACATTTTAGAACTGGAAAGACAATTAGAGTTAAAAATGATGGAATGTGTGCGGTATAAAAGACAATTAGAGGACTTTAATAAATTATGTAGTAGGTGTTAAGTAGTTGTAGGTATTAGCTTTTAACTTATAGTATTAAGTTTGTAAATATATATATATATATATATATATATATATATATATATATATATATATATATATATATATATATATATATATATATATATTGTAGTTAATAAAAAAAGTCTTTGATCAGATTTTTATATTTTATAAAGAGAATAAAAATGACTTGAAAATTTATTTTTGTGTGTTATTTCATATAGGCCCTTTCCCACATAATATTAGGTAATAAAAAAGAGTGAATAATCCACTAAAACTACGCAATAGCAATAGTTGTAAATATTTTTTGATAATATTTACAAGTATGCTAAAACATGGTTCGGTTTAAGAAGTTAAGGTTCTGTCGCCAGAACTTCTAATACTTTGCATCTCAATATTGTATGTTTTTATGATAAAAAAAAACATAAAATATTGGTTACTAAGTATTATAACCAACTAAAACTACGATCAAAGTATTTTGTGGCCCTGAAAAGGACAGTGTGGTTGTAAAAACGTGCGACTCTTTATTGTGTTGTGGAGTCGCACGGCCCGTCATCATCAACGGCGGTAGTGGCGGTGCTGTCCTCAGCATATTCGATTATGAACCGCCAAAGTTCATCCCATCTGGGATCGTCCAACTCTCACTCGAGACAATTCTCTGTGGTAGAATCTACCACAGGGCATTGGATAGGTTGCTGTTCACTCGCAGATATGTTGAACTAAAATGATTCTAATAATTATTGGTTGTCGTATATATAGAGACAAATTAATGGTGGGGGGTGAAAACAAATGTCGTATTACGTATTGAGACCAAAAGTTGTTTGTGGTCTCAAATACGAACGAACGATTTTGCTGGGTTCCACCAGCACCTAAACTTTTAATACTTTGTATCTAATATTGTATATTCTATACATACAATATTAGTAACAAAGTACTATGTGCTAAAACTACGATCAAAGTATTTTGTGGTCCTGAAAAGGACCGTTGTTGTGTGCCCTTAAAAAGGGCCAGGGAGAGTGTGGGGCTTATGGTGCCCTATCCTCGCTGGTCGACCACCAGCTTGACGAATCGCAGGGGCCCTGCGGATCGTCGGGTGTCGGTGATGCTGGAATTTCCAGCACCGCATCTTCCGTCGAGTCCGGCTCTGGCTGCGGCGACGGAGTTTCGAGTCTTTGTAAGACCCAATCGCCCGCATCGTTTAATTCCACTAGACCCGGATCGTGGTCATACAGTAGCGGAATCGGCTCATCCAAGTCGTCCCAACGTAGGACGTCAATTTCAAAATCCACCTCTTCGTCGTCGAAGACTTGCAGGTCTCCAACGTTGTCGGCGACGGTGTCATCGCTAAAGATGGATGAGCCTCTGCTGGCGGGTCTTTCTTCCTCCATGTTCATCATATGAGAGTTGATGAATATATGACTGTGTAACTGGCCCAGTCTCATATATATAGAACTACCCCCACCCCACCAACGGATTCTAAATGTTGTGTATTGGTGAGAGCTTATAGAATTATTGATTTTTTCAAAAACTTTAAATAAGGAATTAGATTTGTTTTTTTTTTGTTTTTTTTTGTTTAGACAATAAGACTTATTCTTAATATTTTGTAAAGAATACATTACAAAAAAAAAAATTAATAGAAACCTTGTTTGGACTGTTAAGATTTTCATAGGTTCTCAAGCATATAACTTGGCACTTAAGCTACGAGACAAATCGTCGTTAAACGAATATCTCGCCCCATAAGTGAGGATTACTAAACTACGATCAAAAAATAATGTGGTCCTGAAAAGGACCGTTTTTGTGGCCCTAAAAGGGCCTGGGGGGAGGGTCGGGTGCCTACCGTGGAGTAATACCCAACGATATTAACACCGACCTAGGTGCAGCCCTTGGTCTTCTCATTGGCGGCACCGTCGCCGTCGCTGGTGGTGTCGGTGTTGCGGGTGGTGCCGAAGGTGCTCCCACACTCCTCACATTTGCATAGTTTGCCGGGCACGAAAGGCCTGACAATGCCAATGATCTTCTTTGGTGTATCTTCCATCTTGACGGTCGAATGTGTAATGATGAAATAATTCTAATACCGGCCTCTATATACATTCAAAAAGTTGGAGGGGGTAAGGTGGAGTGCATATATGCATTATATATAAGTTTGAGAATAATATGATTTTATAACTCACCGTATCTCTGTTATGGACACAAACCACCCCCTCCACTTTTCTAGCATATAGTACTAAACTTCCTCTAAATTTTTCTCAAATAAATTTTTTTGATATTTCTAACCATTACTTTGCTACATATTTACAAAAAATGCAAATTATGCATATATTTTAATTATTTTCAGGCAAGGTAAGGAAAATTTTGAAAATGTTTTGACGGAATCGTAATAAGGAAGAGTTGAAGTATATCAAACTATTTTTTCCGATTCGCTAATATAAAAAAAAAATTTTCGTCTCATTTTGGATGGGCTCTGGCGTCGTAACGGTTGACGATAAAAAATTGGAAAAATACATATATTGTGGGAAATTTTCTCTAGAATCCAAAAAAAATTTTCCGAACTTCTGTCACCGCAAATTAAAAAAATCGATATTTCAAAATTGCGAAAAAATGGCGAAGGAGTCGCGCAATCGCTCTGAAACCATCAGAAAACGATTTTCACGCCTCGGATGGGTGGACTGGGGTAGGAGGAGGGTGTGCCGCGTAGCGCGTTAGCGCGGAGTCGGCACACTAAAAAAAAAACCCTATTGACCTCCCCTACAACTTCCACATACTCCCGTTCGGCGCTCTAGCCTCCTAACTACAGAATTTCAATTTTTTCGTCTAAATTTTTTTCATTTTTAAGATTTTTTAATTTTTTTTCACCATTGTATTCTCCTCAAAATTCTAGGTAATTAAAGTGCTTTTATTTTTTTTCTATCTTGAATGGTTCCCGAGCTACAGCGCTTTAAAAATCCAAATTTATAACTTACTATAACCCTTTTCTTCAAATTTCATCTTTCCGAATTTTGAAAAATACTACCATATGTAGAAAAAAATTGTCTTTCTAATTTCCTAATATTATTTTGCTCTAAATCTTCAACTTTAGCGCGCATTCACCATTTTTCAATTTTTTTTTGAAAAAAATTTTTTTTTTACGTTTTTACTATCGGGAAAAATGCCTACTTATAGTACTCGATTTCCTCTATAATTTTTTCCTATAACTTTTTCCCCTATTCCTAACCGTTACTTTCCTACAAATTTTCTAAATCGTTGTTTTCATATTTTGCCTTAAAAATTTTTTCTTGTGTTATTTAAGCTCTTTTTTCCACTTAATAAACCACCATTATCTAAACTCCCGTACTCCTTTCTTAAAGAGCGGGCTTTTCCGTCCGCTTTTTTTTTGTTGGGTTTCAAATAAATATAAAACTACTACTTCACTCATTACAAATTTATTGATTCAAGTACCTTATTTTAACATTATTTTGTGTTACATATAATAGATACATTAAAATATAGATTTATTGGTCACCGAACCGTTTAATACATTATAACTAAAAAATGAGTCGTGAATAACTAATGCGTACACTTTAGTGTCTTTGGGGAATTTATTCTTTCTCGTTTGGAACTCCAATTTCACATCCACTGTCGATGAGTTAATCGCCTCTGGTTGATGACTGCAATTGATAATAAAAACGGGGTTTTTCATATATTCCGCGAACGTTATCATCGAATCGTTTATTTCGCGCCCGTAGTAGCTGCTTTGGAAGTTTTCGTAATTGTAATAGGCTGCTGTGTACAGTTTTTTGGCGAAATCTAAATTCCATCTTTCGTATGGATAAACGGTTGAATTCAGATACAGTCTAATGTCGCATACGTCGGCGTGGGTAAACTGGGTTGCATTTTTTTCTTTCTTGTCGCAATTATTGCTGTCTTGAAACCCGACGATTATATAGCGCGGTCTTTCCAGACTTGTACTCGTTCTCAAGGCCCACACGTCGGAAGATGTTTGCTTTAAAGCTGGTAATTCGTACAGATCCCATTTACGATATGCCATTTGAATACTGGCATTGTTTCTACCTTTATTAATGCGGGAAAGTATTTTCAATTTTTGCTTGTCGTCTGGAATGATGTGACGAATTTTCCATTCGATTTTGTCGATACTAATTTCTGCCTCTACTTCGCCGACGTAGCAATTGGTAAAAGTGCGAGGTATAATCATAATAAGCTCTTGTTTTACGTTGAAAACACCTTTTGCGTAATCTTCGGCGAATCCCATAAGATATTTTAAGGGTAATTTCCCGGAGAATACGTTACTTGCCGTGTCTACGATATCTTGGTTTGCTTCGTCGAGACCCCATCCGCACGTCATGAGAGATCTTTGTTGCAAACTTCCGAATGAAACCATGGTTTTTAATGTCGTCGTAACTCCAGGTTTACGAACCACGGCAACCTGCTCACCTCCCATCTCGTAGCGAATTTCATCGAACAAAAATGCGAGGGCATTATTTGATAAAAAACATCTTTTCGTTGCGTCTATGGGTTTAAATTTTCCTTCGATATATATGTAACTTTCGGCGATATCCAGTATAATATCTTGAAAATTAATGGGAATACGGACTTCATCGGAATTGTTGAATGATGGAGATCCGTATGGTTTATACGTATGCTCTTCTAGACTAATAATGGAATTGTCCAAGATGGGTTCGGAGAAAACTTCTATTTTATCGCTGGTGGTGGAAATCATTTTCGCACTTTAAGACCGATTGATTTTAAAAATTTATAGTCTTCGGCTGATAACTGTTGAGATGTTTGTGATCTAACGTCTGGACGACGACTAACCTTGACGTTAACTCTTCTTTTACTTTTATTATGTTTCGGCGGTTTTCCCATCTTAGTCGACAGCACACACAATTGACGATTGAAGCAAAAACCCATTTCTATGAAAGTTTCTTCAGTTCCAATTTCACGATTATTTTCTCGCCTTGAAAATTGATTAGATCACCGCTATCGTCCAAGATGCGAAGAGTAATGTTGTCGATAAACTGACGTCCTGCCGGCATTAACGGCATATAAATATTATTTTGTGGTTCTTTACTGGTTTTGTAACCGGGCTCCACGTCGATATCGAATTCGAACAAGGTATGACCTTCCACAGAATTCATATATGCTCCGGAAATTATATTACAATCTACGCGTATGATGCGTACTTTCATTATTTCCACCATCTCGGTTGATTCGTGCTTTTTGTCTCTTTTTAACACTGTATGATTAAATCCTAACATTTTACCGATATTCGCCTCTCCCCGGAAATCTATAGTATATTGGGATTTCAGTTCACATTTCAGCGTATTATTATTAGCGACCAAGTAAAAGATTCCATCGTTCTTTTCTTCAGTTGAAATCCTCAAAGCCTCCGACATAGCTTTACCTTATCTCATCTATTTCATAGGCCCCAGGTGGAATCTGCAATTGTATCGGCTCGGTGGTGTAACCCTCCTTCATGTAGGCAAACTTATTGTTGCTTTCGTCCACATTAAAAATTGAATTGTATGTGTAAAGTCCTAGCAATGCCAGACCATATTTGTTTTCTCTATTTAATTCGACTGGTGGATAAAAATCGGCGCTTAAGACGCTCGAGTGTCCTGTTAGTGTGAACGTATAAGACATGACTAACCATTAAAACATCACACATCTCGGTTTTATTCTTAGCGGCAACATTTAAAAAGATTTATCTTCACACCTTTTCTCACTGCATTAGATAGTGATGTTTTTATGTTATTTTCTGCTTTTATGCGCACATCGCTGATTTTGCAATAACAACAAAATATTTTTCTAGCCGTAAGATCCTCATCAGCCGTAACCTCGTTTAAATTGCTGCTGCTGAAATAATGTTTGCAACCGCACTGATATTTTAATATATCGATATCGCTTTTGAGGTGCTCTGGCAACTTTTCCCAAACGAATGGAATTTCATTTGGGGATAATGCAATCATTACTTCCTTGGGCATGTTTTCTAACTGTTTCACGGTCATTTTCCTTAATCCACCGGCTAGATGAAATGCTTTCAGTGATTGCAACATTTTAGTATAGTTGGTGACGATGATGATGACATCTTTTACGCTGATGATTCGACAAGAAACTTTAAGCACAAATGTCCACACCAGACTGTTCCAAAATCCTGCTGACGATCGTATGTATAGTAAATAATTTTTGATGGTTCCGATCCCGTTTGTAGATATCGTACCAATTCGATCGGTGGGGGTAAATCGCCGAAGCTATCATAATATGTTACTTTAGAATTATTTTTTCTATAAGCTACCCAATGAGTCCCTGCACCACGCGTACTACCCAAATTCACTATTGCTGCTTCGTAACGTCGAGGACCTTGTCTAGGTAATGAATCCCTCATATAAACGCCTCGAAAGTGTTCTATTCTTTTCTTTTTGGCATATTTTTCTATATCGATGTTAGATAGTGGTCTTCGAGGTAGGGATTCAATTAGTTTTTTGATCTACGATTTAAAAATAATCCCATACCTTTACGATATGGCTTTAGAAACAAACCATTTCCTTTCGATTTTAAATACAGGCCGGCACCGGTTTTATCTTCTCTGCTTTTTTTTACAGCTTTTATGGCGCGCACAATTCCCGCTGCCTCACCGGCTAATGAACCCAAAGCTGATAACCCGGCAAAAATTGGTATTAATGGTAATATTCCACCAGTTTTAGGAATCGGTATTATTCTCGGTGTACGAACCTTCCTTTTGCCACCTGCCGCTTTTACCGATCTACATGCTGCCGACAGAGCTATTTTAGATACATTCATGACATTTTTTTCCAACACATTTTTACTTCCGGCTTTTAATAATTCCTTTCGAACTGCTTGTCGAATAGCTGTTCCGAAACTGACTTTCCGAACATGTCGATTTTTATTAACACCTTTCCTTTTTGTATGACGTATGCCTTTACTAGATGTCTTTTTTGTCGATAATGATGATGGTACACCCATACCAAAACGTTGTTTTCCTTTCATAATGTTTGTAACTAACCAAGCTGCTGTTTTTTCACCTAAACTGGAATCTTTCGATTTTACTCTATTCCAAGCACTTTGTTCGAGCTCGTAATCCGCTCGATGTCTCGCACTTATGTTGTCTTTATTATGTAAATAGGCTAGATCGTGTTTTTTGCATGAGGTATCCAAAGG
The DNA here is from genome assembly GCA_034092305.1 of Diaprepes abbreviatus. Lineage (NCBI taxonomy): Eukaryota > Metazoa > Arthropoda > Insecta > Coleoptera > Curculionidae > Diaprepes > Diaprepes abbreviatus. The sequence goes on from JASJET010000083.1 coordinate 1,386,431, forward strand.
ATTAATGCCTGGATCACCTCTTGTTACACGTTTTATTACTTTTGTTCCGGGTCCGCAATATTGATAACCAGGAATGTGTACCTCGAATGGTAATTTATTTATTAACGAATTCACAATACCGTGTCCAGTTTTATTGGAAACGTGAGACCGACCACTTCGTTTGACGCTCGGCATCTGAATGACAGTTTTTGTGAAAAATTGCCTATAAAATATCAAATTTTCCTAAGATGCGCGTTATCGATCTTAAACAAAAACTTCCTATTGACAATCTCGATGAAAAAGTCGGACTTGGATTTGAAAAAAGATAATGAAGAGACACGGTCCTCTACTTCCTTCCTCTATTCGCGGCCTGTTAATTGGTCCATCCAATTGTGGAAAAACTAATGTCATGATTTCGCTGCTTACACACCCCCTTGGGCTACGTTTCCAAAATGTCTATATTTACTTGAAATCTCTGTATCAACCGAAATATGAGTATTTAAGGAAAATTTTAGCACCCATCAAAGGTTTAGGCTACTATGCCTTTATTGATTCCAGTAATATTGTGGAACCGTCCGATGCAAAACCAAACTCTATATTTATCTTTGATGATGTTATATGTGAAAAACAAGATGGTATAAGATCGTACTTTAGCCTGGGACGTCATAAAAATATCGACTCCTTTTACCTAACGCAAACATATTCGCGAGTGCCTAAACAGCTTGTGCGAGACAATGCCAATTTTATTATTATGTTTAAACAAGATGAGTTGAATATGAAACACATATTTTCCGACCACGTTTCACCGGATCTAACTTTTACTCAATTTCAAAAAATGTGCTCAAAATGTTGGGATAATAAGTATGGATTTTTAGTAATTGATAAAGACAGTGATGTGAAATCGGGAAGATACTGCAAAGGATTTGATAGCTATATATTACTGTAATAATAAGAGAAAACACTCATTTGATTGTTGAAACGTCCTTTGTTAACATCATGAATAACGCGATCGACTTAAAACGTAAACTAGTGGAAGCTACCAATGCCGTCAGAAAAAAATTTAAACAAATTAAAGCGGCTAAAGAATTTCATGTTGTGGAATTGGAAAAGTTTTATGAACCCATTTCTAAGCCGTTGACAACTATATCTGATGTGGTTAAGCAACGTCAGCAGCAGCAGCAACAACAACAACAACAAAAACAGCAGCAACAACATTATCCAGCTACAAAGTCACATAGTCCCAGTACATCAGTGCAGTCGACTCAAATATCAGGTTTTCCCCAACCTACACATTCCTTTCAAACCTCCACACCTATTCAGCAGCAGCAGCAGCAGCAGCATCGCATTTCAAAAGAAGATATTAGCCAATCGGTGTTTGATACACCCTCGATATCAACTAATACATCTCTCGCATCCGCTGACACCACAACTTCCGATACTTTAAACGCACACCTGAAAGGATTACGTTCGAAACCATCTCTATACGATACTGTATATGGTGTACGTTTTGGTTCAAAAACAGATTATAACAAAAATTTTATTGGTAATTTAGAGGTGCGTTTTCGGAATGGAAATATTGTCTTATACAGAAAAGGGAAAAATATTGCAGAATATGGTGGATCACCGGCACTTTATGATTTGTTATTTCTTAAAACACCCCCAAGTGTAGGCAAGGAACAACAATTAAGTGATAATGTACTTTCAACGTACAAGGAAATTTTGGAATCAACGAGTGCTGTCTACAACAATTTAAAAAAAAGTGATGATTTACGGGAGACCAGATGGAACAAATATTTACGAATTATTAAACCTCTGATAATGGGCACAAAATTAAGTGGTACTATTACAAGAAAAAATCTCTCTGAAAAACTACAGTTACCCACAAAAAAGAAATTATCTTCGAAAAAATTTCAATATGTCTATTGGAACAAAGCTAAAGAGTTGGTGGATCGTTTACGTTTGTTGTGGAGTTCCAAAATGGCCGGTCACACTGGACACGAAAATGAAATTATGTCAATCATAGAGGAATTACGAGAAGAAAATATAATATATTAAGCTCAATATTTAATGATATTATTCAGTTCTTCCTTCGATCTGAAACCTTTAATATTACTAATAATATGGAGCCCAGTCTAGAAAAAATCAAGATTGTTAATGAACTACATAGAACGGCTAAAAAAAATTTTGTAAGACGGCGCACGATAATAAAAGGTTACAGAGATTTGTGGCAAATTGATTTGGCTGAAATGCAACAGTATGCTGATGACAACGATGGTTATCGTTATATTTTGGTCTGTATAAATTGTTACTCTAAATTTGTCTATACCAAAGCCATAAAAAACAAGACTGGTATAGAAGTTACTAATGCGATGAAAAGCATCATTGAAGAGGCATCATATACACCAACAAATCTGCAAAGTGTTCAAGGAAAAGAGTTCTATAATACAAACTTTCAAGCCCTGATGAAAAAATATAATATAAATCATTATTCCACTTACAGCACAAAGAAAGCTGCAATTGTTGAGCGAGTCATAAGGACTTTAAAAAATAATTTATAGAAACAATTGTCGGCAAGAGGATCTTACAAATGGATACATATATTATCGGCAGTAACAAAAACCTATAACCATTCGAAACATCGCACCATTGGAATGAAGCCTGCAGACGTGCAAGAAAAAACACAAATTAAAGCATACGATTATTTAAAAATTGTCCCTAAAAAATTTAAGTTTTCCATGGGTGACATTGTGCGTATTAGCAAGTACAAAAGCTTATTCGAGAAAGGATATACGCCCTCTTGGACAACCGAATTGTTTAAAGTTGTAAAAGTTAACGTTACAAATCCACCTACTTACTTGTTGGAATCGTTAGAAGGTCAGCCTATAAGAGGGTGTTTTTACGAATCAGAACTACAAAAAACAAGCAGTTCTGGCGTTTATCTAGTAGAAAAGGTCCTTAGACAACGCACGAAAAATCACACCGATCAATTATTTGTCAAATGGCTAGGATTTCCCAACCACTTCAACTCTAGGATAGATAAAGCTAATATTGTTTAAATAACATATTGTATGACTATATTTTTAATTTAAAATGTAAAATAAATAAACAATATATTGTAAAATAAAGTTTTTTATTTCAATCTTCATCATTAAAAACAATGACAATAAAACATCATACACATAAATAACATTTCAATATTCTTGGAGGGAAGGTCCAATTCATCGACGACTACGACGTTATCTTCAAGGCTATGCCACTCGGAGTGCGTTCTCCTATTCTTTAACCTGCTTTCCCTTTTTTAGATTTTTTTTGAAGTCGAGCCGTACGACAGTGCGCTTAATGAGTCATTTAAAAGCTAGAGTATTTTCTGAATAACTTCAATTTTTGTTTTAAGCTCACTATTATTTTGGTATATCATGGGGAGGACATCCTTGTTAAATATGTCACATATTACAACTGCAAAATTGTAAAACTTTCTATTAACAAAGTGTTTTGTCACAGCATCGTCATCATCTTTAGGTTCGCCTAAGTTGGTTATGATTTTTCCACCCATATCATACTGCCCATCCGCTGTAAGTTTAAAACCAATCCCTTGTGGCCCAGATAATATATGGTATTTTTCATTACATTTCTGACGACCAAATTTATCAATTGTGTTGTTTCCTCGACTCATTTTCAATCTTTACTAAACTATTTTATTTTTATTTGCCCTACTTATATTAAATATTTCAGCTGAGAAAAAGAAACACTGACTATGATCTACTGGGTTGGTATGTTTATAAAAGAAATAAAACAAAACTGTAATTGTAACAGATATTTATTTACAGTTATTTAATTGCACAAATACAAAAATTATAAAAATTAATTTTCCATGTCTTCATTTTCGTTGCTCAAAATTCTATCCCATCCGACACTATTTCGATCGTCAACGTCTTGGGCTGTTGCTGTTGCAGAAACCAATTCATATTTTGCAGCAAGCTCACCTGGTAAATGTGGAATATTGACGAGGTATTCTTTTAATTCTTCTTCAACCATTTCAGCACAAAATGTATCCATGTCTATGGAACCATATAAAAATTTGTCGCACAAGTGTGCCCCAGCCATAAAATTGATTGCATCCCTGATCTCTTTCTTATATTGATCTTTGGTTGCATCAATATGCGACCAATCATTTACGCTATCTAACATATCGTGAGCCATATTTCTTAATTCTCTCCCCAACCAAAATATGTATCTATCTACACATTCGTTGGCGGTCGTCGTCGTCGCATCAGCATACATCTTTAACAGAAATAATGAACACGCGTAAGTATTCTGACATGTGCAACTATATTTTAAATTTAATTACATCCTTTTTTTTCAAACAATTTACATACAATTTACTCCAATGAGCCAAAACGTAATAATGTTCGGATATTGTTTCCAAAAACTCTAGTGCCCTGCCCCAAATAAGTTAGAGTGTATTTATCTTTAGTTTTACTCATAATATCTACAATATCGTCAGATAGTGTTTCGGCCACACGTTTTGGCAAAAAAGTCTCAAATGTGCTATTATCACCGTCATCGTGTAAAGCCACTAAAAGAGTTTTACCAAATCGTGTAGTCATTGAAACCATCTTTACAATTTTATACACTTTGCCCACAATCATTTCGGTAACCTTTTTTCTCTTTAAAACCTCGAAATCTTTGCTGAACATTTAATTAATTTCATCCAGAGTTTCTCTTGCAATACTCATTATTGAAAAAATGGTATATAAATCCAAAAATTACCGTGAATATAAAAGCACTTTCAGAAAACTACACGAACACAATATTTGATGTTTATGCCACTGATAGCTGCGACTGTTTGAAGTCACTTCTTTTCCCACTAACCTTTATAACGAGTTTTCAAGGTCGAATTGTAACAATGGTGGGGGTAGCTTAACGGTAGAAATAGTGGGAGGAGTATTCAAGGTCAAATGACGTCACACATTTAAATTGGTATAAGGATAACTTCAAGGACGAAATATAATGAAACAAATAACTACATTTTATGTACTTTATTGATTGATTTTTTTCTGCCATTCTTCTATACGTGTAACATTATCACCTAAACCTAATTTTCTTAATTTGTTCAATAATAATTGTTTGTTTTTATTTCTTAGAAAATTCTTACAAACTATACTCGCTAAAATACACACTTCGGCATGGTCCATATACTTAAAAAATACACTAAAATCCTGAGCCTCCGAATCTTGCATTTCAAATGCGTAAAATTCCGAACAGGCTGCAGAAATTAGAAATTCTTCGTACATTTCTCGCACTAAACTTTCCATATTAACTACTACTACGTTAAACTTAAGTCCTACACTCTAATTTCATCTAACACAACCGGATCTGCAATGAACCTAATCAATTTTTCCAAGCAGTCACTAAACCCCAACTTTTTTATTTCACGAACAAAGTCTTGTAAATTTATTGTTTTGCTACAATATTTACGACATGCATTCGCAGCCTTTTCATATTCATAAGCCAAATCACAATAGCGCGACGCCCATTCTGCTCGACTTTTCATTGCATCATTGAAATAATTACTAGCCGTTTCAGTGAACTCATCACCCAATTTTTTTACTGTCTCTTGCAAAGCACTATTCATATTATTCACTCATTTTTTACATTCACGACACTTTTTTATTGCTGGTGGTGGCCCATCTATATAATGACGATATATTTGTTCATAGTGAATGTAACAGGGTAAACTTAACTGTAGTTCCTTGTCACACCGATATGGCTCTGGCAGCTTATCCCAAATTTGCCGTAAACTCAGCGTATCAACGCAAGTTTTTAAATATTCGAGAGGAAAAAATGCTAGATCCTTCTCTTCAAAATCACACAAACCGACTTGCTCTATAATTTTTTCTTTAGATAGTTCCGTATCTGCCATTTCACACTGAATGAATGCAAATAGACTCACACAATTTTATAGAACAATTTGCAAGGTCAAAATCATTTCAAGATCATCCCACACTATTACAATGCACAAATAACTACTTCAAGGTCACACACCCAAGGTGGCCTCCAACAAAGTCAAAGTCGTATCGATCAAGGTCAAGGTCACACACACACAACCTCGAACACAAGGTCAAGGCCAAAGCACACGTGCACTTTCAAGGTCAATGACAAGGACATGTGGGCGGGGCCAAAGAGGGGTGGGGCAAGGTCAAGGTCAAGGTCGAGGAGTGGGGGGATGAAGAGGATCGGGTTATGTTCACTACTGGTTTATTAATCTATTTCGTCTATTTAATTCTTAAATTTTTTTTTTTACGAAACTCACACGAATTTCGATAAGGCGCTCCTTCGTCCGTAGTTTCTAATGGTTTATCTTCCACCTCGAAGATGTGGCCATAACTCTCTGAAACTATAACATCATACTACTTCCGCTTATCTTCCTCCTTGAAGATATCCTGTAACTCTCTAAAAACGTAACATTTTACACCTCTCGGCATCTTCTTCGTGAAGATGTCCCGTAATTCTCTAAAAACGTAACATTTTACACCTCTCGGTATCTTCTTCGTGAAGATGTCCCGCAATTCCCCAAGAATTGTAACATTCCACTATTGCGGCATCTTGCAAACGGTAATATACATTCTCATAATGTACTCTATGCTAGCAAGACATAGACTCACTCAAAAACAAAAACAGCCTTAGTGAGAGACCGCTGTAAACTCCACCCTACCTAGATTAACTACATCTACCAAATTTTAAATGCAAGTGGAATTATTAATGGACTGGGTATTGGAAAACAATAAGAATGAGGAGAACACTATACTTTAAATTGTTTGATTGTGAATAAATGATATTAAATTATTGATAGTCGTACAAATGTCGACCATTATATGATTTAATGGCTTATAATTATAGTGTCCACGCGTCCGCGAACGCCATAATCACAGCCCTGTAATGAGTGGAATTTCCAAGTATTCAAACAGTCCTTCAAGAGTCGGTTGCCTCGAGTTACTACCGCTCTTTCTACTCTGATGGCCGGTCAGGAGTATTAGACTGCTGAATTATTTTACTATTGTTAAACCAAGGGTTGTCCTCAAACTTTTCCAAACTATTGAATATCAGGTTAATCTCTAGATAACTTCAGAGTTTTTTTTCTAAACTCTGAACGTTTCCCTAGAAATATGTCACGGATGGTAGACCTGGGAACTAGACTTGTATGCTCCACTCATACGTGGTACCACTTTTAACTAGTATTAAAAAAACTCCACGATTATGCCTTGTCTCCCTTAGACCATCTCGCTAGCACCAGCATTTCTGCCCGTCGTGCTAAAACTACAACAAATTGCAAAACTCAGAGGCGTCTAGTTCACCAGCATTACTGCCTTGAACGACAGTATGGTAAGGTCGTACTAGATAGCCATTCAGCAAGATCAAGCTATATCTCCGCAACTCCGATTTCTTTAGACTGAAAATAATTAAAGGCTTGTATTTTTCCAAAAACTCCATTCTAAATTTGGAAAATTTAAGTTGTTATTATAGGCAATAAATAAGTGATTTATATTCTTTCTAGACGGAAACTTTCCCGCTGTAAATCAAACTTCAGTTTTGCCAAAATTAATTATTCTTTCGGAAATCGTTCGTAGTGTTAAAACTAAAAAAAAATGCTACGGTTAAGCATTTTCTTTACCAAATAAATTAATGACTCAGTTGTGATGCAATTTGCTAGAAAACTTGCCGATTCGCCAAGTTTAATCTTAAGCAAGATAATCCAACTACTCTCCCTTGAAGGCGAGTACTATCTTAGGTTTTCTACAAATGATTGGGAATGAGTCTATTTAGGAGGTTTCTTTGATATTGTCTTGCCTTTTAAAGAACATTGTTTAAAGAAATGCCCTTTCTTTTTGCAGTTAAAACAAGTAAGTGGCGATGGACAGTTATTCGCCATATGCCCTACTTGTTGACAGTTAAAACATCTTCTTTCTGAGATGTTTGCTAATTTCTTATGATTTTGATCGTTATTTCTGAGCATTGCTTCTCTACGGTGTTTATGAGAAGATGCATTTTCCTGACCTTTCTTTGTTGTCTCTCCATTTCTTTTCAATCTACCGTTATCTTCGATGGATTGTTGATTATTTGGCAAAAACTGCTTAGGTATAACACCTAAAGTTCCATCTACATATCGCACAGATGATGAGTACCGTTCCTGATATAAATTACTAAGTAGCTGCCTGGAAATCGTTGTTTCGTATTTCTCTGCTACTTCTAGGACTTCATCTAAAGTATAAAAGTCGTCATTCTCAATTATTTTATTGGCCAGACGAATGTCAATGCCCTGTATAAACTGTTCTACTAAAACTTTGTTCCTGTACGTCACCTGAGCTATATTAGCATTTTCTTCAGGAAACGCCACTAACGAAAGTTTTCATAATCGTTGGGCGTAAGCACCCAAAGCTTCGTCTGGTTTTTTGACGCAACGTACTAGTTCTTTCCTCCCTTCTAATTGAGATACGTGGATACCAAACACTCGTCTTATCCAAATAATCATTTCATCAACTGTTTTGGGCCTATCCGTCCGTCTAAGAGCATAGAACTCGTCTTTTGCTATGTCTTTCAATTTCTTAATGAAAAATTTTAGGGTATCGGCTTCCGTCCAACTTTGTTGACTGGAAGTCGAAATCACGGCTTCTATAAAAGCCTCATAATCCTTTCCTCCAGTGTAAGGATCAATATTATCCAAATCATTTATTTCGGTTAATAACTGTTTTATCGTCTTTAGATCGTCTAAGTAGAAAGATCTAGGCTCTCGTAACCTAGTCTCCGACTCAGAGTCACCCACCACTGGTTGTTGTTTTCTAGATTGCTTCATTGTTACTAACTCTTTCTCAATTTTTGCCTGTATTTCTACAATCTGTCTTCGCAGTGCTTCTACATTTCTATACTCTGACTGACCCTCATGGCCGCCAGTTACAGCCTTATTGCATTTGTCGTGTTCCGACATATTCAATAAGTTGCCTTTTCTATGTTGTTATATATTCACGAACTGATTCCCCGGATATAGCTTCGTCTAACCGCTGTTACGTTCTTTACTCCGCTATATGCCTGGATATAGCCATATTCCAACTCCGTTACGTACTTACACCGCTATATCACCACCAGATATTTTCGATATCTAGATATAGCACACAAAAAATATTCTGCTATAAACAGATAAAAGTTACCTATAACAGGTACCCAATTATACGTAACTAATAAAATATAGATTTATGACGCCCTGTTAAATTCTCAAATAACACTTGAAAAATACTCAAAACAACTGTATAGATTATACATTTTCGTTCGATTTTCTCTTAGTCAGCTACACCCACACTGCACCTGTAAAGAAGAAAAATACACACTACGACCTGTAACTCTCTTGTCGTTCCTGAAAGAAAAATAAATAAAACTAATCGCCAGTCTCGGAGTCAGGAAACAAACTGAAAATCCGCGTCAATAAATCTCATTGTCCTCCTAAAATCGTTCCTAAAACTGCTAAAATAATAAAAAAAAACAATCAAGTTATAAAAAAACTTTGCTAAATACAAATGCTGCCACCTTTTATGATAATAGAATGATCTTTAAAAATGCCTGAAAAGAAAAAATTTTAACATAATACTTCATATATCAAACGCTGAAAATAAAATATTATTTATAAATCGCTATTATAAATCAATTTGCATAAATTCATAGTTAAACAGGAATAAGTTTAAACCTTTTATCATATGTTTGTAAAATAAAACAAAAATCCAACTTCGTAACAATCCTATATATATGTAAACTACTAGTCAGAACAATTTTCTTCCATCTCTTTCTAAATTTTAACCCGTTAGGATAATTAACAATTACCCTTTAAGACAAACATTTCTTGAAATACAGGAGTTTATCTAAGACTCCTCGCTCAAATAAACAATATATAAACAACAATTTCTAAATTCACTTGCACTTCACAGTACCGATTGTAAATCTTAACATTACACAAGGTAAAAACAAATTTGGAAGAAATAAATTGTTGTAACTACAATAGTTATATTAACGTGGTTTCTACACTGACCACGGAGATACCATCTGAAATGTCGTTAGTCTCCAAAACTACTTAAAACTTGACACTTGTTGTAGTTATTAATTCCCAGAATCAATAAAACCGGATCAAAACTACTTTTTAACCCTTTTATAACTTTAAAATAAATTGATTTTTTATCTATAAAGTTACTAGGTATTTCTTGTATTCTCAATAAAAATAAATAAATAAAAATAATTACTCCTCAAAATAATCACCAAAATAAATGTATTTTATTACTAATAATCTAGCTTTCGCCCGGATATTTTTAAACAAAATACGCAACATTTATACTTCGATAAAATAATAATAATAATTTCCCAACAAGTGACAAAAGTAATTAGTATGCGTGCAACTGATGTCCTGAATCTGTTGTGGTTTTGTGTCTTTATCTAACCTGAAAACCCTAAATTTTCTAGCAACTTTCTAACCAAGATTTTAAATATTCTTACTTGAAACATTAACCTTTTTAATTAAACTGAAATAAAGAAAAGAGAATCCAAATAATGAAATTTTCAAAGATATAAATTCACTAGTCATGAACGTTTCAAAACAAACAAAAATTTAAAAAAAAAATATGTAAATTTTCAAATCAAAATTACTGATTGTTAAAAAAAAATAGCTACTACGCGTTGGTTCTTTTTGTTAAAATATTAATCTTGCAACTACGCCAATTTTATTTATCAAAACTTTTAAAGCAAAAATTAATTTTTATTAACATCCCTTAAGCTGGCCACCAAATTTTATATGACAGAATTTGATTATAGACTCTTGCCGATGACATATTGAGGTAGCGTTAATTATCTTATCTATAATCATTTTTGTCCCATATTAATTAGTAACTATTTTAATAACGTACAATTAAAATTTCACAGTAATAAAGACACTCTGGAAGTCTGGTCGTTCAACTTCTCTCTTGCAGCTTTAGTACCAAACACTACGGTTATTAAAGCTTACCACAACCATGACTCAGATCTTCAGGACTCAGGAAAGGCTGCTAATTAGTTGGTCAGTAGACATCTCTTGCTTTGTAGATCTCGCAGCAGCGCGCCCGCAAGTTAATTCGCGTGAAGGTTTTAATTAAATTGAATGAAACAAGTTTCTCAAAACACTTAGTCTATTAATAAAATAAATAGAATAAAACGAACTATTTACAATGAGAAACTTAAAACTAATAACAATTACGAAAACTAACATAATTGCTCTTCTCGGCCGTTATTTTAACCAAAAACGTAAAACCCAATTTTGAAAAAACAGGTATAAATAGCTTAATAAAATATTAAACAAAAAAAAAGAAATAAAACACGAAAAACAGCTATTTATATTACTTAATCGAACCATATGAAAATGGCGAAATGCCCCACTAAAATAACACATGATACTCCCTTAACTTCCCGAATTAAATCAAAAACAAATCAAACAAAGAAAACCTTCATTCCCGCCAAATATACACTACGGCACTGGGCTTATAGAATGGTACCGATCACCCTTATTCGAATTTCAGATTGGAATTAAAATTTACTATTCCTTAAAAGAGTATATTGGAATCTTAAACCCCCTCTCCCTTTGTTTCCATTTTATACCCAAATTACAAGATGGAACCCGGTAACCGACAATTTCTTCCCTTAGAGTTCGAAGATGTGGGAGTTTTCTTACTGAGGGCGTTAGCTGTACTATACCGGATGTTTGATTCCCGACTTGGCATCTGTGAGCATCTTAAAAATAATTTTTATATAAAGACAATTAATAAAACTATTCTATTTCTTTCTATAATTAAAAGAATATATGTTAAAGGCTGTAAAAAAACTATTCACTTTTCTTGGCTGTTTTGGCAATAAACATCTTAACTCATTATTTCTTGTGAATAGAAAAAACAATTATTAATCATAATTCTTTTTACAAATGGTCAAACGATATATTTCTATTATAGTGAGTGTATTTGATCATTCTTTTGTTTCCCAATAATGGGAAAATCGTTCAATAATTTAAAACATTTTAACGGTATTCCACATACCATATGTTAAAACTACCCTTATCACATCTTGTTTTATATACTTAACCAGGGCAGGATTACTTGGACGGATTTATAGGCAATTCTAAGAGAGGGTCTTTTACGTCTTCATAAATTAACTGACTTTATGTATTTTTTTAAGAAAACCTTTAAACGACAAAGATCATAAAAGTTAAGTTCGATAACTGATTTATTCTTCCTTTAGACCTTCGTGGATAGTGATAAAAAAATATAACTACCCTATTCCCACGGCATATCTATTCACAGAATTATTATTTAATTATTTATTTTAACAAAATATAGTTGACATTGAACAATGAAAATAATTAACATTTGTTCCATTACAAAGGTCCTTAGATAACGCCAGAAAAATCACACCTATCAATTGTTTGTAAAATGGCTAGGAATTCCCAATCACGTCAACTCTTGGATAGATAAATCTAATATTGTTTATATAAGATATTGTATAACTATAATTTTAATTTAAAATAATGTAAAATAAATAAACAATATATAGTAATACAAAGTTTTTTTTTATTTCAATCTTCATCATCAATAACAATGGCAATAAAACCTCATACACATAAATGACATTTCAATATTCTTGGAGGGAAGATCCAATTCACCGACGACTACGACGTTATCTTCAAGGCTATGTCACTCGGAGTGCGTTCTCCTATTTTTTAACCTGCTTTCCCTTTTTTTTGTTTTTTTTTTTAAGTCGAGCCGTACGACAGTGCGCTTAATGAGTCATTTAAAGGCTGATGATAGAGTATTTTCTGAATATCTTCAATTTTTGTTTTAAGCTCACCATTATTTTTGTATATCATGGGGAGAACATCCTTGTTAAATATGTCACATACTACAACTGCAAAATTGTAAAACCTTCTATTAATAAAGTGTTTTGTCACAGCATCGTCATCATCTTTAGGTTCGCCTAAGTTAGTTATGATTTTTCCACCAATATCATAATGCCCATCCGCTGCAAGTTTAAAAACAATCCCTTGTGGCCTCGATAATATATGATATTTTTCATTGCATTTCTGACGACCAAATTTATCAATTGTGTTGTTTCCTCAACTCATTTTTAATCTTAACTAAACTATTTTATTTTTATTTGCCCTACTTATACTAAATATTTCAGCTGAGAAAAAGAAACACTGACTATGATCTACTGGGTTGGTATGTTTATAAAAGAAATAAAACAAAACTGTGATTGTAACAGATATTTATTTACAGTTATTTAATTGCACAAATACCAAAATTATAAAAAATTAATTTTCCATGTCTTCATTTTTGTTGCTCAAAATTCTATCCCATCCGACACTATTTCGATCGTCAACATCTTGGGCTGTTGCTGTTGCAGGAACTAATTCATATTTTGCAGCAAGCTCACCAGGTAAATGTGGTATATTGACGAGGTATTCTTTTAATTATTCTTCAACCATTTCAGCACAAAATGTATCCATGTCTATGGAACCATATAAAAATTTGTCGCACAAGTGTGCCCCAGCCATAAAATTGATTGCATCCTTGATCTCGTTCGTGTATTGATCTTTAGTTGCCTCAATATGCGGCCAATCATTTGCGCTATCTAACATATCGTGAGCCATATTTCTTAATTCTCTTCCCAAACAAAATATTTACCTATCTACACATTCGTTGACGGCCGTCGTCGCATCAGCACACATCGTTAATAGAAATAATGAACACGCGTAAGTATTCTGACATGTTCAACTATATTTTAAATTTAATTACATCCTTTTTTTCAAACAATTTACATACAATTTACTCCAATGAGCCAAAACGTAATAATGTTCGAGTATTGTTTCCAAAAATTCTAGTGCCCTGCCCCAAGTAAGTTAGAGTGTATTTCCGTTTAGTTTTACTCATAATAGCTACACTATCGTCAGACAGTGTTTCGGCCACACTCGAATGTGCTATTATCACCGTCATCGTGTAAAGCCACTAGAAGAGTTTTACCAAATCGTGTAGTCATTGAAACCATCTTTACAATTTTATACACTTTGCCCACAATCATTTCGGTAACCTTTTTTCTCTTTAAAACCTCGAAATCTTTGCTGAACATTTAATTAATTTCATCCAGAGTTTCTCTTGCAATACTCATTATTGAAAAAATGGTATATAAATCCAAAAATTACCGTGAATATAAAAGCACTTTCAGAACACTACACGAACACAATATTTGATGTTTATACCACTGATATCTGCGACTGTTTGAAGTCACTTCTTTTTCCACTTACCTTTATAGCGAGTTTTCAAAATCGAATTGTAACAATGATGGGGTATCTTAAGGGTGGAAATAGTGGGAGGAGTCTTCAAGGTCAAGTGACACACTTTTAAATTGGTTTAAGGATAACTTCAAGGTCAAAATATAATTAAACAAATAACTACATTTTATGTACTTTATTGATTGACATTTTTCTGTCGTTCTTCTATACATGTTAAATCTAAATTTTTTAATTTGTTCAATAATATTTGTTCGCTTTTATTTATTAAAAAATTCTTACAAACTATACTCGTTAAAATACAACTTCAGCATGGTCCATATACACTAAATCCTGAGCCTCCGAATCTTGCATTTCATATGTGTAAAATTCCGAACAGCCTGCAGTTCAGTTTTTCCAAACAGTCACTAAACCCCCACTTTTTTATTTCACAAAGTCTAGTAAATTTAATGTTTTGCTGCAATATTTACGACATGCATTCGCAGCCTTTTCTTATTCAAAAGCCAAATCACAATAGCACGACGCCCATTCTGCTCAACTTTTCATTGCATCATTGAACTAAGAACTTGCCGTTTCAGTGAACTCATCGCCCAATTTTTTTACTGTCTCTTGCAAAGCACTATTCATATTATTAACTTATTTTTACACTCACCACACTTTTTTAATGCTGGTGGTGACCCATCTATATAATGACGATATATTTGTTCATAGTGAATGTAATAGGGTAAGGTTAAAATGATTTCAAGATCATCCCACACTATTACAATGCACAAATAACTACTTCAAGGTCACACACCCAAGACGGTCTCCGGCAAAGCCAAGGTTGCCCCGGACACGGTCATGGCCAAGGTCAAGGTCGCGCGCGCAACCTCGAACACAGGGTCAAGGTCAAGGACAACGCACACGTGCACTTTCAAGGTCAACGACAAGGTCTTGTGTGCGGGACCAAAGATGGGGCGTACAATGTCAAGGTCAAGGTCGAGGAGTGGGGGATAATGAGGATCGAGTTATCTTCACCACTCATTATGAATGGGTAGAACTTACAAACCTTTTTAAATTTTTTTGGCAAAAGTGCCTTCACTATTGTTATAATCCTCCAAGAAATTACATTAAGATTTACTAATACGTTAGCAGTATACCATCGACTTATTAAAATGGGCGTTGATGAATAGAATTTTGTCTGATAACAATAAGTTTATGGGTGAGGGAAGCCAGGGGGACATCGGGGAATAGTGTTTCACTGCATATTGTCCTTCATTGATGAATTACATACTTATCATTTAGCAGTGGCATATCATTTTCAAACTAGGCAAGATATATATGTGGAAATGGTGAATATTTGATTATCGTAAATCAGTTTTAAGAAAAACGGTTGGTAGAACTATAACTAGTAATATGATAGTATAAACGTTTATTTTTTACAAAAATTTAATAAGATCTAGCATTGGAATGAAACACTTTAATAAAAATAAGGATCCGTTTATAAAAAGTGTACTTTTCCTCCATCTTGCTTTATTAGATTAAGTTTAAACTTACACCCCCAATCCACTGAACTAACTTTAAAAACTGATCCAATTTGACAGTAGTGGGTTTAAACTGACAATTGCAACAATAAGTCAAGCGAGTTTTGAACCTAAAGGGCCAGATTCACTAAGAAGTTTTGAGACTTGAAACCGATCTGGTTACCATGGAAGTTACATCTTTTAGTTGGCAAGTTTTTTTTATGATATTGTTATGACTTATATTGCTTATGTCAATAAATAACTCCTCATTTGGGATTTTAAAGTTAGAAACCTAGGGTTTAAGTCTTGAAATCGGTACTAGCAATAGTTGGGTCTCGAAAATCAAAATAATTTTCCATTTTTGCCGCTTGGGTAATAAAAGATTTTTTTTTCTTTTATTTTTAGGATTCAAAATTATATTGGTTTATTATTGTCGATGTCAATTTAAACACCCTACTCTCAATTTGGACTGATTTTAAAGTTAGACCATGTTAGCAAATTAGGGAGTAAAAATGTAAGCATAAAAAAATATTTTTTATTTGTAATTTGAAAAAAATGGAAAATTCTATATATTTTCGGGACACAACTATTATTCTTAAGAGTTTCAAGGCTTCGTATCTAGATTTTCATCCTAAATACTTCTATAGAGGCATTTATTTACCGAGAAATGTAATATAAATTATAAAAATATCACAAACAAAATAAAATTGGCTAACTAGATGATCCAACTTCCATGACAACTAGATTGGTTCTAAAGTTTTAAACCTTCTTAATGAATTTGGTTGTTAATGCAAATAAAATTAATTTTTATTTAATATTACTGTATATAAAAGGAATACACAATTTAAATAATTCACAACATTTATTTTTTTTGTCTGTTTATTAAAAGCTGTTTCTCATGGATATGTTGCCGTTGTCCTCTGAATGTGTAAAGTAATTTTTAATGATCTTGGATATTTCTAAGGCTGTTTTTATTATTTAAGAAATAACAATTTAATATAATTATAGACAAGTAGTTGATCGATGCGTTATCATTATTAATTTGAGGTACATACATGTCCTAGTACGCTGGTTATCATAAGAAAATTTGAAATTAAAATAAATCGTTATTGTAGTAAATAAGAGTGTTATTATAATATATTGTTAAAAAAAATTTTATTGTCGAGTATATTAAGATTCCAAAAAATGTACTAAAATCCTTAAAATAAGAAAAAACTCACTATATTTACCAAATATCTTGTTAAATAAAAATAGCTGAAAAATTAAAGTTCCTTTATTTAGGTAAAGATGGGTTCCAATAAACAACTTGTTGATATTACTTGACAATTATTTAAACGACTTTTATTATTTCAGAAAAAACTATCAGTTTCCATCAAAAAATAAAACAAGAGAAAAAAATAAGGAATTTTATAACAAATCCAATAAGTAAACTACAAGTAAAAATATCCTAACTATATACAGAAAATAAATACTTAAATTACATAAACATATGTAAAATGCAGAGATATATTATTTTGAGAGTAAGAAAAGTTTCTTAAATCAAGAAGAGAGGAAAGATTTTTCTTTTTTTTTTCAGAAATCTTGCTAATTTTGACATATTTTCCCATGTAATATATGGAAATATTACATTAAGTCAAGACTGTTGTAATAATTTTAAGAAATTTTTGTCTGTATGTAAAATAAAAAGACAAACAAAAATTTCGCAAAATTTTAGACGTTTACTTTCTAAATGTTGTATTTTAGCATAAGTAGCAAAATTCTTAAATTATACTTAAAAACTGACACTATTAAAGGTAGCTATTTACTTGGAGTGAATAAACGCAACGAGTGAACGAGTAGCAACAAAATTCTGATGTTCCAAGGAGTGCCTAGACACAGGGGATTCAGAACTTAGCGAGTGGGCAACTCTCTTTTTTCAATTTGAAAGATTGCGGAGACGCAACAAGTTTAAAATCCAAGACGTCAAGACAAGAAGTTGGAAGGAATGCGGAGACGCAAACAGTAACTCGTCGTAAGAAAATAGGGACAATCTCAAAATTAGAATTCTCGATGATTGTGAAATGATTGGGTAAGCCTCTTTTTGATGGTTTATTGACGCTGCCCATTTTCTACGCTGTGAAATTTTCGTTTAAGATTTTTATTATTGCAAATAACTACTTTATCGTTATTTCATTAATCTATGCTATATTATTAAAATTCCCAAATTTTATTAAAGTTCTACATTGAAATAATATATTCGTAAATAATCCATTAAAATGCACTTTATTAAAACAGTACAGTCATTTCTTATAACATAATTGAAGGTAAGTACGCAAATGATGTTTTAAATTTTATTAACTATTCTGATGATCATGGAGATTCTAATTCGTGGCAATGGTTTATAAAAAACTGCGATACAGTTACGAAAATTGTAAATACTACAGAAAAAGAAAAATTGGCAAACGTAATTTTTGGGAGTAAATTAACTCAGAAGGCACAGGCGATAACTCAATATAAAACTTTTTCAAATTGGGACGAGATTAAAGACTATCTTTCAGAACAACTTACAGACAAACAACTCTCTTCACATTTTTTAACACAGATAATGAAAATAAACAAAACAGCGAAATTGTAAAAAATTATGGAGATGGTTAAAATATTGACATAACAAGTACAAACAAACTTGCCACGTATTGATTGAAAATTTAAATTATCTTGTAGTAGACACGTTTAGAAAAGGGTTATGAGACGAAAAAATACAAATTCGCAATGATGTCGATGTTAATACATGCTGTTCAAAATCTCATATTAGTTCAAAAATTAATTCAGTAATTTAAATTGCCAAAATGTAGCTACTAACGTTAATACTAATAATAACATATTATTTATTCAAACTCCTAATAAACTAATATTGTTTTCAAGTAGTCAAAAAGAGTCCAACATAATTAAGATTACTTCGGACAGTGTAAAAAATTTAGCTTTTATTAGACACTAGAGCAGATGTATTCTTATTAAAAGAATTCTTGTTATTAAATAACTTTAATTTAGATAAAAAACTAATAATTGAATTAAAAGGCATTACAGACTAGCTAGAAATTACCTTAGGGGTTTATTTAACTTCAATTAACTTAACAGGTAACCTAACATTAACACATCCTTTCCACATTATACCTGACAAGACACCTTTAAACACGACGGCTTGCTAGGGCGTGATTTTCTTTTGAAATATAAAGCAAAAATAGATTATGAGAACGGAATCCTAAAGTTTGAAAATAATAAATACGCGATTCAGTCATCTAAAATAATCGCTATTCCTGCAAGGTGTAAAACACTTATTCCTGCATTAGCAAACGTCACAGACGTTGAAGTAATTGTAGCCTCTAAACAACTCCCTAGCTCTCTTTGTTTATGGTTCTCATTATCTAATAATTATAAATGTTAGGACGTATTTTTAATATTTCTGACAAACCCTTAATTATTTCCCTAATAAAATTTACAATAGAACCTATAAGTGAAAATGAATTAAACATTTTTAATTTAAATTTATACTATCAGTACAATGTAGATCATATTAATCGATTACAAAAACTTGTAAATAACATTAACATCCTAAAAGACTTAAACGCCGAAGAAAGTAACTCTTTATTCAAAATCTGCAAAAATTTAAGAGACATTTTTTACTCAGAAGGCGACAAGCTTACTTATACAAATACAATAAAACATAAAATACCAACAGACTCTAATAAGGGACCTATAAATATTAAACCCTACCCTATAGATTACCTTTTGAACATAGGGAAATAATAGAAAAGAAACAAACCAAATGTTAAAAGATTAGATAATTTTACCCTCATCTAGCCCTTGAAATAGTCCTCTATTAGTTGTACCAAAAAAAGTTGATCCTACAGGAACACCTACAGACTTAGAGTTGCAGTAGATTTAGAAAAACTAATGAAATTACTTCAGGGGGATACACATTTTCATTACCAAATATTACCGATATTTTAGACCAGTTAGGTAAATCCCATTATTTTACAAACCTGGATTTGGCAGACGGATTTCGTCAAGTTTTAATGGAACAGGGCACTACCTCTATAACAGAATACCTTTTGGTCTTAAGGGAGCACCCGCTACCTTCCGGTAATATCTGGTGAACGCTGTCTTAAGCGGGCTAAATGGATTAAAATGCTTTATTTATTTGGATGATGTCGTAATTTATGCAAAAACCATTTAAGTGCCA
Organism: Diaprepes abbreviatus; assembly: GCA_034092305.1. NCBI lineage: Eukaryota > Metazoa > Arthropoda > Insecta > Coleoptera > Curculionidae > Diaprepes > Diaprepes abbreviatus. The sequence continues at coordinate 1,406,469 of JASJET010000083.1, forward strand.
ATTTTTGCACAAAGAATGTCTTTATTTAAGTAATATAATAACAGAAAAAGGTATCAAACTTGACCCTTCAAAACTAAAACTCGTAGTTATCTTTTCCATCACTAAAAATCTTAAGGATATATAATTATTTATGGGCTTAGTAGGCCATTATAGGAAATTTATTCAAAACTTTGCAAAAATTTCAAAACTACTAACTAAATTGCTAAAAAAGGATGCCGAATTTAAGTGGGATGAAAAGTGCGATATTTCATTTCAGATTTTAAAAGGAAGTATTATATCTTCACGTGTTTTGCAATATCCCGATTTTTCAATACAGTTTATAATTACAATAGATGCAAGTAATGCGCGATTCTGTCACAAGGAGAAATTAATAAAGACCGACCAAATACATTTGCTAGTAGAACATTAAATAAGGCAGAACAAAATTTTTCCACTACCGAAAAGGGCTATAAAATATTTTCGCTCATACATCTGTGGCACAAAAGTCATTACTGACCATAAACTACTACAATATGTCTTTAACATAAAAGACCCTGGCTTGTGACTTACACTTTTTAAATTAAAGTTAGAAGGATGTGATTATGAAGTTATTTATAAAGCCGGTAAAATAAACATAAATGCAGATGTTTTAAAAAAATTGTTACCACATAACTACAGAAACAATAACTAATTATGCAAATTTTCAAGAGTACCTGCAATCTCACATTATAATTATTTGATGTGTCGAAAAAAAATTCACAAATAATATTCAAATACATGCTCTAGATCCCTAAGTTTGGTTTGGTAATAAGGATCATTTTAAATGCTTACAACAAAATAATGATATAAATAAATTTTTAAATTCTTTTAATTTAGACCCAGATTTAAAGGCTCCCGGAGTTCATCAGTATAACAATAACGACTGTAATATATTTTTACTATTTGACATTGATAATTTATTTAGCCATATAAACTATGAAAATATTTGGTCTTGTCTTCTAAGTTTAAAACTAAAATTAACAAGGAAAAACTCTTCTTTATAAAATATCACTCAATCCTTTAATAAAATGGGAAATAATTTATCCAATGATAAGATATATTTTTAAAAGTTCAGAAAGTGAAATAACAACTTTCAATAACAATTTAATTATGCCAGATATCTCTGACAGGGAAATCTTACTAAAAGAATTTCATAATTATCCGTTAGGGGCATCAGGGAATATCACATACATATAAAAAATTCTCAATTCTATATATGTATGTGCGTAGAATAGAGGTATGTACACTGCGACCTGGTAGATCTATTGTGCCCCCCTGCTGCTGCCAAATCATATGAGGTACCTCCCCTTCTTCAATTTGGTGTGTTCCCAAGAACCACATCTTAGGGTTTTCTAGAGCGCTGCATTCTGAAAGGATATGAATAGAGGTTTCGTCCTCCTCCTCACAGAATCTGCTAGTTCTTCTAACATTCCAATTTTTTGAGATGTCCCTCTAGGTGTCAATGCTTCATCAGGACCCCTGTCAGAATTCTGATTTAGTTTTTACTTAAGCTTATGTATTCTTTGAATTTCTGATCGTAGCTCCCAAGAAGTATCTTCGCTTGTCTCAATCCTTGCAGCTTTCTTCTTTTAATTTTAGTTCTTCCTTCTCAGTTGAATGCTTAGAAATGGATAAAATGGGATATTAAAATATTCATAAAAAGTGTGACTCTTGTCAAAAAAAAAAGTAATAAATAAATTCTCACGGAAAACAAAAATGCCAAGGACTATAATCAGTATAGCGTTAAAGCCATTTCCAAGATGTTTTCTCGATATAGTAGACCCTCTACTTGAAACGGAAACTGGTAATAAATATATTCTCCTATTCCAGAATAATGTGTTTAAATTTAATATAAATATACTTGTACAAAATCAAGAAGCTTTTACGGTAGCTCATCATTTCGTTACGAATATAATACGTCCTTACGGGTTAGCAGAAATATTAGTCACCGACCAGGGTTCAAACTTTTTAAGCGAACTGTTCAAGAACACATGTAAATTACTGAAAATAAAAAAGGTACAAACTACTAGCTAACATCCAGAAACAAACGGTGAGTAAAAGTGTGCACACCGCGTTTTAAAAGAATATTTAAGACATTTTATTGCAGAATCTCAAACCGACTTGGATAGTTAATTACCTTTCGCGACCTTTACTTATAATACAACTTCACATATCCCTACCAACTTCTCTCAATCGAACTTTTATACGGACATACTGCTAATTTAACCACCTCTCTTAAACAACCAATAAGAACATAGTATACTTATGGAGATTTTGTAGTTAACCTAAAACAAAAACTTCAATATTGCAACCAGTTAGCTACGGAACGTTTGCTTCGAAATGAAACTATTTAAAAAAATAACTATGACAAAAAATTTTTCTCCAACATTTTGATATAGGAGACAAAGTTTCACTTTACGATAAAGTGGTGCAGAGGGATAGGAGCAAAAAATTATCTTTCCTGTGGGTTGGTTCTTATACAATTATTAAAAAGATTTCTGATGTAAATTATATTAAACAAAAGGGAAAAAACAATCAAAATATCCACGTAAATAGGTTAAAGCATTTTTATGATTAAGTAAAAATAATATAAGTATAAATAATAATAAAGATATTTTCTGCTAAGTGTAAATAACAATAAGATATTTTCTATCAACAGGTATAAGACTAAAATTGAATAAAATAAATTATCGCGTAATTTTTTTTCAGGGTTTTCTTCTTAATACTACTAACGCTTACTGCGGCGCAGGCGGACTATAATATTACATATTACGACTACAACCCTGGAATCTACTTTGAAAAATTAGGAGAACGAAGACTATACAATAATAAATGAAAGTTAATAACCTATGTAAAATTAGATAATCTTAATAATAAGTTTTTATTATTAACAAGTTATCGTCAAATCACTGCAAGGTTATGTGACTATACAAATGCACAGTACCATTATTACATCTGTTACTTATTTTTAAAACCTGAATATAAATTTAACAAATTGACAAAGAATAGAGATTATTTACATGAATTAGTTAGGTATACGGCAGTAAACAGAAATAGAAGGGAATGGTTTAATATATTAGGTAAAGCTTCACAAGTTCTTTTTAGCGTCCTTGATGAAGACGATGCAAAGTATTATAACTCTAAAATTTCACAATTTGCCAAAAAGGAAACTCCAGTACTAAATTACCCAAAAGAACAAACAAAAATAGTATAATCAACAATTCTAAACTTTAATAACACAATTGGCACATTATATTATAACGAAAACATTTTAAAAGATAATTTAAAAAACTTGCTAACGAACTAAATGAAGAACAGAAAGATATACATTTTTTAGACCTTAGAACAAACTTAGAATAACATTATTTCAAATGATGCTTAATCAATTACAGTTTGAAGTTATAACACTCACTAACGCGATTTTAGTATCAAAAAAGGGCATTCTGCACACTACCATTTTGACACCGGTACGCTAATAAAGGAACTCAAATACGACTCCATACCACACAAACTAGAATTTTCCATATCGCCTTATCCATTAAATGCCAATCTTCTTTTTAAAGAAATTAATTTGCAGGTTTATATAGAAAATAAAAGGTTAATCGATATCATAGATATTCCCCTAGTTGAGACTAATTTTTTCAATTTTTATAAAGTATCGAATTTTTTTAAACAAATAACAAATAATGAATTTATTCTTATCCAACCCTCTTCAAAATTCATAGCCTTAGATGAAAGCAAACAACGTTTCATTACCTTATCTGAATTCGAAAAAGATAATTGTTTTGAAATTTCAAAATATAGATCTATATGCAAACAGGAAAAACCAATTCTACTAGTTCGTCTTGTTGACAGTCGCGAAATAAAATTACCTCAAGTAATTAAAAAAAATTCCAGTTAACTGTAATAAACGCGTAATTCATTCGTACAGTGCTATTTTTATTCAATTGCAAACAGTTAGCACTTGATTATTTACGCTCCTTCACCCAGTAAGTTTAAGAATTTCATGTAAAAACGACAAAAAAACCGGTCGATGTTGTTTTAAAAAAATGTAGCAGTGTTACCATCGGAAAACAATCTAAGGCTTACAGCGCTTCAACCACGCTTGTTCTCTCTGACAACACATATCAATCCAACATGTTTAGTAAAATATTGCCTCCATTTCATACCAATTATGAGTGTTGTGAAAAAATGAAAAACTAAGGGTATAAATTCCACTAAAATATTTTGAAATAAACAATATAGAACTCTAATCAAACATATTCCCGAACTTAATATCGCCAGCCATAAATTGAAAAATAACTGACGAAATGCAGATAAAGAATACTGTAATTACATATGCTTATTCAACTTCGTTTCTTACTTATATTATTGCTTTGATATTAGTTTTATATGCAGTGTCGGTCTAGAGAACGCCTTTCGTCGGTTTCGCGTACGGCGGCAGGTGCTTCCACGTACCTGTGCGCAATGAATTCTACCAACGAGGTGTTCGAACTCGAGCCAACGTGTGTCATGGAATCGTTGGCGAAACGATGAAATTGGGTCGGCCCAGTAGCACGCATAGGATTGCGTGAATCCACAAGACGTGTACATGAGAATTGATCTGGAATTTGGTGTTCTCCGCCGAGATCTACGAGGTTGTCCGCGACCACCGACGCACCGCTGTTTCCGCTTTCGGAAACCGTATCATAGTCCCGGAGGCAGTCCTTCAAGTCAAAGTCTATTAGGCTATTAGGCAACCTTTAATATCTGCATTTCCAGCCGTAAAAAGATTTTGATTTGTAAATCTTTAGTGTATATTTACAACACTACCCACCTAGAACGGGCTTACGTTCTACATTTCTTTTCTTTGTCTAGGTTTTTCATATAGGTCGAGTTGTGAAATATGCGTGACTGACATACTCTTCGTATGCGAATGGTGTCGTCTTCCTCCAGTGTTTGAAGAGGCTGCTGATTATCAAGTGGAACTTGGGCGACAAGAAGTTCGGGAGTAACATTGCATTCAGGTGGTGCAGGTTTTTCTGTATTTCCATTCGCATCTGCTTGAACAATTATTATGTCTCCGACCTCGTCGTCCGAGTGAGATGATGCCGAATTAAGGCGATTTCTATGCGGGAATTCATATTCCGAAATGTCAGATTCGGGAGATATTTCATCGTCTAAATCGAAATTTGCCTTATTTCCATTTGAAGTGGATCGTAAGTCACCTAAATGAAGATTACTTGTTTCCCGTCGATCAGTACGTCATATATTGTATCGCCGTTTACTCTATTTCATGCGGTCCTGTCCAGTATGGACATAAGTTTACAAGGTCGCTTACTTGGAACGAAATCTTAAGTTCCGATTCTTCATATATTTCCTTATAAATATCTTTCTTCCGTATCTGTTTATTCTTTTCTTTTCGTTGGGCTGCCGATAGATTTTTTCGTTCTACAGGCCATTTCTTCAAGAATTCGCCCGGGGCAGGTATCGCGTACCCAAGTACGATGGATGCCAGTGTGTCTCCGGTTGCTCTGCTTCGCAAAACCTCAAAGTTTTGGGGACTAATTCCTCCCATGAATTTGGATGCTTATTCATCAGTAAAATTTTCAATACTTTTTAAATTCCTGTATTTTCCTTTCTACTGGGTTGGCTTGTTGATGCGCTACACTACTGAAAAATTGTTTATTATGATATTTCTCGCATAATTGTCGGAGCTTTTTCGATGTGAATACTGCTCCTTAGTCAGTGATTATTCTTTCAGGATAGCCCTATCTGCAGAATATATCCATTTCAAGGAAGTTAATGACTTCGTTTGTCGTTGCTTTCGGCAAAGATTTCGCTTCCTCCCATTTTGAAAATATGTCTTCACAAATAATAATGTACGTGCTTTCCATTCCTTTTGCTGTCCCGTCCATAGGCCCGATGAAACGCAGAGATATCATCTGGAAGGGAAATTTAGCAAAGCGAGCCCGTAAAAGAGCTTCTCTTGATGCTCTTGAGTTTTGCCGAAGCTACAAGTTATGCATTGTTTAATGTACTTGGCTATATATTGTCTAAGGTGAGACCAGTAGTACGCGCGTGCAATTTTTCTATGCATGTCGTCTGTACCCTGGTGCGCCATTCCATCGTGATATACGTAACAAACGCGATCACGTAATCTATTTGAAACAACAATTTTATCTCCGTCGGCACATTTTCGAATTAATAAGTCGTCTTTGATCACGAACCAATCATTATCCGTCACTGAGCTCGATTTGCTGGTAATTGATCCTCTAAGGCATGAAGTACCCTTTTTGTTCTACGGATGGATATGGTGCGTTTCTGCTCCACTAGAATTTGGTCATGCAACTCATTAATATTTATGTATCCTACTTGCGCGATTTTATGAATATATGTCTCTTCTCTGGGTTCTGGGTTCATTTCATTCTCATTTGCCGGAACCACTAATCGGTTTGTAACAGGCCGATCGTCGTACGGAATATCGTCAGCAGGATTTCTGTTCAAGAAATCGCACAAATTCTCGGCCCTAAACATGTTGGACATCAAAGCTATATTCTTGTAGTAGCATCCACCAACGTGCGAGCTTAGCCTTTGAATCTTTGAACTTGCTAAGCCAGGTCGTCAGTACCTTGCTATCCGTTCTCAGAACGAACTTAGTACCTTCAAGGTACCCGTTGAAGTATTTGCTAGCCCAAACAACGGCAAGCCACTCCTGTTCGTTTATGTGATACTTTCGGACAGCGGTTTAGAATTTTGAACTCGTATGAGAAATGATGAGCTTTTTGCCATCTTTTTCTTGGTACAGTACTGCTGCCATGCCAATACTGCTAACATCAGTCTGCAAAATGAAAAGCAGATCAAAGTCAGAACTGTGCAATGGCTCGGAGTTAACTAATGCCTGTTTTGTTTCCTCGAACGCTCTTTGTTGTCTTTCTGTCCTTACAAACGATCTACTCTTCTGTAGCAAGCCTGTTAATAGAGCAGTTAAGACAGCCAAATTTGGAATGTATTCGCGTAGCCAGTTGCATAGCCCTAAAAAGGCCTGTACGTCCTTTTTATTAGGTTGTGCCGGGAAATTCTCAATTCTGATTTTGTGTTGATGTTGAGTATGTACTTCTCCTCCTCAAATGTGTTGACCTAAATAATCTAGTTCAGTCTGGAATAGTTCACATTTCTTACCAGGGACTTTTAGGTTGTGTAATCAGCCTTAATTTTTCAAGTGTTCCGCCTTTGTTTTACTGTAGACTATTATATCGTCTAAGTAAACGATTGCAACTTTCTGTATGTAACCGATCAGTACTTCTGTGATCATCAATTTCTGAAACGTGCTGGGCGCGTTTTTCAATCCGAACAGCATCACGTTGAACTAATACGTGCCCCCATCTGGAATACTAAACGCGATGAATTTTTTTTATTTCCCTCCATGGGAATTTGCCAGTATCCTTTTTTCAGATTCAAAACAGAAAAGTACCTGGGCGTAGAAATGTCTTTGGGAGCGTCAGTTACTCTAAGTAGACTTGACGACTGATCGGTGCCAATAGCGTTGAGCAAACGATAGTCAATGCAGAATCTGGGTCTTTCAATCAGAACCGGCGGCGAAGAGTATGCTGACGTTGTTGGTTCTATGCGGACTTCAAAGATAACATCTCTTGTTGATCACTGTATCGTCCTTCAATGTGATTTTATGTTCAGTCGTTCTGGTCGTTGGTTGAACAAGACCAGCCTGGAAAATTTTACTGAACTCTTTGACAAGATCCTGTAATTGTTTAGGTTGAGCTGTCATCTCGGATAATTCTACAGGATTTAATGACTCTTTGTAGGCGTCTTTCCTGTACAGGGATTGCTTTTTGTCCTAACCTACGTAGATATTTTTTCTAGTATAGTCGAGAATGAGTCGTTCTTGTTCCAGGAACGGGAATCCCAGAATAAGGTCTGAGTTAAGGTTTTCTATTACGAGGAAATCAACACTATACTGGAATTGACACAATTTAAGCATTAAAGTCGTAGTTCCGACGACATTAGCTGTGGAGCCACTATAAGCCAGTTGAACTGTTTTTGCTGAAGCAGTATTCAATCTATCCACTGGGATTCTACTGGCTACCAAGTTATACTCGGCATCCGTGTCGAATAATGTATCCAAATGAAGGTTTTTGTAAGTGGCAGTTACTACAGGACTTTTTCCATAACCTGTAGAATTTGATTTAAATTCTTTGCAATTCGCCACTACATTTGAACGTGAGTCTGAAATTTCTGTACAATTTCCTACACTTTCGCAACGCAGAGTTTCAGGAAGTTTATATCGATTTTCTACGCATGTATGCGTAGAGATACTTCGTGCTTTTTTAGAAATGCTCTGACTAGGACCTTGTACGCTATCTTGGACACAAGAATTATCACCATAATTCATCTGATTGGTACTGGTCGTATCTCCGCCTAACGAACTATTGTCTCTTGGATTTTCCTGAGAACTGGTTAGAGCTCCGACATACCTAAGGCTACCAATTTCTTCTTGGCTTTTACTCGGCGACGAATTATTCAGGTCAATATTCCCACTATTACCGTTTAGACAGCTCCATTGCTCTCCGACACAGTTTAAGCTTCGATCAGCATTCATATAGTGACGTTGTGGCCTTAAAGCCACGTACTACGTGTCGTCCGTTTTGTCGAATGAACTTAAATCCTCCGTATCTTCAGAAGTCTTAACAATTTCAGAATACAAGTCCTGCATTTGTTTGAAGTATGCCATGTCGGAAAAATTTTCAGGAACTTCTACCTGAAAGTCGATTAATAATGCTACTTTGCACTGAGAATGGTCTTCTATATGATCTTCTTGAATATCAAATAATTGAGCCACTTCGCCCGGTTGAAGATGAGTCTCATCTTCATCGTCGGTTTGACTTAAAAGTGCTTCTTTGCACTGTTCTAACGCATTATTGACTCTTTCTAGAATGTCGCACTTGAAAAGAGAATCTTCATGTAGATATATGGAAGTCTCTGAAGATGGTGTGCTGGTGCACAAATCTATTAAATTTTCCGCAGTGTTATCAGCATTAAAATCCTAGAAACTTATTAAGTTAGAGCCCACACATACTAGTGAGTCTAATTCTGTAGCACGGCGGCCCGTGAGGAGTTTCCCTGGTCTATGCCTGTTTTTGCTTGATTTTGACCTTGGTTGTTGTTTCCTCTTTCTGAGGTTACTTGATTGATTTTCGTTTCTCTTTTGACTTCAGGTTATTTTTCGGATACTACTTCATACGAAAGTCGATTTTGCCATATTTGGACCAATGTGGCCCTTGGAAAAATTTGCAAGGAACAAATGATCTGTTCTGCTGCTGTTAAAATCTATTGTTTTTCTATTTCAAAGGATGTCTTAACGGTTGATTACCATTTGTGGCAGGATTTCTGACACTTATACGGTTGTTTTGGCCTTTGAAGCTTGATTCCTGTGGAATTGCCGATAGTTGAGTTGTTGGTTGTTGCCATTAAAGGCTCTATTGTAGCCATTGTTGGCTTGATTTGCATTCCTTCCTGGAATATTTGGTTGCCAGTTTCTTTCGGCAGCGCTGCTTTGATCAAATCCCTGCTTGTGTTGAACAAATGATTGATGAGTTATTTTATTTTGTTTCAGGGATGCCATGTTTTGAGGTTTTGTCTGACTGATTGATTTTCTGAAGAAACTTTCGTCCTTCATATTTCTCTCAATGGTTCTGGCTAGGATTGTGAGTCTTTCCAGATTTTCAGTTGGGATGCCATGTAACTTTGACCTTATGTCAGGCCTTAGTTGGGTTAACAAAACCGGCAAAAACAGTTGTATTGATCCTGCTGGGTTTGCACGTATGAATAATGCGTATTTTCGCAAGATGAATGTCTTAACAGCTCCCGTAGGTTTTTGTTGAGTGCCGTATATCTCGGCTTGTATTTCGGCTAAGCTTTCGACGCTTGCAAAACGTCCCAAGAACTTGGTGCAAAAATCCTCGTAGGATTTAATATATGGCTTGTAAGGTTCGAATCACCTTTTAGCCGCGTTTTGCAACTGATCTCGAGCGTAAAAGATCTTGTCGTTCTCGCTGATTTTATTCTCTTCGAACCAAGCGTTCAATTCAACAATAAAATCATTTCGATTCTCGTGATCCTGTCCTACATAGCCTACAGGTAATGTGCTCCAGCGTTGCAAAGACTGGCTTGTCGAATGTTGCGTTAAGGAGGTGAGAGCTTTAGCAGTTTCTATTTGTGGCTACAATGTCATCTGTGACGATTACATGTTATTTTGTTGTTGCGGCAGGTTTTTTTCCAAAATTTACAAAGGAATTTATGTTTCGTGGTCCATGACTCGAGTAACCGAGCTGATTGCAGTTCGCTGCTTCTGTTCTCGAAGCATGAAGTCGATTATACTCGAAGTTTTTTCTTCCTGGTGCCAAGAATTGTACCCTTGGCGAATGATGATAATTTATCTCATTATGGTCAATTGATTCTACATCGTTATTTCGAGCTATTTTAACGTCATCTCCACCAGTCCAGGTGCTATGTCGTTCAAATCCAGCACCAGGGATGTCATGCCGGTCTAAGGAACGCCTTTCGTCGGTTCCGTGTACGGTGGTAGGTGTCTGCAATGAATTTTATCTGTCATGGAAACAATGAAATTGGGTCGGCTCTGTAGCACGCATAGGATTTCGTGAATCCACAAGGCATGTACATGATAATTGATCTGGAATTTGGTTTTCTCCTCCAAAATCTACGAGATTGTCCGCGACCACCGACGTGCCGCTGCTTCCGACTTCGGAAACCGTGTCATAGTCCAGGAGGCAGTCCTTCAAGTCAAAGACAATGAGGTTGGGGGGATTTGCTTGCCTATTTTCGAACATTCGATGTTCTTGGTGTTGCAAGGGGCACCCCGCAGGGGGGCCGGAGAAGATCCACCGTAACCGCCCGACCCGGAAGGAAAACCAGGCCGCTTCACCATTTTTGCTGTTTCTTTTTGATTATCTGGGACCGCTTGAGCCATGCTCTTAAATTTGGGAGAGTAGAAAAATAGTTATTTGATTGCCAAAAATAAAAAACACGCTTTAGTCAGGGAATTATGGAAGGGTGAGCTGAAGTGCTCCGAGGGATCAAGTGGCAATTTTATAAGTATTAAGAATGGATTAATACAACTTTCCGGAAGATGAAAGTTGTTTGAATTTTTCGTCAGGTCTGTCTCAGTCCAATTTTTCGCGTTTAAATTAAGCCTAAAAGTAACACCCGATTTTATTAAACATGATTTGGGAATTATACGAAAATTTCGTTCTAATTAAATTATTTAGTGTATCTTCTAACGTTGTGCGCCAAGACAAATGCCAAAATAATGTGCTTCCAATCTTTAGCTTCCAAAAAATTAATCTTACATGCGACGTACACCGGGTACGGTACCTTTACGTATATAGTTCCGAAACCGAGTTAAATATGGCGCCGAAATACGAACTCTTGGATCGAATCGCGCGCCTTTATATATGTTCTTTTGAAATCGGACCAAAGCTGGCGCCGAGATACGAAATCTTGGATTGACATTCCCGCTTTTGCGTATATAGTTCTAGACATTGCACCGAGTTGCGAATTTCTGAGTTATACAACGGACTGAAATGTCAAAAGTAAAACTATGCTTGACGACCCGATTTTTAAACTATAAAAAAGGCTCTAAAAGCCTAAAAAGTAAAATCTTTCGTATGGGAAAAAGCTCTAACAGTCTGACTACTAAATATTTTGTCTATTAAATGTTGTGATTGTAAAAAAGTTGTAAAACCTGATTGCTAAAACATTTTATGGGTGTTAAGGCTCTAAAAACCTGAATGATAAAATGTAATGGTATGGAAACCTTGCTAAGATGGAAGTAAAACGCGATATCTATGCTAGCGATCCGTTACTACAACACCAATACGTGTATATAGTCCCGAATAACCCTGGCTTTCGAACTGCAGTGTAAGGGCTCTGCGGTTTAGAATCCTAACTTACCAGTGAGCATTCTTTTTATGCAAGGGAGCTCCCTTACACCGTATTTAAACCGGAATTTGCTTTTCCCTTTATGGTCATCAGAATCACCAGCCTTTCGCTATCAAAGATAGCTACTAGTTCGTCCAACGATTCTCGGAGTTATTTTAGATTTTTTATTTTTGCACTATACTTTTCAGCCACGCAGCCTTCAAAAAGATCGTCGAGGTTGTAATAGTTTCTTGACTTCAAAAGTCTCTAGACAAATGAAATGAAAGCTTGCTTGAATCGTTTAATTCAGAATTTCAGGCCTAAGCGATAATAGGCTATAAAAATAGCTGCAATTAGGCAAAATAAATTCACTGAAGTAAATCGCTACTTTTCACAGCATTACTTTCACTTTTTTTCACTTCGTCTTTCTAGTGAATTTTTTCCACGAGATAAAAATGAGTATGGCGGAACTGACAGTACTCAAGCTTTATTCTCTTCTTGTGCTATCTTTTTACGCATAGTTTTGGCGGAAAATGTAGAAAGCCTCTCTGGCCAATCAGATGCTGTGTTCCGTTACCACGATGCCTTTCGGTTTTGGCCAGTCCTAAATCAGATCGTGGCCGCGTGGTCACTGCGTCATTCTCACGCTACGTGTCTATTAGGCAACCTTTAATATCTGCATTTCTAGCCAAAAAAAGATTTTGATTTGTAAATCTTTAATGTATATTTACAACAAATTATATCGGAAATGTACAAATAAAACGTCTTTTTGTGGTATGGTACCCAATTTATGTATTAGAGTAAACTAATCAATAGAACCATCTCCCAACAGACAAATTTCAGATTATAATCGTAACATTACACGATATCCCGTATGTACAGATTCAGAAAATTTTTCAGAGGAAAAAACTGTAAATATAACCCCTAGTCTTTCTGACAATACCTTTGTCAGAAAGCCCTTAAAATGCAAATAATTTACGTTATAATTTTATTGTGTACACCTTAGTGTTTATTTTTGTATTTCAATTTTAGTTTAAATATTTTTTAAAGATTTGCATGTATATATTGCTTTATTGTAACTATATCGAACACCTTTTTCGAGACTTTATTAGACTTACCTCACATAAAATCTCCCATCACAGGGGGACGTGTTATAATCTTCCAAGAAATTACATTAGGATTTAGTAATACGTTACGAGTATACATATATTATTACTCACTCTGTTCATATAGAGTACTATATTTTATTTATTTAATTTTTGCAATATTAGCAATTTTTTTTTCTTTTGTTTTTAGTCAAACGCATGACGTACCAGTATTTATTTTGATAAACTATTATAATTTAAAAGATTATCTAAATTAACTGTTTATTTCCAAACTTTTCTCAAATACTTTCCTTTCATGATTCATAGATAATTTACGTCCAGTATTTACAAAAATATTAAGTTTTAACTTAGAAAATACTTGTCGAGATTATGAATTATTATTTTAATGTTACCAACACAAGATTACTGAAACGATACAAAAAGACAAATAAGCGACTGCAATGAGCAATGTAGTCGAAATCTTTTACCAGTGAGTTACCCCAAAATTTTGTTCCAGCAACCTTTTTATTTAAAAAATTATTAATAATTTTTAGTCACAACATGCCAAGTGTAACTTTTCTTTAGCTATTTTTTGCTCATTATTCAAATCCACATTATCCATAGACCCTAGGGAATCCCATTCTGTTGAAACTGGTGTTGAAATTTCATATTCAGCAGTCATTTTTATACAAATTATTTATTTTATATAATTAAACAAGAAACTTTCGGCATTCAAACTATTCGTATATTGCAATCGTTTCTATATAAATAGTTTTGCCTACTAGTTTGTAATGCACAAATTAAATTCACTTATTTATTGCTATACCTTATTGCGTTTTTTACATTTTAAGCTTTTATACATGGTAATTAAATACAGGTTCCTATGAGAAGGATTTTTTATTTATCCAAAAAAAAAACGATTTTCATCTCATAATATGATTGGCTCAGATCATCTTCGTAACAGTGATATAACAAAATAATATATGTCGCACTTCAACATTTCTTTGTAACATACACTTATGTTTTACCAAAATAATGACAAAGGAAATATATGAGAATTTTCAATTTTTTTTTTAATTGTTTACATTCTTGACTTATCGGTTTTACTATATTAAAATGAAACAATGTTCAGCAGAAATAGGTTATTTTAATTTGACACATAATAACTTATAATGTCTAACCCAAATCTACGAAACATTCTATTTCTGAAGATCAGTTTTTTTAGTCCGGTCAAAATAGACATTGAAGGTTACATTAATTCGCACCTTGCTAAAAATTGGCATGAATGTTGGGAACCCTATTATACACAATTTGTCAATTATCCACATCAATCCGAAGTGTGGAAAAAAATTTATTCAAGGTCAAATGTTGCAAAAATCGGTTTTTTGAGTTTTCCAGCTAAACGGTAAGTTTTATAATAAAAATAGGTGAGACAAAAATTATTCATCATGCAATTATCTATAAAAATTGTTCATACACTTTTTTCCTAAGAATCACCATTTCGGAGATACAGCGATGCAAAATGTTGAAAAAGTTGTATTCTTCATAATATGCATGTCAATTACCGTAATATACGTTACAGAACGATAATATAAGTAAAAATATTAATTTTCGTAGCGTATACATACATATTATACAGTTTTAAAAATATAAACTCCAAAAAAAACCCAGTCCCTCATTTTATATGACCGTACGGCCTTGAGTAACATCTGTCTGCTATTCAATTGTCCACGTGGCGACGCTCGTATACCTGCTCCTTTTTGAAGGGCCTCCCTAGATAGAATAGTATTAGTCTCAAGCATTCTTTCGTAGTAAGAACACGTAGTTATTGCTTATATGTTCAAACAAAATTTGTGCAGTTTTGTGTTTGTAATAGAAATGTCGCAGTTGTGCTTTATTTGTAATAAACATTTGACCGAAAGCGAAACAGTTACTGTTGATCGTGGCCTAAAGACATTAATTAATGCAAGTATTGAAAGAGGTGATGAATTTTCGGAATACCTGAAAGACCAGACTTCTGTGACAGTTCATGTGCAGTGTCGAAAAAACTATACTCGGAAGGGTACAATCGCTGCATTGAAAAGAAAACAGGATGAAGAACAAGCTAGTACATCAAAAATAAGTCCACCTCGTACTAGAGCACGCGTAAGTGAACCATTTTTTTGTTTTAAAAAGTGTTGCTTATTTTGTGGCAATGAATTGAATGAAGAGCTAGAAAACAGAAAAGCACTTTCATTCAAAGAAACAATCCTGAATATAGCCCAGACTCGTTCTGATCATGTAGCAAAAGCTGTTATTACTCGAATTGAGTTCGAACATGATTTAGTTGCTGCCGAAGCTAAGTATCATAAAGACTGTCATAATGCCTTCTTGAGACCGACTACGGGGGGTCAAGCCGGTCGTCCTCAATCTGAAAGTACGAATCTTTTAATGGAAGAAATATTTGCACACATCGAAAATAGTGATGATTGTCAATTTTCATTAGACGAATTACAAAATATTTGCAACAATTCGTTAGATAATAGAACCATTAAGTTACGATTAAAGTTGAAGTATGGCGATAAAATTATTATAACAGAAAAGTCAGGAGCATCAACATTAATATGTTTTGTTGATAATCACTATGACATTTTAAATCGAGCTAGCTACGAAAAAAAAACAACAAATGAAAAAGAAGAGCGATTTAGAATCGTGAAGGCTGCGGCAGCAATCATTCGAGAAGATATTCAATCTGCAGTTTTTGATAATTCTCATTACCCCCCGCCAGGTCGTATGTTTGAAGATATTAACAGTCAAATTCCAGAGTCACTGACTTATTTTTTGGAGAAAGTTATTTTGAAAAAAAAGCGATTTAATTTACAACATTTGAAATTAGTATGCACAAATATTAGCCATAGTATTATGACTGCTGTTCGACCAAGGTCTTTCAAATCAAAGTTACAATTGGGTCTCTCTATTTTTTTTCATCGGCGATTTGGGTCAAAACGTCTTATACAAATTTTTTCGTCTTTCGGTTTGTGCGCATCTTATAATGATACTATATTGTACGAAGCAGCAGCAGTTTTTCACCGTCCACCTCACATTTTACCACCAGAAACTGGCACATTCATTCAGTATGTTGCAGACAATGCTGATATAAATGTAAATACGCTGGACGGTCATAACACACTTCACATAATGGGTATCATTCAAGTTGTTACTCCAAAAAGTTCAGTTTTACTAGAAGAGCCGATACAACGGATAAAAGAAGCTCCTTCAGCAACAGATTTCGCGGCAATAGCTCATGTGCCACTGCAGATATACCAAAATGATGGTGTAGTAGGTTATAGTAAAATAATTGTCCATGATTTTGCTTATAATAGTGAAGTAATAGAATCTGTACTTAAAAAAGTTGATGCGATATGGTTCTATAGTAAATGGAAGAATTTTTCAATACCCGGTTGGAATGGTTTCATTGAACAATTAACAAATAATGTTACGAATTTTTCAACATCCAAAATTTTATTTTTACCATTTATTCACCAACCGGCTAGTAATTACAATACTATATACACGACTTTACTTTGTGCATTACAAAATGCAAAACGCTATGGTCATGATGTATGTATTGTTACTTTTGACCAGCCTCTGTATGCAAAAGCTCGAGAAATCGTATTAGCCGCACCTGAAGGGTCTGAATTATCGAAGATCATCATTAGGCTCGGAGGATTTCATCTTCTCATGTCGTTTCTTGTGCAATTGGTTACATTATGCAAGGAAGCGGCATAAAAGACATATTTTCTTTGATTTATGCACCTGGGTCATTAGAAAAAATGCTCAATGGTCATGCTTATGTGAGAGCTGTTCGAGCTCATACAATACTTCAGTTAACATTAGCAATAATAATATTGAAAGAGCTTGATATTGATGACGTCATGGACGCAAATCTTATCATTACTGCTGAAAACATAATAAACAACACTATTTCATATAATGATGTTGAAAATGACGACGAAATATCTGGAGCATTACTCGATCAGTTCAATGAAAAACTAAGAGAATATGAAGAACGTGGACCTACCGCAAAACTTTGGATTCAATATTTTTATATGGTATCAATTATGAAGGAGTTTATAAGGGCTGAGCGCATGGGAGATTGGCAAGCTCATTTGAACTGCGTTAAAGAAATGCTTCCTTACTTCCACGCTTCGGGACATTTTCCGTATGCTAAGTCTGCACACTTATATTTACAAGATATGTTACAATTAGAGAACTGTATGAATCCTAGTACTTACAAACAGTTTACAGAAGGATGTTTCACTGTTCGACGTTCAGATAAATTAAGTTGCGGAACTTCAACAGATATGGTGATCGAGCAGTCAATGATGAAAGCTATGAAGACAGATGGAGGTATTGCTCGAGGGAGAAGTACAAAAGACAGTGTAATAAGTAAATGGGTTTATGGTATGCATGCAATGAATATTGTTTGTGAAGGATTGGAAGATCTCGCTAATGTTAGAATGGATACAACGGATCAGCATGTAGATGCAAGTGATTCACGAGTAAAGAAAGATTCGAAAGACATACAAAACCTTCTGCAGTGGTTTTCATTGCATGATCCGTTTCCGGAAGTTAACAAAATTGTATCTATTGCTAATGGAGTCGTTGGTGATGATGAAATTAACTGTCACAAAGCTCGTGAAGTTGGAATTGCCGTCATGTCCAAAATGACAGGAATGACGTTTAATAACATAAAATTAAAACGCGCTGATAAAGTAGTACCTCTCTTAGCTATGAGTAGCACCGTAAAAGTTCACGATAAGAAAGTTCCTGTCGACCCTGTATTATTATTTCAACGCATGAGTATTACTAGCGCTTTCGAAGATGAAATTGCGAAATATTTCGAATATGAATTGGCTCCGTATCCGTTGTCACTGTTCGATGATGCTGGAATGCGTAAATCACAAAAGTCAGCTATTTACGATTGTTTTGAAACAGTAAACATAGATATTGACGACATAAATGCTACGTACATAATCGACGGAGGATATCTATTACACCGTGTAGTGTGGGATCACGAAGAAACATTTAAACATATTTTAGATAAATACGTGCGGTATGTACATAGACATTTTGACCATAGAGTGACTGTAGTATTTGATGGCTATGCTGATTGTACAAAAAATATTAAAGCTGCAGAACAACGTCGTCGAGCTACAACATCTTCATCTTCGGACGTCATTTTTGATGAATTTATGACAGTTACCACAAGCCAACAGAAATTTCTCGCAAATACACACAACAAGTCTCGGTTCATTACAATGTTGAAAGAAAAATTTACGTCTGAAAATATCTCTGTAAAGCAAGCTGATAATGATGCTGATGTCCTGATAGTTGAAACAGCAATAGAACAATTTAACTCGACAAATCCAACTATTCTTGTTGGTGAAGATGTTGATTTGTTGGTATTACTTACTGCTCGAACGCCAACTGAAAAAATTATTTATTTTTTGAAACCTGGGAAGGCTCAACAACAATCAAAAATATATTCATCCAAGAGTTTATCTGCTTTTTCAAAATGCCAAAATCATATCTTATTTCTACATGCACTAACTGGTTGCGACACGACATCAGCATTTTTCAGGAGAGGTAAAAGATCGGTTTTGAAATTGTTTGAGAGACAAGATTTAGTTGATTGTGCTGATGTTTTCAAAGAAAGTACCTCTACTCCACAAGCTGTAATCACCAACGGAATTCGCTTTCTTCTTTCAATTTACGGAGCTCCAAAAAAAATTACGTGCTTAGATAAGTTTCGATACTTATCTTTTGCAAAAAATACGTATAAAAAGAAACAACTACAATTAGCTTGTCTTCCTCCAACCTCTGCTTCTGCTCATCAACATCTATTTCGAGTATATTATCAAGTTCAAGTATGGCTTGGTAATAAACTAAACCCAGAAGACTGGGGTTGGAAGTTAACTGACAATATATTGGAACCAACTCAGACTTTACTCCCTCCTGCACCAGAAAAACTCCTCAATTCAATTTTTTGCAATTGCAAAACGGGGTGTAATGCTAAATGCGGCTGTAAAAAAGCTGGTTTGTTTTGTTCATTAGCATGTATCAGTTGTCGAGGCCAATCGTGCTCCAATGTTGAATCGCCAGTAGAAGAGGATTCTTACGATATAGGCGAGGAGACATCTGATGCATTGCTCTTTGAACAATTTATTTGTACTCAGCAGGAAGAAGAAGAAGAAGAAAAAGAAGAAGAAGAAGAAGAAGAAGAAGAAGAAGAAGAAAAAGAAGAAGAAGAAGGAGAAGAAGAGCAAGACAGTATGGATTATGTTCCATTAGAAGAGTATCAATCAGACGAATAATTTTCTCAATTTACGCATTACTTACACCGCTCTTGTTATTTACAATAGTACCATTTTCAATTTAATACAATAGCTTTTTAACTCAACAGAAGCACAATAGATCGTGGAATAGGCCTACCGGGGAAACCACGTAAAAAAAACGCGCCATGTACACTACCTCACGGGTGGCGCGGAAACGTGTGCATATTATGAAGAATACAACTTTTTCAACATTTTGCATCGCTGAATCTCCGAAATGGTGATTCTTAGGAAAAAAAGTGTATGAACAATTTTTATAGATAATTGCATGATGAATAATTTTTGTCTCACCTATTTTTATTATAAAACTTACCGTTTAGCTGGAAAACTCAAAAAACCGATTTTTGCAACATTTGACCTTGAATAAATTTTTTTCCACACTTCGGATTGATGTGGATAATTGACAAATTGTGTATAATAGGGTTCCCAACATTCATGCCAATTTTTAGCAAGGTGCGAATTAATGTAACCTTACCCCTATTTTTGATGCTAACTTGACCGGACTATTTACTAATATAGGAAGTAAGAATATAAAAAAATCCTGTATAATAAAATTTTTATAAAAAAATTGAACCGCCTTCTAAAAGTGCGCTAAAAAGTGAGAAATAACTATAAATTTTTATATGAAATTGAAATTTTTGAGGTCGGCGCCAAACTAATACCTGACAAAATGTGACTTGCATAAATAGATTAAAAGTACTTTATTTGTAATTGCTTTCTTATCATAATTTGTATATATTATTAGTTATTTATTTTATTTAGAAATAATTTGGCGCCGACTTCAAAAATTTCAATTTCATATAAAAATTTATAGTTATTTTTCACTTTTTAGCGCACTTTTAGAAGTCGGTTCAATTTTTTTTATAAAAATTTTATTTTTCCATTTTTAGTTTTAGAATTCATTATAGTGTTCATAAATTATTTAAACTAAGTACTAATCGAGATTAGTGTACCTCGCATGACTCCAAACTGGCAAAAAGGTACCCATTTTATCCAAAGTTGTAAATCACCCTAAAATGAACCACTAAAATTTCTTTAGTTCTTAGAGTTTTCCAAATACCAATCAAATTGAATCAAACGAATATTTAGTCTGTCATAGAAAATCCACTATCTTAAATTTCAAATTAATTTTAGATTGGTAATATAGGCCCCAAAACCTTCCAAATATCGATATTTAAAGAAAATAAATTAATTTTTTATCCACCATATTGGATACGCCATATTGATTTTTTTTTAAAATAATAATGTGTGACCCCGAAAACTCTCCCGTACCAATTTTCGTGAAAATCGGACAAAATTGATTTTTTTTTGTCCGCCATATTGATTCCGCCATATTGAGTTTTATAAAAATAATGTCAGATTCGACAGACCCCGAAAACTTCCCTTACCAATTTTGGAGAAAACAGGAGAAAATTGATTTTTTTTTCGCCATATTGGATCCGCCATATTGAATTTTTTAAAAATTATTTTAGATTTGCCATATGCGACTCCGAAAACTCCTCCGTACCAATTTTGGAGAAAATCGGACAAAAACGATTTTTTTGTCGGCCAAATTGAATCCGCCATATTGAATTTTTTAAAAATTATTTTAGATTCGTCATATGCGACTCCGAAAACTCCCCAGTACCAATTTTGGAGAAAATAGGACAAAATTGATTTTT
Organism: Diaprepes abbreviatus; assembly: GCA_034092305.1. Taxonomy (NCBI): domain Eukaryota; kingdom Metazoa; phylum Arthropoda; class Insecta; order Coleoptera; family Curculionidae; genus Diaprepes; species Diaprepes abbreviatus. Next base: position 1,427,541 of record JASJET010000083.1, read on the forward strand.
TTCCTCCGCCATATTGGATCCGCCATATTGAATTTTTTAAAAATTATTTTAGATTCGTCATATGCGATCCCGTAAACTCCCCCTTACCAATTTTGGTAAAAATCGGACAAAATTGATTTTTTCGTCCGCCATATTGGATCCGCCATATTGATTTTTTTAAAAGTAATATCAGATTCGTTATGTGCAACCTCGAAAACTCCCCCATACCCATTTTGGAGAAAATCGGACTAAATTAAATTTTTTTATCCGCCATTTTGATTTTTTTTAAAATAATTTCAGATTCATTGGGTACAACCCAGAAAATTCCTCCATACCAATTTTGGAGAAAATCGGACAAAATTAATTTTTTTGGCCGCCATATTGTAAGCGCCATCTTGGATTTTACTGCACCAATTACGTCTAAAAAAATATGGGACCAACGCAGCAACTTCCTTTACATAACGTAAAAAATTTCATTCAAATCGGTGCAGCCGTTCCGGAGTAATCGGTGTACATACATAAAAAAAAATACATAGTCGACGAATTGAGAACCTCCTTCTTTTAGAAGTCGGTTAAAAATATTAATTAATAGACATATTTTGTTATATTTCAGCTTTACCAACCTGGGTTTTATTTTATTTCTTTAATACTGTTAAAAAAATAAAATAAAAAAATTGTAGTTGATACGATTTTTTTTCTACTAATTATAAGAGACACTCAAACAAGAATGAGTTTATTACCAAAGCAATTTTATATTCATTTTCACCAATGGCAGCTATATCAAAAAGAACGGAACAAAATTTAGTTTTTATAACATAAGAGTTATATATAACCCTGGCAGCCGATAATTGAATATCCTTTTCTCTTAAGTCTAAGTAAAAAGAGATAATCAATGTTAGCTCTTTCAGATTACTTTAATTATTATTAAATAATAATATTTTCGGTATTTCCCTTTATTAGGACTCTGAACCAGAGAGTTTTTCTCTCGATACTGGGGAAAATTATGTTTTAGCACCAACATATTTTTCTTTAGCGTGTAACAGTCCATCATCCGAATTGGACGGCTATTACTTTTCTAAAGTTCCGACTTCAATGAACACCACATTTTGTGGAGATACAGGGATGTTAGTCTCGGAGTAAGGAATTTGTTGGAATAACAGTACAGGCGCGGATCCAAGGGGGGGGGGCGGTGGGGGCGATAGACTCCCCCAAGAGCTTTCAGTTCAGGAAAATAGACCCGATTTTGCCTCTCATACTATAGTTTATTCAAGAACTAGAGAGCGTAATAAATCATTTTTTACCCTTTTTTTCTTCGCAAACTACCTGTGTTCTTTAGTCCGGTGTCTGGCAAAATCTGTTGAACACATATATTTTTCATAGGAATGGGTTAGAAATTTTATTAATAATAGACTATTTGGGTTGAATAACAATAGATATTTAGATGTGTGAAGTGTTAAAACGGATTTTAATTCTTGTCATAGGCTTCGGAAGCAGGTTTATTATCACCAAGTATTTATGGCATAGAATATTATTGCGGTAATAAATTTAAAATAAAAAGTTTTTGTAATATTATTTTATTTTTTATGATTTCTTAATAATTCCCATACATTAAAAGTATCGATAATTTTGCTACATTTAATACAAATCACAACTGTATTTTTATTATTTTTAATTTTGGTATAGGAACCGTTTAAGGCACATTCAAACTAAGACGTAGCCTTTTTCTCTCAAAAAATTCTAAGTTATAATTTAAATACTTACAAAATACCCATTGTCAAAAAAAAACAAGAAGTTAAACATATATAAAAAAATAAATTCGTCCATATAATATTAATTTTTTTTGGGGGCTATCGGTCATTTTATTATTAATTAAAAACACTTTTAGGACATCTGACCTTTCAGTTTATTTAATTCTTAAACCATCTGCAGAATTACAATTAAACACCAAATAGGGCTTCAAATGTAATTAATTTTTATATGTTACAGAAAATCTAAATAATAAATTGTGTTTACGCTGTTAAACATTACGTATCTAATTCGTAATCAAAGTTAGCGAAGCTATCTTCGCTCAAATTAATTATAATTGGTTCCTCTATCTCACCGATCATAAGATCGAGTTTCCACATTTTCTTTTATTCTTTTATTATATGGATTTTTCCGTAATTTTCTGCAGTAACGTTATTCAAAAAAAATCTTTCAAAAGTTCAGTTAAATTAGTAATTTTCTAGGTTGTGCTATTTCTAGCAACTCTACCTTTTACTTGAGAGAGGTATTTCCTTGTCCAACGAACATTTTTCGGACGATCTATAAGAACAAATTTCCTATCTGGTTTTTTCCAACAAAAATTACGTTCTCTGAGCAATTTCCAGAGCTCAGTTCTTTTAATTTCAGGTAAATCCCGATCTTCATTGATTTTAGTTAGAATTTTGTCGACGGTTGGGATCTGCTTCTCATAATAAAATGTATGTACAATCCCTTTTCTTGCAGTTTTCATCTTTTCTCGAGGTTTTTCGTCTGCCTGTGATCGAATGTGGCTTGGGAGTACTAACATTTCCAGTTGTTTTCTTCTTCTTCAGTATTCGGTGCATAGTAGATTTTTCAACTCCTGTCATGTTGGAACATATCTCAACAGAGCTTTTAACATTATTATCCAAATATTGATATCTTAAGGCATCATAAACAATCATCGTAATAAGTTTTTCGTTGAGAAAAACATGCCCTGGTTTAACGACTTTGGAATAAATATAAATCTGGAAGACATATCTTTGGGGTATCTCACTAATCTCAAATAATATATAAAAACAAGCGCAAACAAGATAAATCACTAAGGACACACTGAAATGTGTACTTTGCTCACTGACAGAGATCAAATTGAACTATCATAAATTTTATTGTTGCAGTAAATTTATAAAACCTTATAATATTTAAATATAATTAAATATAATTAGGTTTACGGCAGTCCACAGTTACCTGAGGCACTAGAGCAGGTACGTTGGAGGTTTCGGTAACAGTTTTATTACTCTTTCTATTTCTTGAATAGAGTATAGGAATGTGTATGCTTGCGATCGCCCCTCCCTTTCCCAATAGCTTTGAGTACAGGAAATAGAATCGATTCTGCCTTTTATATTAGGAATGTGTATGCTCCTGGACCTCCCCCCCCCCCGTTGACAATTTATTTTTCTTGCGATAGCCTCCACCCAAGAGCTTTGAGTTCGAGTCTACCTCTTATATTAGAAATGTGTATGCTGCTCGCATCCTCCCCCCTATCGGCAACTTGTTTTTTCTTGTGATCACCCCCCACCTCTCCAAGAGCTTCAAATTCAGAAAAATATACCCGACTTTGCCTTTTATACTCGAAATGGGAATGTTGCTGGCGTATCCCCCCCCCCCAGTCGACAACTTTCTTTCGCTTGCCATACTATACTTTTGTGATATTACCGCGCCCCCCCTCCAAAGAGAGAGGCTGGATCCGCCCCTGACTTAATATCAATAACCTGGAATTTATTAACAGAGGAAACATGCCTACTTTCGATACTAATAAAGGAGAGTCTACCATTATCTGACTACTTGTTCTTCAAATATAATTAATTTGGTTAAGCAATGGGAAGTTAGTACGAAGGCCTCGCTATCGGACCAGCGACACATCTTATTTGAAATTGACCTTAAATAAGATGTAGAAATAGTGGAATATTTGAACCCCAAAGCTACAAGTTCTCTTCGGGGAGAAACTGACATGGAGATTCGAATGGTACATATCGAGATACCGTGACAAAGTTGACGTCTAGATTGCCACCAAATAAATCAGTTCAGCACGTTGGTGTTCTTTTGAGGCTAGTTTCCAAATAAGGCGAGGGCCCAGAAACTCCCAGATATCATGGTAGAACTCCTAAATTGAGAATCACCGGAAAAATGCTCGGAAATTCTTTAAAGGAGCGTTTAAATATCGAACTAAATAAAACTGGGAGGAATATAAGAGGGCCCGAAGAGAATATGAGAAGTTAATAAGCAACTCACAGAGAAACGAGTGGAAAAAATATTGCTAGAGTATAGAAAATATGTCCTCAGCATCTCGCCCCTGCAAGATACTATCTAGAGATCCTGATATCCGGATTGAAGCATTAGCTCTACCTGAAGAGGGTCAAACTACCGCAGAACAGGAGATCCTGGGGGATTTATTGAGAATGCAATTTTTAGACTCAAATCAATATGAAGGTGAAGACGCAGAGCAACAGCAATTCTCTTTGATACATCGTGACTACAACATATTTAAAACGAAAGTATATACCAGGATAAAATAGTCAATAGGAACCTTTGCCCCCTTTAAGTCTCCTGGTAAGGTTGGTATATTTTCAGAATTACTACAAAATCCCTCCGATGTTATAACAATCCATCTGGTGAGACTATTCCTTTCATATCTGAGTCTGAGATACATACCAATGGCATGGAGGGAGACAAAGTACACTGTATTCCTATGTATAAAGAACAGACTGCACAAATTCTAGGTCATTCCATCCTATCAGTCTGGCTAAAGATATTGGAAACTCGGTGGATCGACATATCAAAAAGAGAGTAATAGCACATAGTCCCTTAAAGCCCGTACAATTTGCCTATGAAGCAGAAAATTCTACAAATACGGCGCTACATTGACTCTTCACAAAGGTCTAAAACGCGCTGTCGGACTGCACTCTTATCGCCATCTAGAGAGTGTTCAACAACACATCCCACGATTAAATATGCAATGTTCTTCAACGACAAGTCTCTGAATCGAGAATGATCAGTTGTATCAGAGCAATGTCGACTCAAATATTAATGTATGCTAAGCTCAATAGTGTAACTGTTAAAGCTTTGTTAAACAGGGGCTGTCCGCAAGTGGTGTTTTATCAGTCTTGCTGTGAAGTGCCATGCGGAGGAGCTCGGAATAAATCCGGGCAATAACGAAGTGATACTTTTCACAAAAAAAAAAGAGAAAAATGGCAACCCACAGTTATGCTATCAAGAAGGATTCATCAATGTAAGGCAACTGCTAAATAGCTGGGAGTAATTCTGGACTCACGACTGAGCTGGAATGATCATATTGGGATTCGAGCCAAGAAGATTATATGTGTCTTCTGGGCTTGAGAACGAGCTTTTGAATACTCATGGGGACTGACATCGAAAGTGATACACTGGATGTACACCATAGTGACCCATCCTATGATTATGTACGCTGTTATTATATGATAGCCTAGTAGCGCCAAGCGCAACTTGACAAAGAACACAGAATGGTTTGCAGGCATGACGAGTGTGATGAAGACTGCTCCCACTAGGGCACTGAAGACTGTAATGAATTTTGCTCCACACTAATTATTCATACAAAAAGAAGCATGGAAGGCAATTCATTGTTTTATTTGCCAGATACATCTCGAAGCAGGAACTGGCGGTTACCCGTGTACGAAGCAAATAGGATAAGAAGGAAGAGCACACTATTCCTAGAAATGCATTCTGGTGATTTACAGGCGGATCTTGACAAGATCTAAGAAACGGAGCTGGAGTGTTCAGAAGAAGCACTGGAGTCAGAGAGTTTTACTCTTTGGGATAGCCCGCAACAGTCTTTCAAGCAAAGATTTCTACTATTCTGCAATGTGATCATATCTGTGAGAGGGACATAAATAGAAATAAAACTATTAATATAAGCTTGAATAGTACAGCTGATCGTGCGGTCCAATGTGAACCTTCACACAAAGAACGGCTGCACCATCAAAAAAATATCCATACTTATTTAGCCGATATTGCTTTTCAAACGCAACTATTGTCAATTATATTTTAGTTTAAAAGGCTCAAAAACTGCTTACCTGCGCTGCTACACGACCATGTTCCAATCTTCCTAAATCAGTATGACTCCATGCACTGTTTGACCATGGAGTGACTTCTCTAAGATCGCTGTCAAATTTAAAATTTTTTAACTTATTGTGCATAAACTTTCTTATGTTCCACGGTAGATCATTATGTCCATCAATCAACGGTGTTTCCTGTAAAAAAAAATACATATAAATATTATCGTTATATTTTGAAAAAGGTAAAAAATGTGTGGCCTAACGGAAGTTTATTCAGTAATTCAGTGTAAGGTGCAAATGATAATTGTGCAGCAGCAAAAAAAAAACATTTCGGAAAAAAAATATAAGTGAAGAAATTAAGCCTGATTTGAATAGGATCTTGAAGGTTAGAATTAGAGTGTAAATATTAGTGACATACCGAGGAAACAAAAAAATTGACGAAACGTTTTGTAAAGCTAGTGTCCTGTAGGTATGATAACTATATAGTAGTCATCGAGAAAAAGATATCCTATCCTCAAGCGACTGAGCTGAGTAAAACCAAACAAACTTCATCTGAAAGGAGCATCTAGAAACACCCCTACTACATCGTAGCTAGCAACAACGCTGTGTGGAAAGTAAACCTCTGGCAGATCGTAATAGTTATTCCTTCTCACCTGCACTTTAAATACAAAAAACGATTAATTATTTCATATATGGAAAGAGATTTTTATCGGCCCATTAGTAATTAATAATATTGATAAAAAGCACATGGAAGTACTAATACGAATTAATTATACAATACAAAAATGGGGGTTCTTCAGAGAATCTACCAAAATTAGTTTAAAAGTGGTACTTTTAAATAGCGGTATATTTTTGGTAGCAAAAGTAAAGTAATAAAAATATGTGCAAACTTTATACCCATAGTAATAACTTTGAGATTGTGACGAAATTACACAAGTATTGTTGTTTACTATGTCTTTGGGATTGTTTTGGCTGAAAGCATAATTTTATAAATAAACTGTGACTTTCCGGAAGAATCTTATACCAGGACTAAAGAATATATTTCATCCACTATTAGCACACAAGGAAGATATCATTGTGCCACCTCAGCATATAAAGTTAGAATTAATGGAGAACTTTGCAATCACGAAACCGTAAAAGTAGGAGGATATAGGGGCTGCCACCTCACTCGACCTTCTTTCCTACTTTTCGTGACCTACTTTCTAAATGACCAAATTTACTTCTCTTTAACTGTCTCGATATACTTGGTTACGCAATTATTTTCTGATTATTACTTGACCTACTTTCTCTGGCTTACTTTCTGAATGACTCACCAAGCCTACTTTTCAATGAACCGCCTCGACATTCTCGGTTATACAATTCTTTTTTGATTTCACTCTCCTACCTTACACGATATTTACTTCCTGGGTGGGAAATTGAGTTTTTAAGCAAGGATCTCTGGGCATGCCTTCATTCGTGTAAAGTGTGTAATGTCAGATGTAGAAATTATTGAATACGTAGGAGAAATTATTTGTTTATATCAAAACAATTTAAAAAGTTGGTGTGATTTTGATGAAAAAGATCTAGCATTCTTTCCTCTTTGTTATTTGAGAAGATGCATTGATTCGCTTAGTTTACAGCAAATCTGGAATATGCTACCAGAACGGTATCGAAGTGATAAGGAATTGCAGCTAAATTTACCATGTTATATACATTATAACCAATCTCGTAGTCATCTAGATGGTCCACCACTACCAATAAAAAAGTGTTGTAAAATTGAAAAATAAGTGATAATTATGAATATTGATTTGAAAAACGCAGTTATCAAAATAGATAAAGAGTGTTCTGAAACTAGAAATTCCTACTCTACTGAATCAATGCTAAGGCGACCTCAGTGGACGGAATTATATTGTGATTACGCTTTCGAATATCAAAAAGTTGTAGAAGCGTGTTTTAAATATTGTACAACATTACATTTGCCAGAGTTTATTCATGAACTAAAAGAATTAGGGTTTATTTCCTATTTATAGAAATTGAAGAAATATATAAAAGATCCTGCTATATTAAAAGAGATAGAAGAAGAGGAAGAAGGGGAAGAGGAAGAAAAAGAGAAAAAGGAAGAGGTTTCAGTATAGAATTTATTATGGACGAATCAGTAAGAGAAATATATGAAGAGTTTGTGATGTCAGCGGCCTGTTCTGAGTTTTATGCATATGAAGGACAAGAGGAGGAGGCCCAGAATATTATTTTGTATATTAATTATATGGATATGCTCAATTATGTACACTAGCAGCCATGTGTTGTAGTGAATATTTAAAACATAAATATATATATATATATATATATATATATATATATATATATATATATATATATATATATATATATATATATATAAACTTAAGAACTGGGATTAAATAGTAATGTTTCATTTATTAGAAAAATCGATCACTGTCTTCATAGAATACTTCTTCACAAAATTACACTTTTCTTCACCTTTTACGTATACATAGTTTACCTTATTACTTAAACCTCTAATGATATCTCCACATTTGTGTAATGGAGAAAATCCTTCATGCCATTCAATGCAATGATGGTTTTTTGTTAAGCAATATCTATAGTAAGGTTCATATTTTCAAATATATGAATTTCTTGATCAATTCAACTTTCGATTGATATTCACTTATTTGTTTTTTTAATTTTTGCAACTTAACTTGAAAATCAAATATTGGAAGTAAATTCTCGTACGACATTTTATAAATGAAGAATTTTGGTTTGGGTTATTTATTAAATAACATAACTGACACATGCGCTCTTAAACTTAACGATTTGTCTAGGTGGGATCTAAGTGAATATTTTGTCAATTTAAAACAATGTATCTTAAGGAATTAACATTGCAGTTGTTTCACAATTTTCGTTAATGGATTGTAACTTAAAACTTTATCATGAACTATAACACAATGTAACGAAGTTACCATATTTTTGGGCATGAGTATGTTCGCCGGGATTTAATTTATTTATTAAACATCCGAAAAATCTGATTCTTGCGGGAAAAGAATGCTTGAAGCTTCAATATTACTGGTATATAATTAGATTTTACCGCGCCAGGCCGGGAAATACAATTTTCCGATGATTTTCAGAACGTCCGACCAAAGTAATCGCGCGCCGTATACAGCAGTATAGTATGCGCGATCACCCGTCAGCGTAGTGGGAGCTCGGGCCGACTACTTAAGCTCGAGCAGACCATTACTTCGCTGAGAACTGAACTTCTCCACCCGGGTCAACAGTTCCAACGGACTGCCTGGGTCGCCCGCCGGACTGCGCCTTCCTGATCTAGCAAATGACCAGGAATGTGTTTTACCGCCGGATGCCCTCCGCTGTCTGTTGGTAAGGGCGCTTAACAACTGTCGTTCCCGACGCCGCCGTCGTGTAGAGACGCCGCTTACCGCCGATTTATGCCGAGTTTTTGTTAGACATACGGTGTATACCGCCGTCGGTCGAATTTTAGTACGAAGCGCCGTGAACAGCGTCCGCGGATTTTAGATGTGAAATGCGATAATTTGCGTACGAGCCGTCGTGAATAGTGTCAAAATCGTGTAGTGCGAGGTACGTGAATAGCGTCGTGAATGATACTGCCAGGTTACCGTCTTCAGCGCAACCGACCAGTACGAGCTACCGTGAACAGCTCTCAAAAGATACTCTTGCCCTCCAGACCGTTTAATTGTTAGTTTGTTTTACATCTTAGATTGTAGGTTAGTTTTAGGCCATGTCTTCTTATAAAAGTATGGAATTCAGGATACAGGATGTTTTAAAACCGTTTGTTTCATTCCCTAGTCACATTTTTTTAACATTACAGATAATAATTGGCAGCCGGCAGCCAGGACTAATACGCTCAATTGACGCCTGGCTTGCCGTTTCTCCACTGTAACAAGCTGCCCGGTGCATAAGTGGGCCCTCGACCACATAAATCCCGAGGGTGGCGCCCGAGAATCGACCATCGAGTGGACGTTTTGACCTTCGGACAGTCAAACCGTTCAGAGAGCAGGGATATCCTGATTATAAGTAGATACCGTCAAACCGACACCCCTGCGCTGAGCATTTGCCCGATGACTGTCTGCACGATAAATATCCACTGACCGATGTTCCGCTGCCGTAAACAAGGTAGATCCGTAGAGCACAACCTGCTCCCCTCTAAGAAAAACGCGTCACAACAATATGCTGCTGTTTTAGCTGGTATTTTTTCTTGTTTTAAATTCAATCCTCATTGTTACATGACCAGTTTGTTTGATGAGTACAAGTAATGTAAACTATAGAAGCATTTTCTTTAAACTCTTTTAGATTAAAAATTGATTCCATTGGAAAATTGGAATACACTTGACGAAATTCGGTAAACATTTCATACAGAGTAGCAAATTTATTATTTTTAAAATCAAGTTGAAGATCATTATAAGGATATCTTTCCGAATTTAAAAAGAGAGTTGGGAATTTGTAAATATTTAACGGATTTAAGTAAATTGTACTTTTCGAAGTATATGTTTGTTGAATAAGGTTTCAAAAATAATCCACATTCAGTTTTATAAGGTTTTAAATAAAGTCCGCTTCCCTTTTTTCCAATCCCTATAGACTCCTTCATTTGATTGTGTCGTTTAGATTCCTCTAATTTTGCTTTAGCTGCTTTGGCATCATTTACTGCTTTAGCAATACCTGCAGCCTCTCCTCCAAGAGCAGACAAACCAGCAAATAAAGGTATAAGTGGAAGAATTCCACCAGTCTTTCGGATTGGAATTACTCTTTTGTATGGAGGTAACACTTTGCCTGTTTTTTAATAGAGTTTAAAGCTGTTTGAATACTTTCATTTAGATCTTTAAACCGTTTCCCCTTAATTCCTTTTCTAGCTCTTGGAATTACCTGAGATAAGGATAGTCCTCGTTCTTTAAGAGTTTTTCTTTTGAACTTTCTTCTCGTTCGAAACCCCATACCTATTTTTTTTAAATTTTCATAGCACCAGTATTTCCTAGTGCAGCTGTTTTTTCCCCAAAACTCGAATCTTTAGCTTTGAACCTTGATAAAGCTTTGTCAGCTAATACTTGGTCAGCTAAATATTTATATATCATTTGATTGTGAGTAAGCAATATCGTGTTCTTTACAAGCTTCATCCAATAAATTTATACCTTTATCACCTCTTGACAATCTTTTTTCCAATTTTGTTCCAGGTCCACAAAAATTATAACCAGGAATATGTAATTCAAAGGATAGTTTATTTATTAATGTGTTAACTAGACCACTTCCTTTCCTTTTGCTATTTGTTTTGAAAATGATTCGTTTGTTATATGACGGAAACATTATATATAGTTGAAATCCTAGTGATAACTAAGCAGTTATACTACAATACCGAATATTAATAGTTTATCTTTTAGATAAAATGAGAGTTGAAAAACAACCATATTCTATAACAATTAAAGATCATGAAAATTCAGTGAATGATTTTAGAAAACATGAAAAACTGTTTGATGGAAATAGTAGAAAAGGGTTAATTATTGGCCCATCAGGCTGCGGCAAAATTAATGTTATTATTAGTTTGATTGTAGATCCAAATGGTTTACGATTTGTATGTTTATTCTAAATCCTTATATCAACCCAAGTACGAATATTTGAGAATATTTTTTAAACCATTGAAAGAAATTGAATACTCTGAAAATAAAGAAAGTATTGTTTCACCACTCTATAATAATATTCGATGATATAGTGTGTTGTAATCAGAATGTTGTTAAAGAATATTTTTGTTTCGAAAATACTGATTGTTTTTATTTGTGTCAAACATATTCTTCGATTCCGAAACAATTAATTCGTGACAATGTGAATTTGATTGTTATGTTTCAACAAGATCAAACAAACTTAAAACATATATTTGATAATCATGTTAATGTTGATATGTCATTAAATCAATTTATTGAGTTATGTTTATTGTGTTGGAAAGACAAATTTAGATTTTTGGTAAGAGGCAAAGACTCTGTTGTGAAATCTGGTCGATATCGAAAAGGATTTGATTCATATATTTACTTATAAATATAAAAGTTGTATGATAAATTATACCAATCATAAATGAACATTTAGCACGAGAGCTCGTTAAATCAGGAAGAGCTGATAAAAATGCCAAAGTTTAAAAAATGCCGAATTTGAGGCACAAACCAAATTGGAAGAAACATATAAACCGATAACTCAACCCTTACAAGAATTAATTTCAACGATTGGTAAAATTGAACCTGTTGAAATAAAATAAGGGCTACACACACCAATTAAAAATTTTTATGAAACACCGCAAAAAAGATCGTTTCAAACACCAACACCAAGAAAAAACTACAATATGGAACTTTGACACCAGAAAAAAGAAAGACGGGAGAAACTCCCCTCCTTCCTTCAGAAATACCATCCATTATTGATTGGGTTGCGAGTTTAGCTTCGGCTAGTCAAATGTCATCTATACAACGAACAAGTATTACTGCAGAAACTACCCCATCTTCAGGTTCACGCTCCACAATGGGAAATCTTTCAGATATACTAGAACAAACACGGCAAACAATTCAAACATTTGTTGATACAGATTTATATAAAGAATATTTATCAGAATTTCGTCAATATATTAATGCCGGTGTAAAAGATGTTGAACATGAGTTTGATCACCAATATGGAGTAGTTCATGATTTGGAAACTGAGAAATTCTTTTTGGGTTTAACCAATAAACCTGTAGAAATTATTGGTAAAAACATAAAAATTGAAAGAATAACCTGTAGAGGTACACCAAGTTTATATGAATTATTATTTAAAAAAATGGATCAACTTTCTTGATGAAATAATTAAAGAATAAAATAATACTAAGCATCCAACAATCGGAAAAAAGTCAAATGAAGTTAACAAAAATAATGAAAAGGAAATTTTGAAATCAGTTTGTACACATATGAAGATAGTGGATCTTAGATCTAAAAAATTTTATGTTGGTGATAGAGTTTGTATAAGCAAAATTCGTGAACAATTTTCTAAAGGTTATACACCAAACTGGTCAACCGAAATTTTCAAATAAAAAAAGTCTAGCTCACGAATCCAAGAACGTATTTGATTCAAGATGGAAACGGGATAAATATTCAAGGAGGTTTCTATGAAGAAGAACTTCAAGGAGTGAAATATCCTAATGTATTTGTTGAAAAAGAGTTAAGGAAGAAAGTATTTGTAAAGTGGTTAGGATTAGATAAAACTTATAACTGTTGGGTCTTTAAGAAAGAGGTATTGTAACAATGATTAATATTATTAATAAGGAAACTTTTAATTATTATATTTGTTTTATTTAAAATAAGCCATTTACATACACATTTTTTTAAAACAATATTTTTATAATTCGCATTTAATATAGGATTTAAAATTATTTCAGTCAATTTAATTCTTCCATTCGAGCTTTTCTGTAAGCGAATTTCCAGGCAACCATCAGATGAATTTGGTTTCTCGATTCATCAAAATATACCACCTTCTTCATAATAATTCTTAGCTCTTAATTTTTGTTCTAGTTGTTCGAGATAATTCAAAAGTAACCCCAGCATAGAGCACACGTTTTCACTATTAAGGTTTTGTTTTGCAGAAAGAATATCATATATTTTCTGACAAGAATCACCTTCGTAGAAATTATTATTCCTAAAAACGTTGAAGTAACACTGAAAGTTTTGCTTCTGTAAAATATTTAGACTATATTCAATCAGAGGAATTTGTTCCCACAATCCACAAACAGTTTCATTTCCCAAGTAAATGATCCACTATTCTTGACAATCTTTACTGTTGGTGATTCAACGACTTTCTCAAAATGGAGCGATATATTTTCCAAATATATAGGCTCACCGAAGGCTTTAGATGAAAATCAATAATTTGTTATCACTCTTTGATATTGCAATAAGTTTTTCCATTCATCTTCATTTAACATCACAGATTGACCATTTCTACCATAAAGCTCAATACAGGGTGAGTCAACGATTGGATGAAGTAGGTTTGTGCCTTTTTGGTGAAATTAACAAAGAAACTATATTTATTGTTTGATACAGTTTATTTTTACGCAGATTTTAAAAATATTTAGGACTCTACAGGGTGAGCCAAAAAACTAGGACAGCATAAAGTTGTATTTTTTTAAATAGAACACCCTATATACGAATCGTATTTTCGATTTAGCTTATAATTTTAATTCTTTTTTATTAAAGGTTTACTATAACAAAACTTTATAGTTTCTGAGATAATTAAGTTTAAAGAAAAAAAGTCACATTTTCAAGCATCAATTCAATCCTAAATAACGTTTTCAATTTTGTGACAAATATATTCAAATTTGGAATTTAGCAAGGCCAAGGACAAGTTAACATAATTTTTACCTAATATTTACAATAAAAGCTACAGGGTGTTGAACACATCGGCTCAAATTTGAACAAGTTTAAATGAATAAATATCTTTTTTTTTAAATGGTACACCCTGTATATTTTCATGCTATTTAATAGAGTATTAAAAACCCTAAAAGTTTTGTTCAATATATCCTATACCTATTTATAATAGTTTTTGAGATATTTCAGTTTTTCTTATTTTCCATACTTTTTTCAGAAATACTTTTCATTATCATAGTAGCCATGTAAAATAATAAAAAGAAACTACAGAAACAAACAGAATGTGGTTAAATATGATGAAATACATTATTCGTTATATTACAACGGCAATAGTTTAATTAAACATAATGTGAAAAAATTAAGACAACAATAACGACAAGGCAAATACATATTTACTTTTATACTAAATTGAAACAAAAAAATTACCTATTAAATACTGAGATGAATTATTTCTTTTTAATAAGTGTTCGAATAAACGACCCTCTTGTGCAATGCACAAATTTAGTCTTTTTTGCAGATTTTCTCGGACCCTGGACAAAATTAGTGGCGTTATTGTTCTACAGGTATCCCTAATCCTGTTTCGCATATCTTCCACTGTTGTTGGTGGATTAACATACACCTTATTTTTAATATAACCCCATAGGAAGAAATGAAATGGGGTGATGTCGCAAGACCTTGGTGGCCACTCAATGAAACCCCCACGTCCAATCCATTTTTGCGGATATCGTTGGTCCAAAAACGCACGAACTTCACGATGGTAATGCGGAGGCGCACCATCGTGCTGGAACCACATACTGTCGAGCTCATCCCTATCGAGACCTGGAAGCAGTTGGGGTAGTTCTTCTTGTAGAAAGTTCAGGTAACTATGGACATTTAGTGGTTCATTAAAAAAGTGGGGTCCAATAATTCGATTATGATGAATACCACACCAAACATTTAATGACTAGTGGTTTTGATGTTGCACCTCTCTAATCCAAAATGGGTTTTCTGTGGCATAATAATGCATGTTGCGTCTATTTACGGCACCGTTACTTCTAAAAGTAGATTCATCACTAAACATTACCTTGCATAATAAATTTGGATTTAATTGAATCTCCGCATTTATTGTACGACAAAAGTTTACACGACTTTCAAAATCCTGTCCATGCAATTCTTGGTGTAATTCCATGTGATATGGATGATACCTATATTTCTTGGTAGTACGATTAGCGGTGGATTGTGATGTTTCACATAATGCTGCTAACTGACGGCTACCAATATAAGGATTTTCCTGAACATTTAACAATACTTGTAGTTCTTTTTCTTCATTAGTTACTGGTTTGTTGATCACTTTACGTTTTGGATAATCAACAGTACCAGAAGAATCAAATCTTTGCATTAAGTTTTGAAAAGTATGGGTATTAGGCTGGCGTCGATCAGGATACTTCATTTTGTAAATTCTTTGAGCAAGAAGGCAATTTTTTTGAACCTCTCCTATTGTATAAATCATATCTATTAACTCATTCTTTGGAAAATTCATTTTACAATATAAGATGAATGCAAAAAAAACCAAACTACACTACATAAAAACCAAAAGAAGCGATTGCGGTTATAAATTTGACACACAGAAAAATGTTCTTTTACATTGTTTTTGCCATAGCTACTATGATAATGAAGACTATTTCTGTAAAAAAGTATGGAAAATAAGAAAAACTGAAATATCTCAAAAATTATTATAAATAGGTATAGGATATATTGAACACAACTTTTAGGGTTTTTATTACTCTATTAAATAACATGAAAATATACAGGGTGTACCATTTAAAAAAAAAGATATTTATTCATTTAAACTTGTTCAAATTTGAGCCGATGTGTTCAACACCCTGTAGCTTTTATCGCAAATATTAGGTAAAAATTATGTTAACTTGTCCTTGGCCTTGCTAAATTCCAAATTTGAATATATTTGTCACAAAATTGAAAACGTTATTTAGGATTGAATTGATGCTTGAAAATGTGACTTTTTTCTTTAAACTTAGTTATCTCAGAAACTATAAAGTTTTGTTATAGTAAACCCTTAATAAAAAAGATTTAAAATTATAAGCTAAATTGAAAATACGATTCGTATATAGGGTGTTCTATTTAAAAAAATACAACTTTATGCTGTCCTAGTTTTTTGGCTCACCCTGTAGAGTCCTAAATATTTTTAAAATCTGCGTAAAAATAAACTGTATCAAACAATAAATATAGTTTCTTTGTTAATTTCACCGAAAAGGCACAAACCTACTTCATCCAATCGTTGGCTCACCCTGTACATGGTAAAAAATCATTTTCAACACACAAACCAATTTTAACACTCTTAGAATTAGAATTGTTTAAATTATATGTTGCAGAATTTATGATTGTTTGTTGAATTTTTTTTATTGGTGATTTTTCAAATAAATTTTTACTATGTTTACTGAGCATCTTGAATAAGATTTGTTGAAAACTAACTTACTACGTCTTTGCTTATAAGTTTTATACCTTTTATTCCTCCATGTAACTGAAGAAAGTATAGGTTTCGTTTAATTTGAGTGGTAACTATAGAAAACAAACTAAAAATTTATGAAAATTTTGAATTTATTAACAAGTTTTATAGATATTTTTTCATGAAATACATTAAAATACTATATGTAATAAATATTGTTACTGAAAATATGGTGCCTAGTATGTAACAATAAGTATAATGACAAGGTACTTCTTTTTTATTACGGAAAGGTATCCAATCCGAATATTGTAAAAGTTTTCTGTTAATGTAATATTTAATTTTAAAATACGTATTTTCACTCAAAATAGAATCATTTACATTATAAGCAAAAAAATATGAATTATCAGCAACATATGTCATTCTCATTTGTTTCAAGCAATCACTTTCATTTTTAATTGCATTAACATATATCAGCTCTATTTACATTAGAAATATAATTTACATACAAGATATTTCCGACAAGGGAAAATAAAACAACTAAAGATGAAACACACATTATTACAATACTATTTACCTCTGTAATTACAATACATTATATAGATTTTTAGGGATGTAAAATTCCCTTCCAATTTCTAAAACTTTTTAATGATTCATATAATTCATATAACAATGCTCTCAAAGAGGGTGTTTTTAGAAAGGTGAAAAATTAGTTTAGGAAGTTTCATTCTAATCGAGGTTTCTTTTTTTAGGTACATTTTCGGTCTCAGACTTTAGAAAATTTAAAGTTTCATGCATCACTTCCACATCTCTACTAATAATATCTTTATGCCCCCAAGCGAGAGTTTTTGCGGAATTTGGTATACAATATCTTTTATCATCATGACTTGTTAAAGCTAATTTATTTAACAAATTAGTGTATATGTTGTGCATGTTGGATTTTAACAAACACAAGGTGCAAAATATATTGCCACCCTTCTCATAAACATCTTTATAATATGCTAGTGTTAATTGTTTTTCTATACTAAATTTCCGAATACCTTTTGCTTTTTCATCTATGCTATTTTTCGATTTTATACAATATGCTTTAGCACCAGTTCCATAAAAACTTTCAATTGGGACACCTTTATATTCATCTTTAAATTTATCAACAAGTGATGTAGTTATAGGCATCTAATGAATATTGGGTTCAGGATAGTTAGAAGTATCAAATTTATCCAGATTATGTTTCATATCTTCGTAAAAGTTCTCGGTCTGAACTTCAAGAATAAATGAGTCAGTATCAGTATACAACAAACTAACTTTATTATCATATGTAGCTTTTACCCATATGAAATCATACATACAGTTTTTGCAATATCCAAAATACACATCCCAACGTAAATTGGTTTATTGTATTGAATACAAACCTGCTGAAGTTGTAGAGCTACTAAATTTTCAGAAAAAATTTTCATATCCTTAAATTGAGGTTTTGAAATAAGTTTTTCCGCATTTAACTTATTACCCTGTCTTTCCCATTAAGACACCAGCTTAATATTACTGCGTTTATCAACATTTTCCATGGTTTTACCAAATATGGAATTGTTTGCCAATTTATAACATTTTCTTTCAAATTTATTATTTGAGGAATTTCGCAAATTTGTATTTGTATCAATATATTTTGCAAGCCAAGGTGATTGTTTAAATTTAATAGCTCTGTGAATTTTTATAATTTTTAGTCCGAATTTTTGGCATTGTTTTAGATATGTATAATGAATTACATAGTTATATTTATTATTTAAATTAGGAATTAATTTAGAAGGTTTAGAAATTGGAGGGGTAATTTGTTCAGGACAAAATGGAAAATCATTATGACTATCATGTAAATAGTTTGGATATTCTAAATCAACTTCAAATATGTAGCCTACAGAAAGTCCCATAATGTTTATGGTTTCTAGTTCCTGCTCAGAAACCCAAGTAATATGTTTTCAGGCAAATATTGTTTCATGGCATAACCATATAAATTTGTATCATCCAGATAAACTATATATGTTGTGGGATTTTTGGGATTAAAATGATCAACAAAAGGGTTATTAGCTTCAGATTTGCGAGTCGAACAAGTGCTAACCTCACCGCGAACAAATTTTTTGAAAAAATGGAGCATGTCTGGTTTGGACAATAATTCTAACTCTACATTAGTCAATTTCATCATAGTAATTATAATAATAATTCTAACTCTACATTAGTCAATTTCATCATAACATCCCAGCACATTGATGGGCTGCTGACAAAATTTATTGGATCAAGCTTTTAAGTTTTAACACATGTAGATCAGTAATTTTCAAAAACATCAGCTAAAAGCAAACCATCAGACTTTAAATAAATATCAGAATAAGCTCCTATTGTAGAAGAATTAAAAAGATTCCATACTTCCAGAGCATGATTGTATTCATCATTAGAAATATTTTCATCAGTTAGATTATTGTAAAATTTATCAATCGAGGGTAGAGATTTTTCATTTAATTTTTCGAGGGAATCTGTATAAGAGTAAAGAAATACACCCTTTTTTCTGATATACCGAAATTGGTTAATATTTGGGAAAATTTTTTTAATTTCAATACATTGTGCATCTTGTAGAGTTTCAGAGAGCTTCTCTAGAGACTCAGCGAGAAATTGAAAAGAATCTATAAAGCGATGCTCAAAAATAAACTGACTTTAATTGGTTTTCGGAAATATAAGTGTCTATTAAAATTTCCTTGCTGAAAGAAATGTATTTTTCTTTATTTTGGGCTATAACATTAATAACTTCTTTATTATTACAAAGTGATTTAATAAATAAGTGAGAATCGTATTTTTTTAAATTATGCATCACTACTGGTATATATTTTGGTGGTTTAAAATGTAAATTACAAATAGAGTGAGCTGCCCCCTTATAGCGACCTGTAATATGACAATGATCTCTGCACTTTACGAAGTTTCCACATGAAAACGGTTTTTCGCAAATATAGCATAATACCGCGTTTTCATACTCAGTCTGTTCAATAGCTGATAATTTTTTGATTGGTACTTGAAATTTTAAATATTTGTCATAAATATGTTTTACATAATTTTCAATATATTCCATAAATTTTGCAGCACAGTGCCTCTATAAAGTTTAAAAATTACAATTTGCTCATCAAATTATGACTTAATATAGTAAGCGAATGAATATGGTATATGTTCAGCAGTTTTAATTGTATATGGGATTGTGGGATCAGGTATAGATTGCATGCTTTCAATGTTTTTCAGATAGCATTCAAAATCAACATAAATAACCAAAGGTGCTTTATACTGCTTCTCAATACTTTGAAACTTTAATATATTTGCTGGAATATAATTTCCAAATTTATCTACGACTATGATATCTGATAGAAGCTTAAATCGAACAAAATTGCAATCTTGTTCTTAATGTCTTTTAAGTTTCTCATTTGTGCCAAAATATTGTAAACAACCATCACATAAGTTTTTTTTACTTTCTGTTTTGAAAATTGTTTGGATACCAGACACCCAAGTCTTTTATCTAACACTAGTGGTTATTACCATCATCTGAACTTATTAAAAGCAAATTTATATGCAATTTTTTCTTTTAGCTGTTATAATATAAAGGTCTGACAATCTCATATACGTACACGTCATCTCGTAAGAACCTCTCAACTCCATATACATTTATAGAAAAATCATTTAGTTTTTCAAATTTTTTTACGTCTAATAATTTTACTGGAAATTCAATACCTGTAAAATTAAAAATGTTTTTAAAGTCTAGATACGATAAAATCTTTTAGGGATTACCGATTGGTTGACAAACTGCGGAAATTACTGCCAATGCAAAACAACAATCGTCTTCATTCATTACATTCACTATCGCTTTTGAATACCTTGATATGTTAATGTAAGAGCAGGCTAAATGTAAGATCTTTTGCAAAATCCAACCTGTAACAAAAATTTTATATTAGTTTGTTTTAAATGAAAAATAATCAATTAATAATTTCCAGAGTCTCGTTCTGGAAATTTCTCTGTTTTGGTAGCAATAATCTTGAATAAATTATCATATAGCTGCTCAAGATCAGTAGTGGAGGTAACGATGAAGAATGGAGTATTAAATGACTTTATTGAAGAAGATTTTAAAGTTGGGGAGTATTAATTCCGAACAATTCTACATTTGCTTTAACAGATGTGAATTCTTGTTGACATTTTCTAACTAATGCTTGTACTTTAAAGTAAATTTCTTGCTGAAATTGCTTGATTTCCACATAATTCGGTGATTGAATTCTTTGATTCGACACTTAAATGCACTCTTAATGATATCGATTCCGTCCTCATATTTCATGCAGGCATTGCTTTTATGAACATTAGTTCTCAAGTGGGCATTCCAAGAATGTGATCTTACATTCATTTTACAGCCTTGACAAAACTTTTTCGGGGTTCTTGAAAGTAGTTCATTAACTGAAAAAAAAAAAAATTAAACTTTAATTATATAATTAAACTTTTATCTGCAAGATAGATTTTTAGTATTTTTAATAACGGAATAAATTATACTTACGATTAATTATATAATTATCCAAATTTGATACATCATGTTAATTTAAACATACTTGTCGAAGGTGTCGTACAATAAGTTGTTTTCTTTTAAATTATTTTAAGCAACGTGTGTAAAGGAACGCCATTTCAAAATGGAGAGAAAAAGGTTGGATTTATCTTTAGATAAACTAGAATATAAGTAGAGTGACTTTTTTTTTCTTTTTAATTGGAATAATTCTCGATTCGAACTTATTTAAAAAGAGAGGTACTTATATTTCACCTCCTGGCTTTACGATCTAGAACCCCCATTTAAATTTAGAATAATCAATATTAAAACACATACTTATTTATCCCAGACATAATCAAATAGAAAACCCCTCAAGGTATCAGCAGGAATCGAACCCATTTTACGTCAATAGGAGACCAATGACTTAACTACTAGACCAGCGCTATTCCTAAAGTGGTAATTTTATAAATTCCCTCAATTTAGAAAAAATATTTAACCAAGTTTTTAAATTTAAACCAAAATTATGTTTCTTTTAAGTATATTTCCTAAATCTGAAAGAAGGCTTCCTTGCCTTTCCAAGCAATTTGTAATATCTTTAATTTCTGAATCACCTAAATCACTATAGATATTATACATTTTAATATAGTTGCAAACCAGGGATTTAAATGTAGATGTGCAAGACTCTTATTAGATTTAGATTTGAAACTACTCTTTTTTATGGCGCTTTTAACTAAATCAATATTGGTCTTTGAATATTTGGTAATTATTTTGTATACAATTTTCTTGATTTGAAGAGTTGTAAGGCTCTGGAGTATTTTGGTGATCTAGATGTTCATAATTTTTTGGTGATCTAGATGTTCATAATTTTTACCAAAAGAATTAAACCCCATAGCTCCTCCACTCACATAATCGGAAATATTAATATATTTATTTTCAAAATAGAATTTAGGTAACTGTTGAGATGTCTGAATTAAATTTTGATTATCTTTCACAGAAAAATTTTATACAGTATCGTTAGCCTGAATTAAATTTTGGTTTTCTTTCAAACAATAATTTATTCTACCAGCATCATCAGATGAGGCTTCCGAAATTGGTGAATATAAACTATAATTTCCCCACTGATTAATCGGACACTTCGCCCCATTATTATCTGAATTACTATCATTAAAATCAGTCAAATTTATAGTTTCGAGAGGCTTATGGGGAGTGTCAAAGCTTGTACAATAATCTAAGACTTCCAAAAGTTGTTTTAAAATGTTAGTGCCACCAATTTCGACCGCTTCATCTGACTTACTACATGTATCTAATTCCTTTAATGTTTTTTCAAGTTATTCACCACTTAATTTACAAAAAGAGCACTTCATTAGGTCATGAACAAGGCAAGTCTCATTTAAATCAAATACAGTCAAGTCAATTTGATTACTTTCTGAACAGTTAGATATTTTATTCAAATAGAATTTATTAAACAGAACGTTATATTAAAAACAGTAAATAAAAAAGTACAAACCCAAAAGTTTAAACCAAAAAGTATAAATCCAAAAAAAAAAGGAAAAAAAACACGTCGTCGGAATATTATAAACACATGCAAAA
Source organism: Diaprepes abbreviatus (assembly GCA_034092305.1). Taxonomy (NCBI): domain Eukaryota; kingdom Metazoa; phylum Arthropoda; class Insecta; order Coleoptera; family Curculionidae; genus Diaprepes; species Diaprepes abbreviatus. Next base: position 1,450,290 of record JASJET010000083.1, read on the forward strand.
GCAGAATGTAACCAAAGACTGGGTCCTTTTATATTTAATACTAACTTAATGAATCGACACCACCACTAGCAGCAGAGAAAACGACCTTAATTTGGCACAGAAACCAACCGGTGGGAACGTGAACCCGGTAAAAAAGTTGGGTGTGTATATGGGTTCTGTTCTTTTTTCTTTTCTCTTTCGCTTCGTTTACGCTTTCAGTACTCTGATGGCTATATGGTTTTTTTCTTTTTTCATCGCCTTCGCATTAATTATCAGGGTAGGTGTATTTTCTCTTACCTCTGCGCTTTCGCGTCGACTGGTTACATCACCAGTGGTGGTACAGAAAGATGATATTTATAAGTGATATACAGACTCTTTTAAAATTATTCATAATACTTCTCTTTGCTGTAATACTTTGGAAGTTATTTAAAAATTTAAAATGGATAACAACGAATTATTTTTTCTAAGTTTAGAGGCGATAATGGAACTTTATGACCGACTATTTCGGTTATACCAATCGTCATGGCCTCCAACGAGCATATCGTGGGATTCAGAAGGGGAGGTTTTAAACAATATATAAGTTATTAACAGGTTGTACACCGAAGAAAACAAAAAATAGACGGGTTTTGTATTTCAGTGTATGTTTTATTAATATTGGTCAAGCGCTTTCGGTCTAACTTAGACCATCTTCAGGGCTCAGACCCTAGAAACAAGAGAATATGGTCAGCAAATAAGCCCACTCAGTACTCACCAACCATACTCACTCGTCAAAGGGCACACCTTAGCACTGCCAGTTTGAGAGCAGTCGCCAGCCGTAGCCTCCACACAGAACAAATCGTATATAATTAAAAAAATTTTTAAAAAACTTTGTCACAAATTAAAATTAAAACCAAAACATTCAACACACTAGTACATTGACATTATTAAAACAATAAACCTTTTTAATAAAAACCCAAAAGAGTGAGGTTATGCCACCCAGTCATAGCATAGTATAGCAGTTTTATTGCTATACTATGCTATAATTATTTATTAATATTTTTCTGCTGTTATGGTGAAAATTTGAGTTGGGTGGAAACATCGGTTAAATATAAGCTAGATGAAGTTATGCAAGAATATGGACATTGTGTTGTATGCTTGTTATCGTATCATCCAAAACTTAACCGGATAAAACAAAATTAGCAACAGGAAAAAACTCGTTGGCAAGTTAAAAAAATAATTCAAACAGAGCTTAGAAATTATAGAGCCAATATTCGATTCTGGCTAGAATAAAACCTTCGACTGAAATATTTTATGTATATAACAAAAATTTATTTTGAAATGATTCGTTAGTTTTTATTTGTGTAAGTAATGCAATAGATTATGAAAAATTGTTTGAACCATTTTCTTGACATATTGACAAATGCACTTTTTTTTATAAGATAGAATTCTATGGTTTTATACGAATTTTCAGAACTTTTGTTTTAAGAAATTACTGCTTTAAACTTCAATTTATGTTTTGATAAACATTTGGAAAGTGCTAAAAATATATCATATTGCATGTTTTGGAAATTTAATATGATACGAAAACACAGCCAATATGTAACTAAGATTCTGTTCAAAACATGTATTTTTAAGTAAAATTTACAGACAAAATGTAATTCACAGACAGACTGTAAATTCAAAAACGTTGTAAAGCAACACTATTTGTTTATTCTATGGAGAAAAAGGAAAATAATGCAAATAAGTTATGTACACATTTTTATTAAAAATATTATTGGCCTGCAATCAAAACTAACTTGGAAAATTTTTTTCTTATAAATTCTCCTTTTATTTCCTCGGTTTGTTTCCTTGCAATACTAAAAACCCTTATTTTTGCATACACAAATATAATACCGTTAATTAGTTCTGATCTTAGATAATTTTTAAACTTATTTGTTTGAAAAAAATGTCAAATTAGGTTTTTTAGGCATCTCTATAAATTCGTCTAAATCGCAAGCAACTCACATGACAAAAATAAACACCAAAATGATGTTGAGCCGATACTGTGCTGTTTACGGATGGCGCTACGAAACAACCGATCGATAATATGAAGTCGCTAATGCGCGCGCCCTTATCTGACCACGATTCAAAAATATGACTGGCACCCAATGTGCAGAAACGCACTTTTTTCGCCCATGATTTGCCATTTTTGGCTTTAACAGCCGACAAGAGTAGGGGTCCATAGTAAAGGTCAGTGAATGAGCACGGAGAGCATTTCCATTGGAAAATGTTAGGCATTGACCGGCATTTCAAGGAAAGTAAAGCCCTGCTATAATACCAAATTTTGGTTAAATCTCAATGAAAGAAGGTGTAAATTTCAGTTACAAGAGTCCAGACAATTCGTCTGATAATTGTTAAGTGCCATAATATTCTTATGTAAAATTAAAACTCTAGTCAGAAAAAATGCTGATCATCATCATCATCATAATAAATTTGAGTTAACTGCAAAATAAATGCTTATTTATGCTCAAATTAATATGACACATTTCATGGCCATAAAATGCTCCCAATTTGTTCATTAGGGTTATCAGATATATTTTTCCTGGTAACAGAATACGATGGTTACCTACCATAAAAGATCTTCCTACATTGTCCAGCCGAAACAAAATATATTGTTATTAAACGAGAGCTTTTAGTAGTAGCAGGATTTTAACTAATCTTTATGGAAGAAAATTTAAAGTTATATTAATTAAATTAATGTAAACCCTTAACAGGGTTTTTCTTAATAAAATATTGGATCAACACTAGCAAGGTGGAAAATAAAGTGAGGAGAACAGGTTATGTAATTTTATATAAACCTGATAAAATGAATAGAAATGCATCTGTATTGAACAAAATCAAAATTAATAAGATTCTTAAGGTTGCCTTTTTATTAAAGAACAAATTTTTCTCTCAACAGCTCATACATTTATCTCAGAAGAAAAATAGAATTCATTAAAATCAAAAATTTTTTATGCCTTTCTATGTTGTGAATGTCTTCTGAAACTACGAAAAGGTTTGAAAAGCTCTAGTAAATAGATTAATCTATGGGTTACTCTGAAATTCCATCTTATACCGATAAAATTTTAGACAAAGATCATAAAAATGACGTTGTAGTAGACAAGTTGCAAAATCGGGGTTATAAAAGATTTTCGTGAATATCAGCAACGATAAAATGAATATTTTAAATTTGAAATCAATTAAAGAAAAAATGAAATATTCTCTGGGAATATCTTAATTTCAAAATTAATACGCAAATTTATTTAAAATTTCAATAAAATAATCAAAAACTTTTGGTGTTGAAAACAATGTTCAACGAATTTTGGAAACGTTTTCTTTTTCTTTTCGCTGATAAAGATCTAAAACTAGTAATTTTCCATAATATTAGAACTAGTACTTAACAGGATGAAATCCTTATTTTAATGGAAGAATATTATTTAGGAAAAAGACGCTTCCATGGAGGAATAAATAAAAATGGGAAAGTACAATTGAACAGGTCTCGGTATAGGTGTAGAAGAAATATAAAATCTGTCAGAAAATAAGACTTGGAAAAAAACTTAGGTAATCAAAGAAACGCCAAAGATATTCTTAGAGAAAATAAATATTAGTATCTTAAAAATTACAGAAAAAAATTGTATTTTTACAACACAAGAATAAAAATTACTTAAGTTTATTGTTTAATAGACAAAATTTGAATTAGTGGGAAATATTTATCTTTCCAGCATTACAAAACACAATTAAGAGTTTGGTAAAATCCCAGAAGATACTGAAACTGTGATCACCACTTTCGGGCTTGACATTAAGTACAGTTTCAGTCATTCAGTCAATAGATGATTGTGGACATGCTCCTATATTTTTAAAGATAAAGAAAAACTAATAACTTATTTTCCTAGCTTTTCGTATTTCTTGTATTGACTTTATAAACGTTTTTCTATATTTCATGGCTTTTAGTTGTAAAACAAAGTAAGGTATTTTTAATATAACACCTTTTATATTTTTTGACAGATTGACTTAGTGGTAAACCTTCTCTTTAATATAAATATGATCCAGCTTGCTAGTCACTTGATCTGATGCCACTACACCTTTTTGTATGTCCAATTCAAAATCTTAATATTAATAATGTCTGGCCGGCAGTGTGCTGCACTCAGCAATATACTTGTCGCTACTGTAATGCGTAGACAGTACAGCCAGCAACGCCAGTTATCCGCTGACCTTTAACCATTTCCTTTCTTTACTTTTTAAACCTTCCTCTGCCCTGACCCACTTACACTCAATTCCTACATAATTCCTTAGGAGCCACTTTCTTTCAGCTTTCCGACTGGACCCGGCAACGAATAGATCCAGGGTTTCCCTCAACCAATCGTAAGAGGCGATTAAATGGGGAGAACTTTTAAATAATGTAATGTCGACTGCAAAACATAATGTACCCCCAGGTGGGTAGGACCCATGGTCCACAATCTCACACCGCAGAAGCGGTCTGCTCCACGGATTCTGGGGGGAGCAACATTTCGACATCACAAACTTCAAGTGGCAGAGTGTTAAGGAGGCGAACCCCTGTCGCACAAGAAGCTACAGCCGAATAACAACATGAGAGCCAAACAACAACGAGACCTCCACCCTCCGAAGGTGCTGCGCAGGAACCTCAGCCAGCGCTCACTCAGGCGGGACTTCCGAGACAGCGCATGAAATGGACAACATCCATGAATGAAACAGTAATGCGCATTTTTTATAGGGTGACTGAACTAGGACGAGTAACGATCGGCTATAGACAACAGCTTCATGCCGAATTTTGTAGGGAATATCCACACCTACAAGTGTCACAACAGAGAATAGCAGATCAATACAGAGTTATTCTCCGAAACAAACTAATCTCAGAAGCGCGACTTAACATCATCAAAGCGGAAATAGAACGAGAGATAAGAAGTACCGATGATAACAATGAACAAACCCCAGAACCTGCGCCACAGCCAGACTCAGAGACTCAAGAACAACCAGACAACGACATGAGAGCTGACATCGCTGTGGACAGGCAACAACAACTATATCAACACGAGGGTCAGATAAGTCCAAGAGCTCTACCCGCCGAAGGTGCTGTGCGGGAACCCCAACAAACTCTTACTCAAGCGGGACGGCCAAGACAGCGCATGAAATTGACTGTGTCCATAAACGAGACAATAATGCGCATTTTTTATAGGGTGACTCAACTAGGACGAGAGATGATCGGCTACAGACAACAACTACATGCCGAATTTTGCAGGGAGTACCCACACATGCAAGTGTCCCAGCAGAGAATAGCTGACCAATATAGAGTTATTCTCCGAAACAGCCTAATTCCTGAAGCTCGGCTTAATAGCATCAAAGAGGAAATTGAACGTGAGATCAGAGGCACTGACAATAACAACAATCCGATTGCTGAACCTGAGCCACAACCGGAACCTGAGGTCAAAGAACAACAGGAACAGCTGAATGACGAAACTCAACAGTGAACTCTTTTATCAAAAACTGTCAACGGAAATGAGTGCCGCGGTATTGGAGTATGATGGAAGCAATTCGTTAAGAAGACCGGCACTGCCAAAAATTAATTCATCCAAAAAACTGGGTGCCATGTTAGACATCATGAACAATCGGATTTTACCAGCTTATGTTTCAGATGCCTACACTCTGGAGTCCTTACATATGACCATCTACTGTGCCGCGACTGCTATAGCTAGAGCTCTAGAAATTAAAGTTACAACAGAGCGTCGATCAGCAAGGACAGAACCCAACATACCACCATGGGAAAGACGTCTAAACAAGAAAATTGAAAATCTTCGAATAGATATAGGACAGCTGACGGAGTACATCAGGGCACAATAACTAGTCGACTGCAAAGGCGAGTTGAAGAAATCATGAATCGTGTCCGATATCATTCGCAACAAGATCCAGCGAATGTTACTGCTCAGCAATGCCTTGACTCGCTGAAACAGAAGCTCTCTGTTGTTGCAGGACGGCTAAAGAGGTACAAGACCAGCAATAACCGAAAACGAGACAATGCGCTCTTCTAACGATCAGAAAAGACTTTCTACCGTAAGCTAAACTCTCCACCTAATATAGCAGATGATAGATATCCCAATAGAGAGCAGGTAGAAGAGTTCTGGGGAAACCAACTCTCCACACCAGCCGATTGTAACATCGCAGCTGGCTGGATCAATGAAGAACACCAAATCTGCCAAGATTACAGCCAGATGCAGTTTGAGCCATTTACCACCGAGGAAATTTCAAGAATAATCAAAGAATCCCATAACTGGAAAGCTCCAGGTCTCGACGGGATCCAGAACTACTGGCTCAAAAAGTTCTGGTGTATGCACCATAGTAGTGGATATATGAGAGAAGGAAAGAGGAGGAGGAGGACTAAGAGTAAATCATCAACACTTTTCATCCTCCTCCTCTTTTCTTCTCTCATTATACTTTTCAAATTTCTCATTATACTTATTAAAAAACCTCGTAGCATCAACAATTTTCATCCTCCTCCTCTTTTGTTTTCTCATTCGAATTATCTCGTATACATTCGAGTTACTTCGTATACATTCGAGTTACTTCGTATACATGTTAACATGACCTTGCATCCCTTCTTTAAATTTTGATTATAAAAGCAACACTTTACCAGCTTAAAACATACTAAAATGAAATATGTCTTCTGCTTCTAACGAAAGTGAATTAAATTTATTAATTCAAAAATTTTATAAAAAATGTAAAAGTTCTGCTTTTGAGTTCGAACATTATGCAGTTGATAGTGGTCCATCTTGGTTTCAATATTATTTGGATATATCCAAAAACCATATAGAGGCTGTGAAATTGTGCGAACGTTATTTTCAAAACAAAGATATTGTACAGTTTATACGTGAATTAGTGAAGTTCAGTTGGTTTCATCATGAAGTTCGTCATTTAAACCAATAAATTAGAGATCCTGTTGTATTACAAGAACTAATCAAATCGCGTGGTGAAGATAATGCCTAAAATTGAAAATTTTGTGAGAGACCTTTATGAAGGGTTCATTATGAACGAATCATGTTCCAGATATTTATCTTGTTTAGTTGAAGAAGAAAGTGAATGTCAAGATTTATTGTTATATATAAAATATGTTGATCATGCAAATTATTGTAAAAAAGCAGCAGAATTGTGTAGTGAATTTTTGAAGACTAAAAATGTGTTAAAATTCTTTGATGAACTTAAAAAAATTGGACTCAATAAAGAAATAAATTTATGTATTGATTTATTGGTTAATTAAAGTTAGTGTGAAATAAAATATTTAAATTTTTATAGTTGTTTTATTATTGTTTAACGGCTGTTATGTTTAAATATTTGATTATGTAAAGATAGGAAAATATAATTTTCTGTTAGTAATGTGGGGATGTGGATAAATAAAAAAAAATATTATTACATTCATTGTTAATTTATTCATTCATAAAAAAATTTTTATACATAAAGAATACATTAGAAAGGGCACACATTGAAGGTGATTTAGAATGATAAAAACATTTAGGAGATGATTTAATTAAAACAGGTTGTTCGTCCAATTCAATTATTGGCTTAGTACAATATTTTCTAATAAAATTAGCTTTCTCTTCTCTTTAATATAAATGAATTCACCTTTTTCTGTTAAGTTTTTTACTATAGATGAAAAATTATGAAGAGGAATATATCCTGTATTCCAATTGATGCAGTGATGAAATTTCATTAACCATTCTGCTTGCTTGTATGTTTCTGGTGGAAGCATTTGTAGTGGATACGGTGGTTTAAAAATATAATGACTCATTTTATGTCCATCAAACATTGCAAGTTCTTTAGGAATAAACTTGTTGTGTTCATCCTTAAATCCTTGAACATCCATAAATATTCTCATTTTTATTTAACAAATTTTTAAAGTACTAAATTTTTTTATTACAAATTGTTTTTCCGAATAGTCTTCAATAAGATTTTTTAGATGTTTAATTTTTTTAAAAAATAGTTCTATTTTTTCTTTTTGTATTTTGTACATTCCATTTGATGTGCAACAAACTATGGTATAGAAAAAACTGATCTAATTCGATATATTTTCATTTTAATAATGATATTTGATGTGGTGGGAGAAGTTAAAGTTGTTTAACAATTTTTGTTAATGGATTATAGATAAATACTTTATCATGTATTATAACACAATACGCAGCTGTTTTTCCCGATATTTTTTCTTTTGTCTCAAATTCAATTCTCATGGTTACTGGGCCGGATTGTAATAAATCTCTCTGATGAGAGCAATTAATGTAAGCAATAGGTGCATTATCTGTAAATTCTTTGGGATTAAATATTGGTTCTATTGGAAAGTTATAATATACTTGACGAAATTCAGAAAACATTACATACAGGGTAGCAAACTTATTATTTTTAAAATCAAGCTGAAGATCCTGGTAAGGATATCTTTCTGAATTTAAAAACACATTTATATTCCTTAGGTCACAATGATCAAATTTACTCATATCTGATTTTAAATTACCACGTCTATCCTTTTGAAAAGCAATTAGTACATGTCTTGGTGTTTCAATCTTTGTGGAGGTTTTGACAGACCAATTATGTCTTGTATTTTCTAATAACTCTGGATATTCAATTAATTCCCAACTTCGGAAAGTAAGAAGAATATCATTGTTTTTATCAATAATTTTCGTTGGTGCCAATTCTTGGGGAATGGCCACAGTAAGATGTGGAACTCGCCAACAAAGTTTGGTTATTTTAATTTTTTTTTTCCAATTTAGCACTTTCGTTTTGATTAAATGATATGTTTCCTTTAAGAGTTGAAGTAATTCCTACATCTCGAACTGAATCAATTGTAACACCATTTAAAATATAACGTAATTCTTTAAACAAGAATGCTGGAGCATTGTTGATTAATACCGTATTAGCCAATGGAGTATCATCTTTTTTGGTAACTTGAAATTCTAAATATAATTCACTTTTGCAAGGTAAAGGATATTTTCCTGTTTGTTGTAGAGCAATTCTAATTTCATCATTTAATCCAAGTTTTGTAGGATTGAAAGGTTCAAATGATAGTATTTCCCAGCTTAATATTGATTCATCTACAAGAATATTTTCTTTTACATTTAAATATTCCATTTTATTTTAGTTTGAAACGTAAACTTATCAGAAATTTTTTATTAGAAGGTGTTAACCTTTGAGAGTTTAATTTATTACTAGTTGAATGTCGTTTAGTATCTTTCTTATTAATGTTTTTAGAGTAAAATTTTTTTGAAAAATTATAATTTGAGACTTTTTTATTATATAAAATAACCATTATTCATCTATTTTTTTTAAGATGTAGTCTTACTGTTACCGTTTCTCCTCTGAAATTGATGAGATCACCATCTTGATCTACTGTTTTAATGTTTATATTGTCTATTACTTTTACAGTAACAGGAAAGTAAAGGACATTTTGTGGTGATTCTATTATTTTAAAACCAGGAGCTACACTAGGAAAAAATTGATGTATTATATGAACAGGTTTTCCATTTAAATATGACCCTTCGGCAATATTACAATCGATGTTTATGGCGTTTACTTTAATAATTTCCGCTGGAAAATCTGAAATGTGCTCATTAAGACCTTCTAATTCCTTATTTTTAAAACCTAATATTTTTCCTATAGTTCCATCACGAAACGAGATAGGAATATCTGTTTTAATATGTGTTCGTAAAGTATTATTATTGGCATAAATATGAAGAAAAGTACGATTGTCCAAAAATTTTTGAACAAAATTATTTACATCATCTATTTCATAACTACCTGGTGGTATTCTTATTTCTTTATTTGAGTCATAAATGAAAAGATTATTAGTCTCATCAATATTTGGAATAGCATTAAAAGTTTCAAAATTTACAAGTCCAATGGAATATTCAAAATTTTCATGTAAATATATTGGAGGATGAATATTAACAGAAAGCGTGGGGGAATTACCACTAATGACAAAACTGTACGACATATCTCTTTAAAAATTTTTAACAAAATGAATTAATATTGTTTTTTAACCATTATTATAAAGAAATTTAATACATAGCTCACCACAATTTGTTTTGTTAATTGATTGATAATCATCATAGTTTTATTTCACAATATTTTTCTTTTTATCGCTGAAAAAATATTTTGTTAATTCGGTAGATGGTCGCAAATTGCCATAACTATCAAAATATAAAATATTTTTCCCTTTTTTTATGTATGCAGTCCAATGAGTTCCATCACCACTATTCTTATCGAGATTAACAATACCACTTTCATTTTTAATAATTTTTTTTGGTAATTTATCTGTCATGAATATACCTCGAAAGTTGGGAATTTTAAGTAGATTAATATATTTATTAAATCATAATTTGTAAGTGGTTTTCGAGGTATTTGTTTTAACAGTTTTTTGAATAAGGTTTCAGATATAATCCACATCCAGTTTTATATGGTTTTAAATAAAGACCACTTCCTTGTTTTCCTACTGCTATAGATTCCATCATTTTATTATGTCTTTTGGACTCTTCTAATTTTTCTTTAGCAGCTTTTGCATCGTTGACAGCTTTCGCAATATCTGCTGCTCCTCCTCCAACAGCACCTAAAGTGAACAAACCAGCAAATAAAGGAATAAGAGGTAGAAATCCACCAGTTTTTGGAATTGGTATGATTCTATTTTTTGGTGATAATATTCTACTATCTCCGATAGATCTAAGTGCGGTTTGAATAATATCAGTCAAACTTTTAAATTGTTTTCCGTTTAGTGCTTGTCTTGCTTTTGAAATAGCTTGAGATAAAGTTATTCCTCGTCCTAGACGAGTTTTTCAACTTCTTTTTTTCCTTCATTTTTTTAATCCCATACCAAATTTTCTTTTAATTTTCATTGCACCTCTTATTCCAAGTGCAGCAGTTTTTTCCCCAAAAGTGGCGTCTTTTGCTCTGAACCTTTCGGCAGCTTTGTCACCTAATAATTTATCAGCAGCGTGTCGGCTTTTTATATCAATTGATTGTGCATAGGCAATATCATGCTCTTTACAAGCTTCATCCAATAAGTTTATGCCTTTATCGCCTGTAGCTAGTCTCTTTTCTAGTTTGGTTCCAGGTCCACAAAAATTATACCCAGGTAGATGTAATTCAAAAGGTAACTTATTTATTAGAGTATTAATTAAACCACTACCTCTTTTTCTGACTCTTCTTTTATAAATGGATTGTTGCTTATATGAGATTGGCATTATATAATTGAAATCTTGGAACAAACTGACTAGTTTTAAATTAGAACTTACCCTTTATACATCCTCTTATATATGAAAATTGTCAAACAACCTTATTCAATTATTATTAAAGACCATGAGACTTCAAGGAATAATTTTAGAAAACATGGAAAATTGTTTGAAGGCTCAAGTAAAAGGGGGTTAATTATTGGTCCATCAGGGTGTGGTAAAACTAATATCATTATAAGTTTAATTGAAGATCCCAATGGTTTACGGTTTGAAAATTTATATATTTATTCAAAGTCTCTATATCAACCAAAATATGAATATTTGAGATTACTTTTTAAACCATTGAGAGAAATTGGATATTATGAATCCGAAAATGAAGAAAATATTGTTTCTCCACAAGAAATAAAACCAAATTCCATAATAATATTTGATGATATAGTGTGTTGCAATCAGGCGCGGATCCAAGGGGGGGGGGCGGTGGGGGCGATCGCCCCCCCCCCCAAGAGCCTTGAGTTCAAGAAAATAGATCCGATTTTGTCTCTTTTACTATAGTTTATTCAAGAACTAGAGAGAGTAAAAAATCATTTTTTATCCTTTTTTTTCTTCGCAAACTATCTGTGTTCTTCAGTCCTGTGTCTTTGGCAAAATCTGTTAAACACATATTTTTCGTAGGATGGGTTAGAAATTTTATAATCAAAAATACCGATCTATAATAATGGCCTATTTGGGTTGGATAACAATAGATATTTGGACGTGTAAAGTGTTAAAAAGGATTTTAATCCTTGTCCTAGGCGTCGCAAGGAGGTTTATTTTATCACTAAGTATTTATGGTATAGAATACTATTTCGGTAATAAACTTAAAATAAAAAGTTTTTATAATATTGTTCTATTTCTTATGATTTTTTAATGATTCACATACAATAGCAAATATAGATAATTTTGACATATTTAACACAAATCATAATTGTATTTTGATTATTTTTTATTATGGCATAGAAACCGTTTTAGTCACATTCAAATTAAAACGTAGCTTTTTCTCTCAAAAATTTCTAAGTTATAATTTATAAAAACTTACAAAATACCTATTGTCGAAAATACAAGAAGTTAAACATATAGAAAAAAATAAATCCATCCATATAATATTAAAATTTTTTCGGGCACTCGGTCATAATTAATTAAAAAACTTTTTAGGACATTTGACGTTCAGTTCATTTATTTCTTAAACCATCTGCAGAATTACAATTAAACACTAAAAAGGGATTCAGATATGATTAATTTTTATATGTTACAGAAATTTAAATAATAAATTATGTTTATGCTGGTAAACATTAAGTATCTAATTCGTAATCAAAGTATATCTTCACTCAAATTAATTATAATTGGTTCCTTTATCTCACCGATCGAGTTTCCACATTTTCTTTTATTCTTTTATTATATGGATTTTTCCCAATTTTCTGCAGTAACTTTATTCAAAAAAATCTTTCAAAAGTTCAGTTAAATTACTAATTTTGTAAGTACCTTTTACTTGAGAGAGATATGTTCTTCTCCAACGGATATTTTCCGGACGATCTATAAGAACAAATTTCCTATCTGGTTTTTCCCAGCAAAAATTAAGTTCTCTGAGCAATTTCCAGAGCTCAGTTCTTTTAATTTCAGGAAAATCCCGATCTTCATTGATTTGAGTTAGAATTTTGTCGACGGTTGGGATCTGCTTCTCATAATAAAATGTATATACAACTCCTTTTATTGCAGTTTATATCTTTTCTTCCAACGAGGTTTTCCGTCCGCCTGTGATTGAATGTGGCATGGGAATACTAACAATTCCAGTCATTTTTTTCTCCTTCAGTATTCGGTACATAGCAGATTTTCCAACTACTGTAATATTGGAACAAATGTCAAGAGAGCTTTTAACATTATTATGTAGATATTGATGTCTTAACGCATCATAAAATTCATTGTAATAAGTTTTTCGTTGAGGAAAAAATACCCTGGTTTAATGATTTTGGAATAAATATAGATGTGGAAGTCATATCTTTTGGGTATTTCACTAAGGCCACATTGAAAGGTGTACTTTGCTCACTGACGGAAATTAAATTGAACTTTCAGAAATTTTATTGTTGCATTAAATTTATAAAAGCTTATAATATTTAAATATAATTAAATATAACTAGACTTACGGCAGTCCTCAGTTACCTGCGGTACTGGAGCAGGTACATTGGAGGTTTCGGTAACAGTTTTATTACCCTCTCTAATTCTTGAATAGAGTATAGGAATATGTATGCTTGCGATCGCCCCTCCCATTCCCAAGAGCTTTGAGTTCAGGAAAATAGAACCGACTCTGCCTTTTATACTAGGAATGTGTATGTTGCTCGCATCCTCCCCCCTGTCGGCAACTTGTTTTTTCTTGTGATCGCCCCCCCCCCTCTTCAAGAGCTTCAAATTTATAAAAATAGGCCCAACCCTGCCTTGTACACCAGAAATGAGAATGTTGCTGGTGTCTAAACCCCCCCCCGTCGACCACTTGCTTTCGCTTGCCATACTTTTGTGACATCACCGCCCCCCCAAAGACAGAGGCTGGATCCGCCCCTAGTTGCAATCAGAATGTTGTAAAAGATTATTTTTGTTTCGGAAGACATAAAAATACTGATTGTTTTTATTTGTGTCAAACGTATTCTTCGATTCCAAAGCAATTAATTCGTGACAATGCGAATTTGATTGTTATATTTCAACAAGACAAAACGAACTTAAAACATATTTATGATGATCATGTTAATGTTGATATGTCATTTAATCAATTTAATGAGTTATGTTTGATGTGTTGGAAAGATAAATTTGGATTTTTGGTAATAGACAAGGATTCGAATTTAAAATCCGGTCGATATCGAAAAGGATTTGATTCATATATTTTCTTATAAAAATAAAAGTTTTGTGAAAAATTTAACTAATCATGAATGAACGCTTAGCAAGAGAGCTTGTTAAGTCAAGGAAAGCTGTTAAACAAAAATATCAAAGTTTAAAAAATGTTGAATTTGAAGCACAATCCAAATTGGAGGAAACCTATAAACCAATAACTCAACCCCTACAACAATTAATTTCAACAATTGGTAAAATTGAATCGGCTGAGGTAAAGGAAGAGCTGGAACAACAACACCAGAAAAAAGAAAGACAGGGAAAACTCCAATTCTTCCTACATAAATACCAACAATTATTGATTGGGAAACCAGTATAGCTTCACATAGTCAGATGCCATCTTTACAACAAACAAGTGTCATAGCAGAAACCACCCCTTCTTCAATTTCACAATCTACGGTAGGAAATCTTTCGGATATATTAGAACAAACACGCCAAACAATTCAAACATTTGTCAGTACACCTTTATATCAAGAATATTTATCAGGATTTCATGAATTACCTCGTCAATATATTGACGGAGGGGTAAAAGATGTGGAACATAAGTTTGATCACCTCTATGGAATAGTACATAATTTTGAAACTGAGAAATTCTTTTTGGGTTTAACACAAAGACCTATAGAAATTATCGGTAAAAACATAAAAGTTGAAGGTATAACTTATACAGGTACACCAGGTTTATATGAATTATTATTTAAAAAGGAACCAGTAGGTTATAAAAAACAAGATTTGGAAAATTATATGGATATTTTAAAGAGAACCAATGCATACCGTAGAAATTATGATCCAAATGAGCAGGTACAGGGAAATGGATCACAAAAATATATTTCTATAATAGGGCCTTATTTACAAAATAAAGGAATTACAAAAACTAAAACCATAAATCCCGAAACGCATAATATAGTTCAAGGATTTTTTGACAGACGAAAAGCTCCATACAGAGAAACTCGAATATCTTCGAAAAGAACAGGATCCGGTATAACTTTAAAAGTTAATAAACTTTATACCGATTACGTATATTGGGATAACGTAAATGAACTTGTTGATAGACTTCGATTGTTGGTAGCATCTATGATGGCTGGGAATACAGGACATAACAACGAAATTATTTCTATTATAGAAGAATTGAAAGAAGCCAATATAATTGTATAAAAGAATGTAGTAAATATTGTTACATAACATTGTTAAAATGACCATTGATAAATTTGGACGTCATATTTCTAAAAAGTATACAGTACATATACCTACAATAGAAAATAAAATACTAGCCAATGTTGAAAATGAAATATTAAAAAATTTTAATGATAAATATATAGAAAATAAAATTGTTCAAAGATTTGAACCTGTGTTAAAAAATGATATTGTAAATTTAAAAAAGAGAGTTAGTGAAAATGATGAAAATGTGGAATCTATTTCGAAAAAAATTAAGTTATTTGAAGAAAATGTTGTATCAAACTATGATAACAGGATATTAAATATAAAAAATATTGTCAAAGACAATGATGAACTATTAAAAAGTTTTTCTCAAAAAACATCGAAGTGTGAAGATGATTTTGAAACAATAAAACAGAAATATGATGAAGTAAATAGTTTTGAAAATAACATAAAAAATGAAATAACATTGGTTAAATCAAAAATAAGTGATACTTCTGCAATAGAAAATGTTAAACAAATTATTATAAAAGATATGGTATCAAAGTTCCAAGAATTTACGAACAAACTTAATAATAGGGTTTCTGAAGAAATAGGTAATTTTCAAAACATTCATGATGGTATGAATAAAAACACACAACAAATAGAGAGAGCTATGAATACACACTTTATAATCCATAAAAAAGGTAGCGATAATATTAATGAAATAAATCAGAAAATTAATTTAATTGAAAATAATGCTGAAATAACTCTATTAAACTTGAAAAATTTGGAAAAGAAATTAAACACAGATTTACAAAATGTAGATGAAAAAATTGAAAATAAATTTAAAAATTAAATTTTAAAAAATAGTGAACAAATCATGGAGATAATCTCACAATTAAACAATCTAAAAACAGAATTAAAAACCACTGTTGACGATGAATATTTTCAAAAGATGTTGAATAAAAGATTAGAAAAAAAATTATAATCTTAAGCAGAA
Source organism: Diaprepes abbreviatus (assembly GCA_034092305.1). NCBI lineage: Eukaryota > Metazoa > Arthropoda > Insecta > Coleoptera > Curculionidae > Diaprepes > Diaprepes abbreviatus. The sequence goes on from JASJET010000083.1 coordinate 1,466,526, forward strand.
CTAATACAAGCTACGATTAACACCTCTATCCATGATTTAAAAAAAGGACTTGCACAACACAGTTCAAAAATTGAAGAAATTTCAACAAAGTTAAATGATTATGAAAAATCTTTGAACGATGTAAGAATTGAAATTGCAAAAGCGATTTTAGATATAAAGAAAATAAAAAAAAAAATTGGTAGAAATAAAATTAAATTTAACAAATGTAGAATTTCAATTAGGAAAAGATATAACAAATCTAGAAAATAAATTGGTAAAAGAAATAAAATCATTAAACGAATTAGTTCAAAGAGCAGCCGAAGTTTCTAGAAAAGAGTTTAATGACACAATGGCATATGCTAGAGAAGAATTAAATGCAACTGTAAGAGAAATGAGAAACGAAAGTATAAAATCACTTGTTGTTTTTGAAACTAAAATTAATGTAAGAATTACCAACATTGAAGATGATATCAAAAAAGTCAAAGATTCGAATAATGCATCTTTTAAAAATTTGGAATATAAAATCGAAGATGAAATCAAAAAAGTCAAAGATTCGAATAATGCATCTTTTAAAACTTTGGAATATAAAATCGAAGATTTGCTAAAAAAAGATAACAAACAAATAAAATAAGTTATTTAAAGAAGGTATTAAGAAATTTTATTCTAGTACTATGAGTAAAAATATTAAAGAAACAGTTGTAGATGAATTACATAAACCGGCAAGAAGAAGATATAGAAGAAGACGAATTATTGTTAAAAGCCTAAATGACTTATGGCAAGCTGATTTGGTAGAGATGCAACCCTATTCCAAATTTAATAAAGGTTATAGATATATTTTGGTGGTGATAAATGCATTCTCAAAGTATGTTTGGACTCAACCACTTAAAAGTAAAAAAGGAAAAGATGTAACTGAAGCTATGAAAAAATTTTTAGAAAAAACAAGTAAACCGCAAAATTTGCAGACAGATTTGGGAAAAGAATTTTCCAATAAAGATTTTAAAAATCTTATGAATTATTACAAAATTAACCATTATAATACTTACTCTAATCTCAAAGCGAGTATTGTAGAACGCGTAAATCGAACTTTAAAAAATATAATGTGGAAATATTTTAGTAATAGAGGGAATTACCAATGGTACTCTATTTTACCCACTATTATTGAAAAATATAATAATAGTATTCATAGAACTACCGGATATAGACCTGTTGAGGTTAATAAAAAAAATGAGAAAACTATACTGCAAAAATCTTTTACTTTTAAAAAAACATTTGATTTAAAGCGCACTAAATTTAAAGAAAATGATTTTGTTAGAATTTCCAAACAAAGAGAAGCTTTTGAAAAAGGATATACTCCAAATTGGTCAACTGAAATTTTTCAAATTAGAAAGGTTCAGTTAACAAATCCACCCACCTATTTATTAAAAGATAGTAAAAATGAATATATTGAAGGAGGTTTCTACCAAGAAGAGTTACAAAAAGTTAAACATCCAGATGTGTTTTTGGTTGAAAAAATTTTAAGGAAGAAAGGGAACTAAGTTTTTGTTAAATGGTTAGGATTCGATAAATCACATAATTCATGGATTCTTAAAAAAGATGTATTGTAATTAATTTTAAGTAATATTGTATATCAAATTTTTAAATAAAAGACCTATTTATATAACATATTTTTTATTTACGATAATCCTTTTTACAACAAATACTAACAATATAATTTTTAAGATGTTTACAACTGAGATTAACAATATAAATTTATATTTTTACATTAAATCTTTCAATATATATTTTTTTTCTATGATCTACATCAAAAATACTTTTAAGAATACTTTCACATTGTTCAACTCGTTTTTCAAATCTTAGTCTGTCAAGATAAAATTTCTGATATTCACTTTTTCAAGCTTGTCTAAATGCAAAGTCCCATGTCACTAATATATAAACTTTATTATTGTTCTCACTGATTGTCACTGATTTCTTCATATTTCTATTGTAATGCACCGGATTTTCTTAACTTGTTTTCTAATTCCTGTTTATGTAGAGATAACATTTCTAAAACAGTTCCGACATTCTCACTGTTTAAATTCTGACATGGATCCAAAACATTATAAATATGAAACAACACATCTCCTGACTGATAATTATAGTGATGAAACAAATTAAAATATTTGGAAAATTCTTGCTTTTTAATTATATGAATTCTGTAGTCAACAAGTTCGTCCATTTCAACTAATTTATCTATTGATTTATTTCCCAGAATCCCATAATGTTCATCCTATTGAATTCTGATAACAGGAGAATGATTTATTTTTTCAAAAAACACTGTGATTTTTTCAATTTTTAGTGGGTATGCATATGCTTGAGAAGAATAAAAATAATTCACCAACACTCCTTGATTTTTTTGAAGTTCTTTCCATTCTTCTTCATTCAAGTAAATGTGAAATCCATTTCGACCTCCAATTAGAACTTTTGGTGTAAAATCATTTATACCAATTCCAACACAAACAAATTTTGATAAGGAATTGTTAAGATAGTAGATTTTTGAATTTAATAATTTTTCACTACACTGACTAATTTTATCATTGGTTTCACTAGAACTGGATTTATATCCATTAAAATTGCTACTACTAAACATGATGTCTTGATGCTAACTGAAAACTAAAATACTGGGTCTGAATATATCTTATCCACCCCACTCCTCTATAAATTTCAAGGTCAAGCAAGTTTATTAAATTTTTATGACCTATCTTGTTTGTCAAGAACGACAAAAGTGAAAAACTACCTATTGATAAAATTATATTGAAGATAAATAGAATTAAACAGTTTTTACCTTCCTCATCATTTTAACATGAGCACAGCAAGAAATCGTAAATGGTTTTTTATTTTTTTCAATCCAGTTAGTGTCAAAAATTGTATTATTTGGATAATGAAAGTAAATTTTGAAAAAATTACTATTAGATTGACTATTATTCATATTATATGCGAAAGCAGTTGAATAATTATTAATATTCATAGCTTTCATATAATTACATATTTCAGGTTTAATAGTAGAGGTATCGTTTTCAAAACACCCCATTCCATGTAAAACCCTTGGAGGATAAAGTACATATAAAGTATTATTTAAAATTAAATGCAAAACAATGTAGTTGATAAGAGATGGCATTAAAACACTTTTCAATTTTAATTGTCTATTAACAAAACAATAAGAGATTGAAATAAGACTGAACAGTTTTAATTAATTTTCTACAATATATAGACATTTTTTTTTCAAAATATTAAATAATTTGTTTACAAATTAGAGATACAAACATGGTTATTAAAACTATTAAAAAATGAAAGATTTTGACATATTTTCTTTCAATTTAAGGACATTAAATAATTTGTTTACAAATTAGAGATACAAACATAGTTATTAAAACTAATAAAAAAATGAAAGATGTTGACATATTTTCTTTCACTTTAAGGACAACAGGTTCACATTTTTTATTTTTTTCACCTAACCACAAACACTCGATTAAGTCACAGTTCTTCCAGTGACGATAATATTCCTCAATTGGACAATCATCAATTTTCCAAGCAAATATTTCTGCACCACAGTAAAAACATTTACAAACATCATGAATAGCTAAATAATAAAACCCTGATTGGGCTAACACTTAAGGATTTAATTTTCCATTCCAGAATTTAAATGAGGAAAGTCTTTTTTCATATGTTCTATATAATTTGTTATCAATTTCTTTTTCAAAAGACTCTAAACACATATTTATTCTAGACGGTGGTATATTTTATACTGATATAATTTTAAAATTTACCATGTTCTTAAATACTTCAAATTTAGCCTTGAAAAGTAAAACTTTTAATCTTAAAAGAATTTTTTATAATTCATTTTCATGGTCTATTAACCACTGAAAAAATGGAATATCTTGGTGACCCCATGCTAATGTATCATTACTATTGGGAATTTTAAATCTTTTATCATCATTAGAAGTAAAAGCTAATTTGTTAACTAATTCTGTATAAATATTGTGAAGTCGAGATCTAAACAAATACATTGTACAGAAAGCTTTTGAATTTTGTTCTATAACATCTTTATAATGTGTTAATTCTAATTGTTTTTAATGCTACTTTTCTTTAACCCCTTAGCTTTTTTAAGCAACCCATTTTCTGACTTAACACAATAAGCTTTGGCCCCTGTGCCATAAAAACTTTCTATTGGTTCACCAGCATATTCATCCTTAAACTTTCCAACAACAGATTTAGTTATTGGTATTTCATGAATATTATTAACATCATAATTTGAAGTATCGAATTTATCAATATTAACCCCAATGTCTTCATAAACATTACTTGTCTCAATTTCCAAAATAAAGGAATCTGTATCTGTGTACAGAAGTTTAATATTATTCTTATATAAAGGTTTTAAAAACCCATAAAAAAAGTCATACATCACCGTTTTTGATATATCTAAAATACTAAAGCCTACATAGACAGGTTTATCATATTGCACTAACACTTTACGCATTTGCACAGCTACTAAATTCTCTGAAAATATTGTTAAATCTTTAAAGGATGGTTTAGCAATTAAATTTTCTGCCCCATCTTTTCTATGATTTTTTGCCCATTGTGTAACTAATCGTATATCTGTCCTTTTATCCACATTTTCCATTGTTTTACCGTAGATGCTATTATTTGCCAATTTATAAGAATTTTTCTGAAATTGATTTTTAGATTGATTTCTTAAATTTGTATTTAGATCAATAAATTTTTTTAACCATTGAGATTGTGTAAACTCTACAACCCTATGAATTTTAGTTAGTTTAATTCCATATTGAATACATTGTTTTAATAAAGTATAGTGAATTACATATTTTTCTTTATTTTTTAAATTTGGAATTAATTTAAAAGTTTTAGAATTTTGAGGCTTATAATTTTCTGGACAGAATGGAAATTCATTACGTAAATTGTGTAAATTTTCAGGATATTCTAAATCAACCTCTAGCACATAACCCTTGTCATTAGTTTCAGATATATTCGTTATATCTAAATTTTGAATTTGTTGATTTGATAACCAAACAAAATATTTTTCGGGCAGATATTGAGACATCGCATATCCGTAAAGATTAGTTGCATCAAAATACATAATATATTTAGATGGTTGTAATGGATCATAATTTGAAAGAAATAAATTGTTTGCTATAGATTTTCTACATACACAGGTACTGATTCCTCCTCTTACACTAACTTTAAAAAAATGTAACATATCTGGGCCTGTTTTTAACTCCAATTCGACTCCAGTATATCTTAAACAAGCGTCAAAACTTAAACCTGGAAAAGTATAATAATGTGCAGGATCAAGTTTGTAAGTTTCCATACACGTTTTTCTAAAATTTTGAAAAACATTTGCCAAAAGTAATACATCAGATTTAAGATATAAATCGGAATATTCACCGATTGTTTTACATTCAAATAAATTCCAAACATTTTTAGCCCTCTCATATTCTTCATCAGTAATGTGTTCATCCGTGAGGTCATTATAAAAATTTTTTTTGTCTGGTAACTCCGTTTCATTTAATTTGGCGATATTATCAATATATTTATAAGGGAAAACGCCTTTTTGACGGATATACTTAAATTTTTCTTTTTCATTAAAATATTTGAACACTTCTTTGCATTGTTCATCATTAAGAATGGAAGCTAAATTTGACAAAGAATATGGTAGGAACTAAAATGAATCAATAAATTTAAGATATAGAAATTTTGACTGGGTGAAACCAGTTTTTTTTTATCTAAATATTGATCTACTTCAATAGATTTTTGAAATGAAATGTATTTCTCTTTATTCTGGGCTATAATTGTTCATGATTTGGACATAAATTTTTTATAAACAGATGAGAATCATAATTACGCAAATTGTGTAAAACTACTGGAATGGAATTAGATAATTTATAATTTAAGTTGCATATAGAGTGTGACGGACCTCTATAGGAACCTGTTAAATGACAATGATCAGCAACCTTATCCGAAATTATAGGTTTATCACATATATGACAATCATTCGTATATTCAAAATGTAATTGTTCCAACACATTTAATTTTTTCATTGGTATTAACTTCTTCATATATTTATTGTAAATATTAAGAACGTCTCTTTCTAAGTAAGTTATAAAAATTTGTGCACAATTGGGACCCATATAATTTTGAAATTTGGAAATTGAATCATCAAATGAACACTTTATATAATAAGCAAACGAATATGGAATATGTTGACATTTTTTTTCAGTATATGGAGAACTTGGATCTACATCATTAATTTCATTATTTAAAGGCTTAAGAATGCATTCAAAATCTGCATAAATAACAAATGGAACTTCAATTTGTTTTTGTATATTCTGAAATTTTAAAATATTTTCGGGAATAATATTTCCAAATCTATCTATTTTGGTTTCAGTTGAAGGTAGATTTATTCTTACAAAATCGCAATCATATGTGTTATGCCTGACTAATAATTCTTCAGTAGTAAAATATTGTAAACAACCGTCGCATAAAAATTTTTTCCCATGATGTTTAGATAATTGTTTAGAAATTAATCTAGATAAATCCGAAATATAACAGTAATGGAAATTTCCATTATCATCTCCAATTAATAATAGATTAAGGTGACGTTCTCGGTTATTTTTTGTATAATGTAAAGGTTCTATAATTTCGAATTGAGTTTTAAAATTATTCTTGATTTTTTCTAATCCATAAACATTCACCGAAATGTTGTTTAAATTTTTAAATTTATTTATGTCTTTTAAAGTTAAAGGAAAATTGATACCTTTAAAGTTTAAAATAGTGGTGAAATGTGGATATGACTCCACCTTTTCAATTGGTCCGTTAGGTGAATGAAGAGCTGCAACCACAGACCAGGCGAAACAACATTCATCATTGTTTTGAACGTTGACTACAGCATTTTTCAACTTGATCTCTGACGGTAGTGGTATATATGAAGAAGCTTTTAAGGGGTTGTACTTGTTGATGTTAAGCTCAACGTGTAATATTTTTATTAAAATCCATCCTGAAATTAAAGAAGAATAATTAACAACAAATTTATTTTTGGTTTAAGTTCAGTTACTAAATATTTAATAAAAAATAATTTACCCGAATCTTTTTCTGCCAGTTCATCCGCTTTCCGGTCAATAATTTTAATAATATCTTCTAGTTCTTGCGTTAATTCTGAACTATTACATAAAATCCGAAATGGGGTATTGAAAGACTTAACTTCATGACTTTCATTGGAAGGATTTAAGTAAAGACCAAATAACTCCATGTTGAGTTTGATGCAGGTGTGTCTTTGGATTTCATAACTGATTACCTCAATTATTTTTTGTTGTATTTCGGAGAAAAAATCATAAATGTTGATTTGGTATTGAGTCGATGATATTTTATATGAAATGATTCTTTCCTTAAATGCCGATTTTATTACAGACACATTTTCATCCCTAACCACCATTGAATTGGTTTTGTGTTTATTTGTTCTCAAATGACAGAACCATAATGACTTTTTTATAAATATTTTGCAGAATTGACAATATCTTCTTTCACCTAAAATTTAATAACTTCTTTATTAAATTTGCCTCTAATTCATCAAATTAATAACTAATTATTAAATTGAAACAAAATTTCTATTTAAAATTAAACTTACAGCTTTTCTTCTTCTGTTCTAACTGGGGGCCATTGTTGGAGTGAATTATCTTCTTGTGGCGATTCAAATTGTCTTTTCGAGTAAAAATTTTGAAGCACTCTTCCCATTTAAAATCCATTTTTCTAAAACGAATCTCTTATTGTGAAGCCCAAGTCGATTTTAACACACTGAAGGTAACACGGTCAGGTATGAATTTAAATGGTGGAAAAGAAGTAGGAGGGGAGTTAAGGAATGGGATGGAAAAAACTAAGAGTAGCTTTATAAAGTTCTATCGCCCTTTTCCACATCTACCTTTTCTCCTCAGCTGTTTTATTAGGATTGCAATTTAAAATAGAATCCAAAACAAATCCTAATGATCTTTGATAAGACAAATGTTTATTTTTAATTTTGAAATTTGATTTTGAATGAAAGCTTAGTTTCTGATAATCGTTTTCGAAGGGGATTGACACTTCTGTTTGTGTTAAAACAGAATTTTGAACTGTCTCTGTTTGTGTGGAAACAGAATTTAAAATTTCATCGAAATCTGGTGGCGAGTTTTCAAAAATTATTGGAGAATTTGGAAAATTTAATTCACAGTATGTATTTTGGCCGCACGGAATTGAATTTTGACTAAAATTTTCAATTTTTTTAGATGGTTCACTTATTATTGGAAGAATTTCTTGGGAACCACCACCACTAGTAAACGATGCTCCCAAATCTTCACTACAATCTGAAATTTTGTAACTATCCCGTGAACCATCCTCCTCCCCCAAAACATCAACCCCCATATTTCCACTACTAGTCGATTCCGAAATTTAATTTTTTTTTTGATTAGTTGTAATTTTGAACAGAGATAGAGGAGAAAATGAAGAATTACCCGGTATTCCTCCAGAATTGTTTTCACTTTCAAAATTTCTAGTTTTCAACATTCCAAAAAAATTTTGTGATTTATTTGAACTCGAATCATTGTCACTGTCACTGTCACTGTTACTCTGATAATTTGTTAAATTTTTATTAATTTAGGGAATCCCCATTAGCTTTTTAAAATTGTCGATATTATCTAAATCTTGAGTTAATATGTCGGGAGTATTTGTAATGGGAGTGTCCGTTGTTACATCTAAATCTTGAGTTAAAAAATTTGGGGTTTCCGGCGTTAAAATATTATTAAAATCTAAATTTTGTGATAAAATTGAATTTTGAAAGTCAAAATCTATCTCCGAAATATTCTCTAGTTCAGGCAAATATTCCAAATTTTCTAAAAATTTTATGTACGTTTCTGAACAACTTTGGAGTAATTTGTTTTCTAAATTTTTTTCTTGCATCGTATTAATCATCGCGTTAAAATTTTGGGTTCTCTGACTTAAATTTTGGTTGTCACTTTCATTTTCATTTTTCAAAAAAGCAGGCTGAATTATTATATTTGAAATTATATTAATTTTGTTCACCACTCCTAACTGTTCAGTGGAAGTTGAGGCAAAAGAAAAGACATACCTTTAAAATTTGAGTACACTTGACAGCAACAAACTAAAACAAACTAAAATTGGAGACTTTAAATTTAAAGCGTGGTAAACTCGACTTAAGCTTACTATAAACTGATCTTCGACCGTTTTATATGAAAGTAGACCACGGTTTGTCCTCGTAAGTATAGTGACCTCAATAAAGGTCAATGACCTCAATTCTGCGCGTCACACCCTGCGGAGCCCCCTTCCCCCTTCACCTCCCCCCTTCCCCCGCAAAAAACTTTTCCCCCGCCCCCTTCCCCTTTCCTCCCTTCCCCCCGCTGAGCCCCCCAGCTGAGTCCCTCTGCTGAGCTGCTTAGGGAGCTACGTCTCCTATAAGTCTCAGTGAGACGTCCTAAAATGTGCTGTAACTATAAAAATTCGAGAGGTTTGCGGGCGTATAAAACACAAAATTTTCCTCGGAGCATTTTACCTTAGGGGTCCCTATAACTTTCAGTGAGACGTCCTAAAATATGCTGTAACTATAAAAACACGAGAGGTTTGCGGGCGTATAAAAAACACAAGGTTTTTTTCGGGGCATCTCGCCTGGTGTGGGGGTCCAGGGGCGGGGGCCGAAGGCCCCCCGCCCCTCCCCCTTTGGGGGGGGGGGGCGGAGTGGTTTATGGAAGGGTATAGGGGGCGGTTTGAGGGGCCCTCTCCGCGATTTAAAAATCGAAATTTTACCTTGACCTACTTTCATAAAATGACTGTTTTGCGAGGTGACTTTTTCATTTTTGGTTCATCACCATTGCTGTCCGCATAAATTTTAATTTTTATTATTTTTAATATGTTCAGGAATAGAAATTTTGAAATTCAGGTTATGGATGGGAACAGAATTGTAATAAGAAGAAGAGTCAACGTTCATCCTCCGGTACAAGTACCATCTATAACCTCATCAACAAATCCAGAGGAAAATGAGGATCTTCAAGTGGAACCTCAAATAAATCCGGAGGAACCAGTCCAGTGTGACGAAGTTGATTCCACTACAAAGTAAGTAGCTTATATTAAGCTTATATTAAATGTTTTAATTTATTACTAGTCTTCCTAATATCAAAATACTAATTGATTTTTTTTTTCAGTTGACAGATACAAACAATAGACCAAGTTTAGGGACAGTGTTAAGTGAAACTATTTTTAGGTTAAGTTAAAGTGTTTAAGTGATAGTGAATAGTAACGGAGACGATTTAAGGTAATGTAAATTTTATTTAATTGATCTAATTATAAAGGAGTATGAAGATAACTGTATCTAAATTTCCTATAATATTTTTTCTTTCATATTTATAAACTTATTAATTTTAGATTTAAAACTCTCTAAAATAAGAAAGGATTAAGAATTTTTGAACAGGGTGGTTAATTTAAAATATTTTTTCAATCTATTATGAATAATCAAAACTCTTGTATTGAGTTGTTATGTTTGTTCGTTATTCTTATAAATAAAACATTTTTTTTTCGAAATTGTTCAATTCTTTATTCCAATAAGATAAGAATAAATGGATAAATTAAATACAAACAATAATAATTTTAAAATAATAAAAATTAAATAATAATACATTTTAAAATAAATATTCTAGGATTATAATTTCTTCATTTTCACATTTATGAAGTGGTTTGCAACATATAAATATTAAATAATACATTCTAATCTAAATATTCTAGGACTACTGTTTCTTCATTTTCACATTTAATTACACATAGTTCATTGCGACAGATTGGACATGTTTTATTAATTAACATCCACATTCCTAAACAAGGGATGCAAAATCTGTGATTACAAGGTTCTGGTGACATCATTTTATTAGATAATATATCTTCAAGACATATAGGACATTCTTCGGTTTTATTTTCAATTATTTCGTTAACAACTTTTTTTTTTTACCCTTCGCGACTTCCTACCGTTTTTATATATTGGTTTTTTACCAGGCATTATATTGGCACCACTGGAACATTTGCGTCCCAATCTAAATCAATATTTTTAACACTACTATTGCAAATTAAACAAACTTTGGGGGTAATAATTTGATACAACTGTCTTGAACACATATCGCAATGTAAATCATCACTTAAGCGTTTTAATTTTCTCTTATTATGAGTATCTACATGTCTATGAGCCCCTGCCCTTTGATAATATTGTATAATTTGATAGCATGCGTGACAAAGAGTTTTTTCTTGATTTTCCGTCACTACAAACACTACGATATAACTCTGAGTAATACAGAACACAACTTCTTTGGGATCAGTGTACTTATGTTTCACTAAACAAAATTTAGCACTAGCACTGTCTTCTTCATTATCTTCTTCAATATCGGAGTCACCAGAGTCAGCTTCAATTTGTTCGAAATTATTTATATCGTAGTTCAAACAATTTCTGAAGTTCTTCTGAAATTTTTTTTTCGTTAAGGTGTGTATTGTAATCCAATACTCCAATTAATTCATCTAGATCTGGATCTTCTTCTTCAATATTATTATCCATATATTTTTGAATGAATTTTTTTAATATTTACTTTGTAATATTTACTATTAAATATAAAATTATTTACTTATTATTTACTTATTATTTACTTATTATTTCTTGGTATTTAATTTATCATCTTTTGTTGTTCCACGTATCTATTTTATAAATTTACTGATGTGAAAATTCATTGGTGGTAGGACTTTATATCGACTTCATGGTCAAATAAGGTTATCCACCTCAAGGTCAAACATAAGGTTAGATCTCCTACTATGATCGGGTTCGATGAAAGGTTAGCCATGTTGTTAACTTTAAGATTAAACTCAAGGTGATGTATACGAGGCTTTTTGAAAGGTATAATGAGAGAACAAAAGAGGAGGAGGACGAAAAGTGTTGATGATACGAGGTTTTTTAATAAGTATAATGAGAGATTTGAAAAGTATAATGAGAGAAGAAAAGAGGAGGAGGATGAAAAGTATTGATGATTTACTCTTCTTACTCCTCCTCCTCCTCCTCTTTCCTTCTCTCATATATCCACTACTCACCATCAGCTGGCTAATCTTATTAATGATGTTTTTCTCAACCCAGCAAAAATGCCATTGTTCTTGACCGAAGTTATTACGTACCTCCTACCAAAGGACCAACACAACACACATGACCCAGCTAAGTATAGGCCAATCACCTGCCTACCCACACTGTTTAAGGTGATCACCTCCTGCTTGACCCAACGCATCTATGCACATTGTGAGCAAAATAACATCATTGCAACTCAACAGAAAGGATGTACGAGGGGAGCAATGGGATGCAAGGAACAATTGATTGTTGACTCTGTCATATGTAACCAAGCCTGTACCAACCGAAGAAACCTCTTTGCTGTCTACGTGGATTATAAGAAGGCCTTCGACTCAGTACCACATGAGTGGCTCAAAACTATATTAAGAATATACAGGGTCGACAATAATTTTGTTTCCTTTTTAGAACGCATCATGTCAACCTGGAGAACTAGGATCCAATTGCAAGTGCCATCCAGCGACACCATCGAAACTAACACCATTGCGATACGAAGAGGAATATTTCAAGGCGATTCGCTTAGCCCATTGTGGTTCTGCCTTGCAATGAACCCACTATCACGCCGTTTGAACTCCACCAGACACGGCTTTAGTGTTAGAAACAACAGCGAAGAGGTAGTCAGAGTGAATCATCTTCTATATATGGATGATCTTAAACTGATAGCTGCTACCAGAAGCCAGCTGGAATAAATGCTTAAAATTGTAGAGGAGTTCTCCGGGGATATCGGAATGCAATTTGGACTTGACAAGTGCCGTATTTTGAACATCGTTAAAGGGAGATACAACCGGGGGCTTTTGAAATGCAGAACGGTGAAACTATAGCTGCAATGGAAGCAGATCAAACATACAAATATCTAGATATGAAACAGGCTAAAAGAATTGATCATGACACTATGAAGGCCAAATTGACAGCCGAATTTGTCAGGAGGGTAAGGCGGGTATTAAGAACTAATTTAAATAGTAGAAATTTGTTTAAGACGCTCAACACGTATGCTTGCTCTGCGCTGAGCTACTCTTTTGGAATTGTAAAGTGGAGCAGGACGGACATCCAAAACCTGCAAAGAAAAATAAGGACACTCCTAACAAAAGCACAAAAACATCACCCTCGGAGTGCTATTGAACGTACAATGCTTCCGAGACACCAAGGAGGAAGAGGATTGGTGGATATTGGTAAGCAGCTCGACCAACAAATAATAAACTTACGTTCATATTTCCACAGGTTGGCGGACTCTTCCACACTACATCGAGCAATATGCGAGGCAGACGATTCAACGCCGCTACAGTTGAGGGAACAAGATATTACTTCTCACCACCAAACAGATCAAGAGAAGTTACAAACCTGGCTACGGAAGCCACTTCATGGACGGCATCCAAATGAGGTCAATCAGGACAATGTCGACAACTCAGCGTCGAACTATTGGTTGATTTCAGGACAGATGTTTCCAGAAACGGAGGGCTTCTTGTTAGCTATCCAAGACCAGGTTATTCCGACGAAAAACTATCGGAAGTTCATCATTAGAGATCCCTCAATAGAAAATGACCAATGCAGATATGGCTGTCGAACATCGGAGACAATTCAGCACATAACTGGAGGATGCCAAGCGTTTGCCGCAACCGAGTATAAGGAAAGACACGACTCAGCCGCTAAGATAGTCCACCAAGAGTTAGCAGAAAAGTTAAACCTATTACAGGTAGGAAAAGTGCCGTATTACAAGTACAATCCGGAGCCTATTCTTGAAAACAACCAGTTCAAGTTATATTGGGACCGAACGGTTCTGACGGATCAAACCGTAGCTCATAATGGACCAGACATTATACTAATAGATAAAATTTCTAGGCGAACTACACTAATCGACATTGCTGTGCCTAACAGCAACAACCTAAGGCCAAAATACAACGAGAAGATCGCCAAATACAGAGATCTGGAGGTCCAAATCCGAAGACAATGGGCAATGAACAGCGTCCAAACGATTCCCATAATACTGTCAACAACTGGAGTGATACCGAAGAACCTCCTGCAGAACATCAAGGGACTGGGCCTTAATGATCATCTTTATAAGCCGATGCAGAAAGCAATTCTCGTAGCAACCGCACGAACCGTCCGAAAGTTCGTAGGAAATACAGCAGACAACGTCACCTAGGATCCGATAACATGGAAAGGGTTCCCACAGAGCTTCATACTTTTGGTGTCTTTGTATGCCTGGTATGAGTGAATAATCCCTGGAGGGAGTGCGAAGCCGTTTGGCTTGTAAATCAAAAAATAATATTTAAAAGCAAATTAGAAGTGCGTGTGAGGGTTGAATATACGGAACAAATTCTAACGAGCGGCTGGGGGGCGGTTTCCCGGAATCCAAGAGGAGCAAACGATGATTCTTTAAATCCTTGTTCACATTACGTTTTCTTTTAGGGTTGAAGAAACATAAGCAACCATGTTTGTTACGGAAACGACAAGACACGGAAGTGTGGCTAACAGAAAAGTTTGTGCGCAGGAGACTCCACCAGATGAAGGAAATTTCATAATCTCAGTCGTTCAAAAAAATATGCAATCAATCTAAAAATTATGTTACGTCTGCCGCATATGTGACAAAATATTTTTGTATAAACGTCAGCAACACATGTGACTAAACATGCTGATAAATTATCCTAGAGTTTCAACTATGATAATTCCCCAAACTCGGATAATGTACAAGCTTACCTGAGGATTGCTGGAAAAGAAGGGTGTAAGTGTGGGAAGAGGGAAGGAAAGCTGGCGGGATTACCTTTAGTTGTAGTGGTCAAATAAAGCGTTACATATTTCATTGCAGTGTTTGCATATTTCTATAATTATATTTTTTATAATTGTGTAATTTTGGAATCAGTGAGTTGTTAGTAGTCAATCTGAAAATATCTAATTTTGATATAATAAAAATAAAGTATTTTTAAAAAGCGAGTTTGGACTAGTTAACTGGCGCAGTCAACGGTATGTTATTCGGAATCGACAACGTATTGAACGTGTCGCTTCCTACATTTCAACGAAAATACCAATAGAATAATACTTGGAGGAAATATTTTAACATTTTGGCTCTCAAGATATCGAGAAATCCAGTCAATCGAAGACCTGTGAACCAACATTCTTCAGCAACTCATCGGGAACTAGAAACAAATTGTTCAATTTTGCATCGACCGGGATTTTTGGAAGGGTTACATGGCCAATAACAACCCGTTCTTTATAGGAATAAAGATCATTGCTCACCGTTATTTAATGTAAATGCAATTGAATTCTATTTGCGAAATTGACAATAACATTGGTAATTTAATAAATTTGAAGTTTAAAACACCTAGAACTGATTCTGTTTACAGTAATTCTTCAAAATTTTAATTGCCAAAAATAACAGAAGACACTTCTGCTAATCAAATAATAAATAAATAAGGAAGTTAACGAATTTATAAATAATAATTTAAGTCTGAATATTTAAATTGTATACTGTAATTTGATGGCAACCCAACTTACTTAAATTGTTATTTTGCTATCTGCCAAAGTTTAATTAATACATTTTATATGATGGATAACCCAAACTATTTTTAAAATATTTCCTTGCTTCTTTAATAGGCAAATTGACAGTCCTAGGGACTTCTATTGTCAATATTTGAGAAGACGTTAAAGGCATTCTGCAAAGTAATTTTGCGTATCAACGTGATGAATCTTGTCCAAATTAAGATTTAGTAATGTTTGAGCAACTAAATAACGAAAAACCTAATCAGTTTTAAAATCAAGTTCTCCATATACTAAATTTACTCTGTGCTTATGTTGATTGACATGTAGCTGATGACGCTTCTTAAAGACTTAGGACCTCGTGGGATAACTATACGTTGTATGCGTCCAACCTTCCTACAGCCTGACAATATGTAACGCATCAACTATCTTCAAAATTTCAATGGTAAGTCTAGAATATAAAAACAACTATCTTCAAAATTTCAATGTTAGGCCTAGTAAATAAAAACAAACTGACCAGAATTCTAGGTCTACTATTGATAATTCAAATAAATCCCATACATTTCAATCAACGCAATTTAAACCAATTTGCTAATGAAACCTTACCCGAATACGACTTATCAGCGAAAGAAATATCCTATTGACAACGAGGATAAAAATGTAAGTTTTCAAAAAGTTGTTACGGGGCTCGACAAGACATAAACCCCCAAATTATTTCTTTTAGTATGACTCACTCAGGCGAGTTATCTTATATAATAGTTTCGGAATATAATTTAAAAATCTTAATCAACTACGGCTCAAATTAATCTCTTATTGATCCTCGAGCTTAATAATATCATATTATGTCCTCGATTTGAACAAGTTGTTAAGATAAAAACTGGCAGCAAAACGGTGAAAATACAATCCCATATCAAAAGATACATAATTGTGAAATCCCAAACTGTTTAACAATTGCGAGAAATGGTTTTGCTTTAACAATAATTTTAAATAATGACTGAAGTCCAATCACCTTCTATTTTACTGAACCGATTAGTGTTGAAAAATTTAATAGAAATGAAATGTAAAATTTTGACTTGAATAATTTTGACAATTCATCTACAACTACATTCGACTTCCAAAATTTGTACATTCGATCATTTGAATTTGGAAGAACGTACATAAATTTTAAACTTGTCCAACACGTTTTCTAATATACTCCATAAAGAAAACGAGCTTCTTACTTTTACGAGTAAACTTAAACATTGAAAAAAGACATCGAATGAAGAACGTTTTTACACAAAAATATATAGATGATTTGTTCATAAATAACAGGTTAGACGTCAAATAAATAAAATACCAAACCGAAAAAGTATTAGACCCAGTAATTCACCGAGGTCGTTCGCACTTAACAAAAAAGCAGGGCGGTAAAAAGCAGGTACGACCCTATTGCCAAATCCTCTTTCTCTTCCCTTGATTTCTTATGATCATTTAATTAATTGAGTTAATCCATTCAGAACAATAGAAATAGTCCTTTAAAACATTATCATGATCATTAAAAGCAATATTTAAAGGGAAAAACGGAGTCGGGTTAGGTTAATTTTGGCCAATTAAAAAAATTTGCATATACGATATTGCCTATCTTCCTAAATTTACCGCTTTCGATGGCCGGTGAACTCTAATAAAAGTACAACTTTGGTGTATTTTTAGAAGTGGCTCTTATTTGGATTCTTTGTAGAAATAGTCTTCTACCTTAAGATATGCGATGCTTTTTATTTATTACTTAATTTGAAATAGGTGTAATCATGCAAAATATTTTATTACAGCTAAGTGATCATAGAGAGCTCATCAACGCCGATTCAATTTAGGCATTTTTATTTTTTCATCTTTACTCATTTAGGAGTTGCAAGTTTTTGATAAAACTGGTGTATGACAAAATTAAGATTCCAAAAATGAAAATATATTAAAATAAATTAACTTTGGAAATTTGTATCTTTAAAAGATTTTATAGCATATTAAAAGGGAAATTTGTGCTTCATTTCGTTTCTAGTATTAGAATTCACCTTGGCATCTGTTTATGGTCTTCATTACTATTAGAAGAAAATTTTAATCAATTTTCACATTTCAATTTTTGGTAAAATACATTTTGTTAAAACATACCTGTAAAAGCCTTAACGCAAATTCGAGTCTTTCTTCAAAAGAGGCACCTGAGCTAACCTTTAAGGCTATTGGAACTCCTACACCTACTGCAGCAGCAAGCAGTAATACTGTAGCTATAATCCATAAGTGCCTTGAAGTAAGGTCGATACCACCTGCAAAAACAATTTTAATATCAATCCCATTTAAAAAGAAATATATAAAATTAGTTCCATAAAACGTGCTGGTTGTGGCGTAATTGAATACCTTACAAGTATGGGTTTATTTAAGGTTTATTTACTTGGTACATCCAACACTCGTGGCTTTAAATACTCTGCGCTGTTCACTCATAGTCAGTTGCATATCCGTGAAGTTTATCAGACATAGTCATAATGAATGCGAAATATCATAAAATATTTGAAGCAGTTTTTCTGTGGAATTAAGTATAGAATAACACACATATTTACTGTCTAAAAGCACATTCAAAAACATTTACCCTGAGACCAGAAAACATCGATAGAGATTGGTCAAAAGTTATTTTTACCGACGAGATTTCAATTTGGGCCTGGAGTTCTGTTAAGGAAACTTGGTCTACCTAGCGATATAGATTTATTCAGAAAACAGCTAAACACAATGTTAAAATGCATATCAAGGGATACTTCCCTTTCCACAGATTTGAGTTATTATGTCTTTTTATTGAAAACCTGAATACAGCGAGAATGAAAATCATTTATGGAAAGTAATGAACGAAAACTTTCACGGCTTTGGTCAAGTTGAATTATCCGACGTTTCGACTACGATTGCACGTAGCATCTTCAGGGATATTTACTTTACGAGATTAGAACATAGCTCTGTAGTACTTGTCGAAAAATTTGGCCCAACGAGTATGACTGCAAGTCCGTTCCTGACTTCTCTGATGATCTAAAACATCTACTGTAGTATGGTTTAATTAGTCTTTATGGTGTCTATAAAATATTAAAATTTCATTAAAGTGTACAAGTCGGTTCAAAACTTAAAACCAATAAGGTAAATTTATGGGTATCCTTTTAGAGATCTGTCTCTCCGTAAAGGGGCACTCTAGGAATTTTTTATTCTAGGACAAAGTATGGTTACTTTGACCTCCCCTGTATCTTTCCGAAAAATTAGGAGGTACTTACCGGAGACCCTGTATATTCAGGTTGGTAGAGGAATTTTGAATGTAGATAAACATTTGCAAATTTTAGTATGTTCCCATAAATTAATCATAACATTGGTTTTTCCACAATTTGAAGGATCCGTTGCGATACATCGTATAGTAGATGGAAACAATTTAGTATGTTTAATTTTGTTGCTTAAACTTTTATCATGATTGTCAACTTTTAGTATTGTTTTTGTTTAATAATTTTCTTCATATTAATGTTATAAGAACATTATTAAGACTATTTATGAAAAATTAAATCATCTCATTTAAAATTAGTTCAGGTTAGTCTTTATTTGTTGATGCATCATGACAACAACAACAACAACAAAAAATGATATTTTACGAAAATTACGATAATTAACAAGAAATTAAGTGAGACGGTCTTGTAAATCCTTTAATTAATTAATTGCTATTTGAATTAAATTTACTGAGATATAATTACTGTGGACAAGGTACAAAGTTAGAAAAACGCTTATTACTTGGTGATCTAGGAATAAATTCATTAGATGAAGAGCACAAGGAACAAGATGGAGCCTATTCTAATAACAAAAGATTATCTATCTGATCGATATCTACCAGATGGAATTCTATTAAAAAAGGCTTTAAATAGCATTAATTCTTCGGGTACTTCAAGAAAAAATAAAAGTAGTCAGTGGTCGGTTAAGCGTTGGAAAAAACTGAAGACGGTGGGAAAATTTTAATAGTGGCGGCATCCTTTGATATGTGGGTGGTCACATGCCATGAGATAACGTAAGACTCTAATTAAGTGGTGGTATTCTTTGATATGGGTGATCGCGTGTGATACGATGACGTAATACCTCAATTAAGCTAGTAGGTATTTGGACACCTTAATGCGTTACATATATCTTAATTTTTATTAACCAATTCCATGTGTCATTTATCAGCTGTCATATGTCATCTTGCTGTCTGTCACCTGTTACTTGTCACAGGTTATGTGGCTGCCTGACAAGTGAAATCAATTTAAAAATCTTCTTATTCATTGCACTTTAGTTTTGTTTAGATAAATTCACACTTTTTTAAATTTTATTAATTCCAGCGAGGATCGAACCAGCTACCTGGAAGGCAAAGTTTATAGGTACGCGGCTATCAAGCCAGATCGTAAATTTCAACCGTTAAATCCTATCTTGAGCCAAGGAATAATTTTGCAGCTTAGTATGCAAGTACCTTATCCACTAGACTTTCGTCACATTATACTTGATTCTAGCGCCAACATGAATGGTAGAGTACTTTTCGAGCTAATTACTAAAAATATGACAACTAACTTGTCAAGAATTTCTCATTGCGGCATATACCAATTGATTTGCGTGACATTAGCGTTTCTGGTACGATGACAACATGACAATCAGATGGTAAAGTATAATTGGTTGCAGATGTTCGGCACAGGTGGTCTTAAAAGTAAATAGGGATATAGGTTATTTACAGGGTGTCCTAAAATAAGGATAACATTCCTAATTTGAATATTTTTACGATCTAAGTAATGATAAAATTGTCGAAAACAATTATCTTATGAAATTTTTTAGTTATAAAAGTTTAGAAGTCTATCTATAGCTGTTGAAATTAATAAGGTTCCAATTTCCTAAAAATATTGTTTAAATATATTTTTGTCTATACGTTGAATATATTTTTAGAAAATAAACTATTTGTTACGTAAATATTTTCTACGTTGTGAATATTTAAAGATATTTCGGTCGGTCTTATTTTACAACTGACAAATGCAAAGGTTCAAATTGATAAAATCTTAAATATATCATTATACGGGATGTATATCGAATAAAATAATCTGTTGTCGATTCATTGAATATATTTTTAGAAAATAAACTAGGTAACTATTTTCTACGTTGTAAATAATTAAAAAGATTCCAGTCGGACTTATTTTGCAACTGACAAATGCAAAGGTTCAAACTGATAAAATCTTAAATTTATCATTATACCGGATGTATAGCGATTCAAATAGTTTGTTGTCTTATATGTTGAATATATTTTTAGAAAATAAACTGTTTGCTAGGTAAATATTTTCTACATTGTAAATATTTAAAGGGATTCAGGTCGGTCTTATTTTGCAACTGACAAAGGCAAAGGTTCAAACTGATAAAATCTTAAATTTATCATTATACAGGATGTATAACGATTAAAATAGGATCATTAACAGTCAATAGATTCAATGTATTTTATGAAATTTATAATGATAAGACCTTAATGAGGTGTCAGGCGAGAACTGATTCATTAGGTCACACCCCATTTTCGATTTTGTTTTTTTGGAAAAAAACGAAAATTTTAAAAGCAATTACATTTAAAAACATTACTACTCTAAATATATAAATACAAGTTAAATCCGAGTAGGTTTATTGTATCTTCCGTCTTTTGTATCCGTAAGGTTCTGAGCTGTCATCAGGTAAAAAAATTCTCTTGGTTGAATTTGGTTTATATAATTTGGTTTCTTTGCAAGTTGCTACACCGCGTGAGAGAAAGAGAATTAAAATGAAAAAGAATGAATGAAAATTAAATATTTAATACTTCTGTACGGGTGGTTATTTTTTTAGTGTTGATCGCTCCTTCTTTTAGGGCAGTGCCTGGGCTAGCATGCCGGAGATTAGGGGGGTTATATAAATTCAAAGCACCACCTGTTTTAGGCCCGTCGGTAAGAAGAAGCGATGATGTTATCGACCACAGGAAACAACTAGATCCCAAAATAAAACACACCGATTCCAAAAACAATTAACATCTGTATTTAACAATAAAAAAAAGATTCTGTTTTACAACTATGTGAATTCTATCTTAAACTAAAGCAATATGTGACTATTTTCTACCTAGATTAGAACAAAAAAAACAAAGAAACAATAAACAATACTACTGCAAGTATGACGTCATCTGCGCCATACGCCAAGTCGGTTTAGATGTAGGTCCAGCTTTAATTTTCACTATCGGCTAAACTGAATAACCTTACTTTTTGAGTAAGGTTGTATTTTGCACTAACAAATTATCTAGTAGGCCGATTAAGTCTAAAATTATGTTTACTTAAGCCTAATTAAAAGTGTTGAACTATTAATATGTGAAGTGATGTTTTAAATTACCTAGTGTATACGTATACCTTCGGTTTACAAGGTATTTTAAATGAAATTTAAAAATAAAGTGTCCTGTAATTGCTCGCATAAAGTCTGATTAGTTCCCAATCACAGGGGAAAAAGGAAAGTATACATTAAAACTGGTAATTTCACTGTTTATTATGAAGTTCTAATACCTGAAATGCAGTTTTGTCATTAAATCCAAACACTTTCGGCAAGCTGGATAGCCGATGGCCTTTATGGAGCAGTGGTGTGTAATATGTTGGCTCTGGTAGGCAAATCTATTTTAAACAGGATGGCAAAGTCCCGGTATAATAAGAACTGTTTGTGGCATGTACCTGATTATCTTTAAGGGTGCACCAAGTATTTAAAGTCACAAACAGGGTGTTTTAACTTCTTAGGTGAGATCACTTTCACTAAACTGTACTTAACGAACAACGAATACAATAAAACTTTGTTTATCCTCAATATCTGGCAAATGATGCCTTAACGCACTAAACTATGATTTTAGCTGCAAACAGGAATAAAAGTAGTATTATACTCTGAGAAAATCAGCAAAAAATCTCTGCTTTCTGGGTATCTGCCAGTTTTCACAACCAAGGCTTGGTCCAGACTCTCTCTACTGACACTCAAGAGCGCCAGGAAAAAAACAAAAGATGAACTAACTACACCCTTGATGAAAGTGGCAAAAGTGGAGTGTTTGATACATTTCTATGCACACTTGATTTTTTTTTACAAAACCGGTTTTTGGTGTGACAGTGACAAAAACTTTTAGTTTTATTTTATATGTATTAAAGAGACTACTTGATGAAAATAAGAGTTTAATTTATGGTGAGTATTGGCTTGATTGTTGGTATTTTGGTAAAATTATTTATAGTTTTGTTTATGAAATCACAAAACTGTAACAAAGTTATTACCAAATGTTTTTTGGTTCGGCGAATATTCTTGGAAACAATTGGTACTGGATCAGACTTTTGAAGAACCACATTCTTTATGGAGTCAAAACTAATAAGTTTTGCTGCTTTGTAGTTTAGAGAAATCACCTTAACTTTGCAAACAAATAAAACTATTATTTTTCGTAGAAAACACTTAAAATCATAATTCTTGGGACCACCAGACACAAATTTGTTGATGTATGAACTAGGTTCGTAAGTTTCCAATTAGTCGGTCATATCTCCAATAAACTGTCCAATGAATATATCGGTTTCATCGTCATTGCCTGTAGTATAAATAACCGACTCCGTGTCGTAATACAAAACTCTGTTACCGAGCTGATCGAGATAGTCATATAATTTAAGTCTTGCCTGTGCCGTAACATATGCAGCTATTACTACGTTAACCATTGGTAAAGGGTCAAATGTTTCTTCTCTATACTCTTAATTAACAATAAGAATATTTCCATTAACAGGAAAGATACCATTAACGTTAATAGCTGTATTTGTAAACATTGCATAAAACTCTGCAGAATTATTGATAATCTTTGTTTTTGGTTGGTTTTCTCTTTGTTTAAATTTTCTCCAGAAGCTATTAAGCATTAATTTTGCCAACGACCTGAGACCAGGATTGTCTAATACTTCATTGTAGTCCAACTGAACATCTTCTTTCTCGAAAAATTCCTGAATATATTTGTTCTTTTCTTCTTCCGTTTTACAATTTTTAGGCCAATCTGAAGACTGTTGTTTTATTTTAATAAATCTATTCATCATAGTTTTGAAAAATCCCCCCTATCTAAGATGTTTATTAAAACGTTCTGTCTTATATTGACAAATTTCATAAATATTTAAAATTTTATAACCTTTCTCTATAGCCTTGACTACTTCATCAATCACCCAAGGTCTAGAAAGTGCTCGGTCTTTATCGTTATGGGTACATTCGTGTCGATTCATATCTTTTCCATATTTTTGACACAGAACAAACAATAATTTATTGTTAATTTTTATAGGAAAAACGGGATGATAGAGCTCACTTGGGGAAAAATTTTACATTTTATGAGGGCGTCTGTCTGGTTTAGATTTAAATTTTTACATTCATCTCCTATCAAAATGTTTGGATAACCATTTGAAAATTTGCCATATTTACAAATATAAGAATATAAAGAACATAATCAGCATATTTAATTTGTTCCCCACCCTTGACTTCATAATATTCCCAGACATTTCCTGTTCATCCACCATAAAAAGTGTCTCTAGGATTTAAGGTAATCGAAGTAATTGGAGGATGTGTTCTGGTGTAAGTTTCAATCTCTGGGTTGTCTTGTAGCTGTTTTCTAAATCCACATTCCCGCATTTCATTTCCCAGATAATCAAAACTTTTTAATCGTTCAGTTTTTGTCGCGGTTGCTTCGTTTCTTAATAAGAGTTTGTGTTGGATCTTCGAACAAAAGATCATTTCCACCATTTGGATGGCATTTTAGGCAACCATGATAAAAACATTCGTGAAATGCGAAAATTTCATTTGCTTCAAAACAAAGACCATCAACTTTTACAATGTTTTTCATTTTTCTTAAGTGTAGCACGTCTTCACTCTACAATAATCAACTTTTAAATGACTCGTCCGCGTTTCTGCTGCTCTATTTATGCCCTTTGATTTGAAAAATGGTATACTTACCAATAGAATCTAATAAAAGAGCTGGAACC
Source organism: Diaprepes abbreviatus (assembly GCA_034092305.1). NCBI lineage: Eukaryota > Metazoa > Arthropoda > Insecta > Coleoptera > Curculionidae > Diaprepes > Diaprepes abbreviatus. The sequence goes on from JASJET010000083.1 coordinate 1,491,159, forward strand.
AAAAGATAATTTGCAATGAGATAGTAAAAATACAATGGTCTGTAGAAACGAAAGCATAGATGTGATCTTTTCTTTTCGGTGGTATTTTAAAAGTATTAAAAAGTAGCTATAAAGAAGGCAAACGTATTAAAAACAAAATTGAACCTGTATGAAACCTCTAACAAATTATGTTACATTTTTGTTTTTTCCTATTTAAAATCCATATAAAATAATAATTTTAATGCTTACCTCCTCCATCATTTATGTGTTTTGTTTTGTTTTTTTGGGGGAAAATATTTACGAATGAAAGGAAACGTTGGTAGTATATCTTGCTTTTATTGGAATTGAGTTCATAATTATGGTATTATAATCAATAGTAATTGTTTGATAGTCCTTGTCGTTAGTATATTTAGTTCGCTTCCCCTGGTACCTAAAATTTAGACAAGTATTAGTTTTGTATCGAGTGGCTCTGTATGGAATATTTAGATAGAAAGTTTTTATTTAAATTATATTTTGAGTTACCTTCATCTAGAGATCTCGAGTGAACAGATAATTATTTGGCTGCAAGATTGACAAATTTTTGAGTGGAAGCTCTCTGAATCCTGTTGGATTTTCCATGCCCTCTAGACACTTTTATCCTCCCACTGTGTCAGTTATTGTGTAAATATTAGAGATTCTAGTAAGCTAAAAACGAAAAACTGCATAAATGCTAAACAAAAATAAACTTTAAGGTTAGAATCTACTCGACTTTTCTTGCTAGACAGTTTTACTTCAATAAAACCTTTTTAACTGGTATAAATTTTTGAACTTGCCACAATTTGCCTAGTAAATCGCACAACTTCTTGTAATAATTTTAAAATTTCGTATTTTTATTTTTCCATTGTTTTGAAAGCTTGACACTTGTCATAACATCGATATACAGATTCCTGCATACTTTCCCGCCGTTTCCTTGGACGTTTTTGGGGGGGGGAAGAAAAAAATCATAGATTGATAAGGACATTTTCCTTGCAGAATTGCACCTGGAAAGGTCTCTTAGCATTTTTGTTACATTTAATGTGAAAGATTCGAATCCTTGATCAAATTTATAGTACAAAGTTACTTTGCGTACATTAAAACCCGTTGGCTGATATTGGTTTGGTCAGTTCGGGGAACAAACCCGATATCAAGTTTTTCTGTTTTTTTTTCTTTTCCACCATAAAAAGACCACCTAACACCACTGGTAAGTCTTTGTTTTAATTAGTATCTTCTTTAGTATTAATAATTGTGGATATGTTCAGAAAAGGAATAAGACTAGACGTAACCTACCTCACTCGTAACCTAAAAAATGATTTCTTTCTAAGTCCCTTTTTTGTTTTAGGCTTTTCTCTTTCTCTTTCTTTTTTCCTTTTCTTTCCTTCTCGCTGGTTCCTTCTTTCTTTTCTACACCTATTGCCCACATTTTGATAATCATCGGGTCTTCTTGCTGATATTTCTACGGCACCCTGCCTTGCATGCTGTACATACCACCACACTGAGAGATCCAGAGCCAACCAAAGTCTACTTCAACATTACGACATCAGGAAGCCTCCGTTAATCAAGTTTTATGTGTCTGTGCCGTCCCAGGGAATCATAGACTTTAGTCCCTTCGGTATAGCCTATAAATTTAAAGCCATTGTATGTTTCTTTTCTTTTGTATATAAAATTAATTAATAATCAGTGTACTTACCTTTTTAAGATCTATTGGGTTTCCTCATATGGTACAAATATATTTAGTACCACAGCCAAAAATAACCGATTATTCGTTTTGTTCATCATTGAAGTTTGAATTGTCAAAATCCAGCTGACTGCCCCAGGCTTACTCTTTTGAACAGAGAATCACACATAGTTACATTTACATCGTAAAACGTAAAATACAGATACTTGTTTCTAAATTTTTTCGGGTGTTTTCTTGACTTTGAATTCGATTTCCTGTTTTAAGTTTTACCGGTCTCTGCCTTGACTATTAGGGCACCAAAACAGATGACGCATTTACCTCGACTACTCACCACCCCTTTTGGAGCTAGCCGGACGAGCCCTAAAAGGAAGAGACCATTTCAGAGCCACCTGACAAAGTTAGAAAAATTATTTTTTACAATCTCTTTTATTTTAATAATTTTTTTCCCATTACAATTAGTAAAAAAAATAAAACCTCCCTGAAATATTTTCTAAAAAATATTCTTTAATATTACATAAATAATCAATCGGCCCAGTTGTTTTCTCCAGCCAAAAATTAAAATCTTCTTGTTTTTCGTCGTGGACACAAAATAAGGAAAATTTGAACGGCCAAATAATTATGTTTAGTTTTATTTTATTTTGATGCTTTAGACAAGAAAATAAATAGTAATTTTTATTAATTGATGATTCAACAGTCATTACAAGTTTACACAGCATAGTACAAGGAGATATTCCTTGTTAATGTTATTATAAATAAACCAACAAAACTTGGAATACTTAATCAAATTTTGTTTCTTCCGCCAAGAAAAAAAAAATAGTGTTATTTCGTATTTTAAATAAGGGTAATCTATTAAAAATATATATGAGATTATTTCAAGAACGTGATGTCTTAACAAAAACTATAGAAATATGTCAAAATTTCTCTCTAAACAATACAGTTCTTGTCGTAGAGGTCGTTATTTTAGCACTTTAAACGTTTTAACAAAAAAAATGAACACAGTAAAATTAAAGAAAAATTGTAAAAATTTCTTATCGGATATATTTTGGCAGTATTAATACAATCTCCACTGATTTGCACAAGATTTCTTAATCTATTCGTAAGTTTATTAACATCTTTGCATGCTTCTAACTCGTTTTCGTTCGATTTTTCATACCTTAAGATGTTTTTTCACGAACTAACTATTTAAGTGATTATTATAACAATTCTTGACCTCTGATACGTCTATGGTAACTGTCACATTTTGGATACAGAAAACACCCTGTTTACATATCGCTACGTCTATGATCATTTTTGTTATTGTACGGAACGTGCCAGACTTCACAATAATAAACACTGCTAAGGATGATATAGGATTAAAATGATCCTTACTCTATAGTAAATTAAGTTTTAAAGGTTTTAACTTGTACCTTCTGAAAAACATTTTTTTCCTCTATTTTTCTATTTATAAACAACAATTTTAGAATCTTTCCCGTATCAGTTTCATATTTATTCAAATCCGTCTTATCCTCTCAATATAATTTTAATTATGCTCCAATAAAACCTCTATTTGCATTTTTTTACATGTTTACCAAACTCTTCATTAATTTTAATAGGTTTTATTTTCGAAATATTTAGTGGAAAATAAATTAGAATGGTTGTTTATATGGTAAATATATTAAATAAATATATTGATTGAACCAACATTTTCGTTAAATGATAGAAGGTATGTTACATTCTTAGATATATCACGAAAACAGAAAAAATATAATCAAAAACCATATTTTTACTCTAAGAAAAAAATAATTAACACAGTCACGCCCTAAATTATATAACTTAAAATCCTAGAAACGGTTTAATTTCTTCGTATTTCTGTAACTTGCCTTTCTATTTTTTTTAATCTCTGTAATAAAGAAAGTAAAAAATGTTCAGATCATTTTCGTGGGTGATATCAACAATTTTAGAATCTTTTAGATATCAGTTTCAATTTAATTCATATCCGTACCATCTTCTAAATATAATTCAAATAAAAACTGCAATTAGACCTTCATTTGCATTCTTTTACTTTTTTTTACCAAATTCTTTAATAGATGCACTGCTAAATAAAAACAATTAAAATCAATTAGTTCAGATCTTTATTTTAATCAGTAATTAATTTATTTTCCACTAAATATTTCGGAAATAATACCTATTATAACTAACGAAGAGTTTATTAGATATATAAAAAAAATGTAAATAGAGGTTTTATTGAAGTTTAATTAAAATTATATTCAGAAGATAAGACGGATATGAATAATTATGAAACTGATATGTGAAAGATTCTAAAATTGTTGTTTATAAATTGAAAAATAGAGGAAAAAATGTGATTTTTGAAGGTATAGGTTAAAACCCTTAAAACCTAATTTATTACAAAGCAAGGATCATTTTAATCTTATATCATCCTTAGCAGTGTTTATTATTGCGAAGTCTCGCACGTTCCGTACAATAACAAAAATGATCATAGACGTAGTAATATGTATACAGGGTGTTTTCTGTATCCAAAATTTGACAGTTGCCATATACGTATTAGAGGTCAAGAGTGTTATACAAATAATTTAAAAAGTTAGTTCATAAAAAACATCTTAAGGTATGAAGAATCGAACAAAAACGAGTTGGAAGCTTAGAAAGATGTAAACGAACTTACGGATAGATTAAGAAATCTTGTGCAAACCAGTGGAGATGGTGGTAATACTGCCAAAAAATATCCGATAAGAAATTTTTTTAAACTTTCTTTAATTTTACTAGATTTATTTTTTTTTTATTAAAATGTCTAAAGTGCTATAATAACGACCTCTACGACAACAACTGTTTACTTTAGAAAGAAATTTTGACATATTTCTTTAGTTTTTGGCAAAACTGTTTCTGTTAAGACATCGCGTTTGCGAAATAATTTTATACATATTTTTAATAAATTACCCTTATTTAAAAGACGAAACAACACTATTTTTTTTTTCTTGGCGGAAGAAACAAAATTTAATTAAATATTTTAAGTTTTGTTAGTTTATTTATAGTAACATTAACAAAGAGTATCTCTTTGTACCATGCTGTGTAAACTTGTAATGACTGTTGAATCATCAATTAAAAAAAATACCATTTATTTTCTTGTCTAAAGTGTTAAAATAAAATAAAACTGACATAATTATTTGGCCGTTCAAATTTTCCTTATTTTGTCTCCATGACGATAAACAACAATATTTTAACTTTTAGCTGGAGAAAAACAATGCTGGGCTGATTGACTATTCATGTAATATTAAAGAATATTTTTTAGAAAATCTTTTGGGGTGGTTTTATTTTATTTTTTTTACTAATTTGTTAGTGGTTTCATACAGGTTCAATTTTATTTTAAATACGTTTACCTTCTTTATAGCTACTTTTTAATACTTTTAGAATAACACCGAAAAAAAAGATCCCATCTATGCTTTCGTTTCTACAGAACATTAGATTTTTCCTATCTCTTTGCAAATTATCTTTTGGTTTCAGTTCTTTTATTAGGTTCCACTTATTGGTAAGTATAGCATTTTTCAAATCAAAGGGCGTAAATAGAGTTGCAGAAACGAGGACGAGTAATTTAAGTTATCCAAAAAACCACGCAAGATTCACTACCACCGGATCAGGTTGATCTTAGTTTTTGTTCGAAAGATTTTAATCGAGGAGAAGGTTGGATTCGTCTCATATCCGCAGAACAGGTAAACTTTGAAAATGTTTGGGATATTATCAGTAGCGTCAATCAATCCAATTCGACCGGTCTTACCACGGAATCATTCTGTCTAAGTGTAACATCAGTTTGACAACCTACAGGAAGAGGAAAAATAAGGGTGACGAACTATAATACTTTTGAAGAGGAATGTATTAAACGAAAGGGCCTCATTGTGATTAGAAATAAAGACAACCTCTGTTTACCTCGACCTGTGGTAGTAGCTATGGCAAGAGTTGTGTAGAGACAAGTAGGACTTTGACATTGTTAACAGATGCCAAGGTCTATCTCCGAAAAAGGATTTAAAATTCCTGAGCTACAGAAATTACAATAATATCTGAAAGATTACCAAATTGTCGTTTATAAATATGAAGCTAAAGGAAGACATGCCATTTTTGAAGGTGCAAATGGAAGCCCTAAAAAACTTAATTTGCAACACCATAAAGGTCATTTTAATGTCATAACTTCTTTGCCAGCTGCTTTTACATGTATATATTATTGTGAAGACTATCACGTTCCGTACAACAACAAAAATGATTATAGATGTGGTGATATGTGTCCAGAGTGTTTTTAGTCTCCAAAATGTGCTCCAGACCAAGTTCAAATTAATTGTGATAGGTGTCTTAGATATTTTAGAGGTCAGGATTGTTATAATAATCATTTAAAAGCTGATTCTTGAGAAAAGTCCACTGTGTGGACTGAAATTAGGAGCTGCAGAAATTCTTTTAAAGTCCTAAAAGGTTCGAGACAACATTTATGTGGTGAAATTTTTTGTAAAATATGCAGATCTCATGTTCCTGACAATCATTACTGCCACATTTAATGAAATAAAGACAAACCTCATACAAAAGATGTACTGCTCATATTTTACGTTCTGAAAACCCTTCAGGAAAAGGCTTTAATCGATGTCTTACTCATGTATCAGGCCAATCTTTGTGTATGTAAACAGTATTGTGATAAATGTATAGATAAGACAAATCTTTATTTTTGTCAAAAAAGTAGATTTCGATCCAAAATAATAAAAGAAGAAGTCCCTCCGGAATATTTATGCAACATTTATTACAAATAAGGAAAAAGTTTAAAAATATAGTGGTAATTGCGCACAATAGTCAAACCTCATACAAAAGATGTACTCCTCATATTTTACGTTCTGAAAACCCTTCAGGAAGAGGCTTTAATCGATGTCTTACTCATGCATCAGGCCAATCTTTGTGTATGTAAACAGTATTGTGATAAATGTATAGATGAGACAAATCTTTATTTTTATCAAAAATGTGGATTTCGATCCAAAATAATAAAAGAAGAAGAAGTCCCTCCGGAATATTTATGCTACATTTATTACAAATAAGGAAAAAGTTTAAAAATCTAGTAGTAATTGCGCACAATAGTCAAGCTTTTGAGCACCAATTTGTTTTAAATCACATTTTGACAAAAACAGATTTAGCACCAGAATTAATTATGAGAGGAACAAAAATAATCATGTTCCAGATTGGTAATATGAGGTTTATAGACAGCTTAAATTAATTTCCGATGCCTCTTAGTAAGTTACCAAAAGCTTTCGGAAGCAAACGAAAATTATGTTGGATCTTTACCACCAATCAAGTGCTATAGTCTAGACAATATGAAGATTGGAGACAGAGAGAAGTTTATAAAATGGTATAAAGAGCACAAAAACGATCAATTTGACATACAGAAAGATCTAGTTGCCTACTGCGTTTCAGACGTTGAAATTCTAGCCAAAGCTTGCTTAAAGTATAGAGAGCAACTATGACAACTACGAAAGTATGTCCCTTTAATGAAGCCACTACCATTGCGTCAATTTGTAGCAAGGTATTTCGGAGAAACGTTCTGAGGCCCAACACAATAGGAATAATTCCTAAAAATAGTTATAGGTGGAAGGATAATCAAAGTAAAATCGCAATTCAGTGAATGATCTGTGTGGAAAATCAGAAACAAATAAATATTATACATGCTGTGAAAAATCAAGAAATTATTTTTCATGGAGTAAAAGTTGATGGTCTTTGTTCTGAAACAAATTTAATTTTCAAATTTCACGGATGTTATTATAATGGTTGGTTAAAATGCCATCCAAATGGTAGAAATGATCCTTTGTTCGAAGATCCAACGCAAACTCTTAATTTAATAAATGAAGCAACCGCGACAAAAGCTGAACGATTAAAAAGTTTTGATTATGTAATAAATGAAATGTTGGAATGTGAATTTAGAAAACGACTACAAGACAACCCAGAGATGATCATGGGCAATAAAATTAAATCAATATTAGATAAATTAATTTCTACTTCAAATAAAAATTAGTCTTTAGATATAGGTCAAATGAGTTAGAACATGTTGTAGCCTATTCTAAAAACAAACCATTACCTGATCGATATCAAGCAGATAGAATTCTGTTAATAAAGGCTTTAAATATTATTAATTCTTCAGGTACTTCAAGGAAAGGGAAACCTGCTGCAACTGGAATATCAGCAGCTATGCATAGTAAAATTAAATAGAGCATGGGCAATAAAATTAAATCGATATTAGATAAATTAATTTCTACTTCAAATAAAAATTAGTCTCAGATATAGGTCAAAAGCGTCACACAAATAGTAGAGGTAATATTGCTTTTATTAAACAAAGTGTAAAAATAATTAATGAAAGTATAGGAATTATTCAATATTATTTGAAATGAATGGAAGCATTACTGGAAAAATTGCCAAATCTAATTAGAAAGGTATAGCAAAAAAGCAAGAAAAATGTTTCACAACAACAGAAGAAGAAGAAAATTCCAAAAAAGGACGAGAGATCAAACATATTGATAATTACCATGAAAAGAGAATAAAACAAAAAATGTTAAATACGGCAGCTTCTATTTCTGGTTCCACTACAGGTAAAAAAAAAACTTGAACTAAGTGAAAATATGAATACTAATAATAACAATAAAAGAAGAAAACCAATTCAAAGTCAAATAGAACAGGATTAATTAAATTTATCCCGGCAACAACAAGACCATCAACCACCACAAGTCAAAAAGGATATTAAACGTAAATTGAATTTTAATAATGATAAAGAAATGGAAAATGGTAAATAAATAAACTTGAATTCATCCTTTTCAGTAACGATGGAATAGCTTAGTCATATATAGGAAAAATATGGCAATAACACCAATACCAAAAAGAAGAATAAAACGTGTTATTAAACAAAGAAAAAACTTTTATAAATCACAAGGACAACATCATCGTCATAGCCATTTAAAGAAAATAAATAATACAAAATCTAAATCAAGAAAAACATCAATGCCAAGTCTTCAATCGACTACTAAAAAATTAAACATAATATGTCAAAAGAAAAGCCTAAAAGTGTCGATGGTAATCATCAAATAGCTAGAAAAACTGTAAATCAAAATAACGGTTCAATTCTATCATTACCAAGGATAATTAAAATTTCGAAAAGAGATGGCATATTACCTTTAATACCAATATTTGCTGATCTTAGTGCATAAGGCGCATTGAATGGAGGAGCAGCAGGGATTGCGAAAGCTGTAAATGGAGCAAAATCTGCTAAACAACAATTACAGGAAAATCAACGTGACAATAGATCCATGAAAGGTATAGCAATATTAAAAGGATTATATTTAAAACCGTACAAAACTGATTTGAGACTTTGTTTTACCAAAAGGCAAAAAAAACTTTAACCTTAGCATGCTCTTAGTAATTTAGAATTACCCGTGTATTCGAAAAATACCACATTTTCGAGAAGTTTTTATGAAGGATCATCTACCCAAACAAATTCAAAAAAATTTGGAAATCGGTATCATTAATTTGGGTAACTATTCTGGCTCAGGAACGCATTGGACAGCATATAAAAAATATAAACAAAATATCTACTATTTTGACAGTTTTGGCAATTAAAACCTTCCTTAAAAATTCAAAAATACTTTAAATCTAATGGTTTTTGTCATATAGATCAGGGCTTATCTGTTTTTAGGTGGATGTGAAATGGAACATCGAGATTTTTGCATGAGAGCCTTCAGAATAATCTGAGTAAGGATAATTTTGATATGCATACTTTCAAAAAGTTGGGCAACATTGTTTTTATTAATAAAAATATAAAATTAACGAAAAAAAAAACGTTTTTTCTCTCGTGTAACTTTGAAGGTATTCATTTTAGAGGAAAGTTGAAGAGGAAAAAAAGTTTCATAATTAAATTTACCATAAGTAGGATCAGAAATTTCAAAATATATTTCCCTTATTGCAAAATAGCAATAATTAAAAAAAAAGGTAAAAAAGCAGGCTTTCAATCAATTTTTTTCGACCATCTAAATTTCTCTGAGAACCTTGATATTAGAGCAAAGAAAATTTTATGCCATGTTAAAATAACGCTCTAAAATTCGTTACGATCGAATTGATAGTTTATCCACAATAATTTTGCAATCCGATTTCGTTTACAAAAATTGACCATTTTTCAAGTTTGTCTAAGTCCAGAATATTACGTTAACGTATTTAAATTTACTTTCAACATATAGTAGGGAACTCAAGTTTTCCAATGCTTTTTTTAGAATCAAAATCCGATGATTGGCGCACAAATCATCGGATTTTGATTCAGGAATTGTTTAAAGACATTGCTGATATTTTTGCTAATAAACGAATAGATTATCTCGGCGAATTTTCATTGGATTTTTTTTGCAATACTGAAGGCACTTGAAAAGACGCTTCTTTTCGTGAAAAAAATTTCAAATCCGTCAATTGGTTCCCGAGATACAAACTGTCAAAGTTGACAGCCTGTTACGGTGAATCTATAAACAATGCCGACCTGATTCTTAAACCAAAAACTTTGTCTTACCGAGCACTTTTTTGATACAAATATTTGAATGTTTATGTTATCGGGAACTTGAATAAAAAATGAAAAGAATATCGCCCACGTCCACGATAAATTAAAAAAAGAGGAAATACATATCTGAAAAAAAAATTTTCATTTTCTCGGCTTCTAATGGAGCGATTTTGATCGTTTTTTAAACCGATGTACCGCGAATAACGGAACTCAAATATCATAATGCCATGTACCCATCATGCATTCATTTTTTTAGAAACAAATGACGTTATTTATACATCATACTTACAAGGAAGAACAAGAAACAGCAGCGGCAGCAAGAATAACAACAGAAGAAAAATGTTAAAGAAGAAGCATGTAGTGGTAAAAGACAATCTGCAAATTTATTTAATCCATCACAACATGAGAAATCTAAAGTTGAACTTTATATTGTCGAGAATCGTAATACATTATAACGTGCTATTAAATGTAACAAAAAAATTGATTTTACTAAGAAAAATTGCTTTGGAAGTTTATTGGGATTTGCAAATAAAAAACTCTAATCAAATAAAGTTCATATATCGGACAATTCTGTAGATATATTAAAAGTTATTGCTATATGTATAGAATGAAATTTAGTAAACAATACGTACCATAAAGAACAACGGGATCATATTATACATATATGTTATCCTAGTGTTCCACCTGGATATGAAATTGTTAAAAAAAACCTCGAATGATATATACTTACCAATAAGCATTTAAGAAATTTTACTTAAAATAACAGATTAAGATGGAAACTTACTTTTCCAAAATAATTAGTAACAGTACGTTTACATTTAAAGAAATCTAATTAACACAATATAGCAATGGTTTTTCTATATAATCACAATTCCTGCAATTTTCCCATTTCGACTAACAGTGTAAAATATTTAAATGCCCATAGAAATCAGACACATTATAGAGACATATTCATTCAAAAATCATCAAATCTAAACTGAAGAAACTTACACCTGAAAATAAAAGGATACTAATTTCATTAGGATTCAAATTGATTTCAATTGAGAAACAAGAAGAAGAAAATTTAAAAAATTCTGAAATTGTTGGTCTCATGTTAAACTAGTTATCAACATAAATATACGGAAAATTTTATTTTTTATTAAGTATGTATATAGTATACATACAGAAGATGAAGAAGAGAAGGAAAATGAACTATAATATATTAAAAATATCTAAAAATGTAATGCATGATGATTCAATTGTTAGTTATCAATGTCATACTTATCAAACTTACTCGTCTATAACTCTAAATAATAATGTTCTTTTTTAAATTTTGTGAAATATACCTATCGGAATAATTTAAATTGTTATGAAAGTAAATGTTCTTTCTTTAAAATAAAAATACTAAAAAACTTTCTCTGTATTTTTATTATTAATAATAATACTATTAACAAAACTTTTTTTGTGTCTGTATTATTTAAAATGCCTGACTCTCTTGAAATTCATCATCATCGTATCTCTGGCTCTCTTCAAATTTATTGATAGTTTCATTTTCAAGATCAATAACATCCTCATTGGGGTCTGAAAGGACCATTCTTTTGAAAGGCTGCACAAGCATTTTTCTTTTTCTTTTTTGGTTGTCGTTGTTTCTTTTGTTGTTGTTGCCACACTGGTTTTTAAAAGGAACGATACCCCATAATGAGGTGAAAGAGAAATTTAATTCAATAAAAAAAAATAAAGTAAAACACTAGAGTACAGTTGAAGGCTAGTAGCAGCACCAGCGTGCAAAAATGCTGAGTTGACCTACAGTGCCGGAGTAGGAAATTAAGGGCGCCACTGCATCAAAAGCTAGGCTGAATGCAGAAGCATACCACGATGCTGTTTGGAACTAGCTTTCAACTTTACTCTGCAGCACGAAAATAAAACAAGATAAAGAAGCAAAAAGCAGGTAATTCAAATAAAACTCTGTACTATCTCGTTATAACAAGAAAAATATTTGTTTGAAGGTTGTAGCCAATGCTGAAGATTGACTAAAATGTGGTCGGACTTGCATTGGCTTTATTTTTATTTATTTTTATTTTTACGACGTTTCGATTAGGTTGTATATCTAATCATTATCCAGTATAAACTGAATGTTTTGTCTTAAGACTACGAGCTTATATAAGGACTGTGTCCATTGAAGCGCAAAGTTTCGCTTCACTGTACACACCTCAGATTTAATATTACAAAGTAATGGTTGCCAAAGATTAGGTATCTCAACACTCGGTTTACTGAAGATTCCATTATTGTTTTTAATGTATGCTGCTTCTAAAAATTTTCTTTTTTTTCTATTGGGTTCCATATATATTGCCGCAGCCTCAGACCATTTTATATGGTGTTATTTATCCCAGGAGTGTTCTGCAATACCTGATCTCGACGTTTCCCCTTTTTGTGTATGAGTTTTATGTTCCTTAATTCTAACTTCTACTAGTCTTTTGGTTTCTCCAATATATATTTCTCCAGACTCACATGGAACTTTCTAAACACATTCTTCCTTATCGGTAGTTTTTGGTTTTGTTTTTGTTAAATGAGCTCTAAGTGTATTTCCTGATTTACAGGCTATTTTTATATTATAACTGCTGGCAATTCATCTTATTTTCTCCGACGTTCCCTTAATGTACGAAATTGTGAAGAAGGAATGTGTTTCTTGTTGTCCAGTGTTCGTTGTTCTAAAATTATTTATAACATTGTCAATTAGTTTTTTCTGTTGTACATCGGATTTAATATTTGCTACCTCTTTTTCCAATGATTCGGCATTATTGCATATAGATATAGCGCGATTATAGAGGTTGCTTATAATTCCTCGTTTTGTTACAACAGAATGATTAGAACTATAATTAAGACATTGTCCAGTATGTGTTGACTTTCTGTATACTGAAGTTTTAATAGTTTCGTTTGAACGATTCACCATGACATCTAGGAAGGGCAATTGATCATTTACCTCTTTTTCCATGGTAAACTTAATTGTAGGTCGAATGGGTATTTAGATGTTTCAGGAAATCATTAAGTTCTTGATCATTGCCCTTCCATACGATGAAAGTATCATCGACATATCTCAATCAGACTTTCAGTTTTACTGTTGCTGTTTCTATGGCATGAGTTTCGAACCATTCCATATATATATATATATATATATATATATATATATATATATATATATATATATATATATATATACACATATATATATTGGCGACGACTGGAGAGAGTGAAGAACTCATCGAAAGCCCGTCGTCCTGAGCGTAGAACTTGTCCTTTACTTGAAAGTAAGCACTACGCAGGCAACACTCCAAAAGGTCCATCCCGCCGTCCAGTGGTAACGAGGTTCGATTTGATAAAATAGACGAAAAACATTCCGACGAGTTTAGGTGGAAAATAAAATCAACTTTGAAAGACAAGAAAAATCCAATTCAAAATCTCTCCAAACTAGAAGCATCAGCCTTAAAAGAACTTCGTAAAGATGAATCCATAAAGATTTTACCAGTGAACAAGGGAAATGCAACAATGATAATGGATATCGTAACGTACGACCAAAAAATCGAAGATATCCTGGAAAAAGGAAAATATAGACAATTAGTCCGTGACCCCACAAAATCTATAAAGTCAAAAATCTACAGAACACTCAGGAAATACCAAAACAATATACCTGACAACCTACGATCAGCACTCACACCACACTACAGTAAGCCACCACATCTTTTCGGATTTCCAAAAATTCATAAAATAAACGTACCATTGAGGCCAATAACCAGCTCCAGAGGATCCCCAACAAATGTACTGGCGAAGTTCCTATTAAAAATCATACAACCTTTAGAAGGTAAGACAAACACATATAAGTTAAAAATTCTACACATTTCGTGAACATTATTAGTAACATCAATCTAGAGCCAGACGACAGACTAATAAGCTTAATAATGTACCATTAGGGGAATCACTAGACATAATCAAAACTAGACTTTCAAATGATACTATTTTATCAGATCGGACCTCGTTATTACTGGACGGGGTGACGGACCTTTTGGAGTGTTGCCTACGTAGTGCTTACTTTCAAGTAAAGGACAAGTTCTACGCTCAGGATGACGAGCTTCCGATGAGTGCTTCACTCTCTCCAGTCATCGCCAATATATGTCAATGATACTTTTATCGTATGGAAGGGCAATGATCAAGAACTTAATGATTTCCTGAAACATCTAAATACCATTCAATCTATAATTAAGTTTACCATGGAAAAAGAGGTAAATGATCAATTGCCCAACCTAGATGTCATGGTGAATCGTTCAAACAAAACTATTAAAACTTCAGTATACAGAAATCCAACACATACTGGACAATATTTTAATCATAGTTCTAATCATTCTGTTGTAACAAAACGAGGAATTATACGCAACCTCTATAATCGCGCTATATCTATATGCAATAATGCCGAATCATTGGAAAAAGAGGTAGCAAATATTAAATCCGATTTACAACAGAATGGTTATCCTTTAAAACTAATTGACGATGTTATAAATAATTTTAGAATAACGAACACTGGACAACAAGAAACACATTCCTTCTTCACAATTTCGTACATTAAGGGAACGTCGGAGAAAATAAGATAAATTGCCAGCAGTTATAATATAAAAATAGCCTGTAAATCAGGAAATACACTTAGAGCTCATTTAACAAAAACAAAACCAAAAACTACCGATAAGAAAGAATGTGTTTAGAAAGTTCCATGTGAGTCTGGAGAAATGTATATTGGAGAAACCAAACAACCAGTAGAAGTTAGAATTAAGGAACATAAAACTCATACACAAAAAGGGGAAACGTCGAGATCAGGTATTGCAGAACACTCCTGGGATAAACAACACCGTATAAAATGGTCTGAGGCTGCGGCAATATATATGGAACCCAATATGAACAAAAGAAAATTTATAGAAGCAGCATACATTAAAAACAATAATGGAATCTTCAGTAAACCGAGTGTTGAGATATCTAATCTTTGGCAACCACTACTTTGTAACATCAAATCTTTGAGGTGTGTACAGTGAAGCGAAATATTGCGCTTCAATGGACACAGTCCCTATATAAGCTCGTACTCTTAAGACAAAACATTCAGTTTATACTTGATAACGATTAGATATACAACCTAATCGAAACGTCGTAAAAATAAAAATAAATAAAAATAAAGACAATGCAAGTCCGACCACATTTTAGTCAAGAAAAATCTTAATTAAAATTAGACTGTTATGATAAAATCTTCAATTACAAGACTAAACTGTAGCGTAAGCTAGATGTAACAAAACATTAAAAGAATATCTAAATCAATTCAAACGGTTTTTTTCTCTATGATCAAAGATGTCGAATTATAGCGTAACGCCTTACAATAATAAAGTATAATTCTGGTTTATTATCATAAAATTATTGATAAAAATAAGTTAATATTAAAGTTTGCCTGAGTGAGTTAGTTGTTAAATTTCTCGGTCTGACTGATAGTTGTAATATTCAAACCGGTAGGGTGGACAACAGCAACAAAAAACATACTCTGAGGGTGGATGCCTGTAGGGTGGACCATACAATAAAGCACTTGCCTAAGATCAGCGTTCACACTGAATACAATAAGCAAGCAAATCAATCAAATACCGTTAATGTGTCAAAAAACACTTAAATTCAAAATTTTAAACTCACAACATAATCAAAAAAAAGAGAAAAATTATCAAAGGTATTCTTTAAGTTGTTAGTAAAAGAAATATTAAAACTAATTAACAAAATTACGCAAAATATTACTTTAGAGCATTCACTTGCTTTAACTATTGAACTCGAGTTAGGTAAGAGTAAATAATAGAAAAAACTCATATGATAAAAAATCTGCGCGACTCCAGGTATTCACAAAAATCATCATGAAAGGTATAACAAAATTTCATTAAATAAAATAAATACTTACCCGGGCAAGTTAACGAATACATAACTAGAAGAGCAATAATAAAAATAGACAGTATTTAGGGTTCGAGATTACTGCATGCTTGGTTCTTTAACATTAAATAAACGAGCTTAATCTAGCTAAAATAAAACACGGTCTTAATTAACTACAAGGCATAAAGGATAGAATGCACTTTCTCAAAATATAGTCATATTAATACCACACTACTACGTGGAAAGCAAGGATATGCACCTTTTAATTAAATAAAATTAAATAAGCTGAAAGGATTACCAGTTTCACTTAAAAAGCCAGTCTCTAGTCCCTAAATATTGTAATCGAACACAAAAAAAATATTGCTGGAGTCAAACTGTAGTTAACGTGGCTTTGAACATATTACGATGCTAAATAACTCTAAATTTGCTAAGAAGAAATCTGGAGTGGGGCCCAAAGAGTTCATATTAATTCTTTCTAATAACAGAAAGGAAAAATTAGACACTGCAAGGTAACAGATATTGAAAACCAAGAAAATTACAAACATTATTAATTGATAATCATAAAAAAACAACAATCGTCCCTAAACCCCAAAATACTTAATAATATTCTAATGTAGTCAATTTTAGATTTAAATGAGACTCCGAATAGCAAAGTATGGTTGGTTTTAGTTTATGTTTTAATTTCAGTCGATAAAAATCAATTTTGTGCTGAAATCTTTCCTTAACTGATTCCTTGTTAAAAACGTGCTTAAGATTGACAAAAAATTCCTGTTTCCAGGTTTTGTCTCGGTAACACAAAAAAAAATGCCAAGCTGACAAAAAAACTCAAATTAAATGATATTAAAGTGATACCGGGATGAGCTAAATCCAGCAATAAGCTCCAAATCCAGCGGGATGGAAATCTTCAATCATCTTTAGTCGATTCTAAAAGGAAAAAGTGAAAACGAGGGCGAAAATGGCTCCATTTTATAGGTAAGCCCCAAGCTTGCGCGACACACTACTTCCTTTAAGTGTCAAAAAAAAATTTACAAGGGTGCCAACTTAACAGAAACAACAGTACAAAATTAACCTGAAGCGATTCGCAACAACATACAAGGGGTTAAACAGATTTGCTAATTAATTAGTCTTTAGCATTTTCGGCTCTGAATCAAATAGGAATTCATTGTTTATTTTTATTTTTAAATTAAAAAATATACATTTCCTGTCAGCCATTAGCAACACGGTATTAGTTGCCCGTCTAAACTTAATCCAAAAATTATAAAACAATAACCATAGCCCAACATGCTACTGCCCAAAGGAATGCGAATTTGCATACACGTCGTCTCGAAACGACACACTAAACAGTGCCGAATAACCTAGCAAAAATGTCAAAACCTGTAAAATTATTCAAAATAAAAATCAGGAAAACTGGTATAAGAATACATAAACATAAGAATTTCACTTAAATCACCGGCAAGAAAACGATTCTAACCAAAAAAAGGTAAATACAAATTCCTTATCTAAATATAAACAACCTAATACAGTGTCTTACAGTCAATGATCCATGAATCAAGTTAGAAATAAAATTAAATTTAGGCTGTATTTCTCATAGGCAAATTACAGAATAATGAAGAAAATAATCGAATTGACAAGAAAATTTGCCAGGAAGGAAATTAGGATGGCTCGGGATAAACTAAAACCCTAAAATGCAACAAATAGTATGGTGCTATACGAAGGATATTGTGTTGCTCAAAACGTGAATATTAGCAAAAATAAGATAAAACTAACCAAAGTAAACCTAAGATAAAATTTTAACCGTGACATTTTAATAGTTGAGGTGATCGTTGACTTGTTGATGGTTGATTTATTGATGGTAAACGAAATTTTGTTTGTTCCACGTTCATCATCAAAACTTCTTCTTCTAATTCTTTTTCTTATAGACTAAAAGTATATTTTTTAAATGCCATTTCGAACAGTTTTAAATCGTCATCGCTTTCAATTTTCGTCATAATATATTTTTTAAGAGTTTCTAATTTTGGTGTATAATTTAAAAGAATAAAAACTCTGTTATCACTCAATTTACTTTTTTTACACCAAAACTAAAAAAGAAAAGGGACACAATTATTTTAAAAAAAATTTTGTATAATACATAAATCAAGAATATTAATAGCTTTTTACATCAAAACTAAAAATAAATAATTTAAAAATCTTTGTTGTATAGTTTATAAATTCAAAATAAAAAAATTAGTTTAAAAATCTGTTGCATAGTTCATAAATTAAAAATAAAAAATTAGTTTAAAAATCCATGTTGTATAGTATGTAAATAAAAAAAATATTAATACCTAATTTCAAAGTTTAAAAAAAATCTAAATGGAAAATTAACAATCTATTAAAAAAAAAACATATTTTTTCACTTTCATAACCACTAACAGCATATTTGGTAGAAAGATATATTTGTCCGGAACAAATATTGTTGATGGAATATTAGACATACTTTTTTTTTGTAATATAAAGATCAAATATCTAAACACAACTGAACTGTTTCAAATATCAAATTTTTTGCTATATATCTTGCTTTGTTCACTGATAGTTTAAATTATAATTTTTTTAAATACAATAGCCTATATTTTGTGACAAATCTTACGAACTAATAAAGATAGATGTGAGACATAATACAAATATTATCATAATTTGTTTGCCAGTATAAATATAAATGCATTAAAAAGTTATAAAATTATGCATTTAATTTTGACTTTCAATTCCAAATGGAGTACTCACATATCAGTATAATATTTTTAATATAATAGCAAACAGAAGTTAATACCTTATTATGACTATACCAAGAGTAAAAGTATACAGATTTAGCCATGTTTCGTTTATCAATATAAATTTAAGACATCTATATATACAATGAAACGTATATGGTCAATAAGCCATTAGGAAGTCATAGAAACGTATAGGCATAAAACATATACTGGATATAACTTATTAAACTAACCAAAAAAAATTAATTGCATTTTTTTATTACATAGCCCGAAAAGAATTTAATGACAGTGTATCATAGATAACATAGTAAGTAAACCAAATAAGAACATAATTGTATTCTTGTTCTAAAATGCAATAAAAACAATTAAGAACGTCTAAAAGAATATTAAGTAACTCTAACAAAATGTATCGCTAAACAAAAGGTATGCTGCTATAATTGTTAAACAATATAAAACACTAAGATTTTTAAAATAATTTTGTTGGCAATGGTACATTTACCTTTTTTTCTCGTTAATTATTTTTATTCCAAAAGAGCATACTTTTAGGTAGTTTTTATCCAATTTAGATTTAATAAAATATGTTGCAAAGCAAACGTACAAATTTATATATTAAAAGATATAGGAATATAAGCAATTTCAAAAAGAATTTGTCGACCATTGTATATTCAAACTAGCATATAATGACTTAAAAGATTTTATTCCAAAAGCAAAATGAAAGTGTGGATTTATAAAGGCTTATTTTAATCTGATTAAAATATTATTAGTTTTAACATTGAAGAAAAGAGTTGAGAATGAACTTTTCCACTATTAAAATTGACAGTGACAGTGAAGCCGAATTTAGTATCAAGACAGTTAGAATTCGTATGCCCAATTTTGAAATAAATTATAGTGAAGAAAATCAAGAAATTGTTATAGCTAGTGAAACTAGTGATAATAATAATTCTCTTCAGTCTACAAAACGAAATTATCAATCAATAGAAAATGGAGAAAATTTAAAAAGAGCCAGAGACAATAGTATCATAAGATATTCAAATTGGATATATTAGCGGACATGATAACAAATTCGACAACAGCGCCTTCTTCGTTAGCTTCAACTTCAAGTACAAGCACAATTCCAAATAAAAATCAGATTGTCTCACACTGTCAGACAAGCGATTCATAAAACAACAAAGAATCCTCTGCCTCCATCTCCAAAATTACAGAAGAAGATGATCTTGCTAATGAATGTTACTCAAGAAAAAATGTAAGTAATGTTAAAATTGTTGCTTTTAATGCACATTGTAAAATTAATTTATACAAATTTGGAATCATTAATTTTTAAATTATATTAATGAAAATAATAATTTAAATTATGATAAAATAATAAATACTTCACATTTGGAAAATGGACAAATTTTCTATACTACCTGAACAAATTTTAAGATATTTTTTAGTCAACTTCGTTTCACCACTTATAATAGAATACAGTAGGTTATTTGGGAAAAAATAAATATTATTAATATATTTGACCCATAAGAGCACTTTGATGCCATGAATGTTTTAACAAAACTCTTGTTGACAATAAAATTTTACTTAAAATGTTCCAAATTTTGAATCCTCTTAGAGCTTTTGTAATCCATAAACATACCTTTGACCATTTTCATTCTTCTTGATGTTTTCAAGGTACTTGTATGTGGGACGAATGTGAATTATATCGATGTAATAAATTTCTTTCTCTCTTTGATCTATGCAGTATAAAATGAATAATTTCTTCAGATAATTAACAAAAAAAGTTTCGCATGTAAAAAAAATTTAAATTAAAAAAGAACAACTCTAATTTAACCTGCAAAAAAAAAGAAAAAGCTTGTAAATCTATTAAAACTTTGTCGGAATATGAAAAAGGGCTTCGAATTTTAAGAAAAACTATAATTACTTTAAATAGAGATATTAGAAATAAAGTTAATTGTATAAACAATTCTTCTTGTAGAGGGGCTAGTTTATCACTTTTAAAACATTATCAACGTCATTTAAAACATAATAAAAAAATTAGTTTGGTAAAGCAAAAAAAAGGCCAATTATTTATTTTGGCACGATGTGATTTATATTTCAATAATCGAATAAAAACAGGTATTATATCAAAATTACAAACTAAATTTCCAGATTTTTTTTTTCTAGAGCATATCGAATTTTTGCTTTAAAAATAAAAAAAGAACTAGACATTCTTTATTAAAAGTCAAAGCAATTTTCTATGCTAATTTTATGAAGCTAAAACTACTGAAACCGATATAAAAACATGTACCACTACAAATTGTAATTAACCCTACTATAGATTTAAAAATCTGGTATAATGAAAATATTAGAAATAAAATTTTGAAAACGTAGGAAGAATTTAAAGAAGGAGACAGCGAAGACGTTTGATATGAAATAATTTACATAAAAATAAATTTTAATCAATATAATCCCATTCATACCGGTTTAACAACTTACGTTTACATGCCTGAATTTATTAAAAACACTAAACTCTTTAAAATTTACAAAATTCTAATCAATATTGTTTTCTATGGTGTATTGAGGCTTTTTTAAATCTTGCCCCATCTCATAGAAATTATAGCAAAATTAGCAGTTATCCCCACTTTATACAAATCAAAAATTTGAAGAAATTAATACAATATCTATTAATGTGTATACAATATAGAAAAAACATGTATATCCTGTCAGTTTAAGTAACAGAGACTTTTTAATGAAAATAAATTTATTAATGGTCCCTTGTGACCACTACAGGTTATCTGATGAAGAGAGTGATAGAGAAAATGAACAATTTGATTTTTGATAGCTTAGATAAAATTAAAAAAAAAAATTTCAGTTTGTTGTTAATAAAGATTTATCACGTTTGACAGACAAATGGTTAACATACACAATAGATCATGATTATGTGACCGTTGTTTTAGTAGTTTTAAATCTAATGAAAATTTAACAAAACATTTTCAAATTTTAAAACCATAAACAAATGTAATGTTTCTCTACCCACAAAAAATGACAACATTTTACAATTTAAAAACACTAACAACAAAGAACAAGTTACATTTGTGATCTATTCAGATATTGAATGCTTATTTGTAAAACATAATGATACTTTTTCTTCTAACAAATCAAAGAAAGTGCAAATACATGTTCCGTGTAGTATAGGATATTATTTAAAATGTTCATTTAACCTAAGTTTATAAAAATTTATACATTACACCGGTAAAAAGGGTGTAAGTTGGTTTGTAAAAGAACTGGAAATCATCTTTCTAATTTCCTTTTAAATCCTGTTCCAATCTCTTTCTCTTTGTCAACCTCTGTCCATCCATTCCTGGATGTAGGTCTCTCTCAATTGTTCCCATCTTTCTGTATTCTTCGCCCATCTCATCCACTGTTTGCCCACCACTGTCCTTATGTCGTCTACCCATCTTTTTTGAGGTCTTCCCGTGCTTCTTGTTGTCTCCCTCGGTCTCCATTCCAGGATTCTTCGTGTCCATCTGTTGTCCTCATATCGGGCTATGTGACCAGCCCATCGTCACTTCATCTTTGCAACTTCTTTCACGATGTCTTTGACTTTCGTTCTGCGTCTTATCTCGGTGTTTCTAATCCTGTCTCTTAATGATATTACAAGCTTGTTTCTTTTCATCGCTCTTTGGATTGTTTCTAATTTTTTAGCGGACTTTTTAGTGAGGGACATGATCTATAATCCATACGTACACACCGGTAATATGCATGTGTCGTATACTTTTCTTTTTAGATTTATGGGAATTGAATTATTTTTCAGGATGTATGCAAGTTTACCGAAAGCGGCCCATGTCAGCTGTGTTCTTCTTTTTATTTCAACATCCTGGTTTGATTTCCCTAGTCTGATGTCATGACCCAAGTATACATAGTGTTCGACGTTTTCTATCCTCTGGTTCTGTATTGTTATGTTTGCCTGTTCGCGGCTCATTATAATGAGCCTGTTCCAATGAAGCCACTAAATATTAATAAGTTAGCACAATTTAATGCAGAAAAATTTTGCCATATTTGCTCTTGTGAATTTTAAGTCGATGATTTAAAAGTTAAGGACTATTTTTATTTTACCGTTAAATACGTGGAGCAGCCCATAGCAGTTATAACTTAAAATATACAACCACCCATATTATTCCTATTAAATTTCATAGTTTATGTGGCTACGATATTTATTTTATAATTAAAAGAAATTTACTTTCTATAAACAAGGAAAAATTAATTTCATTTTCAAAATATATAGCAAACACAAATATATGTTTAAGATTTATTGACTCTTTTAAATTTTTGCCTTCAAGCATTGAAAAATTAGCATCCTACCTAACTGATATTAACAAAAAAGTTACTAAATATTTTTATAAGGATAATGAGAAATTTAAATTATTGTTATCAAATAAGAGGGTTTTTCCTTATGAATATTTAAACAGCTGAGAATGATTACAGGTTAAATATTTACCGCATGAACAACATTTTTAGAGTTTTTTAAATCATTCAGATATTTCTGATGAAGAACATGAATATACATATAGAGTTTGGAATAATTTTAAAATTGAAAACCTCCACGAATATCTTGAGTTTTATCTAAAATCTGATATTCTATTACTTGCAGACATTTTTGAAAATTTTAGAGCCAGTTGATTGTCTACTTATAATCTAGATTATTTACATTACGTGACCACTCCTTCTTTGGCCCTTGATGCAGTTTTGAAAATGACCACACAAAGCTTGAATTAAAACACACGTTGATATGCTTCTCTTTATAGGAAAAGGTATTAATGTTCAAACGGATATGGTAAGGGTAATAATGAATATATGACAAAGAAGTATAATAGGAACTAACCTACTTCTTACCTAATGTACTTTGATATTAGTAGTCTTTATGGTACTGCAATGAGCATATCTTTACCACAAGGTGAATTTTAATGGGTAGAAGATTTTTTATCAAGAAAATATTGAAATTTTAGAAATTTTCGGTGCTAGTTCAATATTTGAAGTTGATCTTTTATATCCAAATAATCTTTATGAACTACATAAAGTTTTACCTTTTTGCCCTGAACATTTAATACCATCTGGATCTCACTCAAAAATTCCAAAATTGTTAATAATTTTATTTAATAAGAGCAACTATGTAATACATTATAAAAAATCCGAAACAAGTCTTTTTATTAGGTTTAAAAATTCGGAAAATCGTTAATCGCTTAAATTCAAACAGTCACCAGATTTTAAAAACTTTGTTGAACTGAAGACGGAATTGGGAAACAAAGTAAAAATGAATATGATAAGAATTTCTACAAACTCATTAATAATGCAAATTATTGTCTAAGAATGGAAAATGTACGCAAAAATAAAAACGTTAAATAAATAATCACTTGGACAGGTAGTTAGATTCTAACTATTATATTTCTAAGCCAATTTTTCATAGCCTTACAATTTTTGGTAAAGATATGGTCGTAATAGGAATATAACTTTCAGGAAACCAATCTCTGCAGAATTTTTCATCCTAGATATATGAAAAACTTTTATTTACGATTTCCGTTATAATTATATAAAATCAAATTTTGGAGATAATCTAAAACTTCTATTGGATAATTTATCATTTTTTTTGGTTCCTGATATTTATGAACAAAATATTGAAAAATTCGATATATCAGACTATCCAGTTAATAATATTTATAACATTCCTTTAAAAAACAAGAAAGTATTCAGTTTAATGAAGGATAAAAAAATGGTAAAATAATGGCAGAATTTGTTGGCTTACGATCAAAAATGTATGCTTTTAAAGTTCTAGCTACTAATAATAATAATTATTCGAATGGGGATGTAACAAAGAAAGCTAAAAGTATAAAAACTTCCCCTTTAGAAACAATTTCTTTTGATGATTATTATCATTGTTTGTTTAATAATAAAAATACTGAGTTTTCTCAAAAAATCATTAAGTCGTTAAAACATAATGTTTTTACCATTGATCAACAAAAAATAGCTTTCAATCTATGTGATAAAAAAACACATTATAAATTACATATATACAGATACATTGCCATGGGGTTATTCTAATAAATAATTTCTCTAAGAAATTTTCACATTTTTTATCCTATCGAAGGAACAACTCCTTGATCTTGAGATTTTTTTGTTTCTGCATATGGTCAATTAATTATCACACCTACAGTGATAGATATTATTTAAAGGATCTCTTTTCCGACGAAAAAAATTAATTTGTATGGAAAAAATCAATAAGTCCTCCTAGCTCACTTTTTCAAAATTTTAATAATAAATTAAAGTTATCAATTGCATAATATATGTTCCTATATTGTAAAAAGGTTTTTATATATTTTTATACCATTTTCTTGCTTTTATAATAAGCCTCGTATATATTGTAAAAAATATTATATACTTTTATGTAATATTTTTTTTCATTTATTGTAAAAGTATTAATATTTTATATAATAAAATATAGTCAATCTTTATATAATAGATATATATATATATATATATATATATATATATATATATATATATATATATATATATATATATATATATATATATTGTTTAAACTAACAACAATTTTATTTTAATAAAAAAAAACCGTTAATATTTGTTTTATTTAATATATATATCTTAATGGTGAATGTGTAGGGTAAAAGAAATATTTATCCTTGATACTCATAGTGAATGCAACCTAAAGTACACTTCACAACTCTTCGGTTAATGAACTTAGTCAAGTCTGCTTATCAGCTGCGAAGACATATTCCCATTTATGGAAATGTGCATGATTTCTTAAGCATCTTCCAAATATAGAAAACAAACAATAACTTCTTCTTCGGCTCAAGAACTCGGCCACGTCGGTTCTTTGTCGAAGACATTTTTCCATATTCAGTAGACAGCTAAAGAAGTATACGAATACCTTCTTATATGAAAATACAGATGGAACAAGCTATCAAGAATATTACCATATATGGAGAGACCATGCCTGTTCTTTGCCGAAGAACATTTCTTCGGGCTGAAGAAGTAAAAGAATATCTCCTTATATGGAAATATAAATGGAAAATGTCATCAAGAGTATTACCATATATAAAGATGCAGATAGAATGAGCCACTGAAAGTACTATTGGGCCAGAACCACGCCATTTATACTACTCATATATAGGTCGGCCTTCTTGGTATACAGAAAAAATAGGTTCAGAAGAATAATGCCTCTACTTTAAAGTAATCAAACGCCCGGAAATGCCGTTGTTCATTTAATTGAATCCATTTTGTAGCTTAGGATAAATAAGTTGTGTATTTCTTGGTGGAAATGTGGGAAAGATATGTTACAAAATTCCATTTCCGACAGACACAAAAACATGTGAAATATCAAAATATTATTTGGTTAACGGGACTACAAACCCTATAAAAATTTCAGCTCTCTCGGACAAGTGTAATATATATATATATATATATATATATATATATATATATATATATATATATATATAGTAGCGAAGTACGGCAGATAAAGGAAAGATCAGAAAAATATCTTAAAGCTACGGAAGTGGATTATTATGTGTCGCACGGAATTGTGTGAAACATGTGATACTGACAGATTGATATGCCATAACATTGTACTATTCTTATACGATATACATATGCAAGATTTCAGCTCAATCGGAAGAGCGAAATTATGTTAAAGCCATGTTTTAAAATTTTATTACGTACAGACGAACAAACAGACAGACGCACGTGTATTGTTATACCGTCATACATATGCAAAATTTCAACTTAACAAGACTTGCAGATAGGTGTGAATTAAGTGAAATTTTCAATACAGATATACAGACACACGCGCAAGTAAGTTTAAATAAAACTTCCTATATTTATCTGCAAAATGCAAAGTAGATTATTATTCACAATATATTCAGTTTTCGTACCAAACGGTGGAAATCGAAAGCGTTGTCAAAGGCCGTTGCTAACATGTCGTCGGTAGATTTTGTACGTATTTTTATAATTACAATCGATAAAAAATGGAGATATATTTACGATATATTTGTTTTTTTCAGATAAAACATTACATAGCGATGTAACTAGCTTCGTATCAGAGGCTTCCAAATCCATACAAAAATTGGTTGCTTCCACTTCATTTCGTACTTCAGCGTCTACGTACTGTTCGGAATCGGGGTTGAATCGACGACAACTGGATAATTAAATCTCGCCCGCAAGCGTCTTGGTCCATAAAGTGGCGATGGTGAGTTTATTCCTTATTTCATTGTTTGAGGGTCCGTTATCCGAAGGTTATAGATTATTTTGATTCTAATTTTTGTTTTTGACTTTTGACTCTGGTTGTTGGCTCGTTATTCTTGATCACCAACTGCAGCAATTTTTAGATCGTGATCGATTGGAAAAGCTTTAAAAAGTTATTTAGTATAGCACAATGTTACAATAAGGTTTTATTTTAAATTGAGCTAATTGTTTTACAGTAAACTTTTTGATTAACACTGTAACTAACTTTGAACCTCTGATTTTGATTTGTGATACATGTTTTTGCGTAATTTGTCTCTTCCCATGCTGTATAACCATTCCTTAGAAATAAACAGCAAATCTTTCATCAGTTTTTATATTTCCGGACTAAGTTTTTAGCGTTTTTATTAAACACCTGCACCCATCAGATTAGGCAACTTGTAATAGTTTTAAAAACTTTAAATAAGAAGTTTTTATCCAAATTCTAAAAAAAAATATTACAGTTTGTATGAAGTTCTAATCTAAATAAGTAAAATCATTGTCCATTAACTTATTTACCAAAGCAAGGTGTATAAATAGTTTTAATAAATTTAATACCTCAGTATATTGAGTTAAGTTGAAATCTGGCAATTTATCTTTTTTTCACTTCTACTTAAGCTATTCTTTTGAAATGTTGGCTACATGTTCTGATAATAATACAATATGATGTTAGCTTAAATTTCGCTTCTTCGGATTCTGCAGAAAAGCCTTACTGCTTGCCTCAATGATAAAAGGTTTCATGCCATGAACAATGTGATAAAGGACGATAAGGACGGTGACAGCTAGTGGGATTATATCTTGATAAATCTATTGTATAACTCCGAAAATAAGATGTTTGGTCAACCGAGCTTCTAACCTAATTGCTTTAGTGAATTATTTAATAACTAAGAAAATGATTTTCAATATTTCCACGTACTGAAAAGTCCAAAATAAAAAAAAAATAGTTAAAGTGCTTTATTAAAATAACCACCAGGAAGAAGAGAACACTTTAGCGTTTTTTCGTCATTTTAATAATTTTTTGTAGGCGCACTATTAAGGCAAAAAACTGGTTAAATACTTTCCACTATTTAACTTTAATTATACGAATGCACGACGGAAAATTCGAAGGCTTAAAATAACTATTTCCTACGTTTTAAGGCGTATTTTCTCATACGAGAAAAATCGATTTCGGCCAAGGCGCGCACCAAAGTGGCAGGAGGAGTCACGAAGAGCTTATGAGGCAAAATACGTAGGAAGTCCTCGCGCATAGACGCGTAAATGTTCAGTTCATATTATGCTTCGAACATGGAGTTGAACCTATGGAAAAGATGCAAACAAGAAGTAAGAAAAACTATTTGGATTAAGTGAAAACTGGGAAAACCAGGTTTTAAAAAAAGTATTCACATACCCTCTACGCCGAGGTCATGGCATTTGTCTTCCACAATTTTTCTTCAATTTCCCGGAAAGCACTATAGAGTTAAAAATTGTTTTTTATCCATTAATTTCCTAACATAGAAGCTCCTGTTTTAAAGAAAAAAACAAGAAAATAACAAGAAAATAACCAATAAACTTTAAAAGCAAAATGGCGGGTTATATCGGTTAGCGATAACCTTCGTTTCGAAAGGGAAATAATTTGAGTTATTGCCATAGCATAAATACGAGTTTTGTAAAATTCACATAAATTCTTTTCCTTCTATTAAAACGGTAAAGGATAATACCCGAAAAACATAGTTTGTCGGCGCGAGGAGCACTTCCAGAATCTACTTAGCGAAACATTTGTTTCGGAAAAAATATTCCAACCACAACATTTACCATGGTTTTTTAAATATATGGGATAGGTCCTCCTCTTTTAACCCTTCTTCCATCAAATGTATAAGATTAATTCATTTTTATACATCATGGCCTTATAATTTTCCTAACCATACTATTTTTTTGCAGCAAGTACTAAACCACCCGCTTCCCTGCTAACACAAATCTTTCCCAATATATTTACCTGGCAGAAATTGCCCTGTCTCCACGTAGTCTCTGATGGATAATAACATATTTTAATTAATATGGCTAGGTGAGTTTTGGCTAGTCGGGATAACTTCAGTTTTATAAAGTAACAAAAACCAAGGCTAATATGAATTAACGAAAACTAATCAAGAATTTCGGTTGGCTAAGATTAATTTTACACTGTTTCTACGTTACAAAAATAAAACTATATTCCCGTCTGCAATGAACACATTTGAGAAAGTTTTTTTAAAAATAAAAGTTATACCATAAAAATGTTTTAAATCTGGCAACGCCGCAGTGAATATTTGGCATTTTCGATAATAGAAGATTGATGAAGTTTACGAAACTTATTTTCTCTTTTTCACTGAAAAGACGTTTTTCTTAATTTATTCGCTAAAATTTTAACTATTATTGTTCGAAATAAATACGAAAGTTCCGTGTTTTTTCAGAAATAAAAGTGACCTTGTCAAGTGAAACGTGATGTTTCTTGCGGTCTCTGGAAAGCTGAAGTAAAGTTGTGGAAAATCATGTTCAATGACTTTGAAACAGGGAAAATGTGAAGATTTTTTTAAGAGCGTTGTTTTCATAACTTTCCCATAATGAAAATATTTAACAATTCTCAGAATTCTCAGAAATAGAATGGCGCATAATATCTTTGTATCCTAAACTGAGATAACATGAGAAAAAAAAACTACTTCCGTACATCTATAAAATAACTTACCAAGATTATTTTTCTTTTCTTCAGATTTATAAATATTTGGAGAGATTAATACTTTCCAACATTTCTGTTTCAAATCCCTATTTGAATATTCAGAATATTTCATATTATATATTTCATATATTAATTTTCTGGTTCTCTAGTAAATGACTGTGTACCTAAATTATCCCTCTCCGATTTTTTATAATACGTACACATGCCAAGTTTCGCGTGTAAACTGGACACAACAAGGTATCTTCAGTATTACGATGGCGTGTAATAGGCGTGTTTTGGGCCGAATCGCTAGTTTGGTGAAATATACTCAAATTATGCTTGAATATTTAATTCATGCGTTGTATGTAGACGAGACTTATTTACCTCAAATACCTCATTAAAGCGCGAACACATAGGTGCGAAGACTTACGCGCGTATTTCGCCTGATCTAGACAAGCACTAAGGCATACGTATCGCCACCCTACTTTAATAATCACTGTTTCATTTGATTTCACCTACCGCTTGATTATCACGACGCTAGCAGATCAATTGTTCACCACTTTAGTGCACGCCTGGGCTAACTTAAAAACCAAATGAAATTTACAAATTGAAATAGTGTGATAGTTGCGAAGTAAAGGAGTATTGCATGATATAATTGCATGAATAGTAAAAGGTGGCGTAGCACTAGAATAGCACGCTACTTGCAGAACACCATTCTACCGCCACGCCACTTCAATAAGCGCGAAGAATTTGATTACACATGCTGCACCTGCCACTTGATCACCAGATCGCTACCACGCCACTTATTTATCACTTTATTGCGCTTTTTGCTTAAAGTTAAGTGAGTTAATTTATATCATTTGGCATGTCATAAGCAATTTCAGGTGAAAACATGTAACTAAAAAATTATTCGTTCGTCTCTTATGTTATTAATAGTTACCGAGTAAAAAAGATAATAATATAACCATTGATAAAAAATTATATCGAATATTTAGTACTTCTACAAATGAAAATTTTTCCTTTGTTAAATTTCATTTATATTCCTGGTTCAGCTGGTTAATATTTTCGTTCATGTTTAACATTACATTTATACGGGAACTCTTGTTACCTCTTGAGGAACCTGAATTTGAGCTAGAAGCGGAAGTTGATCTATAGTAAGGAGGCGATCCAGGAGGCTCAGGTTTTGATAATGTAGTTGTAGAACCCACTCGTCTCGTAACATCTGGTGCGGGAGCGTAAATTCGACTGTCCTGCAACAAAACAAATTTGAATAAAATAATGGATTAATATAATTTATTTTTTTATTAAATTTTTCCTCATAAAG
The DNA here is from genome assembly GCA_034092305.1 of Diaprepes abbreviatus. Lineage (NCBI taxonomy): Eukaryota > Metazoa > Arthropoda > Insecta > Coleoptera > Curculionidae > Diaprepes > Diaprepes abbreviatus. The sequence goes on from JASJET010000083.1 coordinate 1,522,278, forward strand.
CAGCTATAAAGCAATTATTCTATTACACAAACTTAAAGTAATTAAATGATTTTTTTATCATTTATTTTTATATTGAATACATTGAAATCTGAAGGTTTCATAAAAAGTGCAATCTGTGCAATTAAAACCAATAAATTTTTTATTCTAAAGCGAAAATTATATATTTTCACCACAGCCATTAAAGTCTAAGCTTTGTTCTTCAAGGAAAAATAAAAATTTTGCACATTTAAGTTAATTACAATTCATTCTTTGATTCACTAACATGATTTACCTTTAAATCCGGTCTAAGCTAACATTAAGGGATTAAAATTGACAAAGACTACAATAAGTCAATCAATTTTTGAATCTTAATCAAACAATAATAATAAAATCGTTTTCTTTTGCTACGAAATTTGCAAAAATAGAAAATTTCTAGGGTTTATCTTGATATAGAAAAATTAAAAATGAAAAATTAGGTTTTTATTTTTAATTTTTCTATATTGTTTTCGCTTTAGTGCTTTTGCAATAGCTTGAGATAAAGATCTTCCTCGTCCTAAGAGAGGACTCTTAATTTTTATTACACTCATTATTTAAAGTGCATGGTTTTTTTTTCCCAAAAGTGGTATCCTTTGCTCTGAACCTTTCTGTGATTCTGTCAGCTAAAAATCTATCAACAACGTCTGGGCTTTTATATCACTTGATTGTGCATAGGCAATATCATGTTCTTTACAAGCATCACCCCTATATTTACAATTTTATTGCCGCTAGCTAGTCTCTTTTCTAGTTTTGTTCCAGGTCCACAAAAATTATTTGCCAGGTCGATTTAGTTCAAAAGGTAACTTAAATGGTTTACTGGTTATATGAAATATTCATTATATAATTGAAATCTTGGACAAACTGACCAGTTTTAAATTAGAACTTACCCTTTATACATCCTCTTATATATGAAAATTGTTAAAAAAAAATTATTTAATTACCATTATAGACCATGAGGCTTCAACAAATAATTTTAGTAAACATGGAATGTTGCATGAAGGTTCTAGTAAAAGGAGGTTAGTTATAGATCCACCAGAGTGGAGCAAAACTAATTTTATCATAGATTTAATTGAAGATCCTAATAGTTTACTTTTCAAAAATTTATATATTTATTCCAAGTCTTTATATTAACCAAATGAATAATTGAGAATACTTTTGAACCACTGAAAGAAATTGGATACTGTAAATCTGAAAATGAAGAAAAAATTGTTCCACCACAAGGAATAGAACTAAATTCTATAATATTATTTAATGATATAGTGTGTTGCAATCAGAATGTTGTAAAGGATTAATTTTATTTCGAAAGACATAAGAATACGGATTGTCTTTATTTGTGTCAAATATATTATTCGATTCCCAAGCAATTAATTCGTGGCAAATCGAATTTGATTGTTATATTTCAACACAACAAAACCAACTTAAAACATATTTATGATAACCATGTTAATATTGATAAGTCATTTAATTAATTGTGTTTGATGTGCTGGAAAGATACATTTTGATTTTTGATAACAGAGAAGGTCTCTAATTTAAAATCTGGTCGAAATCGAAAAGGATTAGATTCATATATTTACTTATATTAATAAAAGTTTTGTGAAAAATTAAACTAATCACGAATGAACGCTTAGCAAGAGAACCTATTAAGTTAAAGAAAACTGTTAAAAAAACATCAAAACTTAAAAAATGCTGAATTTGAAGCACAATCTAAATTGGAGGAAACCTATAAAACAATAACTAAAAAATTGAATCAGAGGTGAAGGAAAAGCTGCGAATGCCAGAAAGAAGATTGTTTCAGAAATAAACACCAGAGAAAGAAGGAAAGGAAAAACGCCTATTCTTCCTACAGAAATACTAACAATTATTGAATGGAATGTCAATATCGCTTCAGTTAGTCAGATAGCAACTATATCTATACCAGAAACAAGTATTATAGCAGAAACCACCCCTTCTTCAAGTTCAACGGTAAGAAATTTTCTAGATATATTGGAACAAACACAGCAACAATTCAAATATTTGTCAATACACCTTTATGTCAAGAATATTTATCAATCTCTCGTCAATATATTGATTTTGGCGCAAGATATGTTGAACTTACGTTTGATCACCACTATGAAATAGTGGAAACTGAGAAATTCTTTTTGTGCTTAACCCTATAAAAATTATTGGTGAAAACATAAAAATTGAAGGTATAACTTATACAGATACACCAGGTTTATATGAATTATTATTTAAAAAATATCCGGTAGGTTACAAAAAATAACATTTGGATAATTATATGCATACCTTTAAACAACCAATTCATACCGTCAGAATAATGATCCAAATGAGCAGGTGGAGGGAAATGGAGCACAAAAATATATTTCTAGGAAGTTATTTACAAAATAGAGGAACTACAAAAACTAAAACCATAGAGCCAGAAGCACAAAATATAGTTCAAGGATTTTTTAAAGATGCAAAGCTCGATACAGAAAAACTCGAATATCTTCGGAAAAAAAAACCAGGATCCAGCATATAAAAGCCAATAAACCTAACTCGATTATATATATATATATATATATATATATATATATATATATATATATATATATATATATATGTATGTATATATATATATATATATATATATATATATATATATATATATACAAGGGCGGATCCAGCCTCTCTCTTTGGGGGGGGGGGGGGGGCGGTGATATCACAAAAGTACAGTATGGCAAGACAAACAAGTTGTCAACGGGGGGGGGGGGGGGGGAGTGCAAGCAGCATACTCATTCCTAATATAAAAGGTAGAATGGGTTCTATTTTCCTGAACTCAAAGCTTTTGGGAGGGGGGGGGGGCGATCGCAAGCATACAGACTATTATACTCTATTTAAGAACTAGACAGAGTAATAAAACTGTTACCAGGTAACTGAGAACTGCCGTAAATCTAATTATATTTCATTATATTTAAATATAATTTATAAATTTACTGCAACATAGAATTTCTGATAGTTTAATTTAATTTCTGTCAGTGAGCAAAGTACAACTTACAGTTTTTTCTTAGTGATTTATCTTGTTTGCGCTTGTTTTTATATATTATTTGAGAATAATGAGATACCCAAAAGATATGGCTTTCACCTCTATATTTATTCCAAAATCGTTAAACCAGGGCAATTTTTCCTCAACGAAAAACTTATTATGATGAATGTTTATGATGCCTTAAGATACCAATATCTAGATAATAATTTTAAAAGCTCTGTTGAAATATGTTCCAACATGACGGGAGTTGGAAAATCTACTATGTACCGAATACTGAAGGAGAAAAAACGACTGGAATTGTTAGTACTTCCAAGCCACATTCGGCAAACGAAAAACCTCGTTGGAAGAAGAGATGAAAACTGCAATTAAATGGGTTGTATATACATTTTGTTATGAGAAGCAGATCCCAACCGTCTACAAAATTCTAACTAAAATCATTGAAGATCGCGATTTACCTGAAATTAAAAGAACTGATCTCTGGAAATTGCTCAGAGAACTTAATTTTTGCTGGGAAAAACCAGATAGAAAATCTGTTCTTATAAATCGTCCGGAAACTGTCCGTTGGAAACGTAAATACCTCTCTCAAGTAAAAGGTAGAGTTGCTAGAAATAACACAATTAATAAAATTAGTAATTTAACTAAACTTTTGAAAGATTTTTTTGAATAAAGTTACTGCGGAAAATTCGGAAAAATCCATATAATAAAAGAATAAAACAAAATGTGAGAACTCGACCTCAAAATCGGTAAGATAGAGGGAACCAGTTATAATTAATTTTAGCGAAGATAGTTTCACTGACTTTGATTAGGAATTAGATACGTAATGTTTACTAGTGTAAACACAATTTATTATTTAAATTTTTGTTTTTGTTGTATTTTATTGTTTAATGTTGTTTATATGTTTTTTTATTTTTTTATATATTTTTATTTTAGTGTTCCCACTCTTCAATTTTATATATATTTAATTCTAATTAGCCGTAAGTTTTTTATTATTTTATTATTGTGTTTGTGCCTTTTTCCTAATTTCCTAAGCGTGTAGAATTAACATGTTTATCTTATTTTTTTGGGGCTATCGTATTTCCATATATAAAAGTAAATTAAATTAAGATCTCAGTACAATAGAAATAAAAGTAAGTAGGTCTATTTTTAATTATAATATAAAAAAAGTAATTATATTTGAATCCCTTTTTAGTGTTTAATTGTAATTCTGCAGATGGTTTAAGAAATAAATAAACTGAAACGTCAAATACCCTAAAAATGTTTTTAATTAATAATAAAATGACCGATAGCCCCAAAAATATTTTATTATTATATAGACGAATTTATTTTTTTATATATTTAACTTTTTGTATTTTTGACAATGGATATTTTGTAAGTATTTAAATTATAACTTAGAATTTTTTGAGAGAATAATCCTACGTTTTAGTCTATTATTATAGACCGGTATTTTTGATTATAAAATTTCTAACCTATTCCTATGAAAAATATATGTGTCTAACAAATTTTGCTAAAATCACCGGACTAAAGAACACAGGTAGTTTGCGAAGAGAAAAAGGGTAAAAAATGATTTATTACTTTCTCTAGTTCTTGAATAAACTATAGTATAAGAGGAAAAATCGGGTCCATTTTCCTAAACTCAAAGCTCTTGGGGGGGGGGGGCGATCGCCCCCACCGCCCCTCCTTGGATCCGCGCCTGTATATATATATATATATATATATATATATATATATATATATATATATATATATATATATATATATATATATAAATATATATATATATATATATATATATATATATATATATATTTATATATATATATATATATATATATATATATATATATATATATAAAATACTGCCAATCGTTGAAAATGAGATAATAAAGAACTTTAAAAGTGATGATAAATATGTTGAAAGTTAAATTGTTCAAAAATTTGAACCTGTGTTAGAAAATGCTATTGTAAATTTAAGAAAGAGAGTTAACAGAAATAATGAAAATGTAGAATATATTTAAAAAAAAAATAAGTAGTTTGAAAGAAATGTTTTGCCGGAGTATAATAACAAGATATTAAATTTAGAAAATATTGGTTTTGTTTTTTTTTTTTATACATTCCCGGGTCCGTCCTAAAGCCGGATGCACTGCGACCAGAGTAGGCCTATTGTGCTCACCCTAGACATTATAGCCACTCTGTCAACCTAGCCCCCTGGCTCAATCTGTACAGTCCTGCTAAGGAGTGAGTGAGTATTTCTCCCGGTTCCAATTTTACTGACCCGAAAGTTTGTTGTCTAAATCTCACCAGTGACTCACAGTCACATATGATATGCTTCACCGTTTCCTCGGCTTGTCCACACAGTCTGCAGCCGAGGTTTCCGTTATATAGATTCATTCTATTCAGATGTACTTTGACGGCCATGTGTTCCGTCATTATACCTGTAATAGTCCTTAATTGATTTCTACTCATTTGTAGTAGTTTCTTTGCCAGTTTCGGGTCCGGATTCCCAATAAATAGCTTGCTGTGGTTTAAACCCTGTCTGGTCATCCAGTGGTTTTTATGTTCTCTTTTGATCCATTCTTTGACTGCTTCTCGTGCTGCACACCACGGCACCCCAAAGGCCGGTTCTGGACCAATGTATTGAGATGCTGACCCTGCTCCAGCTGGTTCGTCAGCTTTCTCATTTCCATGTATGCCTTCGTGTCCTGGTACCCACTTTAACATAACTCTGTTGTCTTTTGTCAGAGTTTCCAGCTCACTCTGACATTCCCAAACCAGCCTCGATGATACCTTTTGGCCCTTGAGGGCCCTTAGGGCTGCCTGGCTGTCAGAGTAAATGAGGATTTGCTTCCCTTTGTAAGCTCTCCTATTTATCTCATCTGCGCACCGTAAGATTGCGTATATTTCTGCCTGGAACACTATTGGGTATTTCCCAAGGGGAAGGGTTAGTTCCTTCCTCGGTTGTGACCCGTATATCCCAGCTCCAGTACCCTCACTAGTTTTTGAACCGTCAGTGTACCAGATACTTGCACCCGAGAATGTTTCCGGTCTTTCTCTTTTACTTGCCATTCGATCCTCTATTGTGACTTCAAACGGTATATTATAACGGTAGCTCGAGTTCATATGGTCCGTGTCCATTTCCAACTCAGGGCTCGTGATTTTTTTACATATGTTTTTATGTCCTGACATCGTCATTTGCGATTTTACTGTTGAGTGATTTAGTCGGTGGAGTCCCATTCTTGCCTCTGCCTGAATCACTATGTGCAGCGGAGGCAGATCCAGAATACACTCCATTGCCGAAGTAGGCGTTGATTTCATGGCTCCAGTAATACATAAACAAGCGACCCTTTGTATTCCACTCAGCTTTGTCATAGTTGCTCTCTGCATTACCTTGGGCCACCAGACCAAGGCTGCGTAAGTGATGGCTGGTCTCACAACACTGGTGTATAACCAATGTACCATTTTCGGTGAGAGACCCCATGTTTTCCCACATAATCTTCTAACAGTCATAAGAGATGTTTCCGATTTTCTGGTTATGTTTTCCACTTGTCTGTTCCAGGTCAGCCTGGAGTCTAAAATCACCCCCAGATATTTTACTTCTCTGGCAAGTGGTATTGTGTTTCCTTGGAGGATGATGGGACCGAGATCCTCTATCCTTCTCCGTTTTGTAAAAGGAATTAGGACAGTCTTTTGGGGACTTATATTGAGTCCCTCCTGCCTTACCCATCTTTCTACAACTTCAAGAGCCCTCTGCATTCTCTCTCTTACTGTTGTATTAAATTTGCCTTGGGTTAAGATTACCAAGTCATCTGCATATCCCAGCACAGAGTGACCCTCCCCACTCAGGGTTCGCAGAAGCCCATCCATTACTAGGTTCCAAAGCAGTGGGGAGAGAACCCCCCCCTGCGGACACCCCCCAGTCACCTGTGCCATCAGCGACTCTCCGAGCAGTTCTGTATAGATCACTCTGTCTTTTAACATATTTTCAATCCACCTGCAACAGGTCTCTTCCAGATTGATGTTCCTTATTGCAGTGATGATTGATTGAAAAGACGTGTTGTCGAACGCCCCCTCTATGTCTAGAAATGCTCCTAGAAGCACTTCTCCATTTTCCAGAGTGTTTTCCACCTTGCTGACCAAGTCGTGGAGCGCTGTCTCTGTGGATCTCCCGATTCTGTATGCATGCTGGTTCCGATGAAATGGACTGTTTACCATTAAATCATCTCTGACATGTCTGTCCAACAGCTTCTCGAGAGTCTTAAGGATAAATGACATTAGACTGATTTGTCTAAATGCCTTTGCTGTAGAATAGTTGGGTTTCCCAGGTTTTTGAATGAACACTACCCTGGTTAACCTCCAAATCTTTGGTACATATCCTAGAGCTAGAGTGGCTCTTAATATGCAGCAAAGTCTGTTGATCAACAGGTTTGGACCCTGTTGTAACATTGCTGGATAAATCCCTTCCGGTCCCGGCGATTTATATGGTTCAAATGAGTTTATGGCCCATTTTATCTTTTCATAGGTAATCACCTTTTTTGCCGTTTGCCAATTGTCCTTGGTGGCTGTCACAGCAGTATTTATCTCTGCTCCAGTCCTCCAAGTCTCCGGTGATTTCTCAATTATTGTTGACCCTGGGAAGTGAGCCCGAAGAAAATATTGTTAATAATAATGATGAACTGTCAAAAAGTTTTTCCCAAAAAACATCGAAATGTGGTGACGATATTAAAACAATGAAGTAGAAATATAATAAAGTAAACAGTTTTCAAAATAACCCAAAAAATTAAATAACATTAGTCAAATTAAAAATAGACTATACTTATACAACAGATAATGTTAAACAAATTATTGGAACAGATATCCAACAATAGAGTCAAAAACTACTGTTAACAATGAAAATTTTCAATAGATGTAGGACAAAAGACTTGAAAAAGGATTAGGATCTTTAGCAGAAGTTTTTCAAGCTATTATTATCCAAGAACTAGAACAAACAAAGTATAATTTAAAAATTGAGGAAATTTCAGCAAAGTTAAATGATATCGAAAAATCGATGTTGGAAACAAAGTAGAAAAAATGACTTTGGATTTAAACAATTTAAATGATAAATTAGACAATAAATCATTAAAATCATTAAACGAATTAATTGAAAGAGCAGACGAAGTTTCTAGAAAATGATTTAATCATGCAATTGCATATGCAAGAGAAGAATTAAACGCAACAGTGAAAGAAATGAGAAATAAAATAATAAAATCAAATGTACTTTTTGAAACTCAAATTAATGTAAGAATTGGTAACCCTGAGGATGAAATGAAGAAAATCAAAGATGCGAATAATGCCTCAATTAAAACTTTGGAATACATAATTGAAGACTTACAAAACTGATAAAATGAGTTATTTAAGGAAGGTATTAAGAAATTTAGCTCTAGTACTATGAGCAAAAAGATTAAAGAAACAGTAGTAGATAAATTATATAAACCGGCAAAAGGGAGATATAGAAGACTTATGGCAGGCTGAGTTAGTAGAGGTGCAACTTTATTCCAAATTTAATAAAGGTTATAAATATATATTGGTTGTAGTAAATGCGTTCTCAAAGTATGTTTGGACTCAACCACTTAAAAGTAAAGAAGGAGAAGATGTAACTGAAGCTATGCAAAAAATTTAGAAAAAACAACTAAACACAGATTTGGGAAAATAATTTTTCATTCAAGATTTTAAAGAGCTCATGTATTATAATAAAATTAATCATTAAAATAGTTAATCAAATCTAAAATCAAGTACAGTAGAAAGTGTAAAATGAACTTTAAATAATATAATGTGGAAATACCTTAGATAAAAAAGGTATTCTATTTTATCAACCATTACTGAAAAATATAATAACACTATTCACATAATGACAGGATATAATACTTGTTAAAGTTAATAAAAAAATGAGAAAAATATGCTACTAAATTGAATTACTTTTAAAAAAATATTTGATTTAAAGCGCACTAAATTTCAAGGAAATGATTTTGTTTGAATTTTCAAACAAATAGAAGCTTTCGAGTAAGAATATACTCAAAATTGATCAGCTGAAAATTTTCAAATTAGAAGAGTTCAGTTAACAAACCCACCCACCTATTTAGTAAAAGATTGTAAAAATGAACATATCGAAGAATTTTTTTGCCAAGAGGAGTTGCGAACAGTTGAATGTCCATATGTATTTTTCGGTGAAAAAATTTTAAGGAAGAAAGGAAATCAAGTTTTTGTTAAGTTGTTAGGATTCAATAAATCACATAATTCATAGATCCTTAAAAAGGTATATTAAAATTATATTTGAATATTTTGTATAGAATTTTTAAATAAAAGACTTATTTATACAAAATATTTGAAATTTAAGATGACCACTTTTACAACAAAGATTAACAATATAAATTTATATAACATATTTGTTTTTATTTAAGATGTTTACAATAAAGACTAAAAATATAAATTTATATTTTTAAATTAAATTTTCCAATATTTATTTTTTCCTCTGATCGACATCAAAAATATTTTTAAGAATACTTTCACATTGTACAATTCGTCTTTCAAATCCTAGTCTATCAAGATAAAAATTTTTGATATTCACTTTCCCGAGCTTGCTGAAACGCAATGATTTTTTCATATTTCAATCATAATACACTTGCCTTTCTTAACTTGTTTTCTAATTTCTGTTTATGTAGCACTAACTGTTCTGAAACAATTCCAATATTTTCACTTTTTAAATTCTGACTTGGATCCAAAACCTTGTAATTATGAAAAAACACATCTTCTGACTGATAATTGTTGTGATGAAACAAATTAAAATATTTGGAAACTTCCTGCTTTATAATTGTATGAATTCGTCGACTTTAATTAATTTATCCATTGGTTCCTTTCCAAGAATTACGTAATGTTCATCGTTTTGAATTCTGACAACAGGAGAAAGATTTATTTTTTCAAAAAACACTGTAGTGTTTGAGAAGAATAAAAATAATTCAGCAAAACTCCTTGATTTTTTGAAGTTCTTTTCATTCTTTTTCATTCAAATAAATGTGAAATCCATTTTGATCACGAATTAAAATTTTTGTCTAAAATCGCTCATACTAATTCCAATACAAACCAATTTTGATAAAGAATTGTTAAATGGTTGGTTCTTTAATTTAATAATTTTTCACTACACTGACTATTACTACTATTTGTTTTACTAGAACTGGATTCAAAACCATTAAACAAGATGTCTTGGTGCTAACTGAAAATCAAAAATATGCGTTTCAATATATTTTATCCTCCCCATTTGTTTATAGATGTCAAGGTAAAAAGATTTACTAAACATTTATGATTTATCTTGATCAAATAATATTGTCAAGAACAACAAAAGTAAAAATAATCTAGTGATAAAATTATGTTGAAGGTAAATAACAATAAACAGTTATTATTATTCTTCTTCTCCTCCTCCTCCTCCTAATTTTTAAAATGAGTGCAGCTGGTCACCGAAAAAGATTTTTACTTTTTTCAATCCAATTAGTGTCAAAAAATGTATTATTTGGATAATAAAAATAAATTTAGATAAAATTGCTGTCACACTTTTATTCATATTATATGTGTAAGCAGTTGAATAGTTATTAATATATATAGCTTTCATATAATTACATCTTTCAGGTTTAATAGTAAAGCTATCGTTTTCAAAACACACCGTTCCATGTAAAACCTTTGGAGGATAAAGTACATATAGAGTATAGTTTATAATTGAATTCAAAAGAATGTATTTGATTAAGGATGTCATTAAATTACTTTCAGTTTTATAAACGTCCATTAAACAAACAAATAGTAAAAGACTGAAGAAATAAGATATTAAACTAACTATACTATACTGAACAAAATTATCATTTCAATTTATTCTCAGAGTTTAATAAAATTAAACAATAAATTGACAAATATTTTAATTAAAATTACTAAAATAACTAATGATTTTGACTTTGTTTCCTTTATTTATCAAAATTTTTTTATTTTCACATAGCCACAAACATTCAATTAAATTACAATTTTTCCAGTGTTCGTAACGTTCCTAAATGGGATAATTAACGCGCCTCAGGAAAATATCTTGTACCGAAAAATAATAAAACCCCGCACGTGCTATTTCTTCAAGATGTAATTTTCGGTTCCAATACTTGAATGAACTAAGTGTTTTGTTGTAACTTCTATATAATTTATTATCTATTTCTTTTTCAAAAGATTCTAAACACCTTATTACGGCCAACTTAGCAAAGGCATATTTTAAACTGATATTTTAAAATTTAATCAAATTTTAAATACTTTAGTTTAATTCTTGAAAATAGAAAAAAAAAAGAAATGAACTCTTTCAACCTTGAATTTTTAAATGGTTGTGATGTTCTATTAACCACTAGAAAAGAGGAATATCTTGATAAACCCATGATAAAATGTCGTAATTGTATGTAATTTTCAATCTTTTGTCGTCATTAAGAGTAAGAGCTAATTTGTTAACTAATTCTGTATAAATATTGTGAAGTCGTAATCGTAACAAAAATATAGTAGAGAAAGCTTTTGAATTTTGTTCCACCATTTCTTAATATATCAATTCTAATTGTTTTTTAATACTGGTTTCCTTAAGAGCCTTTGCTTTTTTAAGTAATCTATGCTCTCATATAACACAATAAGCTTTTGCTCATGTGCCATAAAAAATTTCTATTTGATCACTAGCATATTCATCCTTAAACTTTCCAACAACAGACTTGGTTATTGACATTTTATGAATATTGTTAACAGAGTAGTTTGATATATCAAATTGATTAATATTAACCCTAATGTCTTTATAAACATTATTTGTCTCAATTTCCAAAATAAAGGAATCTGTATCAGTGTAAACAAGTTTCATATTATCATTATATAAAGATTTTAAAAACCATAAAACAAATCGTACATCACAGTTTTTGATAATAAAAAACCTTACATCAACAGCTTTATCATATCGTACTAAAACTTTTCGCATTTAAATAGCTATATACAGTGAGGTCTTCAAAGGAAGGTTTGGTAAGTAAATTTTCTGCACCATCTTTTCTATAGTTTACCATTGAATAATCAAACGTATATCAATTCTTTTATAACGTTTTCCATAGTTTTATCCTAAATACTATTATTTTCCATTTTATAAGAATTTTTATGAAATTTGTTAGTGGATTCATTTCATAATTTTATATTTAGATCAATATATTTTTTTAACCATAGGAACTCTGTGAATTGTAGTACTCTATGCACATTAGTTAATTTTATTCCATATTTAATACTCTGTTTCAGTAAAGTATAATAAATGAAATATTTTTTCTTATTTTTTAAATTTGGAATTAATTGAATGTTTTAGAATTTCGAGGTGTAATTTTCAAGACAAAACGGAACCTCATTATAAAAATTATGTAAAATTTTAGAGTATTCTAAATCAGCTTCTAAAACATTTTTTCATTAGTATTAGAAATATTTATTATGTCTAAATTTAAAATTTATTGATTTGTTTTCCAAATAAAATTTGTTGTTCAAGAAATTGGAACACTACACATCCGTAACGGTTAGTTGCATCGAAGTACATAATACATTTAGTTGGTTGTGATGGATCGTAACCAGAAACGAATAAATTGTTTGCTAGAGATTTTCTACTTACACAAAAGCTGATTTCTCCTCTTACATTACTTTAAAAAAACATATCAGGTTTAGTTAATAATTTTAACTCTATCCCAGTGTATCTCAAACAAGCGTCAAAACTTAAACCTGGAAATGTGTAATAATGTCCTGAATCTAGTTTCCATACACATTTTTTTAAAATTTTGAAAACACTCGCTAACAGTAATACATCAGATTTAGGATAAACATCAGAATAATGAATAATTGCGTCACAATTAAATAAATTCCAAATATTTCTAGCTCTTTCGTATTTCAAATCGGTAATATGTTCATCTGTTAATTCGTTTTAAAATTGTTTTTTTTTTGTCTGGTAACTTGGTTTCATTTTTCTTTATCATTAAAATATTTGAGTACTTCTTTACATTGATCATCATTAAGAATGGAAGCCAAATTCAATAAAGAATTTGGTAAATATTTACATGAATCAATAAACATAAAGTATAAAAATTTTGATTTTTTTGTAACCAGTCTTCTTATTTCAATGTCGATGTACTTCAATAGATTTTTCAAATGAAATATAATTTTCTTTATTTTGAACAATTACAGATAACTATTCACGATTTGGATAAATATTTTTTTATAAATAGTTGGGAATCATAGTAACGTATATTATGTAATACTACAGGAATAAAATTTGGTAGTTTGTAATTTAAACTATACATAGAATGTGCCGGACCTCTGTAGGAACCTATAAAATGACATTAACTTTTTTCATTGATTTTAAATGTTTCATATATTTATTATATATCTCAAGAACATTCCTTTCTGTATAAGGTGTAAAAATTTGAGCACAATTGTGATCCATTTAATTTTGAAATTGAATCATCAAAAAAATTTTATATAATAAGCAAATTAATACGGAATATGTCGAAACTTTTTCTTGGTATATGGAGAACATGAGGATCTAAATTATTTGGATCATTATTTTTTAGAAGTTTAAGAATACACTCAAAGTCAGCATATATAACAAACGGAACTTCAATTTTTTGGTATATTCTGAAATTTTAAAATATTTCCAGGCATAATATTTCCAAAAATATCTATTTGCTTTCAATAGAACATAGAATTATTGTAACAAAAGCGCAAACCACTGTATTATATCTAACCAACTGCTTTTCAGTAACAAAATATTTTAAACAACCATAACATGAATTTTTTTTTCTATGAAGTTATTTTGAAATTAATCTGACTAAATTTGAAATGTAACAATAATGAAAGTTTCCAGTATCGTCTCCTATTAATGATAAATTATTGTGACGAATATGCTTATTTTTAGTATAATGTAAAAGTTCTATAAATTCGATTTCAGTTATAAAATGTCTTTTAATGTTTTCTAAACCGTAAACATTAATAGAAATATTATTAAGATTTTCAGATTTAACTATCTCGTTTAGAGTCAAAGGAAAACGAATATCTTGAAAGTTTAAAAGTGTAGAATAGTGAGGATATGATATAATATGAGGATATGATTCCATATTTTCTTTTAGTCCAGTAGGTGAAAAGCTGCAACTATAGCCCTAGCAAAGCAACATTCGTCATTATTTTGATTGTTGACCATAGCATTTTTCATCTTTATTTCTGTTTGCAAAGAAATATGAGAAGAATATTTGAAAGGGTTATATTTATTTGTATTAAATTCCAATTGTAGAATTTTGATTAAAATCCATCCTAAAATTAAATTAAAAAATAAATTAGAAATAATTCGATCTCTTTTAAATTAAATTTGTTAGATAAATGTTTAAAAAAAATTTTTTCTGCCAGTTATCTGCTTTTCGGTCCATAATTGAAATCATTTCACCTGGTTCTTAGGTTAGGTCGATGCTACTACATAAAATATGAAATGGTGATAAGACTTCATATAATCACTTTCATTTGAAGGATTTAAGCATAGGTCAAAAAATTTGATATTAAATTTAATACAAGTGTTCCTTTGAACTTCATAATTAATTATGTCCATCATTTTTTGTAAAATTTTTGTGAAAAATTGTGTGTGTGAAATTGGGTAGCTGAAATTTTATCTGAAATGATTTGTTTTTGAAAGCTGATTTTATAACCGAAACGTTATCATCGGCGATTACTAAAGAATTTGCCGTATGTTTATTTATTCATAAATGACAGAACAGATTTGCTAATAAATGTTTTACGGATTGATAATATTTTCTTTCACCTAAAATTAAAAGGAAAACATCTTTATTGAATTTGTATCTAATTCAAGTTAATACCTATTTTGTAAAACTGAAATAAAATATCTATTTAAAATTAAACTCACAGTTCTTCTTCTGATCGGAAGATATTATTACAGTAGATGGTTTTAATGTAACGTTTCAAATTATCTTTTATTTTAAAAAATTTGCAGTCTTGAAATTTAAATTCATTTTGTTCTAAAATCAATCTCTTATTGCGAAGCCTAGGTCGATTTCTACAAAACAGAAGATAGTGGGTTGAGGCATAAATTTAAATGGAAGTGGAAGGGTTGTAATAGGGGATTTTATGAACATGTAGGAAAAGTTAAGGAACGGGATTGAAAAATTTAAGAGTATCTTTATGAATCCCTGATGCCCGTTTCCACATTTGCATTTTCTCCTCATTGATTTTACCAAAATTACTACTTAAAATCGATCAAAAATAAATCCTAATGATTTTAATCGAGACAGTTGTTTATTTTAATTTTGGAATCTGTTTTAGACTTAAAAGTTATTTTTGGATAATTATTTTTGGATGGAATTGTCTCCTTCGTTTTTCTTGAAACTGAATTTTGAATTGCAATCCATTTGTACCAAAATAGAATTTAGAATTTCATGGTGAGTTTACAAAAATTTTTGTCGAATTTGGAAGTTTATTAAGTTGTTAGCTATATTTTTTTAACCGCACGGAATATCAAATGAATTTTGACTTTATTTGTTAAGCTGTTCACTTAGTATTTGTTGAATTTCTTGAAACCACCACCGTTACGAAAAGATGCTCCCATATTTTCAGTAAAATTTTAAGATTTTCTTCTGAATAACCCACCGCCTGAAAACTTTTGCTATATGTTTATTACTAGCCGACTCCAAAATTTTAAAATTCTTTTGATTGTTTGAAATTTTGAAGGAATATGGAGGGGAAACTGCAGAATCATCTTGTACTACTCCTGCTGTAGGAAGTTCCTATTTCGGGTCTTTTTCAAAGATTTTTGGGTCTAAATTTGTATTTTTAGGAATTCCAAAATATTTTGTAATATATATGAATCCGAATTACTGTCATTGTTACTGTTCATGGTTCGTTAAATTTTTATTAACTTTTTAATATTGTCAATATTGTCTAAGTCTTGTGCTGAAATGTCAGATGTATCTGTAGTTAAGTCTGGAGCCTCTGCAATTAAGTCTAAGTTTGTAATCTCTTTAGTTAAAATAGTTGGGGTTTCTGGTGTTAAAAGATCATTAAATCTAAACTTTGAGATAAAACTGAATTTTGGATGTCAAATCTGTCTGTGATATATTGTCTAGTTCAGAAAATGCTTCAAATTATTTAAAAATTTTATGTTAGATTTTATACAATTTTGAAGTAATTTATTATCTAAATTCTTTTCTTTCATCGTTTGAATCATACTATTAAAATTTTCAATTCTCTGACTTAGATTTTGATTTAAATTTTCATTTTCGAAAATAGAAGGCCGAATTATTATATCTGAAATTACATTAATTTGGTCCACTTTTAAAAGGTCAGAAGAAGTTGAAGAAAAAGAGAAGACATACTTTTAAATTTTAACTTTCCACTTAAACTGTACAAAAGACAAAAATTTCTTTTCAAAACTGAATTAAAACGGGTGTTTAACTTTTAAATATGATGATCTCGAATTAAGCTTTATATGAAAGTATCCCTATTGTATGTTCTTGAAAGTAAAATCACCTCAGTAGGGGTCATTGTCCTCAATAAAAATATTGTCTCCAAAATTTAATATTTTTGAATCCGCAATTTTATTAGGATAGTTTATATCAATTCAAGTTTTGTTTTGCTGATTTCAGATTAATTCAAACATCTCTTATGAAGTTTACAAATTTTGGGTCTTTATCACCAAACTTGCAAGGTTTCCTCGTATACAAAAAACTGTAAAATTTATTTCGGAAAATTTTCTTTTGGGTTGGAAAGACTTGAGCGCATAAGACTTAAAATATATTACCATCTTTTAAACTTGAGAGGTTTCTGCGTGTATAAAAAACCTAAAAATTTAATTCGAAAAATCTCACCTTTGGTTTTACAAGATTTGGGTCTATACGTGTGAAAACCTGGTATATACCCTAACCATTAAAACTAGAGAGGTTTTCGCTCGTGTAAAAACCGAAAAATATATTTCGGCAACATACAATTGAGGGTCCTAGTGAGCGAAGCTCCCTAGTGGTGGGTTTAGGAGGGCCTGGCCCCCCGGCCACGGGAGCTAAGCCCCGACTGTCTCGACTCCCGAAAAACGCCAAAAACAACCTCTCCTAATTTTAAAATTTGTAATTTGGCCTTGACCTACTTTCGTAAAATGTCTGTCCGCGAGGTGACTTTATCATTTTTTTGTAAATAAAACTTGACGTTAATACAAGTTTTTCTTTTTTTTTTTTAATTTGAAGAAAATGCTTAGAAAATTGCTTGTTTAGGTTATAGGTGAATATCGAAGAATAATTAGAACGTTTATTAACCTACCCATTTAAGACCCGTTAATTATTTCAACTACTCACTGGGAGGCGAACAAGGAAGAACAACAACCTATATGATCGGAAGAAGTGGATTCCTCTATGAAGTACGTAATTTATACTGAATGTTTTTAATTAACAATTAGTCTTTCTTATACCTAAAATATTGTTTTTTTTTTTCCTTTTCAGTTAACAGTGATAGTGAATCAAAAACAAGTAAATTAGTGAAGTTTCAGGGAGAGTGTTAATAGGGACTATCTTAGTGTTAAGTTAGACTGTTTTAGTTATGGTGACTAGTGGCTGAAACAATTTAACGTAAAGTGGATTTATTTAATTATTCTAGTTAAAGAAAAATGAGACTAACTCTACTCAAATTTCCTAAACATGCTTATTATTTTTATTTAGAAATTTATATTCACGATAATTTTTAATATATCTAAAACTTTCTAAAATAAACAAAGATCAAAAACCTTTGGTTAATTTAAAAGATTTGATTCATTTCGAGTGTATTTTTTTATTTTTATGTGACTAAAACTCATTAAGCCAAGATTAAGAACCTTTGTAGAGGGCTGTTAATATAAAAAATATTTTATTTATTTTGAGTGCATTTGCTAATTTTTAATTTTTTATTATGATAAAAACTCACTAAAAAATATTGAAACCATTGTATAGCGTAGTTAATTTAAAACATTTTATTTTTAAGCGCATTGACTTTTTATTTTTAATTGTTGTTTGGCATTTTTATATGTATAAATAAAACATTTTAAAGTTGTTGAATTTTTTACTCTAAAAAAATAAAAATAATTGGTTAAACTAAATACAAATGATAATATTGTTACGAACGACAAGGAGGAACTTATTGATACGCCCTCGTATACAAATATTCCGATGCTATGAGTCATTTTTATTATAATGTGCCGAAAGGAATATTATATGGATGAGTGATAGTTCTCATCTTTTATCCTAGTAACTTCTAGATTTGTATAGTAGGTTCTATAGGTATTTAAATAGGGATAGGATATCAGTTTTGATATAGTTGTATTTGAATAGTGAAGATATTAAGGAGTATTAATAAGAAAGTTGTATTTTAACTGTGTTAAGATGTAGTTAATATAATTGTTGGAAGTATTAGTGCAAGGTGTTGTGTTTTATCTGCGAACCTAGTGAGCTATTTTTAAAGAGACAAAATTGTAACAATTGGTGTCAGGAGTGAGGATTATCATCGGGATTCCAGAAAATTCTATTTGAAGTTAATAGAGATAGAGAAAACGGATTTCAATCTCGGATCTGTTATCAAGAAGATAAAATTATTTTCGATAAAGTTCTAGAACATCTGAATTGAAGACTAAAATAGATAACGAAAAACTAACTTCACCATCGAATTTGTCATTAAGAAAGAGACTTATAACAGAATTTTCAACAAAGTTCTAGAACATTCTATTTGAAAACTGGAAGAGATAGATAAAAACGGACTTCCCTGTCAGATTTGTCATTAAGAAAAGAGCTTAGAACCGAATTTTTGATAAAGTTCTAGAACATTCTTTTTGAAACTGAAAGAGATAGAGAAAAACAGACTTCACTATCGAATTTCTTATTAAGAAAGAAGCCTAGAACCGAATTTTCTATAAAGTTCTAGATCATTCTATTTAGAAATAAGGAGAGGTAGCGAGAACGGAGGTCTTCATCGAATTTTGTATCAAACAGCCGAAATGGAGCAAGTGAATAAAACATTGGCTGATTTTATGGAACGTATTGAACAACATCGCCTTAAAGATGAAGAAGAAGAAGAACAACATCGCCTTAAAGATAAAGAAGAAGAAGAAGAAGAAGAAGAACGTCGCCTTAAAGATAAAGAAGAAGAACGTTGTCAGAAAGAAGAAGACTGCCGCCAAAAATAAGAACAACGTCGCCTGAAAAAAAAAACAGGAAGAAGAAGTGCGTTGCTAAAAGATAATCAGGAAGAAGAACCGCGTCTCCAAAGAGGAAAATAGGAAGAAGGGGACCGTCGTTAAAAAAAGAACAATGTCGTCTGAAAGATAAACAAGAAGAAGAAGAACGTCGTCAAAAAGAAAAAGAACGTCGTGTTCAAAATTAAAATAAACTTTGCAAATGGAAGCAAGAGGTTATCGTACAAGGACAGCAAAACTCGATCAAATTGTGCAAGAGCAAAAGTAAAAGTTTAAGAAAGAGATAGGCGAAGTGCCAAAAGACATAGGAGAACTACGCCAAGAAATAAATAGTAAAGAAGCAACTGTGCGATAAGATATAGGAGAAGTGCGACAAGACGTAGCAGAAGTACGACAAGATGTAAGAGAAGTGCGACAAGACGTAGCAGAAATACGACGAGATGTAAGAGAAGTGCGACCAGATGTAGCAGAAATACCATACGAATAAGAGAAGTGCGACAAGAAAGGAAAGAAGTCGCAGACGAGATAGAATATATATAAAGAGCCTGCAGATAGAAGTTAATAAAATAAAGGAGCATGGCCCCTCTGATAAAGTAATAACCACCGGATACATCATTAAACCTCCAACTTAGGATGGTCCAACATCTTGGAAATTGTACATCAATTTGAAGCTGCCGTTAGTGCTAATAGCTGGAATTAAGAAGATATTACTACCACATTCACAATTACGTGAACCAGCACTAGAATTATTGCAAACAATTCCTATAACCCAACAAAAAGACTATTGAATTCCTTAGTGCTACGCTAGAAATAAGATTTGGAGATCAGCATCGGCGCCAGTTATATCAGTCAGAGCTCAAATCAAGACACCAGAGAAATAGAGAAAGTTTGCAAGAGTATGAAGTAGATATCCGCCTTGTTCATCTGGCTTACCCAAGAGCTACGGAATCGAGTGTTTTATTGATGGGTTAAGAGATCAAGAAATACAGCTTATGTTGCGTATAAACAAGTTTATTTACTATAGTGAAGGGTTGGATAGGGCTTTAGAAATTGAAGCAGCTTATAATGTGTCAAGGTCAAAAATAAGAGCCACTATTATGGAGGAAAACAAGGATTCACCGATCCAAGCAAGAGAGACAATATTTTCTGAAATTCTTAGGAAACTAGACACGACAGATGATATTTCACGTTATGGAAGAAACCGCGAAGAACTAAACACAAGAGGTGATACTTCACGTTATAGAAGAAACCTGATGAGTGTTACAGATACAGACGAACTGGATATATGAGAAGGAACTGTCGGGTGCAATTAAGGTATCATTCACCATCTAGAGACCGCACAGAAGAGAATCAGGAAAACTACAATTAGTCAGTATTAAGGGTTTGGGGTTGAACAATATCGAGAAGGCCCCAAGAATTATTTCTATTCGTAGTTTGCGAAGAACCGCTGAAAATCTTATAATTGAAGGAAAAGTCAATGCTACGCCTAATGCTATAACAGTTGACATTGGTGTGCAGCAGTATTTCTGATAAAGTCAAATCTTCTGGTAAATTTAAAATCCTACCATTGTGTAGAAGGGCAATATTGGAACTGTAACTGTAGCAGCAGCTGATGTGATTGGAAAAATGATAGTGGGGCTTCAATTTGTAGGGCTAAAATTAAACTATTTGGTGTTAGTTGCCGACATAGAAGATGAGTTTATTTTTAGAATGGACGTGATTCATCAAAATGGATTTTCTTTCGACAACAAGCTCAACATTTTAACGTTTGGCATTGAAGAATTTATTTTATCAAAGAACCATACTACAAAATCAATTAGAGTCATTGCCGAAAAAACAACCAGAATAAAGGGCCCTGTAAATAACTGGTAGCGAAGGCATTAGTCAATTCAGATGACATCATACCGATCAGAGTAGCCAATATTCTTCCTACCTATTACAAAATTAATAAAGGAGATGAAGTAGCAATATTTCAGCCAGTAAAATGGATGGTAAAATGTGAAAAACCCGGCAAAGCCACATCAAAATTGCCATGTAACGGTCTAATTGGGAAGCTCCAGACAGACTGGAAACATCTTTTACCACAAAAACTTGAGAAATCCATGAGTTTAATATGGAAGCATAGAGATGTTTTTGAAGCAGAAGATGGTAATACCTATAGAACGAATATCATAGAGCATGAAATAAATACTGGCAGCGCACAACCAATACGCCAGCCACCTAGAAGACTTCCCATAGCCAGGCTCCAGGAAACGAAGTTACTTGTTGACAAAATGCAGAATAAGGGAGTTATAGAAAAATCATCTAATTCTTGGTCATCTCCGGTTGTACTGATAGCCAAAAAGGACAAAACTATTAGATTTTATGTTTACTACAAGAAGCTTAATGACGTCAGTAAGAAAGATAGTTATCCACTTCCTAGAATTGACAACGTTGGCTGGATCACAATTGATCTCGACACTGGATCTAAATAGTTGATATTGCGTAGGCATCTAAAATAAAGATAAGCAGATGATGGCATTTTCTATGGAGTTGGTCTGTATCATTTTAACATTATGTAGTAGGACTCTGCAACGCTTCTGTCACCTTTTAGCGTAAGAATTAAAAACGCTAATCTTCGACTTGAATTACTTGCCCTAATCAAAGTTGTCCAACATTTTCATAAATATTTGTATGGACAGGAATTTTTAATAAGAACAGACCACGCAGCTCTCAAATGGCTCTTAAACATGAAGCAGTCCGAAGGACAAGTAGCAAGATGACTTAAGAAGCTACAACAATACAATTTTAAAATCATAGACTAGAAAGACTGCATAAAAACGCAAATACCTTGTAAGGAAGAAAACCTTTTAAGGCAGAATGCAAGCACTGCAACAAATTAGAACAAAGACAAGGATTTCCTATTCGGAGATCCACGTTGAGTCAGACTGGAGTACAGCTCAGATGAGAAAAGACCAGAAGAGAACAAACAATGATCTGGTGCCATTTCTTCAACTTAAAGAAAATAATGAACCACGTCCTAGTTGAGAAGAAGTCTCGAATAAAGGACTCATATTCAAAGTACTTTGGGCTCAGTGGGACTCGCTATTAATTGAAGACCGTTTACTAAAGAGATCCTGGAAAACCGCCATTTGCAAGGAAATAAAAACTTAAGTGGCAGTACTCAGAAACAAAGTTCTAGTGATTTTAGAATAAACCGACGATGGGAATTTAGTTTTCATTTAGAAATTAATAAAACTCTAGAGAAATTTCGTGAAAGATTTTACTGGGTTAACTACTGTCAAGACGTAAAATCATTGTGTAGGCAATGCCCTAAATGTGCAGC